>OY747720.1:9888409-11088409 GCA_963556495.2 Valencia hispanica | reverse complement strand
TTGTCAAATCTGTTCATCCATTTGTATTAAGAAATAACTTTTTAACAGTGTCATGACTAAAGGAAGAGTTTGTTTTCTTGATTACTGCATTATATATTTTAGCATATTCCCTCACAAAGCAGAGACAATAAATTTTTTCCTGTTATATAGCTAATCTTGAACACATTTTCTAAATCAGTTATTAGGACATAAATTGCTGGTGAGGATTCATATGCCTTTACATTTCCCACCAGTACAAACCTTGGAACTCGTCCTGTAGTACTCAGCACATGCGCCACAGAGGACCCCATCACTACATTCAAACAACAAACCAAGATAGTTGAACTTATCTGTTAAGGTAAAGATTTACCCTAAGCCTGAATGGAGAATTATGTATTTTTCTAATTCAGAGGAGGAACTGACTCTAATTCAAGTCACTTCTTGCTAAGTTGTAGACCTCTTCATAGCACTCTGAATGCCGTGAACAGGAGCATATAATCTGCAAAAGCAAAGATAAGATTTCAAGGTTTTCAGACCAGACACCCTTCTCTCCACATATACACTTTTGAATCCTATCCATGATCACCATAGACACTGTTTGAGACAAGGTGCACCTCTGGTAAACCTTATGCTTTTAGCCTCGTTCCATTAAAGATAAGGTTATTCAGAAACGCTCACATTGAGAAGAGCCTGTCACACTTTTTACAGAGTGACAAGTTAACCAACACTATACACTTTTGGAAGGAAATTGTAAAGTTTTGTTTCAAAAGTATGTCAACAACTAGTTAACTGCTGCAACCCTAAGTATAGCAAAGTTTGGACCCATTACCTAAGGACAATCAACAGTTTCCATAATCCTAACCCAGCTAAGCTAAATAAAAAGTGCCACGGAGAGCATTCCTGTAAGTGCCAGCTTTCTTCACAAGCCAAATCACAAATGTGTGTTTTGATTCACTTGGAAACGGCTGAAGTGACCAGGCGTCTGGCGGCTGTGAGGTAGTGTTAAACACCATGTGAGGGAAACATCAAGGCCTTTAGCACTCCGTCTGTTGACCACTTGGCCAAAAAAATGCATCTTTTTGCACTCTGTCTTTCTCACACCTCTCAGCAATGTGATACAATAATTTTTTTAAAATTTGGAACAGATCCTTTTACTAAACCACATAGAGGATTTTGAATATCATAATATGCACTATAAAGAAATGATTCATATAGGACTCAGTATCTCCAGAGCTCACTTAAACCAAGTATACAGAGCCAGAGTTTTGACATGCTCATTTTCACAGTTTGCAAAATCAACAAAAAGGGGTTGGAAGCAGAATTCCTGATTTGCAGCATTTATTTGAAGAGGCTTTGGTGAACGGTGGGCAGATGGAGAACTCGCCGCGGCTGCCATTACAAAACATTTAAAGGCCGGCTCGCCAAGTTAGCGCCTGGTCTCAGACATTTGTTTACTGAGGAATGGCCTGATGTAACTGTACTTTTTTCTCAATGCATCTTGGCACCATTTTGGTTTGGAAAACCCTTTTTTACACTCAACACACTGGTCCATTTGTGCCCTGGTTTTTACACTTCTTTGTCGAACTCAAGGGCTTTTCACAGGGATGCTGAGGTGTTTTACTTTAGTTGTCTCTCATCTTTGACTTTAAATTTAGTTTCAAGTTTACAGAGGTTGAGGCAGGGAATGTTTTAAAGAGACGATCAAATCAGGGACTGCCAGTTGTTTAGAAAGACATGCGACTCATTACTAATAATCACTTTAGGATTTTTTTTTTCCAACCTCCCAGTAGTCATAACATTTACTTTGACTAAGCTTGAGCTAACAGAAGTCCACCAGGGCTAAAAAAATAAATCATGTATTATATAAAATATATAGAATAAAATATATTATTCTTTTTGTATGAATATAGTTTTGAAGAGAAAAACTTAATGATGATGACCTTAACACTATTTACCAAGTTTGTTGTGATCCAGTCACATTCTCATTTTGGTTGTGGAAGTCATGGTGAGTGTAGCTGGTTCTTTATCCACTCTAAAATAGGAGTGGGGAATGTGGGTGAAATGTGGAAGGTGAAAGAGCTGTCTACACAATAATGTCTATTGATGTCTACATAAATAAAATAAAAAAATCAATTGGGCCTAACAAGTCCGATTCTCTTTTGGTTTGGTTTGGTTTAAACTTGGATTGGGCATTCTAAATAGCCATGTGTATTTTTCTGGACTAATTAAAGCCAATGACTAGGCAACCTGAAATAGTCATTAGAAAGTTGCCCACGGATATATCAAATAAATATTTTTTTTTATTTTTTTGGGGGGATTTCTAACTGGAGGTGGTTTTCATCAGCAGATAATTCTTCTAAAATAATGTAATGTGATTATGTGATTTTAATTTATACAAGCTGCAAAGCATATTTGAAAAGGCAATTTATACCCACAAAGTACCAACAAAGACCTGCAAATAAGGAAAAAAACTCAGAAATGATATCAGCTCACAGTTTTCAATCTGTGTGACCATTATAACAATTATTTTATTGCAAAGTCAACAGAAGTACAGAGGAAATGATGTCTAATTCAGATCAGCAATGTTTTAGAGCAATTGTCTGTCTTAGTTTTTTTGTTTAAAGTTTGTGATTGTGTGCAGTCCATCTTTTTTTCCTCTAAACCACAAATCCCAACCAGACTCAAGCTCCCAAGTACTGGAACTGGATGACGTTCCAATTATGCCTGAGGTGTGTGCAGGGTTTTGGTCTCAGAGGTCCATGCACCACATCCTGCCGGGCTTCATGCATCATTGTGAGAGGTTGGCCATCGGGTGATGAAGCATCCATTCAGCCCTTCCTGGGGCCTTCCTTGGGCCCCTCCCCTCCTCCTAGTGACACAGTCACACAGTCGGACATGAGAGATTGTCGCAGAAGCTGTAGGGTGCTGGAGAAAAACTCCACTTTAATGCCTTTGTGAAATACACAAACACTCTCAGACCAGTCAAAGAATAAAAGGCCTTTGTACACAGATCCTGTTTACTTTGCCTATCTTTCCAGATCACCTATCCAGAAACACTCAGTATGCATGGCTTACATACTTTATTATTCTGACACTGTAACAGAAGGTGTTTAAATAAAGGATTATTCTATTCTCTTCCATTCTAAATATCCAGTGTTTACTCTGCTAACAATGATAGAACTGTTCATTGTAAAGAAGCCACAAGTTGAGCCACAGTGGTTACAAAAACCTATTACCACTTTTCAAAACAACAATAAAAAAGCATTTAATCGATTGGAGGAAGACTAATACCTGACATCCACTGTTTTGGAGTTTAAGACACCTCCATCTTTGTGTCCTGAATCCTAGACTCCACCTCCAGAGCATCCTCAAATGCTGGTCAGAAGGGGTGGGGTGAGGGTGGCTGACATTTTGTCATCTGCTGAACGCTGAGGTCCCATTGGGGGGCTAATGAGTGCCATCATTTTTTAGTAATCAATAAATCATGCCGTATTGATTTCTTCTTCCTCCCTCTCCCTCTTTAAGCCAGCTTCTGTTCTCTGAATGCCAGAGAACAGGAAGGGCGTGGGGGAGGGATGGAGGGAGAAACAGGTGGGAAAAAGGGATGGGGTTGAGAAGAGAGGGGATTAGGTGGATGAAAGAGATGGATGGAGGGATTAATGGTGAGAGGATAAGGGACATGAGGTTGGGAAAGAAAGCATACAGTGGTGGTTATAGTGCTTTTGACCTACAGTGATTGTTTTTTGCCCCTTTGACCTAAAATAACCATTATAAAGTGATTGCAGATAGGACCCATTGGTTTACTATAAGGCAAGGCAAGGTATTTAAAATTATATAGCACATTACAACTACAAGGTATTTCAAAGTGCTTTACAAAACAAAACAAGCAAAAAAACACTACAGTGCAGTGGTAAAGTAAGGGAAAATTGTGACAGGTTGAAAGACAGACTACAGTTTGTGATGTTGTAGTTATTATTCAAAGGTAGCTCTAAAATATAGTTTGTTCCAGACAATAAAAGTAAGATTAATATTGTCTGTTCTCCCTTATCTTCACCAATTACACAGTCTCATAGCCCTTAAACTTATGCACATTTTCTTTCTTTACAAGTGCAAACTTCAGTGTGTTTAATTGGGTTTCATGTGACAGATAATCAAAACAGCACATTATTGTGAAGAGAAAGGAAATGATAGATGATGTTCACTTTTTTATAAATACAAAAACTGAAAAGTGAAATCTGTGTTGATTGAGGTTTGGACTTTGATTGGGCAATTCTAATATGTGAAATGCCTTGATCTAAACTCTTTCATTACAGCTCTGGCTATAAGTTGGTCTTTACGTATCACTGTAGAGATACTGTGTTCAGAGCGATTTCAAGTATTGCCATTTTTTGCCACATACTGTATTTGGTTCTGCATGTATCCCTGAAAGTTTAGTGTAGGCCTTATCTAACCAGAGCACCTTCCTACACGTACTTGCTGTAGTCGCACTTGGCTGATGGCAAACTATTAGTGGGACTTGCTATGACTTTCTTACAAACTTGCTGCCCTTCTTGCCACACTTCCCTAAAGGCCAGATTTATGGAGTGCACAGTTAATTTCTACCCTGTTGACAAACTCACCAACCTGACCTGTGGATCTCTTCAACTCCTCCAGATTGCCATGGGCCTCTTGACAGGTTCTATGATTTTTTTCAGGCTGGTGGGTTTAGATGGAAAGTCTTGGGGTCATACTCTTTTCATGTTTGAATGTTGGGTTGAAAAGTGCTCTGTGATATATTCAAAGCTTGGGATATTCATGTATAATCCAATTCTACTTTAAGCTTCTCCAAATCTTTATCTCTGACCTGTCAGCTATGTTCCTTGGTTTTCATGTTGCTGATATTCTCTTTGCAAACCTCTAAGACCTTTACACTAAATTTAAATTACATACACAGGGACTTTATTTGCTATCTGTTGGACTTCTAAAGCCAAGTGATTGCACCAGAGTATACTGTACTTAGGTGAGTACACACAAGCATGACAAACCTTTAAGATTTTTATTTCTAAAGATGTTAAAACAATGTGTAATTTTCCTTCACTTTCACCATTATGTAAAACTTTATGTTGGTCTATAAAATCCTAATAAAAATTAAAGTTTGTAGTTGCAATTTGGCATAATGTGGAAAACATTATGCCATAACAGTTAACATTTCAGATTGGCCCCCTAATGCATGAGAGTGCAGCTGTGCACTAAAAGATTATTCCACTCTACGATGAACCTAATACCATGGGTATCATATAACTCACGCTCATGGCTAGTCTTGATTCAGTTTCTCAAGCTGTACTGTTCCAGACCTTGCTTGGGGGCACTTTAGTTGGGGGTGGGCATGGCTTATTTTAGGGGCCCCCAGTTTTTATTTAATCCCTTTGCGTTTTTACGTCCTGCTGGCGATATGTTACATGCTCACGGGTCAAATCTGTCTTTTTTGTGACACCCTTTCTATGTACATATGCATGCTATACGTCATTTAAAAGCTGAGATTCTTTCAGACTGGCCGTAGGGAAGATTGGGAGTTTTGCCGAATGTCCGGTCTGTTCTAGACCGGTGGCCGAAACGTTTATTTTTGTACTCCAAAAGCAGGCGTGGCTGAGCCAGTCTCATGATCCTGCTGTGTACCTGCTTGTGTATTTGAGGGAGGCATCCTCCTTTATAGTAGATCTTTGTAAATGCTACTGGTGCTGGTGATGGTGCTGCTGCAACTGTGGGTGATTAGTACTTCTCACTGCTGCACTCGATTCTGCTGTCAACTATTTTGAATTGCTAGCTGCTACTATGAGTCAGTAGCTCTCTTTTGCTTTGAAAATAATTCTGCCTAACCTTTTGCAAGTTAGGATGTAAGTTAGCC
Source organism: Valencia hispanica (assembly GCA_963556495.2). Lineage (NCBI taxonomy): Eukaryota > Metazoa > Chordata > Actinopteri > Cyprinodontiformes > Valenciidae > Valencia > Valencia hispanica. Next base: position 11,082,546 of record OY747720.1, on the reverse strand, counting down.
AAACAGTAACACAGCACACTTCTTTTTCTACTTTGTGTTTATTAGCAGCCTGCAAATAACAAATTGGTGCATTACAGCCACCGAATAGTATGGAGCCAATACATTTCATGGTTAGAACTTAATTTACCAAGTGTTTTAATCTGTGTTGGGCGGGCCAATAGCTGAATTGGTGGGCCCTACTGGTCCATACTTTGTTATCAAAGATTAAATCAGCATGATCTCACTATAAGCATTCTTTTCTAACTCTTTATGCCACATAATGGGAACACCTCTGTGCTCTTATTACGCCCCTGAAGATCTCGTCAAGACCCCTGGAGAGACCATCCACCTTCTGGCTGATTATTTTTTTTCTTCTTTTTTTTTTTACAACACAGTTGCATGTTTAGTCACTGTTAAGAAAGCCTTTAACATTTTAGCATCATACTCTACTGCTTCAACAACCAATGCTGCCACCACAGACCAACATGCAGATGGTGCTCTGATAACACTCCAGCCACCAGGTTACTGAGAAGCTTTCAAGCAGTGTTGCAGATACTTATCACAGTGGGAAATTCATAGCTGCTGCTGCGGGTGGAGTTGTGTTTGGTCAGTTAAGCTTTCACCGCTACTTTCAGATGTATCTTCTTACATAACAGCTACTTCAGCTTCTTACATGCAGAGTGGTAAATTGTACATGTGCATAATCAAACCAAACTAAGAAAGAACACGGCATGATCACCCATAAAAGCCCTCAGCAAGTGGAAGAAAATGTTCAACCTCTGAGGCTCACTTAGTGCTAATGTGGGCATGAGCACACGAACATAATGTGGTATTACTTTAGAAAATGAACCCTACATACCAAGAGAGCACACTGACCTGGGTCATCCCACTGGGTCTTAAAAAACCTGGAAATGGGGAGCTATTTTGGATGAAATGGGAGAGTGAAATCATGTGGCTTCACAATGGGTTTGTTCCTTAGAAAGAATCAAATAATTATTTGGCTCCTTACAATAATGTTAGAATAATTTTCTTACTTTAATTTGAAGGGTTGCTTTAATGAAGGTGTAATTAGTTGTAAGAGTTGGAAAACATACCCTACAGGTGCTTCCTAAATTAATTAAAATGTTACTTTATTTCAGTAATTTCATTTAAAGCATGTAATATTACAAAAATATACATTATAAAGATTCATTACACAGAGTTACAATATACAATTCAAGCTTTAATATATAATTTAATTGCTATGATCTTCATAGAGAGCTTCAAGAGCCATCCCACATGGACATATCAAGAATATAGGTTAGCTTGGTAAATGTAAAACTAGCTACTTGTCTCAGTCAAAGAGAAAAATAAATGGACTGCTGTTTAGAGGTTAAAGCCCTCTTTTCAGATTAAAGTCCAAGAGTGAAAAAGAAGAGTGGAAAGGAACCAGATCCAAGTTTTTTTGTTTTTTTTACATGTAGAGTGAAGTGTCCAGAATCAGTAATGAGTTGGAGAGCCACAATATCTGCTGATGTCAGTCCAATGTGGCCTCCTTCTGATAATCCTTTTATTCAGTAACCTACATGTGTTTTCCAGGCCTTGCAATCAACTGAAAGGAGAATAGAATAGAATAAAAAAACTTTATTGTCTGACCCCAAAAGGTTACAGAAATTAATTTTTGACAGGTCTCCACATGATCTCTACACACATACAAAACAATAAAAGATCTAAGACCACATATATCTGAACTGAAATCCAATGCATTGATACTTAAAAGACTATTTATAAAATCATTGTAAAAATTCCCTTACTATTAAGGGCTGTGACTGCAACTGGAATAAATTATTTTTTATAGACCGTCTTTTTTGCCAGCAGGACGTTGTATCTTCTACCTGATGGGAGAAGACTGAAGGAAAGATGAAGGGGATGAGAGGGCTCGGACAAATGCAATAGTGGAGTTTGTGGTGAATTGATTTATTTTGCCCGCTTGATCTACAGACTGTGACAGTTTTGTTTTTTGTTTACTGGTAAGAAAGATGTACCAGGATGTGATGTTAAAAGTTAGAATAGATTCTAGAAGTGACCGGTAAAGTATGATTAAAATATTTGCCTTAACATTAAAATTCCTTAGCTTCCTAAGGAGATGGAGGCACTGAAGTGCTTTATTATAGATTGTATCTGAATGGATTTGGAACGATAGATGAGTGTCTGTGTCCCCAAATATTTAAAACACTCCACCTGCTCAACCTGCTCTCTTTGAAAAGACAATGGTTTAAAAAGCTGAGATGTAGTTGCAGCTCTGTCTCTACCTACACAGCACAGTTCCTTTTGTTTTTGAAACATTTAACTCAAGCAATTTTTCATTAAAGGTTCTACTTGGTACTGAGTTAAAGCCTCCATAACACCGATATGATCCACCAGGGCCATGTCATTGGCATATTTTAAAAGACTCATTCCCTTCCTGCTATATGTAATGTCGTCAGTGTAGATAGAAAACAGAATTGGGTGTAAAAGACATCCTTGAGGAAGCCCTGTGTTTAAAGTCAAGTTACTTGACTTAAAACCATTTAAAAACACATGTTGTACCCTATCCTTTAAAAAATCTTGTATCCATAAAATCAGGGTGGGGTGGACCTGTAACTTCAGGAGGCAGTGCAGCAGAGTATCAGGTTTTACAGTGTAGAGTAGATGAAAAGTCCATAAATAAAATCCGAGTGTGTGGTTTTGCAGAGTCCATATATGTTGCAACGATGTTTAAAAGAGTCAAACTTGCATCCTCTACCCCCCATTTTGCTCTGTAGGCAGGAGCCAACATGAAATGAGACTTTGAAGTCACCCCACCAACATCAGACCCCTTTATAACTATCTTATAAGATAGAGGTTGAAATGCATCTTAACCCCGTAAATGTATTGTAACCCCGTAACCACAAAAAGCTGTAGGGGGTTGATATGGGATTGCAGAATGAGTGTGGCATATTAATATAAAGCAGAGACGTCTGGAGAAGCAGCAAGTAGAGAGTAGACGGTAGGGAATGATCTTCCACAGTCTAACTGATCTGAGAAGTATGTTGCTCAGCAGAATCTGATGTAGAAAATAAAATTTTGAGCATGGTGCACAACAATGTTGCTCGTCATTAAGGCACGGAATAATCTGCTTGAGGGTTGCAATATAAATTCCGCCATTTGGACATTGCTCCTCTGGAAATCTCCCACGTCTTACTTGAATGATGTTAGTTCTAAATCACACCCCTGTGTGTTTGTATTCTCAGTTCATTCTATGTAAGGGTGTTTTCATATCTGTTAGTCCTCTGGACTCGGTACGATTGGGGACCAAATTTGCAACATTGTTGCAACTTTGAGCTGATGCAGTACGTGTTCACATTGCCATTTTGACAAACCAACTAAACCTTTTACATGTTGTATATCCCCCTTGTGTGTGGTGGCGCTGTAGCAAGAATTGCAGAAAGAAAGTCCAAGAAGAAGACAAACAGGAAACAGATGCATGATGTCAGTCATTCTGTATTGGTCCAGCACTATACAGTCAATGATCCAGCAGCAGACGCTGTGAAACTCCTGGAAATAAACAGACTTAGCTCTGCATACACAGATGGATTGCGCTTGTCTTCTTGTTTTGGTGGTCGTAATATATTTACATCGTCCATCGACCAAATCTTGATGAAGCACTGGACTTCCTTCCGACTCCACGTTTGACCACGATTCATTGTTGGGGCTAATGCTAACAAGTTACAACATAGAAACGGCGCCTCCCACAGCACACAGAGCAGCGTGCTAAGGATGCCTACTCTCGGACCATCAGCACCGGCTCCCCTCAGGGCTGTGTTCTTTCTCCTCTGCTCTTCTCCCTGTACACCAACTGCTGCACCTCCAACCACCAGTCTGTCAAACTAATTAAGTTTGCAGATGACACCACCATTATTGGACTCATCTCAGACGGGGATGAGTCTGCCTACAGGATGGAGGCTGAACGTCTGGTGTCCTGGTGCAGCCGCAACAACCTGGTGCTGAACGCCCAGAAGACAGTGGAGATTATTGTGGACTTTAGGAAGCACACAGCCCCACTCCCCCTCATCGTCCTGACTGACACCCCCATCACCACTGTGGACTCATTCCGCTTCCTGGGTACCACCATCACCCAGGACCTCAAGTGGGAGCCCACCATCACCTCGGTCATAAAGAAGGCCCAGCAGAGGATGTACTTCCTGAGGCAGCTGAAGAAATTCAACCTGCCAACACGGATGATGATGCAGTTCTACACTGCAATCATCGAGTCCATCCTCACCTCCTCCATTACTGTGTGGTATGCTGGAGCTACCATCAGGGAGAAAAAGAGACTGCAGCGTGTGGTGCGCTCTGCTGAGAAGGTGATTGGCTGCAGACTCCCATCTCTGCAGGACTTGTACACCTCCAGGACACTTGGGCGTGCAGGTCGGATCACAGCCAACCCTTCTCACCCTGGACACAGACTGTTTGACCTGCTCCCCTCAGGCAGGAGGGCTCCGGTCCATTCGGACCAGAAGCTCTCGCCATTAGAACAGTTTCTTCCCCTCTGCTGATGGACTCATGAACAATAACCCTAAGACTGTTCCCACCACCCGCTCTGTTACATGACTCATATTGTGGTTTTTTGCACCTGTCTGATTTGCACCGATCGTTACCTGCACTCATGTATATATCAATCTGTTTAGCATATTATATTTTTATTTAAGTGTTTGTCTGTTTGTTCTTGTATGTTTGCACAAAGTACCGCAGCAATTTCCTAATGTTGTAAACCTACCCAACATTTGGCAATAAAACCCTTTCTGATTCTGATTCTAGAACAAAAAGGGCTTTTATCAGGAAGTTGGACCGAACCGAGGCTGGTTCGTATTCACACCTGAAGTGAATAACACCAGATTCCGTTTGGAAGTGGACCGAGACCACCTCAAAATGTGGGTCTCGGTCTGGCTCGTTTGTCCGTACCAAATCTCACTGATCCACATTCACACCAGCTCAAACGAACCGCACTAGCAAATGAACCGTACTTGAGTTCGATTTAATTGAACCAATTGCTGCAGGTGTGAAAGCACCCTAAGTATACATAGGCTGTGACCTCAATGGATTAACAAACAAACAAAAAGAGCTGTAAAAGAGGTTCTTTGTGTGATTATTTCAGAACTATGTCCTGAAAGAGGCTTGTGTTTTGTCAAGTCCAAAGTTAGAGTTAATGTTACCATGAAGTAGGTCAAATGTTCTGTATTCATTGTTCTGTTGTAATATTCGAATTTTCAGAGAAGCATAAGTTATTAAAATGAAAATAAATAAGCATATCAAATATCTATCTCTCTGTGTGTAATAAATCTATAGATTAGGAGGTAAAATTTTCAATATATTCTAATTTGTTATATGTGCTTTGACAAGGGTATAAGACTATACATGGGCAAAATTGTCAAGTTGAACGTACTCCTGCACCACAAAAAGTTTTAATTGTATAATTTAAAATGCCAAATATTTTTATTGTGTTTTTTTTACTTGCTTAATAATAATGTAAATATCCATCCATCCATAATTCAAATAAGTTTTTTTATTATAAAACAATCTCCAATAATAAGCACCAATTAGATAGGGTTAGGTTAGGCACCCATGATCCTGCGAGGACAAGCAGGTGTGTATATATGCATGTATGGATGTATGTATGGATGGATATGTAAATTAGATCCAAAATACATAAAGGCGTTGCATGTTTGCCTGAATAAAAAAGTGGATAGAAGATACAGAAAGACCTAATTCTGCAGTGCTTCCAGCATCATTGCTTTAGAGATGCAGGGTGTAAGCTGAACTGGCCATCCTGAACTCTAGATCTGTCTATTGCCAGAAAATGTTTGAAGTATGATGGAGAGGAGAATCAGACAACAATCACATACAACTGTGGCTCAGGAGTTAGGAGTCGTTGTGTCCTTGGGCAAGACACTTCAGCCTACTGGTCGTGTTCAGACGGCCCAGTGTCGCCAGTGTTCAGTTGCCTCGCTTCTGTCAGTGTGCCCCAGGGCAGCTTAGTCTTCAGTGTAGCTTGCCATCACTAGAATGTGAATGGGTGAATGACTGAATGTAGTGTGAAGCACTTTGGGGTCCTCAAGGACTAAGTAAAGCGCTATACAAGTACAGTCCATTTACAGTTTAGCATCTCAAAATCATGGGAATAAGAGGAACAGACTCAGATTTGTCTGAAAAACTGCAGCAACTACTATCTTTAAAAAAAACGTAAATTAAAGTAACACGATGAAGCACAATGAGAAAGTTGACGTTATTTTTTTGTCTTCATTAGATTCAAAGCAAAACTGTGAACACTCAGATACACAGGCACACACAGCTAAGCATTTAGACACAGGATGACAAGTGAGCTGTCTCATAATACAGCAGCAAGTCTGAATGCAGGCAGACAGTGGAGCTGACCTTGAAGAAACAGATGCCATGCCATTATAAAAGGCTGTTTGCTTCATTTATAGCCAGTCCAGGAGCCATCCCAGTTATTCTCTCTGATAGAGAGTTTACCTTACTGTAGTGGAATGAAACACTGATGCTGTGGCACACTGCAATAACCGGCCTGCTGTGCTGTGTTCTAATGACACAATGTAAAATCCAATTGTGTGCAGCTCATTTTATCATCTAAAAGCCTTCAGATGACTTTGGAACAGAAGCAGAATACTTTCAGTAACTCTTTGCTTTGTTCTACCTTCTGCACAAATGAATGCAACGCTGAATGGATATCAATTAATAAGTAATATTTCAGCTGCTTTGCTTGGATACAGACAGGAGAATTTATCTAATGGAGTTCTTCAACTTTTAATTGGTTGTAAAAACAAAAACCCACTTTTTCCCGCCACACGTTTCCGGTAGAGCGATGGTACATCACAAACATAGGACCTGCCAATTAAAAACTTTGTGGTTGAGAATTATCAATTAAATGAGGCCATCCAAAACAGAAATAACTGAAAATATGTACTGCAAATTTCTTCAGTTCACCCAAACTGTTTATTTTAAAACAATGTTTTAAAAATATTCGAAGCATGTTTATTTGTCAGGATTCTAATATACTGTATTCTGGTTTTTCCAGGATTCCTGCTGTAAAAGTAAGCAGTAAAAATTACATCAAAAGAAAATTCTGGAAGTTGGAGTCTGCGAAATTATGGAATTTTAAGAAAACATATAGGAGCCCTGATAGGTGAAACCTCTGTCCTTTTAGCATTTGAGAACTCTGATACCAAGAACTTTAATAAGATGTTTTGATCCAAGTAAATAGTTCAAATTACCACCACACACACTCACACCCTGTCAAACCAGGAAAGAATGAAAAACCCTGTTTTCCCATCAAACCATCTTCTGTTCCTGGTTACACCAACATTAGCTCACTTGGGTTCACACGATGCTCTGTTTTAATTAAACGATGGAGCATAACGTTGGTCTCCATCTAATTATCAAGATGTGTATTGGTAGCAGGGCACCATCAGAACTGTATCTAAATTAATTAGGCTCTGATTTAGGATATTAAACTCACATTAATCATGGGGAAATTGAAATGATCCGTGATGCTGTTCCAACTGTGAGGCCAATCTTTGTTATTTTGTACCACATGGAGAGGATCTATTGCAGGACTGGTCCACCAGACACATCTACAGTGGCTTGCAAAAGTATTCGGCCCCCTTGAACTTTTCCACATTTTGTCACATTACAGCCACAAACATGAATCAATTTTATTGGAATTCCACGTGAAAGACCAATACAAAGTGGTGTACACGTGAGAAGTGGAACGAAAATCATACATGATTCCAAACATTTTTTACAAATAAATAACTGAAAAGTGGGTTGTGCGTAATTATTCAGCCCTTTTTGGTCTGAGTGCAGTCAGTTGTCCATTGTCTGATGAGTGCTAATGACTAAATAGAGTGCACCTGTGTGTAATCTAATATCAGTACAAATACAGCTGCCCTGTGACGGCCTCAGAGGTTGTCTAAGAGAATGTTGGGAGCAACAACACCATGAAGTCCAAAGAACACACCAGACAGGTCAGGGATAAAGTTATTGAGAAATTTAAAGCAGGCTTAGGCTACAAAAAGATTTCCCAAGCCTTGAACATCCCACGGAGCACTGTTCAAGCGATCATTCAGAAATGGAAGGAGTATGGCACAACTGTAAACCTACCAAGACAAGGCCGTCCACCTAAACTCACAGGCCGAACAAGGAGAGCGCTGATCAGAAATGCAGCCAAGAGGCCCATGGTGACTCTGGATGAGCTGCAGAGATCTACAGCTCAGGTGGGGGAATCTGTCCATAGGACAACTATTAGTCGTGCACTGCACAAAGTTGACCTTTATGGAAGAGTGGCAAGAAGAAAGCCATTGTTAAAAGAAAACCATAAGAAGTCCCGTTTGCAGTTTGCCACAAGCCATGTGGGGGACACAGCACACATGTGGAAGAAGGTGCTCTGGTCAGATGAGACCAAAATGGAACTTTTTGCCCAAAATGCAAAACGCTATGTGTGGCAAAAAAACTAACACTGCACATCACTCTGAACACACCATCCCCACTGTCAAATATGGTGGTGGCAGCATCATGCTCTGGGGGTGCTTCTCTTCAGCAGGGACAGGGAAGCTGGTCAGAGTTGATGGGAAGATGGATGGAGCCAAATACAGGGCAATCTTGGAAGAAAACCTCTTGGAGTCTGCAAAAGACTTGAGACTGGGGCGGAGGTTCACCTTCCAGCAGGACAACGACCCTAAACATAAAGCCAGGGCAACAATGGAATGGTTTAAAACAAAACATATCCATGTGTTAGAATGGCCCAGTCAAAGTCCAGATCTAAATCCAATCGAGAATCTGTGGCAAGATCTGAAAACTGCTGTTCACAAATGCTGTCCATCTAATCTGACTGAGCTGGAGCTGTTTTGCAAAGAAGAATGGGCAAGAATTTCAGTCTCTAGATGTGCAAAGCTACTAGAGACATAACCTAAAAGACTGGCAGCTAGAATTGCAGCAAAAGGTGGTTCTACAAAGTATTGACTCAGGGGGCTGAATAATTATGGGCACCCTACTTTTCAGTTATTTATTTGTAAAAAATGTTTGGAATCATTTATGATTTTCATTCCACTTCTCACGTGTACACCACTTTGTATCGGTCTTTCATGTGGAATTCCAATAAAATTGATTCATGTTTGTGGCTGTAATGTGACAAAATGCGGAAAAATTCAAGGGGGGCGAATACTTTTGCAAGCCACTGTATGAAAAAGATTTCTGGTCCTAACAGCTAATAACTGATCAGAGTTAGAGAAGTTTTTTTCTGGTGGAGGAATATTCTCATCAGCAGCTCTTAAGTGCTCTCCAGAGGAGCTGTGCATCGCTGCCATGATCTTCCACTTGTCCTTGGGTATACAATCTTTCATCCTATTGTTAGTGGAGCTAAATTCACATGTAGTGGTACTTGAAAAGCAGGAGCAGGATATACTACAAGGCTCTATGTGCAGGAACACAACAGGCTTTTAAAGAATTTGAGATCTGCACCTTCTTTTCTCCCTTTTCTATTTATGAACAATGGTTTTAACTGGAGCACATCAAATTAGTTTGATTTGATTGCAGCTATTCAAAATCTTCTACCTCTGTTAAACCTCAATATCAGCTTCCCGAACGAAACTCTAAGACGATTGCTTTCACCGCTACATTCTGAAGTCATTTCATGAAGTTTTTCTTGTTTGTTTTTACTAATGCAAGCTAATTAGCACTCTGAAGATAGCTATCTTTACTTGTCATAACAATGAAATAGTATGGCGAACAACAACAAAAAAGCCCATGATTACATGGTTTATTTTTCTTAGTCTGGCACTGGGTCTGCAGACGGCTTCATAACGGCAATCAGAGCCCGTCGTGCCGCAGACAATCAGTCAAAACAGAACACAGCAGCTCTGAACCTTCAGAGCAGATCTCAGTGTCAGCACCGAAAAAAAAAAACACTCTACACTGAATTATTAATCAGGTAAAAATAAGAGATATTAAGAAAAGGAGGCTGTGCTAATAAATTATATTCTTTAAACCTTAATTTCTTTGCCTAAGCTACCTATTTGCACAACACCAGGTCAAACAAGAACCCCATTGTACGCTCAAACATGTTCTTCTTTGCTCGATTCTGCTTAGGTTTTTAGCTCAAGAGTTAAGAAATCAGAGGCTGGCTGCAGGAAGATACATTTAGTAACCATCCTTGCTTTAACATTTGTTATCCCACATAAGCAGCACATATGTATATCTTTTGCCTTTGAATCAGATGTCAGACATGTTGTAAAGTCATTGTAACATTTTATATTGAACACAGAGGACAATGTGCAATTTTTTTCTGAGCCAGATGGGATGTCCACTTTCACAGCTGTCCTCTTCCTTTACACATTAACAGTATTGTGAGCATCAAACTGACCTCTTGCATTCACAAGGAATATTCAGAACAGAGAGGAGGATGACTTATTCATAACTATCACACTTAAAAAATTTTTTTTTTAGTTGTGACTACTCAAGCTTAAGTCAAACATGCAGTTTACTGCATTTAGGTTTTATTACCATGATGCAAACTTTCAACTAAACATTATCTGACCATATCTTAAAATGTCAAACAAAAGCAGCAAACTGATCATTGGCTGATTTGCTTCCGATGTTGGACACACAGGAACACAGAAATCTTTAATAAGTGTTTTGTTTTTTCATAATTACATTTATTCCATCTATTATCATCCATAAATCCATCCCTTAAACAATTCTTTGTGGTATTGGAGAATGACACCAAAAGTAAAAAACAAAGATTTGTTTAAGATTCCTTTTAATTATCATTTTAAAGGTTTATCATGCAATGTTCATTTTACCATCTTAAAACAGCTCTCATAACAGAGATGCTAAAAAGAACATCTAAAATAACAAACATCACACCCATACACATACAATTTTGTCTCACAGACAGCCAATATTTTAAGATGCCATCATGTTCTGTGATCACTAAACAAACAAGCCACTGGTTTAGCAGTCTGTTTGTACAGTGAAACCCCAGAAATTGATAGGTTTTTAAAGAATTAAAAAGAAAACCAATTTATTGTCCTAACACCGACAGCTAAAAGCATATAGATATGAAATTGATATGTCTGGGTTTCATTCATTTCAAATAAATATTTTTTTTATTTTATACTGTATATTACTCTGTTAATGAATTCATGAGTTTCTGTATACATTTGTACATTTTTAATGGATATACTAAAATAAACTTTTTGGATTGATTCTACTTCATTTAGATTCATATGTTTGTAGAAAGTAAATTGGTGCATCTAGAGAGATTGTGTTTGAAATTCCTGTTAACGTCAAACCACTTTCAGAAGAGAATAAGTTTAGCTTGATATTTCAGTCATGTGACAAGTCTTTGCTCTGGAAGTTGCACTGTTTCCCCTGAGTTTGATGCTCTGCAGAAAGAAGTGTGATTTAAAGGGCTCCCACACAGCATCTGAATAATGAAGGTTAATGTCACAGCCTCATTGAATCACCTTTGAAGAGGTGCTAAATGTGTTTAGAACAGATTACAAGTGCACTTTGGGTTCATAGAAAGAGAGTCATACTGTTGGGGGGAGTACTCTTCTTCTCCACGACTTCTCTAACTGACTGCTGGTCCCTGCGCGGTGATTAGCCGCCTCCCGGGGGAAGAGGGAGTTAGCAGAAGCAAACTCACTCTAATGAGCTAAGCTCTTCTCCTCTCTCCCTCCACTACAGCCTCATTCCTCCCTCCCTCCCTCCCTCCCCTCCTCTGAGGACTAGGGGGTCGTTGGGTGGTCCCGGGAGGGGGTCCACAGCACACCTGTTCTCCTTCCACCTCGCCCTTCTGTAATCAGTGCATTTCTGTACTTTTTCATTGATGGAGATGTTGTTCCTCTACCCACTGGGACCACAGACATTGTTTTTACTTTATTTTTATGCCTATAGCTCTCTGCTTCCTGTTTCTGATATGCAATCTCTCCATTTACTCGTTTTAGATTTTATGAGGTACTTATAACAGTATAGCAGTTAAACCTGTTATAAGCCGAGCGGAGACAAGACAAGTCACAAATGGCCACCTGGCTTCAAGCAGCCCTACCCCTTTGGCTCCCAGGACAACACTTTCCTTCTGTTAATGAGAGCACATTTTTGTTTACATACGAACCTTAGGTCACTGACGACAAGCAGCGTCTTGGGACAAGTATGAAGAGGTGTGTGGAGGAGAGCTGGGGCAGATGGGTGCATGTGTGCAGCGGCAAGATGTGGCTGAACAAAACATCGTACCTGCCGCCCCACAGCGTCGAGTCCCCAGAAGCCGGAGGGAGGACACGTGTTTTGGTGTGGGGTGGGAGGTGGGGAGGCCCGCCAGGCTGCGAGTAGAGCTTGTCCTGCTGCCCCTGGGGCGGGAATCTGGCTCAAGACCAAAGGTAAGGCCTGTCTAATTATTCCAGTGAAGGCTGTGATAACAAATAAACACAGAGCAGGTTTGGTAAGCTCTCCTGGGTGATGATCAGCCTCTGGTGCTTGTCGAGTCCTAATGGTGCTGTGAGTCATAGAGACCTAGAACAGCACCTCCAGGCCTCTCCTTGGGGTTCATCATCACCTCCATCTGTTCATTTCACCTCTTATATTCGGTTTATCACATGTAGACTTTAGCAGAAAGGGGTTTGAATAAAACAAGACAACTAACAGGTCGACTTAATCTGAAAATCATTGTAAACAGCAACAAACAAATGTAAAAACTATACGTGAGTACAGTGCCTAGCAAAAGTATTAATTCCCATTAACTCTGCTTTCCAACCACAAACTTTAATGCATTTAGTTGGGAAAGTAGTGCAGGATTGTGAAGTGGAGGATTAGATTTTCACAAGCTCTGCACTTTTAGGGACTGAAATTTTTAATTATTCATCTTTGCAAAACAGATAAACCTCAGCCAGACTGTATGGGGAGCTTTTGTGAACAACACTATTCCAGTTTTACTACAGATTCTCAGTGGATGTAGACTGGGCCATTCTAACACAATAAAATGATCAATCTGAACCATTCCATTGTAGCTCTGACTTTATGTTTTGGAGTTTTGTCCCAGAAAGTAAACCTCCACCTGACTTATGCATGCTTTCCTCTAGAAAACCTCTCCCAACTGAAGTGTGGATCTGCAGCGCCTCCAGGGTTACCTTAGGCCTCTTGGATGGTTCACTGATTAATGCGGTCCTTGCCTATCCAGTTAGTATAGGTAGAGGTCTTGGTAGGTTTGTAGTTGTGTCATACTCTTTTAATTTCCAAATGTGATTAAATAGTACTCCATGGCAAGTTCTAAGCGTTGGATTTTGTCTTATAACCTAACACTGCTTTAAAGTTCTCCACAGCTTGATCTCTCAGATGTGTATTGTGTTGCTTGTTTTTTTTATGCCAAGTGTCCATTAAACGCTCCAAACAAACCAAAGAGTAGTACACTGTTATATTAAATTTATACTGAGTTTAAAATACACACTTGTGATTTCTATTTGACTCTTGAAGGTAATTGGTTGCCAGGATGTTATCAAGGTGTGTGGTGAGGGCCAGAATACAAATTCTTGCCTCTTGCATATGAGGCTGTATTTGTTGGAATCTTCAAAATCACAGGATCTATATCATAAATTTTGCAAAAACCAAAATGAATTTAAACATTGTGTAGATGGTTGATTTTGTTAGAGTGATTATTTACAAAAATAAGAGGGACACATCAATAGAAGAAAGGAACAATACTATATTCCGTAGTTTTTTGTTTTGTTTTTGTAAAAACCAGGAGTCCAGCAGGAGTCTCTGGTCTTTCAGAATCAAAGCTATTTGCTAATGTACATAGATAAAAAGTGGTATGCACCGAGAGATCATATTTGCCCAGAAGAGGAAATTTGCCTTTGTGTGCAATTTGAGAAAAAGACAAGGACACAAACTCAGGTTTGCAGACTTTTTCGCATGCAGAAAGACCTTTGAGTTTGCTTCACAGAGAGATCAATTAATCTCCCTCGATGTTGTCGATGTTTAACTATCGTATAAAATCATCAAGAGATGTTGTCAGTGTACCACAGACAAAATACAGACAAAGTTCTTGACATGGACTTATGCAAACTTTAGCATGTCTTTATGGTATTACATCTCCAATATAGATTGCGCATTTGATCATTAAATTTTTTTACACAAACTTGTTCATATTTGAAAGCAGGAATTATGGACACCATGTGGCAAGATAGTTTCAACACATAAAAGGCTCTCCTAGTATTTAAAATTATTCTGTCGGAAATGGATAGTAGTCTGCCGTTAATATATTTATTTTCAGAATTAAATCAATTGTTAAGAGATTCTCTTGATCACATACTATCCTTATAAATTTGGCAAGTTCAGAGTCAGAATATTGTGTCATCTATTTTTGTTCTGTTTTATAATAAAATGTGTTACTTGATTACAAGTAGGAAAAGGATATTAGCTAGTCTCTTATTATGTTCTGTGTAAAATAATGTAATACAGTCTTTGTTCAAGTTTTATTTATTTAGTGTAAAACTGAAAGCTTTATTAACAGTTTTAATGATTCAGGTCCCCAAAAAACAATAAACAGCCCGTCACAGCATGTATGTACATGACAGGACACTCATTGACCGCTGACTGCTGACCTCCTTTAGCTCTCGCCTTCATGCTGTTGAGGAGGTCTGCTTTAAACTTCATAACTTAGAAAAGGGCAAGTGCTTGCAAGGCAGACGTCCATCAAGGCTGCGCCCCAGCGGGCCAGCATGAGGCCATAATCCCTGGAAGTGCTCCTACGGTTCCTGCCCTATCTCCCTTATCTTCTCCATCCTCTCCTCCATGCCTCCCTTCCCTCCATGCTGTTGTTTTCCTCCTCTTCTCCCCTGATAGGGGGTGTTTGGACCACGCAGCGTGACCTGACTGCCAGGGGAGGGATCCAGGGAGGGGCACCGGGGCCACAGGTGAGGCCTGAGCTCAATCTACCCCCCACATCCACCCTGCCTCTCCCTCCAACTCTCCTGGGTGCCAACTTCTGCAAGCCCCTGTCTCCTCCCTGTGCCCAGCAGGCCAATCAAGCCATATCTGTGTGCCATGCAACATGAGGGCCGAGGGGACATAAGAAGGGAGGAGGCTAATATCAGATCAGGCAGACCAAGGCCCCATGTGAACCTCCTGTCCCTCTGAAACTCTCTCAGGATCTGTGTCGCCATCGCCATGACGTTTAATTACCTCGCTCATCTTCATTAATTCATGGGGCTTTTTTATTCCTTTGAGACTAGAGATAGAGACAGAGGAAGTAGGGGGGGTGGATGGAGGAGATGCTACTCCACTTAACAACAACAATAACAATGGCATCAGGCGTAAGTAGAGCAGCTGGAACTCAGTTTGGGAAACAGCAGCTCTGTGACCTGGGGGTCCCTGAGAGCTCCTATCCAGGACCATCAGCTCTGGGCTCTAGGGTCAGTTTGGCCAGAGCTGGCCGCCTCAGCCCACGAGACACAATAAAAGAAAATTTCCACAGTGTGGCTCGAAAACACCTCTGAGACTGAATAATAAACAGGTTCTATTGATTTGAGCCTCTCCAGGCCATTCCTTGGAAAAAGTGACCATAATGACATTAGAGATTAGATGCTCAGATCCTGCTCACATGAGAGTGGGATTAGACCAGCGGGTAAGAAATACCCATCTTGTGAATAGGGAATCATCTCTGGCATTTACTAGATGTAGCTCAAGAAGGTTTTTAGACCCTCCAGTGGGAACAACATTAGTTGATTAATCATAGCAATGGTAGAAAATAAAAAAGCCTCACTAATTGTTAATCATTAAATGTAGCAGTTGAGAATAAATAAACTACTGTCATGATGTTAGTTGTTTGTGTAGTCTTTGAGTTAAAGTTTGTGTTATGTCTCCCTCCTCTCTTTTGTTCATTAGTGTTTCAAATTTCTCAATCTTATTTCCTACTTACCACTTTGGATTTTGTGTTGGTCTTTCCTTATGTCTTCTTAGATTTATCTGTCCAGTCATTTCTTATGTTTTGTTCTTTGCCTTCCTCTGTGTTTCTTGCCAATCTGCATTCCTCCCCAGCTACTGATTGTTTCCACCTGCTCTCTCCCTCTCACCTGCATCTGCTTATCCCTAATTAGACCTCAGCTTTCTCCCTGCCACTTGCACACCTCCTCAGTATATTTAAACCCTTCTCTGTCAGTCATTACTCACTGGTTTGTCATCAATCTTCCCAGTCTGGTTCCTGCTTTTTTCCTATTGCTGCTTTTTCCTATTGCTGCTTTTTCCTGGTCCCTGCGTTTCCTTGAGGTTTTTGTAAGTGTATTGTTCCTTGTTTAATTAAATTCTAAGTTCTTCATTTTGCTGAATTTGGGTCCTCACTACGTAAGGCACTATGTAAGACAACTACGTAAAAACATAAAAAACCAACGTTGAAATCTTAGCACATGGAGGGAAATTTCAAAGGGATCTGGGAATCAATTTTCAGAGTATAAAAGGTACGACCTTATCACAAGTGCTAAGCATTTCTCCCTCTAAAACTTAGACACAAGGTTTCAGGTGCTAATTTACCCTATTTTACCTGACTAAGTTAAAGAAAAGGTTCGGAGATTAAATGAAGCAATGAACCTTAAATGAGCCACCTTTGGACCATCAGCTCTGGTCACCTTTGAGCCACCATGATAAAACTGATAATAAGGGCTTACTCTGATCCAACTGTGGTGTCCCCCTTTAAAAACAAATTTGGACCATTGCAGGTACAGTCCCTGCACTCCTCTGCAACCAAAGCATACACTTGTTAAATTGACCTGTCTTTTATTCTAAATGGGCTATCATTTAGCAGGGGCTCTATCTGTTTTGGTCAGACTCAGTCATGAGACTTGTTATTTGAATTGCATTGACATCCCTCTAAATAGATTCTTATAAGAAATAAGGCACATTTCAATGATCAGAACTTCAGGGTAATTTAAACAGATCTTTTTCTGTGGGGTCAATCTGTTGGCCTAAAAATAACAATAGATAAACAATAACAAAGACAGGGATGGTTGCCGTGTGTCCGTCTGCTATGTTATTATAAACTGCTTCTTCAGCAACTCTTCCAATTTTGCAAAGCTGGTTGTTTGGCTACGTCTGTTCATTTTTCTCAGAGTTACAACTAGTCAGCATGACTTAACCGCAGCTCCCACCTAGCTACTCTACCGGGCAATTTCCGAGTACATAACCCAATACTGGTACTCTCGAATATGGCCATATCGCGCCAGCCCAGTGTAGTGGAGACACACATTCCAGGAAGTTAAGGTAAAATTACCCTAAAGTTTTAACAGTGAAAAAAAGCCTATTGTGTCTGTTTTGGCAATTTCAGGCACATCTTTTGTTAAGTAAAATACTTAAAGAGCACTTTAACACCCCCCCACCCCCACATTTCCGGCTTGAGAAATGCACCAAAAGGATGCATTACCTGGTGAACCAGGGAATGCGCAGAGGAAGGGGGCTGGGTGTGGTCTGGGCTGTAATCGACATTTTGACAGCAGTGCTGCTGCAGGTGCTCAGACACAGACAGCGAGAAATATGGAGAGCAATGTGAGCTGCTTTGCCTCAGAGCGATCCTTTAAAATGTAGGATTTCTCTCCACCTCCTTCACCAGAGGAAAGGGAGGGGGGTTCTGTGGAAAAGGTGTGGGCAGAGACCTGGCTTCTTTTATACCCCAGACCAGAAGGGTTTCTGGCTGATGTCAGCCCTCACCGCAGAGCGAATAGCAATGCCCGGTTCAAATTCCAGTGCAGTATAGAGCTTTAACCTGAAGATGGCGCCACACTGACTGTTTCAGGCAGAAAACCTATATTTTTACCAAGATGCACTAAAATACCAAAATAATCACCAGACATGTAGGCAGCACTATTAAAAACTAATTTATACAGTTTATCAGCAAAAAGAAGTTGATTTGGGGGTTAGCTGCTCTTTAAGCTCAGTTCAAATTCATTGTAAAGGTTGCAAAGGATGCAAAAGTGTGAGAAAACATGTCAGATTTTGGAGTTTCCATAGCACTGCATAATACACAAATTGTTATGAAATATGGATCCTTATGTTGTATTATAATTAATGCATATAAATGCACATGCAAATATATATAAAACAAAATGTTTTATCTGTATTGGTTCATAAAAGCTGCTGCTTGGTGACAGAGGAATATCTTTCAGAACAAATTCTGCACAGATCTTCCTGAAAGTAGTCTGTTGCTCTTTATTTACATCGCATGCTACAAAGTAAGTTCAACATTTCTGTTTTTTGTTGGAATATCAATCATAATCAGACTGGAAAAAAGCTGGCAAGTGAAAAAATAATTCAGAAAATCTAATGAAGAATGCCTTAATGAATCTGCTAATCGATATCACAACCAAATTATTAAAACATGAATCTGAAGATTTGCCATTGCACATTTTTGCTGATTCCACCCTGTAGGTGTTACCTGTTAGACTTTAGAGCAGTGGTTTCCAAAGTGGGGGGCGCAGAGTCATTGCAGTCGGGTGAGGTATGAAAGGATCAACTTTAAAGACCTCATGACACGAAGTTGACATTTTTAAACATAACATAAAATAAAAAAATCTGAAACCAATGGACTATTTCAAAGTTAGACATGCCTTGCATAATCCTCCTGTGAGCAAAAAACCGCTCCGGTGACTAGCATTTTACTACTGTATCACCGCACACTGAACGAGCATAAAGCCGGAAGTGACGTTAGCGAGAGAAGCATTCTACTTTTATTGGCACATTTGACAGCGGTCCCAGTCACAGCTAAAAAGCCACTATCTATTTTTGATAAAGAAAAGTGATCTTAATGCCTTTTGTGTTGTGGGATTTTGCTAAAATACACACAAGGACGGTGTCAGTTTATTTAAATTTCCCAAAGACCCAGAGTTACTGTCTAAGTGAGTGAAACAGGTTCGACGCACCCGTGAGAAGTGGGCTCCCTCCTCCTCCTCTCTCCTCTGTTCGGAACTTTTTGAGCAGAATTGTTTTGATTCCGTTATGATGATAAAGGAATCCCTGGGTTGTTTAGTTCAACACAAGCGTGTGTTGCTGTCGGCAGCTGTGCCTACAGTGTTCCGCAGGAGTGTGACAGCGTGTGGTGGCGGTACCCGTGGTGGTGCTTGTGGACTGCGCAACACTGACAGCGACAGCATCCCTACTCCTACAAGCTCCACTTCCACTGACTGCCCAGTTGTCCAGAAGCATATGCGTCATTTTAGCCGGGGACGCCGGGGACATGTCCCCACCACTTTTCTAAACCTAATGTGGAATTTCTTACCAGCGCAGATCTAACATCTACTTGTGCTCACAGCACAATTTCCACATAATCAGTATCTGAATGGAGTATTATTTGAATTGCTCCATTGCACTTTCTTATACAGTAATGGTTTCTTTCTGCGCAGATGCTGCAGCATTCTTTGCAGAGGTACATCAAGGTTTTAAAAGACTAGTCCGTATGCAAACACGTTCAGAGCAGAGTCCTGCAGTGCCGCTGGTACCCGTTTCAAGATGGAAAAATACCTCAATTAAATTTCATGGCTCTGGCTGAAGTTTCTTTATGCAGGTTAAAAAATATTAATTTAATACTTTTGTTTGTTTAAGACTCCAAAAGAGAATGGTATTGATATATTGTGTTTGTGGAGAGAGCATGCCAGAATATTCCCCCAACTTTGCGCTGACAGCAGAATGTTCCCGCTATCCTACGCTCCCAAAGAGATTTTTCTGCGATGGAATTTGCGATTCACGAATGGAGAGCACAGATAAAGCCAGGGACTGTGGACAATATTTTTTCTTTCTGCACAGCGATCTCTGCATCAAATTAATTTCAGATGTACAATGTTTCAAATAAATAAAAAGGGACATGATTCATTGTAATATAATTTACAATCACTTGGGGAGTGTTATTTTCCATCTTTGATAGTTTGTTTTTTTTAAACTGTAGCCTAATGGAAAAATGTAAAGGCCGTTGTTAAAGTGCGGCAGGAGAATCGAGTGAGAAAATGAGGCAGGACATCACACAAAAGTTCACTTTCTGACGGGCGGCTCAACCACTCCACTACTATATCAGGTAGTGAGTGCATTCACAAAAAGGAATAGGCCTACCATCTGAAGAGTGTTTGTGCAATGATCTTTTGACGTCAGTTTATTATGACGCAACCTCTATTCTTCAGTCAGTACAATAATCAGAAACACCTGTGGACCCAAACTAACAGCCGTCCTTCATTGTGAAAGTTTACAATTTACGCCACTGACCACTTGATGCAGACGCACAATAATTTTCAACTTCACGCACGCAGTTTAGGAAACTGAATCAATTAAAAAAGATTCTAATGAGAGCATCTGAGCATCCTCATCTCAGACCTGGACACCGTATTCAATGCAACGCTATTTCCTCCTGCTGAGGCAAAAAGGAAAGTCCCCGTTGAGAAAGAAGTGACGCTTGTTTTTCCAGTGTGCAACCGGAGCGGATTCAGCCTCCCTTACGCACAACGAGGTGCACAATTCACGTCCATAGACCATGAGAAAGTTGTGAGACTGCAGGTAAAATGTTCATATTTACTAGGCCTACATGTTTTAATCTGCTCCATGTGTGATGGCAAGTTGAAGATTCTTTGTTCAGATTGTTCGGACTGAATATTAACTAAAATGAATGAAGAATTAAATAATATTGAATGTGTTTCTGATTTTTAAAGGGAACGTGTTTTATTATTGCGCATATAGCCTATATAGCAACGGCTGAATAATTATAGGCTATATGAATAATCAATAATTGTAACCCCAGCAGTTTTAAAAACAAACTGACGCCCTTGTCCAGAAGAGACAAGTACATATTCAAAGCAGTTTTGCTACAATTATGAATATTTCAAACTCTATTAAGTAAGTCTGACAAAGAAATTAAATAACAAACGTGTTTCACCTGAAACTAATATATTGATACGATAATCATAAAGAATTGTAATGAAGTAAGTCTTACTTGCTTTGTTGTTTGCCTTGAATGTCTGCCTACAATATTTTATTTTTCCGATATCAGTCTCAGACCTTATAAATAAGTACGTCTGGATTAGTTTATTATTTTTTGTTTTAAAACTGATTTACCATGTTTACATTATGTAGGCTAATGTTTATTTTTCAGGTCACTATTAAAATCAATACACGTTAATATCATTATGCTCATCTATAGGCTACCCTTTTGTTAATTATTTGAAAAGAAGCCACGATTAAAAGGTATTTCTAATCCTTACCGATCTGTGTTTTCCTGACGTCTCTCCGCTGTCACTTCTCCCGCTGCTGTGTTAGCTTCATCGTTCTGACCTGCTTTCTTCTATCCATCTCAGTCGTTGTGTACGGCTGGTATCTGTACGGTTTGACGCCACCACCACCTCTAGAAGCACCAGGACTGGCTGCATTTTCCACCTCTAAAACCATCTCAAGGATAAAATTGGAGGAGCCTTCAAATATGAGCGCCTCCATCATGCCTGACAGAGGAGTTTTCAGACTGTCCAGCCACGGTTAAGCTAATATTTTTGAAACTCTAATTATTGCGTAAAATCAAGTCTGTTCGGCTCATAAATTTACACAACCACATACTTTGACAAGATTCAGATTCAGTCAGCTTTGTGTCATGAGATCTTTAAAAGCTAATATAACTGACATGTTTTAGACAAGGCTCCCACATAAACGCAAAGCAGAAGATAAAACATCGCCAAATTAGCTTCAAAGCCAACTTCCTTCCCAGCCAATAAGTAGAAAATATGACAAAGCATATCTTGCCTGTGGTTTTCTTCCACTAAACACCTGCAAATACTCAACTGAGCTCATATAAAAAGGTGCATTTCCACTGTCAAAACTTCAGGGTAATCTGACCGGACCTTCCCGATATGCATGTGTCTCCACTTTATCAGGCCGGGCTGACAGGGCCATTTTCGGGCCCATTTCAGGAACCAACAGAGTACCAATCTGCGGGTATGTACTCAGAATGGCCCAATCAAGCCGCTCAGTGGGAACTGTGGTTAAGTCGCGCTGACTGGTTGTAATTCAGTGGGAAATGAGCAGACGTTGCTAAACAACCAACTTTGTGAAAATAAGAAGAGTTGCTGGCGAAGCAGTTTACAACAACAGCAAACAGAAACACAGCAACAAGCCCTGCTTCTTCCATGTTGATCTCTATCATTTCTGCTGCTCTGGGCACCTTTTTGCACTGATCTGTGACGCTATTCGCTGCCCAAATATGCCGTGATATGCGGATGTCTTTAATTGATTCCTTAAAGGGCCAATTGTGTATGGAGACATAGTGGCTGAGAGGAGCGGGACAACAGATTACCCCGTCAGAAAGAGATCTGGTTAAATTACCCTGAATGTCCGAAAGTGGATACGCGGCTAAACTTTTGTACATAGTAGGCGCGTTTCCACAAGCTGCAGGAAGGCTGCAGACGTTCATGAAGCACGTCTTCCCCAATACTGCAGAGCACGCACAGCATTATACAGCTCGACGCACTGACATCTAAACAGCCAAGTCCCGAGCTGAATAATGTTATGATTGATGTCTTCGGCACAGTCAGCTTCATCAAAACACAAACGGTAAAAGCTGCGATTTTTGTAGTACTGTACGAGAAAATGGGCCTCGACAGATAGCCATTCTTTTTTACAGAGAGTCTTGATAACTGTCATGTGGGAAGGTGCTGCCAGGGTCTTTAAGTTGCGAGACGAGATTTGCAGCTTTTTGAAGGAAGAGGGCAGTGATCTTGGCCACAAATTTTACTGTAACAAGTTTTAAATGAAACTTTCATATAGCGGCATATTTCTTAAAGCAATATTTAATGAACCAAATTCAGTAATGCATGCCACAAACACCCACCCCCACCTGGGTGATAAAGTGTCATCGCTGCAGACTCACACCAGTTGATAATCGAAGACCTCCGTTTTGCAAAGCAACCTTTACAATTGTTTATTTCCCTCTGAGTTCTTTATGTTTTAAACCATATGTTTAGAGAGATTTTATTAGTAAAACAAATTAAAAAATAAAATAATTAATTTTAAAAAAGGTAAATTACACTGGGGGAGTGGGGGTGAATATTGTCTTATAAAACAAAGGGGGGCCCAGCAGAAAGAGTTTGGGAACCACTGCTTTAGAGAAAGTTTCAGTCTTAACCGCTATGCAACAGTCTTTACTTCTTTAACACTTGTTTATACTAGACTATCTGGATGGATTAAGATCAGCAGACAGACATATTGTAAATGTCTTACTGGATTTCTTTTTATTTATCCAGACATGTTGCATTACAACATTTTTTAGTTTTTTTTTATTTTAAAAAGTTTTTGGAAATTTAGAGTGATGTACAGGAAAATGTAAAAAATATGCTTCAAATTAGTTCAGTCTATTTATATAGCGCCAATTCACAACATCATCTCAAGGCACTTTCAGTCATTTTATGATTAAATTGAATAATTAATCCCTCATTTAATTATTACAATTAGGAAACCCAGCAAATTGCATAGAGTCATTGACCTGCAGGATTCACTCCTCCTGAACAAACGTAGTGAGTGTAGACAGTCGCCTGCGTAGTCATTAATCTCAAACTGGAAGAAACCTCTGGTATAACCTAGCTCAGTGTGAGCATCCATCTGCCACGACCGAGTAGCGCAGGGGTCTGCAGCTCCAGTCCTCGAGGGCCAGCTTTTTATTTGCAACTTTTAGATGTTTCCCTGGTTCAACACACCTAAATCAAATGGCTAAATTACCTCCTCAGTGCTCAGTCAAGTTCTCCAGCATCCTGATAATGACCCGATTATTTTACTCAAGTGTGTTGAAGCAGAGAAGCACGCCTCTAAAAGTTGCAGGACACCGGCCCTCAAGGACTGGAGTTGCAGGTTCCTGGACTAGGGTTTTGTGAAGACAGAACAGAGACACAAAACACGCAAAGGAACTGAGGTAAGAGTACTTTCTATGTTAAAGAAAGTAAAAAGTTGATAACAGGACATGGAGAATGTTCAGTTACTGGGCGCATCATCCAAACTGATGCCCCCCCTTCAACAAGGCATCACAGCCAATCAGAGCACCAGACCAGGTTTAGTTTCTAAGGTGAGAAAAACACAGAGAAAACAAAGTTAACAGCTGAAATAAAAGCATATAATGCAGTTGGAGGGTAGTAGAAAAGAAAAGTAGCAGAGTGAAGAAAAGTGGTCCATCTGTCTTCCAACAGTCTAAGCCTATACCAGCATAACTACAGAGATAGCTCAGGATGACCTAGGCCACTCTAACTATAAGCTTTATCAAAAAGGAACGATTCAAGCATAGTCTTAAAAGTAGACAGAGCCTCATGGACTAAAACTGGGAGCTGGTTCCATAGGGAAGAGACCTGATAACTAAAAGATCTGCATCCAATTCTGCTTTTAAAATTCTGAGGAACCACCAGTAAGCCTGCAGTCTGACCCCCAATTTCCACTACATGCGCTCCGCTCCGGTCCGCCATCCACTCCGCAGCCATTCGTAATTTCCACTGCATGTGCTCTAGATCCGCTCCGCTCCAGTCCGCAGCCCAGAGATGGTCAAAGAAGCATGCGCGGGAATTACGAGATCTCACGATAAAAGCCAGTAATATATGCAGAAGTCGAAACAAAATGCTTCATTCCGTGGAAAACGAACAGAAAAGAACAGTTATTCTCTGTTATTCTGTGTCAAGATATTTTTGACAACATATGTATAAAGATACGCGGGCTTATTTTAATATAGCTATGCATACAAAAAATCCTAGTCCGTCTTTATTGATTTATTTTGAAACACACCCGGAAATGCGGTTGTTCTATGTCCGGTTGGTGCTTAGTGATTTGTGTAGATAGACTGCGGACTTGCTCCGGCGTCTGGCAAAAATAGGATCGATCCTATTTTTGCCGGACGGCGACACGGCGGGTGGCGCCCTGGAAATGCTCTCATTATCTACAATGGGAGCGGTTTTTTTTGCTGCGGAGTGCGTGCCGGAGCGGAGCGCATGCAGTGGAAATTGGGGGTGAGAGCGAAGTACTCTGTTGGGAACATTTGTAAGAAGGAAGATCTTAAATTGTATTCTGGATTCAACAGGGAGCCAATGAAGGGCAGCTTAGTTTTTTTAACATAACTCCTTAACAGGATGTTTCTAATTTTAGCAATATTCCCGAGATGAAAGAAGGAAATCCTAGAAACCTGTTTATTAAGGGATTTGAGAGTCATGTCATGGTCAAAAATAACAGGTTCTTTACGTTATTACTGGAGGCCAATTTAATACCATTCAGATTGAGTGATTGACTAAGCTGTTTCTTTGTCAGAGCTTCTGGTCCACAGATGACAACTTTTGTCTTCTCAGAATTTAAAAACAGAAAGTTTACCATTATCCAGGTTTTTTGTCTTCCATATATGCTTGTAAGCTACCTTACTGTTTGGCTTCTTCAGGATTTATGGATAAATATACTTCCATATCGGCATAACAGTGGAAATTTATCCCATGCAGTCTGATAATTTTACCAATTGAAAGCATATATATATATATATATATAAATTTATTTCTTTTTATTAGTCTAATTATTTAGCTCCGTCATTGGAACTGCTGTATAATTAGGTGTGTGAAAGTGAACACTTTTCAGCCATGGCTTGGGCTGAGAAAAAAAAAAAACATGTACAAGTCACCAGCAGTAAACAACAAATTGAAAATAAAACTGATAAACTTCCTCTTTCACTTTGGGGGACTTCTCACTGCTGTGGAAAGCAAGAATAATGAAACTTAATCTCCATCTGCTGCAGCTCAAAGTTGGAGGAGAAATCAGAGCTAAAGTTGAGCTACTCTCAGAGATCCAAGGGGACATGAATGTAAAAATAAAGAGGAAGAAACATGGGGGGAAATATCTGTATAATGCTGCTTCTCATTCACAAACAAAACAGAAATTCTCGTTCCATTAGTCAAAGATTCCATTTCATCCAGGGAATGAGATCCTAACCCAAAGTTCATTCGACTGCTGTTGCTTCTTATCCAAAGTGGCAGTTCTAAGTTAGATCCAACAATTTCTTAATTTCCAAGAGTTCGTTAGATCTTGGAAAGGGGAAAAATGACAATACAAATGGCTGGGAACAGATCTCAAGATAACTTTAGGTAAGCATTATTGTACAACACTTACCTGCTTTTCTTGTCTTCTTAGGTGTTTTTTATAGTGAAAGGTACGACATAACAAGAAATGTTCTTTTTTAAATTTAGTGGAAAACTTGTGGACTTTGTCCTGAAATCAAAGCTTGACAGACTTTAGGTCAAGTTTTAGTCTCCCTACTGTGAGCAGAGGTATTAATTAAAGAAATAAAACATTAAAGGAGTCATAGCCTAGTATTATCTTGGATACCCATGCTCTATTATAGTATTTCAAGCCCTTCTAAAAAAGAAAAGTTGGGAAAAAGTGAAAAAAATAAACACAGCTCCTCTGACCCTTATTTCTGAAGGCATTATTGTCTCGCAAGATCTGATGCGATATTTTGGCTGTCGTGGACGGGCATTGTAGTAATGCAAATGAGGGACGCGTTGATTGGTGGCAGGAAGGAAGGGGGTTGACACCGCAGGTAACGCTTCAGCATATCTAACCCATATCTACTACTCCTGCTAGCATACAATAGCCACATTAGCAGTTAGCTGCTGTTTGTTACACACAGCAGAGCAATAATAACACAGCCTTACCGTTTCATTGGAATGGCCCCTTTTTCCAAACTGAGCTTCAGTGCCAACTTCGCCTGATATTGTCCCAAATTCGTAAAGGATTCCGGAGTAAATAAAATAGAAAAAATATTTACATGTTGATTCTGGCAGTCCTCAACAGAGCAACTCATGTGTGCACTACGTTTCTGGCAGAAATAGTTTTAGCTGATTTAGCTGAGGCTGACACGAATAGTAATTTCGTATTGGAGTGCACGTGGGCTGGTGGACGAACCCAGGGGTAAACTAACGCTTCACTTTTAAATATCGGCTTCCCGGCCAGTGTATAATCGTTAGGCAATGATAACATAAATTTTTTCTAGTGGAAAGTGAAAATTACTCCTTTAAGAAGATCAGTCAAGACTGACTCCATCGGTGACTTCATAATTCCTTATGGATGTTTGCATTGGTACACCTGTAGATGCTGGAACTGCTAATTTAGTCTCTTATGTCCTCTTTTTGTTGACAAAATTCAAATTATAAATAAAGACAGTAACTGGAAATTAGGACTGATGTAAGGTAGTGCCGGAGCAAAACCTGGGCTCTGTGTAGGGATGTTTTCCGCCTTCCGTCTGAGCTCCAGCCGGCTACAGTCGGGCCCCAGCAGCCAGCATTGACACAGAGGTCCCTCCAAACAGAAAGTTAATACTGCAGCAGATGTGTCGCCTCTGTGCAGCCTCCTGGCCATGCAGACCCTCTCCTCCTGTCCTTTCCTCTGCTAATATCTATGTAATTCCTCTGGCAGTGATGGGGCTGAGGAGATTTCACAGACCTGAAAACAGTCCTCTTACCAGGAGAGAGAGGACCTTATGTTTAAAAAATCAATCTGGTGGTTAAATCTCAGTATTTGAAACTTTGGGAAGTTAACATCTATAAGTGAGAACAAGGATTTAAAGGTCTCATTCACTAAGAAACCATATAATACTTGTTCTTTTTGAAATACGATCACTCAGTCTGAATTGCATATGAATGCTGCACGTTAACATTTCTCCAACCCCAATTGCCTGTATTTGGAGTTGGGGTAAATGAAATAAACAGCAAAAATAAGCAAGTCAGAAAAAGCCTGTCCTTTCTACGTCACAGAGGAAATTCATGGAATTCATGGTCTTGCCTACCACGGGATAGTTGGGTTGATTTTTGCAGTAAGGATAGAGCAGAGCACATCTCTGCTAATATAAGTTAATCATTAACAACTCCACACGTTTGGGCTTGTGTTATTTGTGGACATAGCACATCAACATTGCATATTTTTTTTAAACCAAAGAAAGAGCAGCCAAAGAAGAAACTGTTGGAAATTGTCTTGGAACACCACCCACAAAGTTGAGTTAGTTATTTGATTTAAAGGCAGCACAAGAGTCGCATTGCTGTTAGCCAATCAGTGGTGAAACATTTGTATATCATGAAAGTTAATGAGTAAGACTTGTAATCATGTCATTTCCCCCGACCCACTCCTTCGACAAAATTCAGTGTCCTGAAACCGAAACACCAGAGCATTTTTTTCCACAGAAAACAACTCACAAGGCATTCATTTGAGCTAGAGAACACAGCAAAGTTATTGAAATGAAATGAGTGAATGAGACCTTTAAAATGCCTTTAAAAATGCCTTTAAAAATGTATGTTATGATTGCCTAACGATTATACACTGGCCGGGAAGCCGATATTTAAAAGTTAAGCGTTTGTTTACCCCTTGGTTCGTCAACCAGCCCACGTGCACTCAAAAACGCCATTTTAAGTCGGCGCAGGATATACCATATATAGACATCGCAGACCTATGCTGCAGGAAGCCCGCCCTGCTCCTCGCCCCTCTCCCCCTCATATTCAGTCGAGCGCTGCCATTACTGAATTCTAGTGATGGGAATTCCAGCTCTTTTGGAGAGCCAGTTCTTTTGGCTTGGCTCACCATAAAGAGCCGGCTCTTTCGGCTCCCAAGTGGCTCCTCAGATTTCCTGTTGCTTAAAGTGTATTTATCACCAAAATTATTGCAAAACGATGTGTACCAAATGTACCAAAACAAGCGTGGGGGAATGAAAAATTCAAAAAATTGGCTCCCAATGACAAGCCGGCTCCAATCGTTCACTTCAAAGAGTTGGCTCTTAGAGCAGGTTCGTTCGCAACCAACATCACTAAATTCCGATTTGCAGTGCAAACTCGACTGTGAAAGATGCAGAAACGTAGTGCACATGTGAGTTGCTCTGTTGTTGACTGACAGAATCAACATTGAAATATTTTTTTTATTTTATTTACGCCGGAATCCTTTACCAATTTGGGACAATATCAGGCGAAGTTGGCATCGAAGCTCCGTTTGGAAAAAGGGGGCATGCCAACAATCAGAGACTTCCCTGCAATTGAAACGGTAAGGCTGTGTTTTTATTGCTCTACTGTGTGTAACAAACAGCAGCTAACTGCTAATGTGGCTATTGTATGCTAGCGGGAGTAGTAGATATGGGTTAGATATGCTGAAGCGTTACCTGTGGTGTCAACTCCCCTCCATCCTGCCAACAATCAATGCGCCCATCATTTGCATTATTACAATGACCGTCCACGACAGCCAAAATATCGCATCAGATCTCGCGAGACAATAATAGCTTCAGAAATAAGGGTCAGAGGAGCTCAGTTTGTTTTTGTCACTTTTTTCAAATTTTCTTTTTTAGAAGGGCCTGAAAGACTATAAAAGAGCATGGGTATCCAGGGTAATACAAGGTTATGACTCCTTTAATCATCCTTTTTGGGAGTTCACCTGAATTTAAAGTCCAAATAAATGCAGATTGTAAAACATGAAGGTAGACCTTGGGTGGGCTCACATCACTTTGAACCACTGAAAGCCTTGGAGTGAACTGATAATTTTTTTTTTCCGATTTTCTCGATTTATCCAAACATGAAATCTTGATAAACAGAAAATTCTATTAATCGATAAAATTGATTTATTGCCCAGCCCTAGTTATAATTTGATAGTCAAATAAAAAAGTTTAATGATGAAATAGCTTTAAGGGATTAAATTTTGAGTGCCATAAGGGGCTTTGTTAAATTTAAAATAAAAAAGTTAAATTTCATTTATTATTGACACTTAAGGGATGTAGAAATGTGCGGTAAAAATTTACAATTTCTTTTGTTTACTTAGATTACAAATGTGTACATTCTGTGAATGAAATAAAATAAATTCAATAAATATGCTGTGAAACAGATTAGTTAAGTTGATCAATAAATTGAACTAAGAATAAAACAGTTTCGTGTCTGCTGACCTTACTGACCTTATCTTGGCCAACTGTAGGTTATTTTGGTAACTGCCTGATACCACCACATATGCCCTCTGGTGGCTGTTCTTGATTTGGCTTTTGTTTGAAAAATCAGATCATTCCCATCCCTGTAACTGGACAAAAATGCTTGTGGACCAAATTATAGATGAGCCAAACAATTGGGCCTACTTCTGGCTATATTGAAGTGTGAGTGTATTGACATTTAAATTGGAACAATCTTTTAACTTCTCTTTTTTTTATTTTCTGTACTATCTTTTCCAATAAAATATGGCATTATACATATTTCAAAAAAGAACATGAAATAATTAAATAAATAAAAAAATATTTTCATAGGTTGCATCAGCTACAATGGCTCAAAAGACCAATGAATACATCCAAATGGACTAAAGCTGCTGCAGCAATGAGTCATGTTCTCTCTTTCTCATTTTATATTTTCCTTTGTCTCTTTACTGCAATCCCCCCCCACTATTCATCCTCCTTTCGCGTCACATGATTCTGGGAGATTGACAGCCTCCCCAAAGAGTGAGAGCTGGAACAGATGGAATATGAATGGTTCAGTCGTGTATGAAAAAGGTGCCTGGCTGAAGGAAGCCGTGTAAGGGGACTCTCAATTGCAAGTTAAGTATGACTAAATCCCATACCTCCCATCCTCCTCCCCTCCACACACCCACATCCATACCCCACTGGTTTGCCAATACCTAGAGCGCACACCTATTTTTCATCAAAAAAGGAGAATTATGCCTTTCAAGAGACAATGACAACTGTCTTCTAGCAAAGCCATTGATTTCCTTTAGGTATTAGCTTCAGCTGGATATAAACATAATGCTCACAATTTTTAGAATTCAAAACGTATCTGGACTTTCATATTGAGTTAGGTTTTTGTTCAACAAACTCCTTGCTCTTCTAAGTAACATAGTACAATTAGTAACACTGCTGCATACAGTAGGCTATGTTGTTATTGTCATTTAGCTGCCAGATGAAGCCATGTTTCTTATCATAATACTACAACCACACAAGGATTTCTTTCTCACAAAAGCTGAAAATGAATAAAGGAAAGTCAAAGTCCAGAATTTTTTTAAAGATACAGAATTTTTCAGACTAAATTATAAATAATTCATTTAAAAAATAGTCTTTTCAACCTTAAATTTTACTATATGTTGTCTGTGTGTTGAGGTTTGTGACCTTTACAAAGAGAAGTAGGGATTTATGCAAATGAGTTCCCATGATGTAGCCTCAGCATTCACAGATGAACATCTTTTTTGGAGAAAAAAAAAGAATTATCCTAACATATCTTTTTCCTTTTTTGTCAAGACCTTTTGATTAAATTCATAAACCAAATTCCCATCCCTCCCCTACATATTTAAAAGCATGGTCACAGTTATAGCCCCCTCTCCCCAACCCAACTCCATGCACACACAGTTAAAAGCAACAGTGAAAAAAAAAAAAAAAGGACATTGGGCTGAGTGCAGATGAACTATGCAACGGAATGCCATCAGAGGAGCCATCTGCACCAGCAGCGGTAGATCAAGCAGCAGCCAAGACACCGACACAGGGTGGCCAGTGGCGGCAAGGCCAAGACCCCCACCTCCACCCAAGCTCCACCTGGAGAGCACCCAGGCAGCTACAGCCGACCACTGTTCCCAGGGCAGAGGGCTCCCACAGAGGAAACACTGGATCTGGAATTTAGATAAAATATAAAAATAAGCAGTAAATTGATGTGATAAGATTAAATAATAAAACACTGATAAAAATATCATAAGACATGCAGAGCAATTAAACAGACAATAATACACTCAACAAAAATATAAACGCAACACCTTTGTTTCTGCTCCCATTTTTTATGAGATGGACTTAAAGATCTAAAAGTCATTCCAGATACACAATATTACCATTTCTCTCAAACATTGTTCACAAATCAGTCTAAATGTGTGATAGTGAGCACTTCTGTTTTGCTGAGATAATCCATCCCACCTCACAGGTGTGCCACATCAAGATGCTGATCTGACATCATGATTAGTGCACAGGTGTACCTTATACTGCCCACAATAAAAGGCCACCCTGGAATGTGCAGTGTTTTGCTTTATTGGGGGTCTGGGGACTCAGAACCGGTCAGTATCTGGTGTGACCACCATTTGCCTCATGCAGTGCAACATATCTTCTTCGCATAGAGTTTATCAGATTGTCAATTGTGGCCTGTGAAATGTTGGTCCACTCCTCTTCAATGGCTGTGCGAAGTTGTTGGATATTAGTGGGAACTGGTACACGCTGTCGTATACGCCGGTCAAGCACATCCCAAACATGCTCAATGGGTGACATGTCCGGTGAGTATGCTGGCCATGCAAGAACTGGGACATTTTCAGCTTCCAAGAATTCTGTACAGATCCTTGCAACATGGGGCCGTGCATTATCTTGCTGAAACATGAGGTGATGTTCATGGATGTATGGCACAACAATGGGCCTCAGGATCTCATCACGGTATCTCTGTGCATTCAAAATGCCATCAATAAAATGCACCTGTGTTCTTCGTCCATAACAGATGCCTGCCCATACCATAACCCCACCACCACCATGGGCCACTCGATCCACAACATTGACATCAGCAAAGCGCTCACCCACGCAACGCCACACACGCTGTCTGCCATCTGCCCTGAACAATGTAAACCGAGATTCATCCGTGAAGAAAACACCTCTCCAACGTGCCAGACGCCATCGAATGTGAGCATTTGCCCACTCAAGTCTGTTACGGCGACGAGCTGGAGTCAGGTCAAGACCCCGATGAGGACGACGAGCATGCAGTTGAGCTTCCCTGAGACTGTTTCTGACAGTTTGTGCAGAAATTGTTTGGTTATGCAAACCAATTGTTTCAGCAGCTGTCTGAGTGGCTGGTCTCAGACGATCTTGGAGGTGAACCTGCTGGATGTGGAGGTCCTGGGCTGGTGTGGTTACACGTGGTCTGCGGTTGTGAGGCCGGTTGGATGTACTGCCATATTATCTGAAACGCCTTTGGAGACGGCTTATGGTGGAGAAATTAACATTCAATGCACGAGCAACAGATCTGGTTGACATTCCTGCTGTCAGCATGCCAATTGCACGCTCCCTCAATGCTTGTGGCATCTGTGGCATTTTGCTGTGAGACAAAACTTCACATTCCAGGGTGGCCTTTTATTGTGGGCAGTATAAGGTACACCTGTGCACTAATCATGATGTCAGATCAGCATCTTGATGTGGCACACCTGTGAGGTGGGATGGATTATCTCAGCAAAGCAGAAGTGCTCACTATCACACATTTAGACTGATTTGTGAACAATGTTTGAGAGAAATGGTAATATTGTGTATCTGGAATGACCTTTAGATCTTTAAGTCCATCTCATGAAAAATGGGAGCAGAAACAAAGGTGTTGCGTTCATATTTTTGTTGAGTGTAAATAATCAGTTAAAAGCTAGGCTAAAAAGGTGAGTCTTAAACCTGCTCTGAAAAACATGAACGTTCTCCACGGCCCTCAGGTCCTCTGGCAGCCCGTTCCAGAGGTGAGGGACAAAAAACTGGAAAGACGCCTCACCATGAGTGTATGTCCCAACTTTTGGGGTGACAAGGAGACGGCTGCCAGAGGAGCGTAGAGAAAGCGAAGGTTCATATGGTAAAAGCAGTTCAGAGAGATAAGAAGGCCCAAGACCATTAAGACACTTAAAAACCATTAAAAGAACCTTAAAAATATATCCTAAAACGGGGAGCCAATGCAATGAATTTAAAACAGGTGTGTGTTCCCACCTCCTGGTCTTCGTCAGGACACGTGCTGCTTAATTTTGTAGGAATTGTAAACCTGAGATATTCTTTTTGGGAAGACCAGAAAGCAGGGCATTACAGTATTCAATCCTACTGGAGATAAAAGCATGCATCAGTGTCTCCGTATTGGCCCGAGAGAGAATGGGGCGGACTCTGGCAATGTTCTTTAGGTGATAAAAACCTGTTTTAGTAATATTTTTAATGTGAGGGATAAAAGTCAGCTCAGAGTCAAAAATCACGCCCAGGTTCTTCACTTGTAAAGAGGGATTAAAAGACAGTGATTGTAGTTTTGGTAAAAGTTTCTCTCTCTGAGCCTCAGGACCGATGACTAAAACTTCAGTTTTGTCCTGGTTGAGCTGGAGAAAGTTTTCTGCCATCCAGGATTTGATGTCTAAAATGCAGTTTAAAAAGTGCATCCATTGGCCGTGTGTCATCGGGAGACATGAAGATGTACAACGGTGTATCATCAGCATAACTGTGAAAGTTAACTCCATGTCTTCTGATGACACTGCCAAGAGGGAGCATATAATGGTTAAAAAGCACTGGGCCTAAAATCGAATCCTGGGGCACACCACATGTAATCTTGTGGACCTTAGAGGAACAGGTAACTAAACTTACTATAAAAGTCCTGTCTGTGAGATAGGATCTAATCCAATCGTGAACAGCACCAGAGAGACCAATCTGTTTTAAACGGGTTAAAATAATGGTGTGGTCTACTGTATCAAAGGCAGCGCTTAGATCCAGTAGAACCAACACTGTCACCCTCTGTGCATCATAGTTTAATCTAAAATCATTTAAAATCTTCAAGAAGGCCATCTCTGTGCTGTGGTTCACCCTAAAGCCAGACTGAAATTTCTCCAGGAGAATGTGTTGATTAATAAAATCATTTATGCTTTCTGTACACCTAGAGACTTTGAAAATATTTAGAAAAAACTCTTAATGATTATCAGCTCACATATAAAGACTTGGGTTAACAGTTTGCCATGTTTTATATAGAGGACCCAAATGCAGCAAAGTAAAATAAGGATGTTTTAATAATAACAAAATAACTAGGAACAAAACGTACAAATTTCAGGGGAACCAGGGAAACACAGAGACCAGGAAAATGCAGCAGGAACCGGACAGGGAAGATTGACGACGAACCAGCGAGTAGTGACAGTCAGAGGAAGGCTTAAGTATACTGAGGAGGTGTGTAAGTGGCAGGGAGATGGCTGAAGGCTAATTAGGAGAAGCAGTTGCAGGTGAGAGGGAGAGAGCAGGTGGAAACATTCAGTAGCTGGGACAGAAGGCAGAATGGCTAGGGAAACGGAGAGGAAGACCAAGAGCAAAACATAAGGATGGAACAGAGGACTGTACTAGAGAGGAATAAGGACTAACTATAAACCTAAGAGAAACTGGAGAGCATTAGAGTGAAGAAAACAGAAATGAGGAAATAAACCTACAATGAAGAATTCCTTAAAGAGGGACTAGAAAGAGGAATTAAATATAACAGAACTAACATGGACTAATAATGGAGAAGTCTAAATAGGAACTTAAGAAAATAAATAAGGGATGAACACAGACATGAGTAACCAAACATAAGAGCACCAAAGGGTGAAAAAATGTAGTGGAAGGAAAAATTCAAAGCCCAAACACCCAAAACTGAGAACTATGACACAGTTTTTTAGTCTCAGACTAATGATTTTATAAACACAGAATCTTGTAGGGACACTATTTAAAAGACTACACCTAGGCTAATTCAGCTTCCCGCAAAATTCCTCCCATTATGCTCAGCATTATGCAGTTTCTTTATGTGCGAATGTTGTAGCATTCTTTGCCAAGACTGTTGTTATGTCAAATAAAGACTTGCATTCAAAGTGGGTACTGTATCAACAAGTAACTGGTTAACTCATATCTTTTTAATGCAAGGTGTTTATGCTGTACCACTTGCTCCATGCAGATGCACGGATAGCACTGGTTTGTGCCTGTATTCCAGGGGGCAAGTTTGGCATACACTTTGTAATTTATGGCCCATTTTTCAGCCATGTAACACAAATATTGTATTTGTTGTGTATAGACCCTGCCAGGCTCCATAGCTGGCTACAAAACTGTTATTTATAAATAAGACACCTATGTTTATAGCCTATTTTACTGCAGGAACAAAAAAAAAAAAGATGTGAGGCAAGGTGCAAGACAATATCATGAACAGGACTTGAACCCTCCATCATCATGGCCTAAAACACATGTGGTGGGCCTCACTGAGGAGAAAACTTTATCAAGATTCCTAGCTTCCACCAGGAAAAACTGTCCAGCATGTCCTCTGGTAAAGACACACGCTCAGATTTGTGAAAAACCATGTTACTTTTAGAAGATAAAATATTACATCTGATTGTGTCTACCTTCCCTCTGAAATGGTCTGCGAACTCCTCACAAAGAGCGTTTGAGGGGTTTTTAGGAAATGCAGTAGTAGCACTGTTAAAAAGTTTGTCAATGGTGGAAAAAATTATTTTGGAATTGTTATGTTCTGAGATAATTTTGGAAAAGTATGAGTTTCTTGAATTTCTTACTGTGTTATTGTATAATTTGAGAAGATCTGTGTATATTTGATGGTTTATTGTGGTTTTAATTTTCCTCCATTTTCTCTCTGCCGCCCTACAATTTCTCTTTATTTTTCTGAGGTCTTCATTTCTCCACGGCGGTGCAGCTTTAGAGTGTAAACTTTGAACTTTAAGTGGAGCAAGCAGGTCAAGAGCGGACTGAAGCCTACTGTTAAAATCATTGACAATAAAATCACAGGGAGCAGGTAAAACATTCGGAGGATTCTTTTTTTTTTAAAATATCCAGAAAACCTGCAGCCACTTCAGGGGTTAGATGGCGCTTCCTGACAGTTCTCATATCCTGCTGGATAAAACGCCTCCCCTTTTGCTACTCCTTGTTGAATCAGTGAAGTTAAAATTTGGTGGGGAGGCCTCTGTAAGAACAACAGGGGCATCTGCATACAGCCAAGTTTCTGTTAAAAATAAACAATGAAGATTGTGGTCTAAAATCAGATAATTTATTATAAAAGTTTTGTTCAGCATAGAGCGAACATTAAAAAGTGCCATATTAATAGTGATCGGAGATGGAGTGACTGTATGATTTACTGGAAGTGGGGCTTTGGGTAACTTTTCGAGATTATTGGGGTTGCAATTGTTCAGTTTATGATTTTTAGTCCGCTTTCTGCTGATAATAACAGGTATGAATGATATAGAACAGGGTCCAAGTTACTGTTAAAATCAGGGGTGAGTTCATAGGAGCAGGGACCATTTTGCACATCAGGATGTGGTGGAGGGAGCAGAGAGGGCAGGGCCAGCGTGGTAGACAGCAGGCGTGGGCATGTCAGGCTCAATGCCAGCATGCGGGTTCCCTGTTTATTAAGATTGAGCCCATCTCGTCCAAACAGGTGCTCCCTGCACCAAAAAAATGTTAAAATTGTCTACAAAACCAATATTGTGAATGACAGTGGCAGAGGAGAGTCAAGTATTCAAGAATCAAAGTCTGCTAAAACAGCCAATTCCTCTGCCAACAGTGGGGGTGGAGCCAGAGATAAAAACAGAGACGTGTGTTTTTTAAAAGATTAAAAGGTGAATAAAATCACACTTCAGGAGCTCATACTGCTGTTTATGAATGTCATTGCTGCCAACGTGAATCACAACTTGTCTCACATATTTGTGTTGTTCAATGAGATGAGGGATCTGTTCAGTAATGTCTGCGACAGTGGCTCCAGAGAAACAGAGTGAGAGCTCCTCTCGTCCTCACATTTCTGATAATAGAGTCCCCGATGATTAGTGTGGTGGGCGGCGGGTCTGCAGGTGGATGTTTGCGCTGGGCAGAGGATCGTTCACCATCCAGGACTTGTTCTTTGCCAGGTGGAGAAGCTTCCCCAGGACTGCAGCGATGTTTAATCGGCGCAGAGGGATTGGGCGGCGATCCTATGGAGCTACGGGGACTGGGGGCTGTCAGAGGAGGAAATTCTGCATCCAGAGCGCTGAACGGTTTGATAGAGGCAGGATGGTTGGAGGAGAGCGGTGGCGGCTGTTCCAAGTGCTGCCACCGCGACCAGGCCCAACCGTTAACTGGGCACCCTGGAGCAGTGGAGTGGAGCTGATGAGGGCTTTTGGTTTAGCCCCCTGCTGGAACCAGCGGTCCTCGGCTGCAGCACATGTCACGCAGACATCTGGCACTCCAAGTCCGGCTGGAGGCACCGGTGATGGATCCTCCCTCCACAGCTTTGCCGGGCTAACAGGGAATAGGGTCAGCAGTGCACAGCTGGCGGTTACGAAAGTCCGGGCGAAAATTATGTCCACGTCGTGCTCATGGTCCTGGATTTGGTGAAGTGTTGAAATCCTCTGCTCCAGCTCCAGAACCCTCTGGCTGAGTTTTGCGCAGCCATCACACCCAGGACTGCAGGTGAGTGGAGGCATGGTGTGGGGAGAGAAGTAGTCTGCGCTCCCACCGATTAAAACGATCCGATAAAAAAAGTCTTTAAAAAGGTTTAAAACCAGTTAAAAACCATGCTTGATGGGGAGCTGATCTTGGCGCGTCTGACAGATGCTGACGCATGCGACGCATGAAAAGCTTATCAGCAGAGGGAAGCATATAGAACACAAGCATTTCCAGTCGATGGCTGTGCTGACTTTAGACTTTATAAAGCACAGTGGACCAACACCAGGAGATGACATGGCTCCCTAAATCATTACTGGAAAATTCCCGCCAGATCTAAAACAACTTGGATTCTGAGCCTCTCCACTCTTCATCCAGACACTGGGACCTTGATTTTGAAATAAAACAGAATTCACTTTAAATTCTGGGCAACAATCCACAAACTTTTTTCGACGTTATCTCTGGTTAAGGAGTAGCTCAACACAAGGAATTAAATAGTTGTACAAATATCCTGAATTTATCAGTGTGCGGTACCTCTTAAAACATTGATTTCAGCTGCACTCAATGCATTGTAAAAGTCCTCCAAACTCTTTGCACACTTTTCTCAAGGCTGCAGTTTCTTTTACTTTTTGTAGCACAATTTTTCCTTCCACTCAACTTTTCATTTATATGCTTGGTTAGAGCACTCTGCAAACTGCCAGCTTGTTTAGCAATGACCTTTTGTGCCGGTGACCATCTGCTGGACAACTGTCAAGTCAGCAATCTTCCCCATGAGTTTATAGGTTTTAACATAGCAATACCCTAACATTTCTATATTAAAATTTCTTTTTAATTGTTCATCTGTTATATTTAATTTCTGAGAAGCTGAACTTTGGGTTTGTATTTGCTCTAAGCCAAATCATGAAAATTACGCTCTTGAAATATGTCACAACTTGTAGGATGAATCTACACAAGATCTAGATTTTGAATGAAATTACTGAATGAAATAAATGTTTCAATGATATTTAAATGTATTCAGTT
Organism: Valencia hispanica; assembly: GCA_963556495.2. Classification (NCBI taxonomy): domain Eukaryota; kingdom Metazoa; phylum Chordata; class Actinopteri; order Cyprinodontiformes; family Valenciidae; genus Valencia; species Valencia hispanica. The sequence goes on along the minus strand of OY747720.1, from coordinate 11,043,356 downwards.
ACACCTGTTAATCTATTAGGTTGAACTGTTTGTGTATTTTAACACATGTTCACCATTGTTTGTCAATGTCTGTGGCAATGTTTCTGCACAGTTTCATGCACATGAGCCAGAATGTGTTATGTCAATAAATTAATGAAGAAGGCTATTTGGCATTCCACACTGAAGTAGTTAATAAATGTGCATGAAACAAAAGTGACTCTAATGTAGTTGCAATTGTAAAACTTTTACTGAACCCTACTTGTATGAGCTGAATGTATCTTAATGTACGGCTGTCATTTGTTACTTAACTGTTCAATAATTAAAATGTGCTTGGAAAATAAAAAGCCCCTCCTGAAAGACAGCTGAACTTACTTGTGTTTGTGTTGCTTTCAAAATTGTCTACTGTTTGTATTAAGACATCAAACAGAAGCTGCTCCATGACTTGGTTTCAATGTTGCGCCTTCTCCTAATCTCCCTGACACGTATCCAGGACCTGTTTTCTCCTCAGTGCTGCCATGGTCTGCAGCCTTTCTCCACCGGCCTGAAAACAAACGGCCTAAGAATATATCTGAGATGAGAAGACGACAGAAGGAGGGAGATGAGAGCCGTCTGTCGGCCACGCAGGGCCTGTTTTTGAATTTCTGATCAAAAGTTGCAGCGGAGACCACCGCCGAATCCCGGCCTCCCAAACATCTGCTGTCATATCATTCTGAATTATTTATTTGTTGATCCTTCTGAATGCATGTATTCGTCCTTTTTTTCTCCCCTCTTGAGTCCATTTGAAAGAGTTTGCATATGTGCATACGGGCCGTCGTATTCTTAGAAAAATGAAACTCTTCAATCAACAACAACAAAATGATCTGCTGGTTTGTGGATTCCCTGCGTGCTCCAAATGGATTCAGATGGAAAACACACACATCCAACTGCCAGCTGCACTTATTCTAACAGCGGGCAGCGATATTTCTGTCATAGACATGGCAGAAACGCAGCTCTTATTTTAGCTCCAACACAATCACTAAGTGGCACATCTCATTAGAATGATTTAGGCAAAGTAAAAATGATATTACGATAATTCCACAAACGCTATCAGCGGGTTCATCCTCCCAAATGATCATTTAAGTCCTGCTTGTAATAGCAATGAGACTGTTACTGGGGTTATTCATTTCAGACTGTGTTAAGCACAGCACGCGCCGCCATTAGAGCTCAGTACCCGTACATTTATGTTCACTGAAATGAGATTCTGGTAGGAAATAGATGCACTGATGAGCCTCCTCTGTAGCTGCTGCTCTAAACTAAAGAGACTCAAAAGTTTGATGAGGACAAAGTTGGAGCCAGTAAGATTCTGCAGAGGTTTCCCACACAGACAGCAGCCAGTATTATAATTGTGCAAATTGGATCAAACCTATTGCTTGTGGGCCAACACTACTTTCTTTACCTCCTTTACAGCCCACTAACTGTAGCTTCTTTATGGAGGTGTTAACAAACATTTAACCACAACTCTTCTTCTGATACAGGTGGGTGTATAGAGCAGGGGATTTCTGAGTGCACAGGCTACTGATGTATGCAATTGATGGAATTAATTTCTCTTTTTCTGACTGATGCTAAGCACAAGATAAAATAGGAGTATAGCAAGTAAAGCATATGGTTGAAATATTATGTCTGGAAACACTGTGAAAAGACTTTTCCCTCACTGTCTGACGTTAAATCATACAATTGTTGTTCAGGGTAACGGAGCTGGTGTAACTGAGTAAGGTTTGTAGACTGCCTTTGTCATATACAGTTTTCTGATAACCATTCCAAAACGTTGACTTTATTGTCTGTAAGCAGGTCTATAACTACGTTGACCGTATGCTGAGGGTCATTGTCCCCTTTGTGCCCAAGCCTTAAATTCCTGGCTGATGTCCTGAGGTTTTTCTTCAGTATTTCCACATTATGTACTTGGTTTCTTTTTGGTTATTTTCTTCATCTATTTTGTGAAGTGCACCAGTTACTGCTGCAGCAAAAATACTCACACAGTAGTCTTGTCCTGCAGCTGTAGAAGAAGACTACAATGGTCCCCCCCTTGTAGATAAATCACTATACTATTTGTTGTATGGAGCTGCTTACATTTTGCATGTTCTTTAGCTCATTGAGCATTCTTTCATTCAGTTTAGCACAATGGCTATTTATTTATTGATGATGAATTATTACACAACTATTTTATTTCTGAATCAGTAAAATAAAATCACTGATAGAAAAGAAACAATGAACACTTCATATCATCAGAACAATGATATTTTAAAGACTTATGAATACCATTGGTATGAGATAAAAGGCTATTTGGCATGGTGAAGGAATGAAGGAAGGCACACAGAATACCATACTGAACCGCTTGTGCCTTCAAGGTTAACTCTTTTCTGCATAAGTTATCTAATTATTTGAAAAAGTCTTTAAGGTTGCAGTTTCATTTAACCTCAAATAATGGGCCAATTAATGACTGCTGGGAAAGCTGTGTTCAATTCAGCTTTATCACTTAAACAAACCCAGTGTTGTTAGGTTCAGCATTCCCTACAAAAGTGAATGCCTCCCATGAACATGGTCATTTGAACACATCAGTGCAACTCTTTATAAATCACCAGTCAATCCACCATGCTAATGTGAACTTTTATTAGATGAAACTGGCATCACAGAATCAGGTAAGATGTGTGAAATCTATATTTTTAAAGTGGGTTTTATAACAGTTAAGGTGGTATTAGCTTTGTTTAAAATAAAACGCAATAAAGGATACAGGCAAAAATAAAATAAAAACATTATTTCTCGTCTGCACTGTTTGAACAGCAGGAAGTATTTATTTAGTAAATTTCAGGGAACTGAACAGGAAGTAACATAATAAAAATGAACACCGATCAGTCTGCTTTCCTTACACGCACAACTGTTTTTTGTTATTAAATAACAAAAACTTGTTTTAAAGTCATGTGACATAAACACATGACGCTCATTACACACCTGGCGGTATCTATATAATATTTTTTCTGAGACGCCACTAGGTGTGACACTTTTGGCTTTCCATTTATCCACCACTTGCTCTCACAGGAAACATTAACATCTGTGTACTCTGGTGATTAAAAACAAGCAATGTGTCATCATTAATAACCATTCTGGCAATGCTTTAATGGTCTCTTTTATGGACTTTCTGTCATACCACTCAACAAAAGCAACAAAAGTACATGACAGTGCTCTCTTCTCCACAGGAGTGATAATCCCTTCAAGTAACATATTTGTTGTCTGATTGCAGGAACCAAACTGCAATGTTTATACCATGATGGTCTTCAACAAAGGTGGAATGGATGGACAGTGGGATAGGTGGAATGTCATAAACGCCAGAAGACACTCTGCTTTGGAGATCACAGAGAGGATTTAGTTGGCTTGTTGGCGAACCAAGAGATCTTCATCCTTACAGAACAGAATAAGATTAGAAGATTTTAATTCTATAACGGGAAACGGAGAAGTGTGGATTAAAAAGGTGGAAAAACTCCTGCAGCGTGACCCAATGTAAATGATCTCTACTTTTCCAGTTTTTCAAAAAAGGTTCTATGAAATTCATGGCCAGTCTTCATGAAAATAAAACAACTTTAACTCCCTTCATTCAGGAGGAAATTAAAAGACCAGCTGCCAGAGAATCCTATTCCTAATGAGCAGCATGGAGAGAGTAAACTTCTGCATGTGCTCTAGCCCAGGAGAGTTGGACTCGGTGTACACGCATGAAGTGTGATTATATTAAGGCTTTGCAAACAAATAGATTTCCTCTGCTGCTCTCTGCCGCTCTGTCAGCTGCACAAAAAATATAAGAACATCTCTGATGGCACAAAGTAAAAGCTGTGGGGCTGGAGGAGGCGGAGGTGGCGGGGAGTTAAGGCATCTCTAACAACTTCCTGTAATTGCGATTTATTGAGAAGGAAGCGGAGGGTAAAGATTTTGAAATTATAAGCTATTATGTGCCAGAGAGAGTAAGCGAGGTGGGGGGGCTGGTGACATAAAATACAGCTGACAAGCCAAGGCAAATTAGCCCAGGACTATTACAAAAATCACTTAATTGCTGGCAATTCTGTCAGGTCAATTGACTCTAATTGGAAAAAAAGAGATGGAATAACAAAAAAAGGATATTATGGCAGGAAGAGGCGAGTGCATTGAATGAGGTGAGTGTTCAGGAAGCGGGCTGTGATTGGAGATTACACTAATGCAGCTCCTCCTCTCCCCATCTCTGCATCTGAAGTGATGTAACTCACTGACACCATCACGTCTCAAGCCGAAGGAGGTAAAAAACTAATTTCACCTGCTGAACCGCCACAGCAGGCCATCATCAGTACTCTGAAAACTGCAGTCGTTCAAAAGAAAAAAAATCAAGGTTTTACACATCTGGAGTTTGTAAGAAAATAAAACACTACTTACTAGATGAATATTACATTAGTAAGTCCATGTTTTCATTTTGTGCTTTACAGCTGAAAAAAATGGTGGAATGCTTCCCTTTGAACTGGAAGTGAGTCTCTGTCACATGCAGAGGAGATCAAGGATTTTGGTGTATTGTTCAAGGATAAATGATTTATAGACAGATCACAGCTTCATCTGCAGAATTAAGGACATTGCTCTGGTCTATTGTGATGAAAAAGGAGCTCAGCTGAAAGCTGAATCTCCGAAATTCCTGGTATATCAAGATATCAAGTCTCACCAATGGTTACAAGATATGGATTGTGACATAATGAATTAGTTTCTAGATGCCCACAACTGAAATTAGCTTCCTACATAGGATGGCCAGGTTCTTCTTCAGAGATTAGATGAAGAGCATAATTTGTGGTGGAGCTGGTACTCTTCTAAACTGGAAGGAAGCAGCTACTGTGGTTTATCCAATCAGAATGTCATTTAAATTCCTCCATGTACAGGTACCCCTAGCACTTATCCTATTGAAGAGAGCCTGCGGCATAATTTGTATAGAGACTACACTCCCCACGTGACCTGGAAACACCTTCTGATCCCCTGGGAGGAGCTGGAGAGAGTTGCAGAGGGGAGGGATGTCTGGGTTTTTCTCCAAGAACCGTTACCTCTTTGAACCGACCCTGGATGAGCAGATGGCAATGGTAGCTTGATGGAAAAACAAGATGCATGTCCAACTAAAGATACCTGACATATGGTAAATGGCCTGCATTTGTATAGCGCTTTTTCAGTCAGAGGATCACAACGCATTTTACTCTACATATTGATAATCTGCAGACTAGTTTTTTTACTTCTAGAGATACCAGAAAACAGGATGTATCAGACCAGCAAGTCTCAGATAGTCCAAGGTCAAAGTGTTGTGCTTTCAGAGATGGTTTTCTTGATATCTTGCTAATGAGTGGTTAATTGAGGTACTGCTGCCCCTCTTTAATCTTGAATCAGTTCCTCATTTGGGGCCTATTTTCTGTAAACCCACAAAAATGGTTGTTTGTGAAAATCCAAGTAGCTTAGCTGAGAAATACTCTAACAAGCCCCATCTGGCACAAACAAGAACACAACGTTCAAAGTCACTTAAATACTATTGGGGCAACTGTGGCTCATTTGGAGCGACTGTGGCTCAGTAGGTAGAGAACTTTGTCATGCAACTGGAGGGTTGTAGGCTCAATTCCAGCTTTCTTCTGTCACATGTCCATGTGCCCCTGGGCAAAGCCCTTAACCCAAAGTTGCCTACCGAGCTCTGTATATGTGTATGAATGAATGGGTGTGCGTTTGTGAGTGCAATTGGGTGAATGTGGCTCCACTGTAAAGCGTTTGAGTGGTGGGTATGACTAGAAAAGCACTATACAGTTAAGTCCATTTACGATTTACTATTTCTTTCCTCTGATGATAAGTTTGAACTTCAACGAGGGATCTTTACTATATATAGATGCTTTATTTCACTGAGTTGATCTCATGTGATGGGCTGATTCACCATTTGTTTTTACAAGCAACTTGAAAGATGTAAAGTAGTAAAAGTATTTTCTTCACTCTGCTGCTTCCTTTTCTACTACTACTCTCCAGTTGTATTACCGTACATTCTGTTATTTCGACTGCTAACTTTGTTTTCTCTCAGTGTTTTTCTCTTCATAGAAGATATACCTGGTCTGGTATCCTGCTTGACTGGAATGCCCTGTTGGACGGGGGGCATCGACTGGGATGATGCTCCCAGTAACTGAACATCCACTGTGTCCTGTTATCAACTTTTTTACTTTCTGTAACATAGAAAGTTCTCTTATATTAGATCGTCTGTTCCTTTTGTGTCTCTGCTCTGTCTTCTCAAACCCCCAGACTGTCGTGGCAGATGGCCGCTCCTACTGAGCCTGGTTCTGTTGGAGGTTTCTTCCTGTTAAAGGGGAGTTTTTCCTCTCCACCGTCGCTACATGCTTGCTCAGTATGAGGGACTGCTGAAGGATTGCTGTGGTTGGAAAGTCTGCATCCACAGGGCCCAACCTCACGCCAATGACTGACGCAATCTGCTGGGATTCCTTAAATAGGAAACTTTTTAACTGATTGGAATGTTTGTATAAATGTATTGAAATGACTTCTTGTTAAGTGCCTTGAGATGATATCTGTTGTGAATTGGCGCTATATAAATAAACTGAATTGAATTGAAAACTAAATAAAACTAAAATTGAATTGAAAATCTACAGTCAAAACTAAATGAAAAAATGTAAACTAATGAAAATTTTAAAACCTAAAAACCTTTGCATAGGACAAACAACCATACAAATGCATACCTAAAGACATTTTAGAAAAAAACGTTTGTGGGAGGAAGCTGGTGTATCAGGAGTGTACCCCTGCATGCACAGGGAGACCAGGAAAAGTCCATGCGGAAAGACTCCAGGTGGGGATTTGAACCCAGGACTTTCTTGTTGTAAAGCAACCGTTTTTTTCAATATATGTTATTTGTTTATATTTTATTTATTTTTTCAGTGACAAACATATTCTGTTATCTTTTCAATAGAATATTTTTCTTTGCAAATAATTTACATTTAATCACAAATATGTTATTTGTTTTGTAAAGATGTTTTACATTTTCTTACGCTTGTGTCTACTTCAGTATTCCAGCATTTGTTACTATAAAGTTTAATTAATTGAATGATTGACTGATATCTATGGGTTCTGATCAAGCTGTAGTCTTCCAGTATCTGTTGGTGTTTTCTATCCTAGAGGCCAGAGTCACAGGTGTGTATTGTGTATGGATTAGCACAGATAGAGTAGTGATTAATAGCAAGGCAGCACAAGGGTATAATCAGTTAATTGATCATCGAGATCTGGGATGGTCTGTGTGTAGAAGAAGGGGAGCTGTGATTTGTCTGTTACAGAGTAAGACTAAAACAAGAATGCAGAACAATACATAAGCAAAATAACAAAGCACTCTCTCGTGCAAAACAGGCGTTTTGCATTTTGAACATTCACAATTCAGGTTTTAATATTAGCTCCGTACACTGAACTCCAGCAGCACCAACACAATGGAAATCAAATATGAACAAAGCAGAGTGGCTGAGGGACACATAGGCATATAGAAGGACAGCATCAGAGGAAAGAAGAAGACGGGCCAACGGAGTCACTGACATCTTCAGTTCAAAGTGGAACTGAAGGTCCACACACACAAACACTGTCTGTTTGGGTCACTTCATCATTACAGAACCTGAGTTGCCTGTGACTGACAGTGTGTGTCAGTATTTGTGTGTGTATTTATGTCCACCATTCTTTTAACCTTTATTCATCCAGTGTAGGTTGACAGAGCTCCATGGATGTGTGTATAAAACCCTCTTGCATTCACAGAGGTACCCGCTCACCACAACAATACTGAGCTGCTGTTTATCACTGGACAGCAGTGGGGCAGTCTAAGGTTGAAAAAAAAATATAAAGCAGTGAAAACTATATTTTCCAAAATTTCCCAGGTTTTCTAGGAGTTGTAAAGACTTTATATAAAATTTTTCTCAACACTTATTGAAGCAACATCAACAACAACATTATTTTATGTTTGGGAGAACAGCTGCTGTAAAATTTTAGCTGCTAAGATAAATTTTATAGAGACATTCATACTTCCCTAAATTGGACAGAATTTTGTTGTGCACTAGACCATTACACACATGCACACATGTTGCCATTCTGCTGTTTTCTGCCTCTTAACTTGTTCTCTGCTTAGCAAATGTATTGCAATGAAAAGTAATTAGCACAATCATAGAGATAATCGAGCTCCTTTTTTCCCCTTTTCTTAACTACTATTGATTTATTTCAATATTTTGATTCTGATGCTCTGCGATGGACTGGCGACCTGTCCAGGGTGTACCCTGCCTCTCGCCCCATGACAGCTGGAGATAGGCACCAGCCTCCCCCCCCTGCAACCCTGGATAGGACTGACAGGTACAGAAAATGGATGGATGGATGGATTCTGATGCTTTATTTTATTTTTTCCTTAAACAAAATTTTGTTAGAATTTGTTTCATTTTCAATTTAATTACTATTTAAATCACTATCTTATTTTAGCCCACTTTAAGTTGTTTTTCCTTCTTTTTATTTTACTATTATTTTATCCTTTGATCATATTTGTTATTTTTAGTTAATATTTTATTTTGACATATTTCAATTTTATTTTACTTTCAGATTTTTTTATTAAGTTTTCCTTTTTATTGAATTTTTTTCATTTAAATGCTTAATTTTTGGCACAGGCTGTGAGACTAATTATATTATAATTATATACATCCAAAATATATATATACAAATCTTATGTTATTATATATAATTTATTATTTCAATACTGGTATTTTTTATCTAATTAAATGTAAAAATGTTCCTTACTTTTTTATTGCAATGTAGCATCATTGTTTTTAATGTCACTTTTTTCCACTTTAGTTTCCTTTTATTTTCCTCTGTTTTGATCTGTATTTTCCTTTTCGATTCTTAACTTCCACTTTACATACATACATTCACGCATACACACGAACGCACACATGCCCACGCAAACACATATATGTATATATATATATATATATATATATATACCGTATATATCTATATATCTATATATATATATATATATACCGTATATAGTAGTTGTTTTTCATTTTGATTCTGGTTGTTTGGTTTGGGTAAGAAAAGATCAGTCATACAATAACCTCAAAACTAATTATTAAAAAAATGTATTTAATTAAACTGGTATGGATCCTGATAATTAGTAAGTGTGTCTCTGCAGTTCATGTCTGAGCATAAAAACATGCAGAACTATAGCTCGTCCCATCTGAGAAGATGGGATTGATCAACAACATTATCAACCCTGTATGTTCATTCTGCACCCAGCAAAAGGAAATTGTGTGTGTGTGGCTCTCTGCTGGCATGTATGCATCCATAAAGTGTTACAACCATCACCTCAGTGCTTTACCTCTTCTTCCCCATCGCTCTGCGGCCGTGAAACTCTAGCTGTTAACATTTGCAGCAGGAGCAGAAAAAAGCCCCTAATTGGTGCGGCGGTGACACCGCAGGCCTGGTATTCTGTAGAAAGCAGGGCTTCGGAGGGCCATTAATTAACCTTAGTGCTATGATTACCACTTACATTAGAGGGGAATACATTAGAGGTGGCAGCGGGTCCCGTTTTTTTCCTGTCCTGTACTTCAGAGGGGACCCGGTGGAGCTCTCGATGTCCCCGTGAGCAACGATATGTTAACGGGGAAGCAACTAATTAGATGTCAAAAATTCATAAGGCCTCTCTTTAATATTGCATATCTATCCCCGGCCTGTCACTTCAAAACAAGGGGGATTGCATAAACAGGATGAGTGCAGCCCCCCGATCTCCATCACCAGAGCTGAATGGGTTGGGTGAGGTGAGCTGAGCTGAGCTGATGAGGTGCGAGAGGGAGGGATGACAGTGTGCTTGAAGGTGAAGGCAAGGAAAGAAGAGCAGAAGAAGACAAAGAAGAAAGGAGAGACAATCAAAGGAAGTTCTTTGACAAATCCCACAGAGGACAGTTGTGCCACATTTTCATATCCTCTTCCCGTCAACAGCATGCAGCATGCTGAACATCAGGGAAGAAAACTCAACCAGCAAATTTTAAGCCACATTACTTCCACAGGACTTGAACTTTTTCCTTTAAATGTCTGTTAATGTTACATTTATTAACACCTGCAAAAATCTGACAGTTCACAGATTGAACTGGTTGACATCCATGTAGAACTGCAGCTCCAGATAGGCCTTTTAAAGATTTCAGACGCACCTTTAAATTGACCTTATTCCAAATAGTTTCAGCAGACCCATAACTGCATTGATTTTAAACACAATTGGATAGCTTCAGACAACAGAGATGTTACAAAACAGAATACTGCAACATAACATGTCAATACTTTGCAGTAATTTCAAACAGAATGTTTCAAAGTATGTTAAACTAAATGGAAGGCTGAGATGCAATGTGCTTAAGAAGGTAAATTAGGCTTATTTCTACAGAAGACTCATGGGGAGCATATTCAGAACGGATACCAAACAGAAATGATAGGAAAACCTAGGAGAAAATATAGGCTGAAGCAGTGATTTTAATCCAGAAACAGTTGAGTGGCAACTGATAGCATAGACAGGGAGCAAAAACTAAATTAAAGAACAAAGGTTACAGAGACTTTCAGAATACAGGAGCAAATGTGAAAAATTAAAAATTAATCTTAAATTGATCAATTTAAATGAAAAATAGTCAAATTTACCTGTTCTGAATCACTTTTGGAACATATCTGAAAACATTAAAGCTGCCTTTTTGTACTGTCCTACTGTCGAACCGATCAAATCACCTGGATGCAATGAACAATTTGAAACTGAGACGAGTAGGAACAACAAGCACATATACAAACGAAAAAGCAAATGGTAATTTAAACCGTTAACTAGTAATTCAATCTATTCAGTCAATATACTGCATATAGCACCAACTTACAGTTTAAACTAAGACGAGGAAGACGAATAAGCACATATGAAAACAGTAAGACCAAATTGAAATTTGAACCGTTAACCAGTATTTTAATCTATTCAGTTCAATTCAGTCAATTTATATAGCACCAACTTACAACAAATGCCATCTCACAGACAAAAATATGCAATTCATATCCCCAAAAATATAAGAAAAAAATCCAGCTACATAATCAGATTCAAATACAACAGCTTATATTTTAATGGCATTCTTGTTGTAAAACAATACACTCAAGTTAAGTTTATTATCCCAATTGGTAAAAAGTTCACCATCTAAGGAAGCCCAGCCAGTTGAATCGTGTTAGCAGCAGTCCCTCAAGCTGAGCATACATGTGAAGACAGTAGAAAAGAACAACTCTCTTATAACTGGAAGAAACCTCTAGCAGGGATAAACACAAAATATATTGGGCCAAGTACATCATCTGTAGAGCCAAAATGAAGTAACTGGCAACAATAGTTCAACTAATGACCCTTTCAGGATGGTTTCACAGATAAACACAGAAACACCATACCAGCTTGTAACAGCCCTAATTGTGTGGTATCTTTTGGACAGCCTAAGTTATTTGGTAGTGATGTCATAAGTATGCACCGCTACCTGCCCTGCAGAACATGGGAGAAGCATGCTGCAGATGGATGCATGGACAGTTATGAACTATACTTTTCTTCTCCCTAATTCAAGTCACGTTATAGGTTGTATGAACTCTGCTTATTTTCATGTATGACTAGATAGCAGCCGTTCAACCGGGCCTTGTAAGGTTGTTGAAGAGTGTGACTATTAAAGGACAAGCACTGTGGTATTCCCAGTCCCAGTGTAGCTGTGAGTTTTACACTGTTGTTTCCTCCGCGCCCTCTCAGCCACTGAACACAACCCGACAAGCTGCAGCTTCTATGCTGAGAGAAATCAGAGACAGAAGATAAGGTTCTTTGCAAAATACTGTAATTTTCGGACCATTGAGCGTACCTAAATAGAAGCAGCATCAGCTAAATTTGAAAATAAATAAAATTTTGTACATATATAGGCCACACCTGAATATAAGCTTCACATTTTCATGTTATAACATGATATATTTACACAGAAAGACGGTACACAAAATATTTTTTTTAAGTTACCACCTCCAGGAAGTAATGTTTTTGTGCCCTTCTTTCTGTCTGTTAGTAACATAACTAAAAAGGTTATGGAATGATTTCAATGACGTTTTCAGAAAATGTCTGCAATGGGACCAGGAACAACTGATAAAATGTTGGGGTTGATCCGAAATGAAGCGCATATCCACTCACCAACCAGCGGTGCTAACCTCCACTCCTCTCCCGTGTCAGAGAGCTCACAAGCGGTTCCCCTCGCACAGCAGCCCCGAATTAGTGCATCTCATTAACAGACATTTTACTGGAAAAGGACCAACAATTAGAATTAGATAACAACATGGAGGGGAATGAGTGGCCCTAGCAGAGGTCTGCACTCTCTGAGTGGTTTTCTAGTTTTAATTTAAGATATGCTCTTTTTTTCAAACTCTGCCTGAAAATCGGAAGTAATGCGACAACACGGCATCAACACAACACGACAGTAACATACCTGGAAAGATAAAACGTACTTTAACCTGCTCTCTTGCTTTATTGATCTTTCTCTTACTTTATTGTGTATCATGTGTTTCTTTTACTTTTAATTTCCATTGTTTGTTTGTTTTAAATCACCAAATCATGTAAAGCACCTTGAATTACCCTGCTGTTGAAAGTGTGCTATACAAATAAAATTGCCTTGCCTTGCCTTGCCTAACCTATCAGAAAAATCATTGGTCGCTGTCTTCATCTTCCTCTCCCTCACAAAAGCCACTGAACTCATCTTCTTCAGTGTTTTTATGTCCCCTAAAAGCTTTTGTCATCTTTTTATATTGACTCAGTTCTTCCCGCAGCCTCCTCCAATGTCTCACCATCGATTCACTGATGTCAAGCTTATGTGCAATAGCTCTGTTTCCTTCTTTGATGGCCAGCTCGATTACTTTTAATTTAAAAGCTGCATTATATTCATTTCTTCGTGTGTTTTCTATGATAAGCGTGTGTGTGTGCATGAAAACTACCGGTAGTGTCTTCTTTGTCACATTATCTTTCCCCACATGTCTGTCTCACTTCTACGCTTCCTCCTATAGTGCCCCCTGGAGGCCGTTACCCAGTAAGAAAATCTATGAATTGGCCACATTGTTGTATAGGGTGCAGGGTCCAAAGCGTGTGAAAAAAGTAGCGGCTTATAGTCCGAAAATTACGATATTTCCAAACAATTCATGAAAGGAGTAGGAAAAAGTAAGTTAGGGAAGATAGTCAGTATGTCCTTCAACAACATAACCCTACAGCACCAACACTATAATGGGTGATTTTGAAGTTTTGATTCCAAAAACAGAGAACTACACAATGTAAGACAGGTATAACAATCAGATGAATATTTGGGGTAAATTCTTCCATCTTGCAGGGATTTTTGACTTGCTGAAGTTTGTGTTATTTCAGTCTGAGCAAATACGAAAAGATGGACACCTTATGATCAACAACAATTTGTAAAGAACAAACATTTTAACTGAAAAGTTTGTTTTTATGTTCAAACAGACTTTTTACTGCTTCAAATTAGGAGTTAATAGCCAATAAAAAACTAATTAAACTCTTTATAACCATCTGCAATCACCAGTGAAAAAACTGCTTCTAAGATCTTGGGTGTTCTTCATAGATGCCACTAAACTCAGGCCACACAGCGATGAAAGTTTGTGGGTGATGTGCATTATTTTAGATTCAAAGCAGAAGCAATATTATCCCACTTTAATGGTCACATTGTAAAAGCTAAGGGCTATAACTCAATGGTGAAGTTTGATTTAAAAAAAAGAGTTGATGTGAAGATTTGAACGTTTTCTACTGTGGATGACTCCTTTGATAAAAATAGCCAATAGTCTGAACCTTTAGTTTTACAAGATTCTTTTTTACATTCTTCCTAATTAGACAGAGTTGTGCGCCAAAGTACACTCAGCGGACACTTTATTAGTGGCGAGTCTGATTCATTTTTGCCTTCAGAACTGGCTGAAGCCCAATGCCATTCACATGTTATTGGAACTACTGTTGCTTTTCTATTGTTTTAAACCATCTGCCAATTCCCCACTGACCTCTGGGGATTGGGTGATTTGCAATATCTAGCAATGAACCATTTGTACCGAAGAAGTAGCTGGTAAGTGTATTGTGTTGTGTTGTACTGCAAATGTAGCTAGACATTGTGAGAATTGAATGCAAAACATTACAAAATGTTAAACTGTTAACCAGTTCTCACAAAATCTATATCTATGATATAAAAAACAGTTCCGAGTTATTTTGTGTCTTGCCAGCCTACAGCTGGTCGAAACAAATTATTGCTTAAACTAAACCTAGTTGTGATTCTGTTGGAGGTTTCTTCTTGGTAAAGAGAGAGAGACTCCTCTCCACTGTTGCCAAATACTTGCTCAGGATAATAATCACTGCAAACCCAGAGATCTGATGCTGGTTTCTTAGATAGAGAACTTTAATATTCATCGATTCTTGCAGAACATTGAAGTTACAACCAAGAAAATGTTTTTCTGCAATTGAAAAGGCATTATTGATATAGTCTCTAGTAATTCAAACAGTTGTTGTGCATCGGCGGAGATAAACCAACTCAGATAAGAGTGGTATGAAAAATCAACACCCTATTGGTTTTACTATGACAGGTCCTCATGTCAAACATGAACAGTGCTGACAACCTGAAAAAATTTATTTCAATTAACTTTAATGAGATCCTTGTACCATTGATAAAGGCATTGGAAACATTTTCAAGGACAAAACAATTTTCATATCTAAGACAATGAAGCCTTGATACCTGACCCATTACACATAGCTCCATGCCAATTAGATCCAGTTGGATGTGTAAGTGTTGGTGTTATTCAGAAATCATAATATTACCCTGCATGGTTACATTTTGTCTATTAGTATTTTTATTAATAAAGTAGCTTTATGTTCTTACAGCCAGCAATGCCATGTCCTCCAAAATTACAGACCTCCTATTTCTCCACATATTCTCTTCAGGTCAACCAGAGAGAGGTTCAATTCAGCTGCAAGTGTCATGCAAACCTGTATCTATCCTGGGGTGAATTAAGTGACATGTCTTGACTGCTGGCCATTGAAGCAAAAAATTAGCCTGCCGGTCCGATGAAAGGTCAGGCTAGAGGGGATGGAAATTAAGGGGCACGTTCCTCTGAAAGTCAGTAAAGCTGTCAGTGACACTGACAGCAGTCAGAGAAGAAAGGTACAAGCTGGTGGGAGCCACTTCCTCTGATTGAGACACGTTGTTCTTTAGCTCCTCTGCTGGATGATGCATGTAAAAGTTAAATTTTGAGAATATGTTTTGTTTGATTTGTTGTGTTATTGGAGAGAACAGCAACAAACAGATGGTATCAGACTCTGTGTCATTAGGGTAATTGAAAATCAGCCAGCTTCTCAGAAACTTGCACTTTTGTTCAACTAGGTTATCTAATCCTCTCTACTAAGGTATCGTGATAAATAAAAAGCAAACAGGTTCTAACTTTATGTTGTGTTCAGTAATTACTTGCAAAATGACTTGTTTTTCCCTGAAAATTGGTCAGTTAATGCAATGATAAAGGTGAGCTCCGTTTTTCTCATTAATGTGAAATTAATTATTCTATAATTGGATTCCCTGAGGTATATATTAATCAAAGGTAAATGAGAATAATCTTACTTTGGGGTGAGATAATTTGCTGATGACCCTGTGATCTCTTTCATGTTTATAAGAAAAGTTGATGCAATTTGCTTTTGTAATATATCTGAAAAACTAAACATAGATAACCCTGCATCTGTCCTTTTATTTTCTAGACCAACTTTATCCTGTACAGAATCAAAGAGATAGGAATGTTTCCTAGCCAGAGACCAATTGGGAATTTCCAATCTTCATTTAATCAAACAATTATGCTTTGGGGCTTTGCACCTGCATGGAACCCACAAAGGGAGCAGAAGAACATACAAACTTAAAAATACTCTGACATCTGGAAGATTATAAAAACTGGGCCCCTTAATTTAAGAGTGTCAGAGAAAAATGACAGAAGGCAGCATTCTCAGATCCTACTATTCTGAGACTCTTTCCAGTTCATGCATGCATGAACATACATTCTGTGACACTCTAACCTCTAAACCTGATGCTAGTTGCTAACCAGGTGTCACGCTGCCCTATTCCTGCCTTAGTGTCTTCACCTGTCTGTCTCATCATCCACACCTGATCCTACTCACCTCCTGCCTTTAAGACCCCTCACTTCCTTTCACTCCCGGCCGGATCATTCCTCCTTCCTCCTAGTAGTCCTCCTTAGTAGTAGTAATTGTCAATCCCCATGGTGTGTCGTCTTCCTGCTGTCTTCCTTCCCTGCCCGATGTCCAGTGTCTCCGTTCACCACCATCATCACGATCTCCTCACTTTAATAAACATCCTGCACCTTCCTTCAGCGAGTGCGTTTGGGTCCATTCTCCACACAGCACGTGACAGAATGATCCGGCCGTAAACCTGGACCCAGCACTCGCCCAGGAGATCTCCGCCCTCCGCCAGGACGTCTGGGCCAACCTGGTCAGACTCGCTGCCTCTCCTCACCTTCCTGTGCGGGTCTCCGGAGCTGAGGAAATCCTTGGAGTGCTCCCTCACTTCAGGAGGGTGTTCTCTGCTCCGGATCTCGCCGCGCTGCGGAGCGAGGCGGAGAGGGTTCGTAGGGAGGCGTTGGATCGGATCATCGATCCGCCCTCTCCGTCTCCACCATCTGTCCGCCGGCGTAGGTCCCGCTGCGCCGCCGGGACTGTTTCCGGGAGCGGGGAGCGGAGCGGAGCGCCGCACCTTCACCGTCCGCATTCGTCGGCACAAGGTTGGCGTTTTGTTCCCCGGGGACTGGTCCTCGACGGCATGAGCCTCTTCTGCTTACTCACCGCAACCAGCGCCGCCGCCGAGGTGGGGCCGCTTCCGGGGCAGTTCCAGCTCCAGTCCATGAGCCCGTTCCAGTCCCAGTCCATGAGCCCGTTCCAGTCCCAGTCCATGAGCCCGTTCCAGTCCCAGTCCATGAGCCCGTTCCAGTCCCAGTCCATGAGCCCGTTCCAGTCCCAGTCCATGAGCCCGTTCCAGTTCCAGCTCCAGAGCCCATTCCAGCTCCAGAGCCCGCCGTTGTTGTGGCTGCCGTGTTCCTGGCGGTCACAGCGGCGGCTCTCCAGCGATGGACATTTCCCCATGCGTCGCTGGAGCTCCCGGGGAGGGTCAGGGAGGACCCGTCCCCGTCGCTGAAGCTCCCAGGGAGGGTCAGGGAGGACCCGTCCCCGTTACTGGAGCCTCCAGAACGGTCGTCTCAGGAGGCGTCCGAGCCTCCAGAACGGTCATCTCAGGAGGCGTCCGAGCCTCCAGAACCTTCGTCTCAGGAGGCGTCCGAGCCTCCAGAACCTTCGTTTCAGGAGGCGTCCGAGCCTCCAGAACCTTTGTCTCAGGAGGCGTCCGAGCCTCCAGAACCTTCGTCCCAGGAGGCGTCCGAGCCTCCAGAACCTTCGTCTCAGGAGGCGTCCGAGCCTCCAGAACCTCTTTGTCTCGGCCGACCTTTACCGGCCAGGCATCTTTGGCGCTACCTAACCCTCAGAAGAGGACCTAAGGGCCGTCCGCCCGACCTCCGTCCAGCCAGAGGACGCCGGCGGGGCCGTCCGCCCGACCTCCGTCCAGCCAGAGGACGCCGCCGGGGCCGTCCGCCCGACCTCCAGGTCCTCAGGGGCCGCCACCGGGGCCGTCCGCTAGACTTCCAGGGGCGTACCCAAAGAGACTCGGGGCCTTCCTTCTGTGGGCCCCCTCCACCCACCCTGGCAAGGGTGCTTGTTTTTTTTCTCTTCCCTTTCTTTTTCACTCTCTCCACGGTGTCTGGAATCCACCTTTAAAGGGGGGGGGTCCTGTCACGCTGCCCTATTCGTGCCTTAGTGTCTTCACCTGTCTGTCTCATCATCCACACCTGATCCTACTCACCTCCTGCCTTTAAGACCCCTCACTTCCTTTCACTCCCGGCCGGATCATTCCTCCTTCCTCCTAGTAGTCCTCCTTAGTAGTAGTAATTGTCAATCCCCATGGTGTGTCGTCTTCCTGCTGTCTTCCTTCCCTGCCCGATGTCCAGTGTCTCCGTTCACCACCATCATCACGATCTCCTCACTTTAATAAACATCCTGCACCTTCCTTCAGCGAGTGCGTTTGGGTCCATTCTCCACACAGCACGTGACACCAGGACTTTAAATGTATAGTAAATTAGGAAGATATTAAATTATGTTATCTACTTTGCAAATAAAATATTTTGTGTATGTATATGCTTAGTGAGCCAGGGGGTTGTGGTATCGGCATAAGCCAGTATATGGCACCTGAAGGATGTTTTAGGGTGTGGCACAAAATCAGGCTATTTCCTAGTCTAGGTGGGACCTTGCTAGGAATACCCCTTTTTATCAATCCTGTTGATAGTGTTTATAAAATGTAGCTAAAACTGTAGTTATTGAGAGAAAGGTGTCTGGTTAAGAAGCCTTGGGGTTGCATCTTTGCTTTTTACAGATGATGTTGCTCTGTTTGCGTCTCAACCCATGACGATTAGCATGGGCAGAAGTGGTTTTCAGCTTCTGTAAGTGTGAAGGGCCTGAGATGTTAGTCAGCTTCTCCAATTTGTTTTACCTAGACAAATAGATGGAATTCCCCCTCTGGACTTGGGGTCAGTCTAGTCTCTCCCTCAAGAAAAAGAGGCAATTTATCTTGGTGTCTTGTTTACAAGGAAGGCAGGGTGAAGCGTGTAATGAACGAACCAATTCAGGCCTCATTTGTGGTAATAAAAGGACTGCTTCATTCTATTGCAGTGAAGAAAACACTGATCCAAAAGTAAAGCTTATGAGGCTCATGAGATATGGAAGAACGAAACGAGAACAAGATCTAGTATACAAGCTGCTGAAAAGAGCCTTGTCAGTAGGGTTGTTTTTTAAATAGGTTGGGAAGCTCCATCATTCAGAAATAACTCAAAGTTAAACTGCTGTACCTCTGCATTGAAAAAGTCATTTCAGGTTATCAAACATCTAACCATGATGCCTACTGGGGGCTTCCCTTTGGGGTTTTTCCAGGCATGCCACACTGCCAGGAGACCCTGGATTTGTTTATTGGTCTACATTTCCCCCCTGGACTGTGACAGCTTTAGGGTTCCTCAGAACCAGAATGAAGTTGAGACAGTAGCTAGGGACAGTGATGTATGGGTTTTGTCATTCACTGCCTCTCCTAATCATCGTCCTCACCTGTTTCTCCAATCATCCACACCTGATCCTCCTTACCTCATGCCTTTATAACCCATCACTTCCCCTCGCTCAGCGCCGGATCATTATTGATGTCTCCATGGTGTCGCTATCTTGCTTGTGTGTTGTCCTCTCTTTCCGTTCCTGCGGTCATCACCATCAGAACAATCATAATCACCATTTCCACCACCAGCATTCCACAATAAACCATTTGCACTTTACCTGCTTCTGCATTTGGGTCCATGCATCGCACCGTACGTCTCCTGAAAGAATGATCTGGCCTTGAAGATGGACCCAGCAGAAGTCAAAGACCCTGAAGTCCTGCAGGCGCTCTGGTGTCAGCTGGACAAGATCTCCATTGGCTCGCCTCACTGGAGTGGAGAAACTGGAGGAAGCAGCGAAGGACATCCTCCTAACAGCCGAGGAGCAGACGTCTCCTGCTGGGAGGTGATCCACTCCCTCAACAGCCGGCAGATATTCCACCAACGTCGGCTACATCTCCACGCTGCACACACCACCGGTTCTCTCCCCTGCTTCAGCCAGCCGGCCAGACATGGCTGCAACGGCGGCTTCATCTGCCACCACAGGATTGGGTCCTCCTCACATCAGTAAAGACAAGCTATTTGAGTTCTTCTATGTGGAGAAGATGGCCTGTCTCTGGTCCATGGGGGACCTAGCCCCTCACCGCAAAAAACAGCACCGTCGAGCCAGAGCCGCTTCCAGGGTTGAAGTCCGAGCTGTCCGCTCGCCTCCAGTCCTCTCTGCCGTGGTCAGCGTGCTGGCTCCTCCCAGTCCTTCGTCTCCAGTCAGCCCGTCTAGGCCAGCTTTCCCCGTCAGCCGTTGAGGTAGGGCCAGGGTGAAAGTCTGAGTTGTCCACTTGCCAGCACCAGCACCCTTGTTGCCAGTGTCTGCGGTGGCTGCTGTCTTCCTGGGAGTCACAGCGGCAGCCCTCCAGCTACCAAGATCTCTCTATGGGCCATTGGAGTTCCCAGTGAGGGTCAGGGAGGATCTGTCTCCGGCCTCCAGATTCAGGCCCACCGGCCTTCAAGCCTCAAGGCCCAGCTCTACCGGCCGGGCCTCTTCGTCGACCTGAACCGGCCATGCCTCTTCGTCGCCGCCGACCTCCGATACCCCCTGGGCCATCCGCCGACCACTGTCCAGTCAGGGGACGCCACCAGGGTCGTCCACTCGAACTTCGGCTCCTCAGGGGTCATCCTCCTGGCCGCCCACCCAACCTCCCAGGGCATACCCACAGAGACTCATGACCCTAATCACCCTCAGCCACAGACAACAATCAACAATCTAGAAGAAGAGCTCTTCCTTATGTACTGGCACACAGGTGGGGTAATGAAGAACAAAAGTGAATGCTGCGGTAAGGGATAGTGGAACCCGATTCTGCGGCCAGGACAAGGTAAACCTTTCTAGAGAACAATAGGTGAGCAAATAAAATAAGATCTAAAACGAATGCCTATAATACAAAAATTTGTTGACCTATTGTTTCAGATTTTTGTTGAAATATAGAGTAGGACGTTCTCCAGCACATCCAAGAATCAAGAGTCAAATCTTCTCTTTGACTTTGAACTAAAGCTATTAGGGTGGAAAGATTCCTACTGCATTTCTAAACTGCTTTGGGATTTTGTAGAATATACTGCATGTGTACATTTTTATAGTATTTCCAGATGAGTTGAACCTCAGGATTCACCTCAAAGGCCTACAGGTATCAGACATTCATTGTCTTCCGAATGTCAGAGCGTCGGCCTCAGAGATTACAGGTCCAGGATAAAAACCCAGATATCACTCTTGCCAGCAGCACTGTCCGGTTCACCCTGAAAGATCTCACAGCTGCCCCAGGATAGAAAGAATGAAGACGCCCTTCAAAGTGCTAATGAAATCTGCTGGTGACGTATGAGTGATAAAATTTTTGTTACCCAATTGCTTTGCGAGCCAGTCCAAAGCCATCCATCCCTTAACAGTTAGTTAAGATTGACACAGAATGCGTACCTCAGAGAGAGGCACAAAATATCTGTATTCTGAAACTTTTGCCTAAAACTTATCAAACGCCTCAGCCAATAACTTAAGATAAAGCTCCTGGTGTTGTTACAGTCACCTCTGACTTCTTCTAAAGAGACATGATATAAATAAACTCTAAATACCTTGACAGACAAGTTTGTTCATGTTTTTTTATGAGATAATCAGCCATTCATAGCATGAGTCGTTATCTCTTTCCGCAGAGGAAAACAGACCTGCAGATAGTAAAAAGATGCAAAATTCTGCATGCAGTTTAATATCTGCATCACTGTCGGGTAGGTTTTGTAGTAGCAGGTGACCATTTTTTATCAGCCCTTGTGTCATGGGTCATAAGATAACCAAATGACTGCATGAATGGCTTCTTCAATTCGTCAGCAGAAGGATTCTGATTCTTTCATAAACAAGTCCCAGTGCCTCACCTAGAAAAAAGCAATTATGGAAAAGTTTTCCAGTTGACAGACTGCCAATCACAACTTCTCCATGTGTGCAGATTCCTCCCACTTTGTGCAATTACTTCACTCCCATATTTTGTTGACACTTGCCTTTCAAAGGCTTCCACTCCACAATTTAGGAGCAAAGCATGAAGAGTTTCTTCAAAGCAAATTTATTCTGTGGGATTTTTCTCAGGTTATTGATGGCAACAGAGCTCAAAGATATAATTTACATAGCGGGGCACATAATGAACTAACAGACACTAAATATTCACTGTCTCCTGATTAAACTGTTAACGATACATATACTCCCCCAAAAAAGAGCCCCATCACTTAAAATCTCAGCCGTCCACCACACCACAGCCACTTATTTCAAAAAGGGAACGCCTGGACTTTGGTCTCATCCTTCTCATTACCTCAGAAAAGATTAGAAACGTGCCATCTTCTTCAGGAGGCCATCTCTGCAACCAGCCCAGCGCCTTCAAATGATTCACCCCATTATGGAGCCAATCAGGTATAATGAAGCACTGGGCAAACCCGCTGGCTGAGCTGGATAAATAATTTAATGGGACTTGTCATCCCTCTCCTATCCAGGCGCTGCCTTCACTGAGAAGTAGCGAGACACATGAAGGCTGTCGAGGGTGGAGGGACTTCACCAAACAGGTGACACTACCCCACATCACTGAGGTCCACCTCCCACATCCTTCCTCCTCACTCACCTCCTCATCCTCAAATCAAACAGCCTTTCTACCCCACCCTTCGCTCTCTCCACTTGTCAGACGTCAGCAGACGGAGGGATGGAGATAGTACCACTTCGTTACCAACCTCTCACTCGGAGGCTTCAAACAGATTTCAGCTAATGAGGGAGCATTTAGAAACTCAGGGATGCCGACATCCAGAGGAAGAAGGAGATGAATTGGGTGGAGGTGAGGAGTGGTGTGCAGCGGTGGGCTGCACACACATCCATGCATGCAAAAGAACATCCAAACCCACCTTCCTTTGTCTGACCCACACACAGATCGCACACATTCACCTGTGCACGCACACTTTCTCACACACACGGCTCAGGGTTGTCAGTGCAGGTGAACAAAGTGAATAGGATATGTGACTGACAATAAAGATTTCTTTTAACATCAGTGAGGTGGAGGCGGGCAGGCCGGGTGGGAGATGCATGAGTCTATGGAGACAGGCTGCAGAAGTTCGCATTACTCTGAGGGACCCATCGACTGCATATGCCATCTTTAATGACGAGACTTCGCCAAGCTGGCATCCAGTCCGCCAACCAGGAGGGAGAGAAAGAGCAAAGAAACAGGCAAACGCCTCATTCTAAATCTTCTTTTTCTTCTTTAACCCCCCATTTCGTTTATATGAGTTTTAATAGACACTGCTAAATTTCCACTGCTGTCTCCTTAAAGTTTAATTCACCCACTTTGCTCCCACCCCCCCATTAAAAAGCTGTGACGGCAGCTGCAAACAGGACATTATTATTTCATATTATGAAAACAGGGTTTTTAGATGAAGTGAAGAGAGGAACTGCTTCAGAAATATTTTTATGGCATATTGTGGCAGGGTGGGAACTGCTGTTGTCACCACAATATCCTCAACATTATCTGGGTTACACCATATTTTATTTAGGAGTCTTCTGTTTCAACGGTAAACTGAAGGTTAATGATGACGATTTGTAGTTTCAACAAATACGGTGTGAATATCAGTCTCATTTGTTTCTTTTTTGAGTTATGAAGTAAATCTTTTAAAATTGAGTAAAAAAGACCCAATTCAAATAACTGTTGTGTCATCAGCCATAAAAACAGAACTGGACTGCATTAAATCCACCTTCAATTTCAACAGAAAGAGGAGGAACTTCACTGTGAATGTGAGACATCATAACCCTAGTCTATTCTCCGCCTTCACTTTTGCCTCTTTAGTTAGTGGTCAGACTGGTTGGTTGGAGGGACCAGCAGGCTACTTCCACCTTAGCGGGTGAGAGTTAGAACAGGCTTCTGGGAGAAGTTTCTTGGATCCAAAGATACATGTACAGTCAGGTAACTGTATTCTAGCTGATGGAATAAGTCATAAGTCTTGAATCTGACTTATTCAAAACTCTGCAGAATGATTCTTTAAATTAGAGATTCCACCCCAGAGAGACATTCTCCCCATTGCCTTCCTCTGGGAGAAGAAAGCTGCTTTGCCTAAGCCTTGCCTAAGCTGCCAAGCCGAGCTGAAACGACAACACGACATTCCGAGCTAAAGTAGGCTGGCTGCAACCGCCACTATCCACACACTCACGAGACCTAGCTGCTAGCCTCACCCCAGTTGTTTTTCCCTCTTTGATGTTGATTTTCCCCAGACAACGGATGCATCCTTCTACAGAGATCCAAGACTCATTCAAGTAAAGTTGTGTCTTGTTTTGTTGTTCTCTACACCTCCTGGTGTTCAAAATCGCCAAAAGACCATATTAGATAAACTGGCCTTACAATATAAAGTATCTAGTGCCCCAAAGCTGCATAATTACATCGACTGTAGAGCACTGTTCTGGTGAAATGATCGGGGGGGATGTTGGGCTGAGCAATAACAGATGTGCGCTTTATGTAGCATTTGACGGATAGTTAAAAAATTGGGCTGTACTCCATGCGTCCTTGCTTGAGTGATGGACAGCCCTTGTGTTGACAGATAATGGTGCTGCATGTCTCCGCAGAAGGAGAAGTACAAACTAGGCTTTAGACTTGTGATCCTGACGTGTCCCCACACCCACTCCTCCGACACACTTTCAGCCTACTGAAACAGGAGCACCAGATCATTTATTACACCTGAAACGGCTCACAACGTATTCATTCCTACTGGAGACCACAGGACATTTATTTAAAAAACAATTGAATGAGACCTTTAAAAATTGCCCTAAGCAATTATCCATAGTTATTCGTAGCTAAAACAAACCTAATGTCACACAACATAAAACAGGGTTGCCCAATTTAGGCCCCAGAGAGTTACTATTATCCAATTTTCAAATGTCTCCATTTTCCAAAACGTCTAAATCAAATAAATGGCTCCGTTACCAGTCCTCTGCAAAGCTGGATGACATGCCGATGATGGATTTCAGGTGTGTTGGAGCAGGGTTGCCTCTAAAAGTTGCAGGATAGTAGCTTTTGAGAATTGAATTTGGTGACTCCTATTCTACAGACCACTTTTTGACAGTCAACTCCAGTTCATTTCAGGACTTAGTATTATTATTGCTAAAAATATAGTTCTCAAAGCAAAGATGAAACCGAGTCCTTTAAGCATATAGAACACGTTTGGCCAAACATGGATAGACAGAGTCTACTGACTACAGTTTCTCTGATACTCATAACCCCTGCCCCCCAACCTTTCTAATTTAAAACCTTAAATAACATTTAGCTATGTCTTCTTACCGCTAGCCTGGAGCCTTCTGCCTTTGATACCCTGACAGAGAACCGGTCATCCGTTTGACAACGTCTGAACGTACTGTAGATATTTGTTGCTGGCTGACGTCTGCCTGGCCTTCTGATACATTACTTATAATAACATTAGACACAGAAGGCCTTTGTTTTCTCTACATGACCCACTGTCCTAGATGCACTTACTAAAACAGGGAATTAGTAATCAAATCCTACTTACATAAGAAATATTCCATAACAGTAAAAAGTTTTATTAAAACTCCCTTTTGAGTACTTTGTCGCAGCACTCCTTTCTGTGCAACACATATTTCAGACATGAAAGAAATGTTTAAAGGCACTTTGACTATAAAAAAAGAGGTATAGCACTATTTTAACTGTCCTCTGAACTGGTGAATCTTCACAACCCAGTCAGACCATTGAGGTCAGAAAGACCAGAAACTGTTGAACATTCCTAGACCATAGGAGGCAGAATCTTTTCAGGGCTGGCTCTGAATTTAAAGAGCTGTTTTTCAAAGACTTTTCCAAAGCATTGATAAAGCAGTTTTAAATCTATGCTAGACAAAAATGTTGACCTAAATTTAAAAACTCCATCAAAAGGGCATCATTCTGAGTCAGGGTTGCCCAAGTCCAGTTCTGGAGATTTACCATGGAACTTTTAGACGTCTTCCTTCTCCACCACACCTGAATTAACTGGTATATCTCCAGGGCAGGACTTGGGCCCCCCAGCTGTAGAACAACATTCTGCTCATGAGAATGTCAATAGGGATGGAGTTCAACAAAGATCCAATAAGCTTTTTTAGAATGAGAACATTCTTACAAAATTTGCTTTATATAGAGAGGTAAATGAAATGAATATTCCTAACACACAGTTCTTTATTGTAAAAAAATAACATTATTTGTCATTTCTGAACCTTTTGATCATTAAGTGCCCTCTGGAGCTCAGTCATGAGATTTGGCTTTTAGATCACATTCCTAAAGACAAGAATCCTTAAACGTTTTGACAACCAATCCACAAAATAAAAAAAGCTAAAGACCAAACTTATTAACACCCCTTGCAGTTATTTTAATTGATACTCCTTTTGCAATAGTTAATAATGTTTTGAGAAATGAGAATGTTTGAGAATCCAATCAAAAACAAACTTTTTATTTGATTTAATTTAGTAATAAATCACACCAAGATACTGGGTTGGTTACTGTGCTCCTGTCTTTGACTTTAGAGTTTAGTGAAGTCCTGAATCCAGAAATGTCTCATTGCACCATGACTTCTCAGTGTCACCCTCACTGTCCCATTGAAATAAATAGTTTTGCCCTGGTGGCACCATCAGTGTGAAGCTCAGAATAGAAAGCACTGTGAACACCCACCCACCCACCTCCGCACACAAAGAAAACGCATATAAACGCCATGTAGCCATCCAGAAACCCCTCAGTTGGTCCCTTTCTCTCTAATTAGTAATTAACACATTCTTTCGTGCAGGCCTCTCTTTATTTATAGGCCGTTTCCTGCCAAACAGCCGATCCCAGTGCCAGGATCAGATGGATGTAGAGTGTGAGGTGTGCAGGGAGTCCCGGTCAATCGAGAAATAATAGTTCTATAGTTTGGGACTAATCAACTGCCCAGCCAAACAGCTTGTAACGGCTTTTTCAAATGATTGGGTCAGATCTCAGTGAAGGGGATTCTATAAAACTCTGTTGATGAGGTTCAGTAGCTTTAGAATGGTCAATATTTGGAAGCAATACAGTTTGAGAATTTCCTTTAGAGATGGGTAGGGGTGCCAAAAATTGCACTTAAGAGAAGTTCTACTTCAATATATTTTTGCTTAATTAGATATTTAAAGTAGTCATTCAAAAAATTACTCAAGAGTAAAAAAAATATTTGATAAAGATTACTACATTTTTAAGTACTTAGGCACTACTGTTCAATCTGACTCAATTTGTGAAAAAAATGAAATCAGACAAACAATATAAAATTAGGTCCTTTTGTACTTTGAATAATAAAATAAAAAATGAATCCCGTCACTACAAAACAATACATTTAGAGTGTATTCACACCAGGAAGGTCCATCAGTTTACTTGCTTTGGTCCTGACCATTTTTTTGGTCTATTTTTGCCACAGTTCCTATTAACACTGCGATCAACAAAAATACACGGGTGCTAAGGCCTTCCAGCCATTGAACAGATAAACATGTAGGCAGGGTAAAACCAGGAAGTCATAAGTCAATATAATCAAAGGAATCAAACATTATGTTAGAGAGTGTTAGATGGTATATATTAATATACCATTAATATACAATTAAAATATTAATCTTAATTCAGTTTTTTATACTTTTCTGCTTTTCTTGTGTGAATCTAAATATTTCTACTGTCTGCCACGTTGCTGCTGTTACAGCTGAATTTCCCCTTTTTGGGACAATAAAGGATTATTCTATTCTGTTCTTCCATTCCTTACTCTTTTGACCATGGGTGTCTAGCTCCACTTCTCAAAGGTCAGTGTCCTGACAGTTTCTGATTTCTGTGGTTCAAAATAGCTGATTTAAATGGTACAACAACCCCCTCAGCATGTGATAAAGTTCTGCAGAGGCCTGCTAATGAACCATTATTTGATTCTGGTGTGTTGAACCAGGGAAAGAACTACAACATGCAAGACAATGGCCCTTGAGGACTGACCTTGGACACCACAGCTTTAGAGCTTCAGCAACTGAAAAGAAGAAAAGATTTGTCATTAGTCCTGGTTAATGGGTAAAATTATTTGTAACTTTTAGAAGATTTAAGTTTAATTCTCATTGTGTGGTCTCATTGTGGTGTTTAAATATTCCAAATACACACAGCACCAGAGAAACAGTTAAACAAATCTGACCTGCAAGATGTCAGTAACATGAATCTGTCTCTCACCTGCTTTTTTTCTTTCCAAACCTCCTCCTCAGTGAGACTGGAAATAAGATTGGATGGTTGACTCTTTTCATAAATTTTAGTATCTTCTTATTTCAGGCTTTGCTGCCTCTTGGCTGCCATTTGTCCCCCACAGGCGGCGAAGCCCATCTCTCCTCACACGGCTCTCCTTTTATGAGCTTTGCCTTCACTCTCTTCATTACAGCCTGCCAGGCGTCCTAGGTGGGACTTTCACACTCATCCCTCTGTCTGGATGCCTCCCTTCTGGCATTTATTATTTATTCTCTAACAGATATACCGTAATGTCCTCTTTAAACAGGCTCTGCTGAGCTGATTTAAGTCTGTAACGAGATGTACTGAAGACTACCCTTAGAAAACACACACTTGTATATTGCATGGGAGGGTGCCTCACATTTTATAGAGCCTGTTTGTGGGCATTTGAGTCGAGGGAATCATGTTGTGAGTGATGGATTGTTTTGGGGATGACATCCAGACAATTCAGAGTCATGTTGGCAAAAAGTTATACATTAGCAGAATTTTACTCACAAGTCCCCAGCCTTGATGTTGGAGTTTCTCTGATGAGCGAGAGGGTCATCTGTTTGCAACTTCAAGTTGTAAGAGAGAAGGTTCTCACTGTTGCCTATGCTTATGTATTGAACAGCAGTTCAGATAATCTGGCCTTCTTGAAGTATCTGTATGGTGTGCTGGAAGGGGTGCCAACAGCGTTGCCTGGAAGGGTGCGATCAGGAAGAATGGCCTCCCTGATCTGCACTCAAACTTTTGTAAGAAGCACCGAATGTCTTTAGCAAATGGTATGATCGAGCACAAGGTGGTTCACAAGAGTACTGGTCCCAGGCCACCTTAAGCCAAAGATCAATGATTGATTGTATAATCTTATCATCATCTCATTGTGTCTTGAATACTCGGGTGAAGAGAGGGAGTGTCTAGTGAGTTGGATCCAGTGTCGGGGGGGTGGGGGGACGTGGGGAATCTCGCAAACAAACCTGGTAAACCCAAACAGGTGGTAAGTTCACACTTCTATGAGAAATTGTCTCATGTCTCAAAGGAGGTTGGGGACATAGAATCTGAATTGAATATGTTTAGGACCTCCATTATGGATACAGCTTCCAGGAGCTGTGGGCTGAAGGCTATTGGTTTCTGTCCTGTTGTCAAACAAATGGTCCACTGGTGTAGCCCAGTGGTGACAAAAGTCCTTATGCTGGGGAAGGAGGTTTTTAGGCTTTGGTTGTCCTTGGAGAAACCTGAAGCCGCTGACCGGTACTGGGTGGCCAGAAGGACTATGTCTTCTGTGGTTGCAGAAGTAAACAGTCAGGCATGAAATGAATCCTAAGGGGCCTTGGAGATCTCAGGATCTCATCGTTACTTTTAGCATATCATGCATTTCTGTTGGCTTCTTCAGGCCATGACCTCCAATGTCCACTGGAGTGGTTTGCTGCTGAGTGTGAAGTAGCTGGGATCAGAGTCAGCTCTTTTAAGTTTCAGGCCATGGCTCTTGACCCGGCAAAGGTGGACTGCCTGCTCTACTTTGGTAAAGTATGTAAGTATCTTGGTGTCTTGTTCACGAGTACTGGTAGGATGGAGGTTTTCCAGGCACATCCCACAGAGAAGAGACCCTGGGGAAGACCTAGAACTTGCCGCTTTAACTATATAGCCCGTGTGACCTAGGAACCATTTTGGGATCCACTGCAATGACCTTGAGGATGTTGCTGATGAGAAGGATGTCAAAGGTTTCCCTCTGAACCTGTGGCCCCATCAACCTGATCACTCATAAGCAAAAGATTCTACATATATATATATATATATATATATATATATAATGGATATAGTTGCAACATAAAACTATGATTATAAAAACGATAGTTATGAGAAATGTATACTGGAAAAAATACAGTTTCTGTTTCCTTAACAGAGATTTGCAAGTCAATGCTGATAGTCCAATTTTTAGAATACTAGAATACTGCAAATTTCTGTGTTTCTATTAGCAGGAAGTCATAATATCTAAATTAACAGGCATAAACAATTCAAATATATAACTATGTGTAATTAATCTCGATATGAGTACCATTTTGTGAACCAAATTAATAACAAAAATTTCTATTTTTGTTTTTTAGCTGTTGAATATTGCCTTTTTTGGGTGAAAAAACATTTTTCTTTTTTTACTGCAGGGCTGTCATAACTCGTGCATTTTCCTTCTCTGAGAGAGGAAAACAATTGTATTAAAGAAAATGCTCAAGCATCAAGATTGGTCTGATTTAGACTCAAGTTGGTCTACATACATAAGGATGATGGGACTGTAAATGATTAGATTTTAAAGGAGTTCCCATGTCAGAGACAGTGGTGGTGTCATGATTGTGCTATTAGTCAGTTACCTTAGCGTCCAACAGCCATAACAGTGAAAGCCAGCAGATTCAGCCATATTACACAACATTGCCAACGCTTGAAGAAAAATCAAAGTGGTTATTATGTGGCTTTGCAGGAGATTGGGTGGTTCTATCAGACAACTGCCTGCTATCCGATGCATTTAGATGTGTTATTAGTGGGTACATGTGGGCACTCACACTCTTCATGTCCTGCCACACAAAACATCCCACTTGCCAAACAATTGTATCATTCGACAGCCTTGATGTAAGTCTTTTAAACTATATGAAACTCTGACCCTTCCCTTTCTGTGCTGAAGTTCACGTTCACAATAAAAAACATATTGATATTTGTTTCGTTTTTTCTTAAAGCCTTCATTTTCTAAAAGTTTAAACATGTATGTTAAAACTCCTGTGATTGAGAATAGGCATGTGATAATTTTAGAACTTTAAATCAAGACTAAGCCTTTTTTTTAACCGCTGACCAACATCACTACACTGTTCTAAACAGAGGCTGCCTTCGTTGCTCTCTTCTAGAGTTTCCATCCACAGGTAAATCTGCAGCAAAGGTCAGAAAGCGGACTGGGATGCTCAACAAGACAAACATCATCATGGTTAAGAACAGGAATATAGAGATGGGTTACCAAGAGCCTGAAGCTTTCTCTATATTTCTCACACTGTTTCTCTGAGCAGCACCTTCACTGCTCTCTGTGACCTTTTCATTAATTAACAGGGATCTAACAGATAGCAGAAAATGTAATCGTATCACACCACAGAGACAAAAGGTGGCCTCTGTCTCTGAAAGTAATTAATATGAGTGGACCGTATTTCTGAACACCTGAAGAGACAAAGCTGAACTCTGATCAAACTGTTTGGGTTGGTTCATTTCTATTAATGATGCTCATAATTTAATTTGCTAAAGAATACAACAACCACTTAAGGGTAAGTGTCAGGGTGTATGTGGTGTGGTGCATGGACCCAAAAGCAGAAGCCGAGGAAAGGTGCAGGATGTTTATTAAAGTGCTGTTGGTGGAGGAGGTGATGATGATGGTGACGGCAGGAACGGAGAGAAAGGACATTGGACGATCAGGAAGGAGGACAGCAAGGTAGGCACAAGAGACATCAATAATGATTTGGAGCTGCTGTAGTCCTCCTCTTGTGAAAGTAAATCTGTTGGGCTTCTACTTGGTACTCAGACACCAATTCTGAGCTCCACACTGCCAAACAGGACACGTTTAATAAAAAATAAATAATAAATAATAATAATAATGATCCGGCGCTGAATGAATGGAAGTGACGGGTTATAAACACACGAGGAAAGGAGGATCAGTTGTGGATGATTGGAGAGACAGGTGAGGACAATGATGAGGAGAGGGTGATTAGGGCAGCATGACAGACAGTAGCATAAATAGTTTATGCTGATAAAACTCTAGGCGCGTTTCAACTTTCGGAACTTCAGGGTATTTTTACCGGAACTGAACGGAATGGGCGGGTCTCCACTACACTGGGCCGACATGGCCATTTTCAAAGCCATTTCAGGAACCAACGGTGTACCAGTCTGGGGGTATGTACTCGGAAATGGGCGGGAGTTGAGGTTAAGTCACTTTGATTGGTTGTAAAATAAGTAGAGTTACTGGCGAAGCAGTTTATAACAACATAGCAAACAGAAACACAACCGCAATCCCAGCTTCATGTCTATCTTTTGTTATTTCTGCTGCTGTGGGTGCCTTATGGCGCAGATAAAACATACTGCTTACTGCAGAGAGAGTGATATGCGGATGTCTTAGCTCAAAGGGCCACCCTTGTGTCAACAGATAACCTCATCAGATAAAAGATTACCCTGAAGTTTCAATCGTGGAAAAGCGCCAACTGCTTCATTTGGCTTGCCTTCTTACTTTAATGCATCCAGCTATGTCTTCCTACTTGGTCATTAACATGATGCAAGAATATGTGATTCATCAAAGAATGCCATGTTCTTTAAATAAGGCATTTTCCAGTCCTGGTGTTGATGTGCACAATTTTGGTTCTTTTGGCAGTGGACAGGGAGTATTAGCACCCTGACTTGTCTGAGGCTATACAGGATTGGAGAACCTGGTAGAAGCAGCCTTCTCCCTGTGCATGTGGGGAGAGTTCACCACTGTTCCTTCATTGGACCTCTTTTTGTTGATGCTGATGACTAAAAGCCTAAAACACCAGACAAGTGTTTGTTTTGGAGATGACCTCCTAATTTGTCCCTTGTCAAACTCACACAAAGCCTGAAGCTCTACCATTTCCTGCTTCTATCCACTTTGCGGAATAAATGTTCACCTCCTCCCCACCCACTAACAGTTACCACAATTAAAAGGTAATCAGTGTTTATCAACTCACATTGGTCATATCCTTTTGTCGATTGGCAAACATCCTCCACACTATTATAATTGCACACTATTATTGTGCAATTTCAGCCTTAACAACTACTATTACTGGGTTTACTTTACAGAGATTAAAACTAAGTAACAGAAAAAGGCTTGAAGATTAACATTCTCTTTTTTATTGTTATTTTTTAAAGGAGTCATAACCTAGTATTATCTTGGATACCCATGCTCTGTTATAGTCTTTCAGGCCCTTCTAAAAAAGAAAAGTTGAAAAATAGTGAAAAAAAATAAACACAGAGCTCCTCTGACCCTTATTTCTGAAGGCATTATTGTCTCGCGAGATCTGATGCGATATTTTGGCTGTCGTGGACAGGCATTATAATAATGCAAATGAGGGAAGCGTTGATTGGTGGCAGGAAGGAGGGGGGTTGACACCGCAGGTAACGCTTCAGCATATCTAACCCATATCTACTACTCCTGCTAGCATACAATAGCCACATTAGCAGTTAGCTGCTGTTTGTTACACACAGCAGAGCAATAAAAACACAGCCTTACCGTTTCAATTGCAGGCAAGCCTCTGATTGTTGGAATTGCCCCTTTTTCCATATGGAGCTTCGATGCCAACTTCGCCTGATATTGTCACAAATTCGTAAAGGATTCCGGCGTAAAAAAAAAAAAGAAAAAATTTTTCCATGTTGATTCTGGCAGTCAACAACAGAGCAACTCACGTGTGCACTACTTTTCTGGCAGAAATTGTTTTAGCTGATTAAAACAAAAAGCTGACACGAATATGTCTTTTTCATGCATCATTGTGTGAAAAAACGTTCTGCATCTTTCAAGGTTGAGTTCGTACTTCGAATCGGTGATGTGTTGGTCGCAAATGAACCGGCTCTAAGAACTAACTCTTTGAAGTGAACGATTGGAGCGTTTCTTTATTTTTTCATCCCCCCTTGTTTTGGTACATTTGGTACATTTTGGTACTATTAATTTTGGTAATAAATACACTTAAAGCAACAGATAATCTGAGGAGCCACTTGGGAGCCGAAAGAGCTGGCTCTTTATGGTGAGCAAAGCCAAACGAATTGGCTCTCCAGAAAGAGCTGGAATTTTCCTCACTAGAATTCTGTAATGGCGGTGCTCGACTGAATATGAGGGGGAGAGGGGCGAGGGGGAGAGGGGCGAGGGGGAGGGCGGGCTTCCTGCACCATAGGTAGGTCTGCGATGTCTATATATGGTATATCCTGCGCCAACTTGACATCAAGTTCAAATGTTTGTTGGTCAGAGAGAAAAGTTTAGACTTGACAGAAAAGATTTGTTTCTAGGAACCTTACCACAAGGCATATATGCAGCAGACAACCAGATTCTTTCCTTGAGGGTCGATATTTGCACAGAAACGCTAAAATTTGGTCTAAACATCTGTGAGTTTACAGATGTCATTTAAAACTTAATATAACTTTCTTTAATTTTGCCATAATGAACAACACTCAGTTTAAATCCTCAGATATAATACTGGGTTTTAGGTTCAAAGTGCTTAGAAAATGTTAAAGGGGAGGTATTATGCAAAATGGACTTTCTGAAGCTTAATATCCTGAGAACCTGTCTTTCCCTCATTAAAAACATGCATGAAGTGTTGCTCTGACCCATTCACTCATGTTAGAGTAATCTTTGAGTCTCTGCTGGTAGTTCTCGGCGTTGCTGAAATGCCTGCTCCCACCAATCCCCGCCTTTTCCATCCATCTCCTCCTCCGACCTTACATACTCAGCCGAGAGCCTCGCCCCTGCATAGCTGCCCTCCCCCTCCCCTCCCCACCCCTCACAACTCCGGCGGAGTTGTGAAGGCCCAGAACACCCAGAACATCCAGGGTCACTTCACCACCAATGACCCTCGGAGCATGTGGGGGGGCATGCGCGAGGCATGCACCACAAGGGACCGTACTCTCACCATTCCTTTTCACTCTGTACACCTCAGACTTCCAGTACAAATCAGAGACCTGTGACACCACCTGGTGACACGCCCATCAGTGTGACCACAGCAGATGTAAGGAAGGCCCTTCAGTGTGTCAACCCTCACAGTGTATCAACCCTCACAATCGCCTGGATCAATGACTACCTGACCAACAGACCACAATTTGTGAGACTGAAGAATTGTGTGTCAAACCAGGTGGTCAGCAGCACAGGAGCACCAGAAGGGACCGTACTCTCACCATTCCTTTTCGCTCTGTACACCTCAGACTTCCAGTACAAATCAGACTAGACTGTACTTCTTGAGGAAGCTTAGGTCCTTCAAGGTTTGCAGCAAGATGCTGCAGATCTTCTACAAGTCTGTTGTGGAGAGTGTAATTTCTTCAGCTGTCATCTGTTGGGGTAGCAGCATCAGAGCCAGGGATTTTTTTAATTTTTTTTTTTAGTTTTTTTTAAACGTGTCCTGTTTGGCAGTGTGGAGCTCAGAATTGGTGTCTGAGTACCAAGTAGAAGCCCAACAGATTTACTTTCACAAGCGGAGCAGTACAGCTTTTGCTATAGTACTCCACTTGATATATGTGTGAAAAATCTTTATTTGAATTGTTGGGGTTTTTATTTCCTGATGTTATGGACACGGAGACGGAAAATTAAGGAGAAGAAAGAAGGAAGATGAAGAAGAGAGGTAGGAAACTGGAGCTGTTTTGGTGTTCAAACACTCTTGAATTGATCTTATTTTCTCTGTGCTGAGGCTTTTCTAAGTTATTTTAACACACAATCACACTAAAACACACATTTTGTGGTGGTGTACTTTACGTTTTGGGAACTCCTCGTGTTTCACACAGTTTTTCTTTGGGTGGAAGGTCTCGCTAGCTCAGTTAGCTTAGCTTCATTGCGGCTAT
This sequence comes from Valencia hispanica, assembly GCA_963556495.2. Lineage (NCBI taxonomy): Eukaryota > Metazoa > Chordata > Actinopteri > Cyprinodontiformes > Valenciidae > Valencia > Valencia hispanica. The sequence goes on along the minus strand of OY747720.1, from coordinate 11,007,765 downwards.
GGCTACTCTTCTTTCTCCTGTCTCTAACTCTTCTCTTCTCTCTTGCTCTCTCTGTCAGATGTTTAGTTACTTCCCTGCCTCCTTTAGTGATAATGGTAACTGTAATAAATGTAATATTTTTGTAGCTTTGGAGGCGAGGGTATCAGAATTAGAAGCACGGCTCCGCGCTGTTGAAAAACCAGCAGATAGCCGAAGCCCATTAGCCAGCGCGGAGCCAACAAGGATAGAACCCCCTAGCTGTCCTCCGGTAGAGCCCGCGCAGCCGGGACCTCTAGGCGGCTGGGTGACTGTACGTAGGAAGCATAGTTCTAGGACCCAGCCCCCGGGCCACCACCAACCGGTCCGCGTTTCTAACAGATTTTCCCCGCTCAGCGACACACCCGCTGAGAAGCCGGCCCTGGTAATTGGCAGCTCCATAGTCAGAAACGTGGCATTAGAGACACCATTGACCATAGTCAAATGCTTGCCAGGGGCCAGAACGGGCGACATCAAATCCAACCTGAAACTGCTGGCTAAAGATAAGCGTAAATACAGTAAGATTGTTATTCACGCTGGCGGTAATGACACCCGGTTACGCCAATCGGAGGTCACTAAAATTAGTGTTGCTTCGGTGTGTAAGTTTGCCAAAACAATGTCAGACTCGGTAATCTTTTCTGGTCCCCTGCCTGATCTGACCAGTGACGACATGTTTAGCCGCATGCTGTCATTCCATCAATGGTTGTCTAGGTGGTGTCCTGCAAACGATGTGGGCTACATTGATAACTGGAGAACTTTTTGGGGAAAACCTGGTCTGATCCGGAGAGACGGCATCCATCCCACTTTGGATGGAGCAGCTCTTCTTTCTAGGAATATGGCCGAATTTATTAATCCTCCAAAACACTGACAACCCAGGGTCCAGACCAGGAAGCAGAGTCGTAGTTTAACCCACCTCTCTGCTGCTTCTGTACTGTTACCCACCCATTACCCTATAGAAACAGTGTCTTGCCCACGGCCAAAATTAAATGGATTAAAAGTTAAGCCAACAAAAGCAAATTATGGAAATCTCATAAAAATAAATACAACTTTGACTGAAAATAAATATTAAATGTGGTTTATTAAACATAAGATCTCTCTCCTCAAAGACTTTGTTAGTAAATGACTTGATTTGTGATAATCACATTGATTTCCTTTGTCTCACAGAAATCTGGTTGCAGCAGGAGGATTATGTCAGTATAAATGAGTCAACTCCTTCCAGTCATTTAAATTTTCACATTCCTAGAAATACTGGGCGAGGAGGAGGAGTTGCAGCCATTTTCCGTTCTGATTTACTAATTAGTCCCAGACCAATTGATAGCTACAGTTCTTTTGAGCATCTAACCCTTAATTTTCCTCATCCAAGTTGCAAAACATTAAGACCATTTTTGTTTGTGGTTTTGTATCGTCCACCAGGCCCTTACTCTCAATTCTTGGATCAGATCTCACATTTTTTATCTGATATAGTATTAAATACTGATAGGGTTATTATAGTGGGGGAGTTCAATATTCATGTGGATACTGAAAGTGATAGCCTAAATGCAGCCTTTAATGCTATTTTAGACTCAATTGGCTTTAATCAAAAAGTACAGTGATCGACCCACTCAGGTAAACACACTTTGGACCTTGTACTGACATACGGTATTGAGTGTGAGGAAATAACAGTCCACCCACATAACCCGGTCCTGTCTGACCACTTCTTGATAACTTTTGAATTTACTTTAACTGACCATCTTAAATCTGAAAGAAAATTTCATTATAGTAGAACTTTATCAGACAATGCTGTAACAATTTTTAAAGAATCTGTACCATTCTTACTTTCCTCAGTGTCTCAGAGTAACACAGTGGATGGCAGCAATTCTATCTCTAACCCTTCAGAAATTGATGGTCTGGTTCACAGCGTTACGTCCTCATTGCGTTTGGCATTAGATAGTGTAGCCCCATTAAAAAAGAAAGTGGCTAGCCATAGGAGGCTGACTCCTTGGTTTAACGCAGAGTTGCGTACTTTAAAGCAGAATACTAGGAAGTTGGAGAGAAAATGGCGCTCTACACATCTAGAGGATTCCTATTTAACCTGGAATAACAGTCTACTGCTGTATAAAAAGACCCTTCGACAAGCTAGAACAGCATATTTTTCATCATTAATAGAGGCGAATAAAAACAATCCTAGGTTTCTTTTTAGTACAGTTGCCAAACTTACACAGAGTCATAGCTCTGTTGAGCAAACTATTCCCCCAGCTCTTAGCAGTGATGATTTTATGAGATTCTTCATAAATAAAATAAATTTTGTTAAAAATAAAATCATTGGCACCCTCCCAAACATGATTACTTCTTCCTCAGTAAATGAGTCAGTATCAGAAAGAACTGTAGAACCTCAGTATTGCTTAGGCTGTTTTGATTCAGTCGAGCTTTCAGAATTATCAAAAATATTAGCCTCATCTAAACCTTCAACTTGTATTTTGGACCCAATCTCAACCAAATTATTTAAAGAAGTGTTCCATTTGGTTCCTGGCCCCATTTTGGATATGATGAATCTATCCTTAGTAAACGGATACGTACCACAGGAATTTAAAATAGCTGTAATTAAACCTTTACTCAAGAAACCTTCCCTTGATCAAGATGACTTAGTGAATTACAGACCTATATCTAACCTTCCTTTCTTATCCAAAGTCCTTGAGAAAATAGTTGCTAATCAAGTCTGTGAACATCTAAACAGTAACGAGCTGTTTGAAGAGTTTCAGTCAGGTTTTAGAGCTCATCATAGCACTGAAACAGCACTGGTGAAGGTTACTAATTATATTCTCATGGCCTCAGATAATGGACTGGTGTCTGTTCTGGTTTTGTTAGATCTCAGTGCTGCTTTTGACACAGTCGATCATAATATTCTCTTAGAAAGGCTTGAACATGTTGCAGGGATCAAAGGAACAGCACTAGGCTGGTTTAAATCATATTTGTCTGATAGATTCCAGTTTGTTCATCTAAATGATAAATCATCTTCACTCTCAAGGGTTACTTGTGGAGTTCCACAGGGTTCTGTCCTTGGACCAATTCTTTTCACCATATATATGCTTCCAATTGGTAGAATCATTAGACAGCATGGGATAAATTTCCACAGCTATGCCGATGATACACAACTATATTTATCCATAAATCCTGATGAACCCAGTCAGTTAGGTAGATTACAGGCATGTCTGGAAGACATAAAAGCATGGATGACCCTAAACTTTTTGCTTTTAAATTCTGACAAGACAGAAGTTGCTGTCTTTGGACCAGAAGTTCTTAAACAGAAACTGATTAGTCAATCACTTCATCTGGATGGCATTAAATTGGCCCCCAGTAATAACGTAAAGAACCTCGGCATTATTTTTGACCAAGACTTGACATTTAAATCCCATATTAAACAGGTTTCTAGGATTTCTTTCTTTCACCTCCGGAATATTGCTAAAATTAGAAACATCCTGTCCAGGAGTGATGCTGAGAAACTAGTCCATGCATTTGTTACCTCAAGGCTGGACTACTGTAATTCTTTACTATCAGGAAGTCCACAAAATGCCGTTAAAAGCCTTCAGTTGATCCAAAATGCGGCAGCAAGAGTTCTGATGAATATTAAAAAGAGAGATCACATTTCTCCTGTTTTAGCTTCCCTTCATTGGCTCCCTGTTAAATCCAGAATAGAATTTAAGATCCTTCTTCTTACATACAAAGCCCTTAATAATCAAGCTCCATCATACATCAGAGATCTAATTGTTCCATATGTTCCTAAAAGAGCACTTCGCTCTCAGACTGCAGGTTTACTTGTAGTTCCTAGGATCTCTAAAAGTAGAATGGGAGGCAGATCTTTTAGTTATCAGGCTCCTCTCCTGTGGAACCAGCTCCCAGCTTTAGTCCGTGAGGCAGACACTCTGTTTACTTTTAAGGCCAGGCTTAAAACTTTCCTTTTTGATAAAGCTTATAGTTAGAGTGGCTTAGGTCATCCTGAGCTATCTCTGTAGTTATGCTGCTATAGGCTTAGACTGCTGGAGGACAGACTTACCAATTTTCTTCACTCTGCTACTTCCTTTTCTCCTACGACTCTCCAGTTGTATTACAGTACATTCTGTTATTTCGACTGTTAACTTTGTTTTCTCTCAGTGTTTTTCTCCCCATCGAAGATATACCTGGTCTGGTATCCTGCTTGGCTGCAATGCCCTGTTGGACGGGGGGCATCGACTTGGATGATCCTCTCAGTAACTGAACATCCACTGTGTCCTGTTATCAACTTTTTACTTTCTGTAACATAGAAAGTTCTCTTATATCGGATCTTCTGTTCCTTCTGTGTTCTGCTCTGTCTTCTCAAACCCCCAGACGGTCGTGGCAGATGGCCGCTCCTACTGAGCCTGGTTCTGTTGGAGGTTTCTTCCTGTTAAAGGGGAGTTTTTCCTCTCCACTGTCGCTACATGCTTGCTCAGTATGAGGGATTGCTGAAGGATTGCTGTGGTTGGAAATCTGCCCAACCTCACGCCAATGACTGACGCAATCTGCTGGGATTCCTTAAATAGGAAACTTTTTAACTGATTGGAATGTTTGTATAATTGTATTGAAATGACTTCTTGTTAAGTGCCTTGAGATGACATCTGTTGTGAATTGGCGCTATATAAATAAACTGAATTGAATTGAATAGGAAACAAAAAGTCAAGAGAGAAGGTGAGTTGAAAATACAAGAGAGGAAGGGGAACAAAGAAAACACAGGAAGACATTGAAGTGTGCCTCCATACCCACAGGACGGCAGAGAGAGGGGGAAAAACAAAACAAAACACGAAAAAGGAACATCGACAAAACCAACCAAACATTGTGAACTAAGAATTACACAACCACATCACACAAAAATAGATATAAAAATACAACAACGTCACAGAAAAACTCATGGTACCGATTAATCAAGCTCTAGTAATGATAACCTCAGCCCAAGAATATTTCCTTAAACACCAGAGACCCCACATCTGTGTGTGTGTGTTAGCATGCTGGTGCATATAAGGTTTCTCCATAAGAGTGTTCGATAGTTGGTGTGAGCAGACATCAATCCGTCTCCCAGGAATTGATGCAGACATGAAGGAGATCGGAGCAAAGACGTCCAAAGGACCGCCAGAGCCCCAGGCGGACCCGGGCGGGGCCGACCGCATCCCCCAAGAGAGGAGCAAAGGAGAACCCCAGGGTAACATCCAGCGGCCACTATGCAGGGGCCCGGGGGGCAGCAGTGACGAGCCCACGGGCCCCGCCGGCTTAAAGACTGCCACGATTGTCCCCGTGCCCAAGTGCTCCACAGTGACAAGCCTGAATGTGCTATCGGCCCATAGCTTTAACCCCGGTAGTCATGAAGTGCTTCTAGAGGTTGGTCATGACCCACATCAAAGACGCCATCGATATCACTGTGGACCCCCACCAGTATGCCTACAGGAAAAATCGCTGCACTGACAACGCCATTTCATCGGTGGTCCACACAGCCCTGACCTATCTGGAGAGCAGAAACTCCTATGTCCGTCTGCTCTTTCTGGATTTCTCCTCAGCCTTCAACACCATCATCCCACAGACGCTGGTGCAGAAGCTCTCCTCCCTCGGACTGAGTCCCACGCTGGGGAACTGGGTCCTGGACTTCCTGACCAATAGACCTCAGACTGTTAAGACTGTTGGCTCACCACAGGGCTGCGTGTTGAGCCCCCTCCTGTTCACTCTGCTGACGTATGAATGCTCAGCGAGACACCCCAGCTGTCATACAGTTAAGTTTGCGGATGACACAGCAGTAGTGTGATGCATCACTAACAATGATGAGTCCAAATACAGAGAGGAGGTGGAAAACCTGGTGCAGTGGTGCAGAGAAAACAACCTCTGCATCAATGTGAACAAGACCAAGGAGATGGTGGTGGATTTCAGAAGGTACAAGCGTCCTCTTCTTCCCCTGTACATCGGAGGAGCAGCTGTGGAAGTGGTCTCCAGCTTCAGGTACCTGGGTGTGCACATATCCAATGACCTCACCTGGAATGCCAACACTTCACGTCTGGTCAAGAAGGCCCACCAGCGTCTCTACTTCCTTAGGAAGCTGCGGAGAGCTGGACTTGGAAGCTCCGTCCTGAGGAGTTTCTATCACTGTGCAGTGGAAAGCGTCATCTGCACCTGCATCACCGAGTGGCACGGCAGCTGTACTGCTGCTGAGAGGAAGGCTCTGCAGCAGGTGGTGAAAGCTTCACAAAGGACTGTAGGGAGCACGCTTCCCACCACCTCGGACCTCTACACCTCCCGATGCACGGGACGGGCCCTCCGCATCCTGATGGACTCCACCCATCCGGCTCATAGCCTGTTTCAGCCCCTGCCCTCAGGCAGGCGGCTGAGGAGCTTACAGAGCAAGACCACCAGGCTCAATAACAGCTTCTTCCCTGCAGCTGTTAGACTGCTGAACTCCAGCTGTGTCCTGTAGAACACATTTATTTTATTTATTTATTACATTAATTTAAATAATTTTTTTCACTAATTTAATTTAAATGGCTTATAATTCCGGACCTGAGTCCTAATTTCATACCATCACATGTAACGTGAGATGGTATGACAATAAAAGTTCCTTGAATCCTTGAAAAAGTTCCTTGACAATGCACAGGGATGAATGGTGTGCTGGAAAGGTAGTGTGTCATTGAAGGGAGGTGGAGCTGATCGCTGTTTAGCAAGCCGGAGAGGACGAAATGCCGTCCCAGCTAATGCTACCCGCGATCCCACAGCCATAAGGCCTCCTATTGCTAACTGACCGCAGCTGTTGTTAGCCTGGCGGCTAATGTCAAGCTTCCCCCATCATCCACGGAGCAACTTGGAGAACTTAAACCGTTCAATAAGGTCTGTCTGGGCAGAGGCGAGATTAGTTTAGTTTAAACAAGATTTAAGGGTTGTTTATTTTCACTGTGATTTGTTACTGTAGGATTTCATTTATTGTTTGGGTACAAATAGGTTTAAACAGTGATTTTTGAGGTTTCCGATGGAAAGTCGTTTTATGTCCTGCAACCTGAGTTACTCAATCGGGTTTTCCCTTGTTTGGTGTTTAAGCAGCTCCACGTGAGTTAGCTGTAGGGTACATGCTCTAGCGACCCATGTGGGCCCGCCTTTGACGGCTCTTTATTCAAAAACAATAAAGACTGCCATTATTGCTATTCAAAATAGAGATCGACTTTAAAACAGATAGTTTAAACACTAAAACTAATCTCTTAAGTCATTCTTGATACCGCTTTCTTGGTAAGTCAAGATACTAAATTAGATCGACATAATTGGTACGGCCTTTAACGTCAACAAAAAGTCTAAATATTAAATTAGATCAATCACTGCGGTAACTGATCCATAAAACAGAATCAATTATCTAAAGGGTATTGAAACATTGCTTCTTCCAAATAATGTTTTTCCTTCTTCAGCAAATGGTTTAAGTATCTAAACCCCAAAACAATTTTTTTGCTTCTAAACTGTATAAATGGGTCTTTACCAATGCAATCTTTCAATTTCTGGGATTTTTTTACATTTTCGTGTAAACTTGTTTAATTCTAAACTTTTTGGTCTCAAAACGTCTTAGTGCTGCCCCCTTAGGATTGAACTGTGGCTACTGCATTCAAATTTTGTGATTGGTGGAGAGCGGTACATCTTTATGTCACAGGCATTGACTGTGTCACAGCAGTCATGGTCTCACAGACACGCCCCGTGGGTTTGGGAATAAAACTATCAGACATACCGGCTAGTGATGAGAGCCATTTCTTTTGGCTTGGCTCACCATAAAGAGCCGGCTCTTTCGTCTCCCAAGTGGCTCCTCAGATTTTCTGTTGCTTAAAGTGTATGTATCACCAAAATTAATGCAAAACGATCTGTACCAAATGTACCAAAACAAGCGGGGGGGAATGAAAAATTAAAAAAACGGCTCCCAATGACGAGCCGGCTCCCATCGTTCACTTCAAAGAGTCGGCTCTTAGAGCCGGTTCGTTCACGACCGACACATCACTAATACAGGCCCCGTGGCGAGTTTGGAGTTGGATTGCATTTTTCAGGTTACCATTATTATAACATTAGCACTTAGTTAGCATAGCTAACATACTGTTTTGAACGTTAGCCTATGGATTAGGGGTAACGTTAGCCTATGTTAGCATTACCATTCAGAGACCGGACCCATCATGTCTCTCTCTGCCTCGGGTGGGGCCAGAAATAAACACGTGTGTGTATTTTAAAAGACTAAACAAATGAATAAAATCCAGCTTCAGAAGCCCAGACTGCTGTTTACGAATACCATTGGTTCCAGCATCAATAATAACTCTACTCACAGATGGGTGACGTTGGATGTGGTCCAGGATCTGTTCAGCAATATCATTTACAGTGGCTCCAGGAAAACACAGTGTGAGGGTTCCTCTCATCCTTACATTTCTGATAAGCAATGATGAGCATGGTGGGCAGCTGGTCTACAAGTTGATGATGGGCAGAGGATCTTTCACCAACCAGAACCTGCTGGATGTTGGGCAGATTAGCTTCCCCAGGACTGCAGCGATGTGTATTCGGCGCCGAGGGCTCATTCCGTGGGTTCGTTCCGTGGGTTCGTTCCGTGGGTTCGTTCCGTGAGTTCGGGGTGTCGTGGAGCACTCCTCGGCGAGTCCTGGCTGCTGCTCCGGGTACTGGGAGGGGATGGGCGGCGGTCCTGTGGAACCGCGGGGCTTCAGGGCGGCCAGAGGGACAGTCAGAGGAGGAAAGTCGTGCTCCAGTGCACCGAAGTGAGTTGACAATGGCCAGGTGAAGGAGAGCGGTGGCGGCTGCTCTGGGCCCCCACCGCGGCCGGGCCAGACCATGGACCAGGCACCCTGAAGCACCGGTGTTGAGCTGATGGGGGCTTTTGGCTTAGCGCCCTGATGGAACCAGCGGTCCTCCTCTGCAGCTGTTGTTGCACCACCGGCGGCGTTTGGCAGTCCGAGTCCAGCGATGGATTCCCCCTACGCAGCTTCACCGGGCTAGCAGGGATTTGTGTCCACCAGCCGAACACTGTTGGAGGCGGCGAAAGTCCGACCGAAGATGATGTCCATATCGAGCTCGTGGTCCTGGATTTGATGGAGCGTGGAGATCCTCTGCTCCAGCTCCAGAACTTTCTGTGTTAACTTACAACAGCCATCACATCCGGGGGTACAGGTGAGTGAAGGCATGATGAAATAAAAGTTGTCCGTACTCGGATTAAAAACGCCCCCGATAAAAACAAGTTGCTAAAAGTTAGTGGTGTTGATATCGGTTAAAACTAGTCATAAAAAATGATTTAAAACCAATATAGTAATAGGCCTGCTCTCCCAATGTGATGGTGATAAAGTCATGTTAAATTTAAAATGTATTTCTTACGGGCACAGTTAAGGACCATAGAGGTTTCGGTCACAATGGAAACATTTAGTATTGATGCATTTTGGATTAGGTTTAGATCTTGACAGTTTTTTGTTATCCATCCATCCATTTTCCATACCCGTCCATCCTATGTAGGGTTGCGGGGCGGCTGGTGCCTATCTCCAGCAGTCAAGGGGCGAGAGGCAGGGTACACCCTGGACAGGTCGCCAGTCCATCGCAGAGTTTTTTGTTATATTAAGTAAAATAATATGTACATTTTTACCTCTAGAGATGAGATATTTCTCTTTATTTGGACAAAATTGTGTCCCATAATTCAATATATTTTCTGGAACTGCTGAAGAAAAACAGAAAAAGGAGGAATAATTATGAAACCTAAATGTGGGAGAACTAGAGAGAGGTGCACCAGAATGAGGCAGGTGTTTAATTTGAGAATTAAGACAGTGTGAAAGTTCATAAGTATGCTAATGACTCTGTCGTCTCAGTGTGGCAGATGAAGCTTCCTTGACTGCTCAAGAGGAAGAAAAACTCCACCTGAACCACAGTTATAGTAATACAAATAGATAGTATCTCCTCACGCTTCCCCTGACGAAGGAACAAAAGGAAAGAATAACATTTTGCGCCCCTAGCTCTGACCGTAAAGCACCATTATGCTTTTCAGAACTTATTTCTGTGTGTAATGTATCTGCCTGCTGGTACTGTGTGATTCCTGCTCAGGCCCACAAAATCACTGATTTTACACAGTGAAACATAATTAACTGCCTTGAAAAACTAAACCACCACAGCTTACTCAATAAACTTTTGAACCTGGACACAGTTGGAAGAACAGCATACATTTGAAAGGGAGGGCTCCAGTCTTGTTCTTTTACAACTGCTCCAACAGATGAAGTTGGAGTACCGTGAATCAGTCATGTTTCTGGTCGGTGTTGGCTCAGGTTAATCCTGCAGTACAGTGTTTTAGTCTGGTTAAGGAGAAATACAGAACACATATATTTTTAGTATAAAGGTATGATTTTAACATTTGCATTCATATCCAGTTTAATCTACCCAATCTTTGGTTTTCTGACGTTATCTTCTATCTGTTCAGCTTTTTGCATTTTGAGTTCAAGTGAATATACGACAAATGCTATACAAATTTTACTGAAAATATTTTTTACCATGTTCTAAGATATGCATATATAGCGTAAGTAGTGGTATTATAATGGAAAAAGTTTGACTTAGGAAAGTGACTCTTCTGCTTACAATTATGTTGCTATAATGTTCTTTATTGGTATCCATTTTTCCCAATTTGTCTTTAAAAACAAGAATTTACCCATAACATAATATTTTTTTAATGTCGGTGAGATCATTTACAAAGCAAAAAAAAACAACAGATGTTACCCAGTACACCTACTGAAGAAGCCTTTCTACCAAATACTTTTTTACTCTTACTCAGGTAATTTCTTGGATGGCTATTTTTAATTGAGTACAGATCATCTGAAATAGCACTATTATTTGAGTACAATTTTTGGGTACTCTACGAACCTCGGAATTAACAATAGTAATTGTGCATTTTACAACTTGTAATAAAGTTGCCAAAATTTCCGTGAAACTAGCTAAATTTAATATTTAATTCCTGAGAATTTGTAGACTAAATAATAGTACCTTATCTGCATATCATTATGTCTCAGCCTGAGATACAAGATTTTCCGGCGACAGCAATACAGCTGCTGTAACTCCTCCAGGATAAAAAAAGTAATAAAAAAAAAAAGAAATTGAGCTCCATTCTTTGCTGCTTCCGTCGCTTCTCACTTGTGTTTTGGCCAGAGTCGTCACGGTTGCTAGGCGACAGGACATTTGCTGAGGTAGGGGAGAATTAATCTGAAAGCTAGACCAATAGACATTAGAGTAGACCCCACACTGGCTGATCTGAGGCAAGAAATACGGCCGCCATCTTGGACCGGTATTCCCATCCATAGACTTCCACCACAACAGCAGTTAATACTGTACAAGATGCCTGAACACTTTGTGGCGTATTCCTGTTCAAATCAGCAGATTGTTGAGAGTAGGGCTCAGGGAATAATTTTTCACAAGTAAGATTGAACATTTCTATTGTTTGTATTATGTAGATATAATATTACTGTACTGTATATGTCCACCAGTGAAATATTAGCTAGCTATCGTTAGGTATAGTAAGAAGCCTGAGACTTTATCAGTCGTATATTTTTAAACCACCGACTTAGATTACAACTGACACAAGAATGCTACTGTAGAAATTGAACAATTTTTACTGGTATAAAATCTCTCTTATCCACCCATCAACCCAATGTTGAATAGTTTGCAAACAAGCTTACTGATCATATCATATTAATTGGGAATGGAAAGATAGAAATAGTAACAGAATAGAACAATGAAGAAAATAAGATTTACCTCCTTTGAACAGTGTAGGCTCTCCCAAAACCCCTGTTTTTTTGTTTTGAAGGTTTCCCAAAAAATATATAAGGAAGAAGTTGGAGGTGGCCTTAAGGAGAGAAGATATCCTGGAGAAAGACCAGACTAAACATGGATGTGTAGTACTCATGCCAGATGCCATGGAGAATTGTCAGAATAAAGAGAATTGTGTATTTTTTTAATTACTTTAAACAAAGCCAGAGGTGTACATACATTTTGTCTTCCATGCATCTCATACAAATATCTGAATATTTATCACAATTAAGCCCACTATGAATATTAAAGTATGCTAACTCATGGGTCCTGTATTATAGCTAGACATATAACGGTTGCAGAAACAAAAAATGCATTAAGATCAGTCATAGCTGCTTTAAAGCCTGATGCTTCATTGCATCTGCCAAACAGATCACACTCCAGCGAGAGAGACCTGTCCAAGATGGCGGCCCCATGGCTCATCAGCGCCAATGTGCAGTAGCGGTTGATGCGGCCCCAACTCTTTATATCTTTTACATAAACTGTTTAAAATTCCTTGATTTTGTTCCACTGCTTCTTGGTTTGTCATTTGGGAGCTATAAAGTTGAATAACAGCAGTCTTCGACTTCTTTTTCTTCATGGCTTTTATTGATGGTTGACAAGCTTGAGGTGCAGTACCGCCACCTGGAGTGTGGATTGATACTGTGTTTATCACCTTATCTAGGCTCCATTAATGAACCCTTGATCACGTGACCATGCTGCTGGTTTTAAATTAATCAGTGTTGGGCAAGTTACTTCAAAACTGTAATGCATTATTTATTACCTGTTACTGTAATTTCAAAGTAATTTGTTACATTACAATATTACTGTATTTAAAATGTAAGGCATTACACTACTATTGCATTACTTTTAAGTTACTCTCACCAAAATAAAATGCAAATATGGATTTGGAAATCTAAATGTAGCTCATGATGCTCAATTAGCTTATTACACATCCAGTAGAAGGTGATTTGGAATTGGACTGAGCTTGGATTGTGGTTAAAAACAGTAAGATACAATAGCCACAGTGATGGTTCATGGTGCAATACAAGGAACAATCGCATCTGGAGAATGTACTATCCAATGTTAGATCAGCTGCAGGCTCACTCATCTCTGCTCTGTCTGACTACAGGAAGTGAAACATTTTGCGGGGATCTTTCTCCTCTGCTGATCTCGCGGTGATTTTGGCGAATTTGTATGAAGAAAAAGAAAACCTACCACTTTATTCCGGGTTAACAATGCATTGTAACGCGCGTTACTGACATTTGTACCAAGTAAAATATTAAATTTTTTCCCCCAGTAATGACTTACATTACCGCGTTACAGCAAAAATCAATGCATTACAGTAATTCATTACTTTTGTAATGCGTTACTCCCAACACTGAAATTCATATTCTCACAGAAGAAATGTGTATTCTCAAACACATTGCTCCTCGTATTCATACTAAACCACAACAGTAAATGTGCAATTTTTGATTTATTTTAGAAATAGCTTTTGAAACTGCATTCTCACAAGGAAAATACAAACTTCTGTCTTATATGTTATTTGGTTGGTTCAATAGTTTACACATTTGTAGCTGTGCACAACTATTTACAAATATGCACACATTTTAACCTGTGAATACGCTTTTATTTTGACAGTGTCCTTATCCCATAATTATAGTGCACTATTCGGATGGATGGATGGATGGATGGACGGACGGATGGATACCACCCTGGTTTTCGTTGGACAATAAATGAGAAAGACTGATTTGTGACATTTTTATTAAAGTAGAATTATATATAATAAAATTATTGGTTGTGGTTTTACAACAATGTGCTAAATGTGACTAGCAGAGAGTTGACAAAAATTCAGTTCCCATCAAGTCATCTAAGAAGAATCCTCCAACAACGCAAATTAGCATGTGTGTCTTTGCAGATGCCTGAAAAATGCAGTTAGTATTGTCAGAACTTGCAGAGGGTATCTGTAGTAAAAGGAGGTGTGGAAGGCTAAGAAAGCTCACTGTCTGGAGGACCCCCGGGTGTGGCCCTGTCCTCGGCAATGCAGATTTATGATACTTCATATGCATCTCAGCAATTGCTGCCAAGACTGGAGCCAGCAGTTAATTAAAACCTTTCACTGGAATCCATGTAAAGTCACTGATCCACCAGCACACAGACAGTCTGCAGAATCTGGATCAGAGTTGGATATGGGGACTAAGGACTATACATGCATAGACATGGATATAGATTCCATTTACCATGCTAATATGATATGCAACAATGGATCTAAATGAGATTATACTGCATTATTTCATATTACCCTACAGGTGAAACTCAAAAAATTAAAATATCGAGCAAACGTTCATTTACAGTATTTCTACAGTGCTAATGCTAGACAAACAAACCGCATTTACCAATTGAAAACACACACACAGAGCGCTTGGACGTCGATATGAAGGCAGACATTGTATGTGAAATTTAAATGCATCTCACAAATGAGCAAATTTAAAACGGAGGAGGTTGTTTTGACAGAGAAAGACTTACCAGGAGCTTGTCTTGATGGCAACCTTGCTAATTATCAATTGCCAGAACTGAAAGTAAAAATATGTCACTATGACAGACTATTGAAAAGGTGTGGTGATGTATTGCAATAAAAATACAGGTTTATCCTGGAGTAGATGGTGGCAAATGGTATGAACTTAAAAATAAAGGACTCGTTAGCAACACCTGTTACAACTGTTACATTGACGCCTGACAGCTGCTGATCCACAAAGTTACTAATTCCACAAAAATGATTTTTTTGACATATATAATATATGTAGTTTCTGTTTTTTGTACCTTGTCAAGAATTATTGCATTTTATACATTTATTATGGTATTATTTTTGCTCATTATTTTATGATTTGTTTCTCATAACTTTCTCTAACATCCGATCTGGGTATATAGAGTCCGGTTTGCACAACCCCCAACAGCAGTGCTTAGTTCCTTATTATTTAAACATCTTTAGGAGACAAAACTACAACTTAGTGAAGATCGGAGCGACTCCAACCCATAGGCACCCATGCAAAATGCGTGCTTGTTTGTCTAGGGCTACCTCCCAGAATGCATTGGGACATTACGTCACAATCTAAGATTAAGTCTCAATCTTTTAGCTACTGTGAAAGGTGCTATTCAATTTAAAAGGTGAAACTGATATATGATATAGACTCATTACATGAAAAGCAAGATATTTCAAGCCTTTATTTGTTATTATTTAGATGATGAAAACCCTAAATTCAGAATCTCAGAAAAGTAGAATATTAAATTTAGAATATCACATGAAATCGATAAAACAAGGATTTTAAATAAAGAAATGTTGAACCTCTGAAAACTATAATCACGCATATGTACTCAATTCAATTCAATCCAATTCAAAAATACTTTATTGATCCCAGAGGGAAATTAAGTGTTGGTATAGCTCATATAATTAATTCTTTAAGGAGTTGTTGTAGATGATGATGGCTGTGGGCAGGAAGGATTTCCTATAGCGGTCTGTATTGCAGCGAAACTGAAGAAGCCTCCGACTGAAGACACTCTGTTGTTGTATGACTGTCTCATGAAGAGGATGCTCAGGGTTGTCCATAATTTTTTTGATTTTATGAAGAATCCTTCTTTGCATTATCATCTCCAGATTTTCCGCAGTTGTCCCAAGAACAGAACCAGCCTTCTTTATCAGGTTGTTGAGCCTTTTTAAGTCCCTGGGTCTGATGCTGCTTACTTAGTTTGGGTACTTAGTTTGGGCCCCTTTTCCATCTATTACTGCCTCGATGCAGCATGGCATGGATACTATCAGCCTGTGACACTGCTGATGTGTTATGGAATACCAGGATGCTTCAATAACGTCCTTCAGCTCTCTTCCTTGACTCAGGAATTAATAAAGCACAGTGGACCAACACCAAATCAACACAGACTGTGGAAACTTCACACTGGACTTCAAGCATCTTGGATTGTGTGCCTCTCCATTCTTCCTCCAGAATCTGGGACCTTGGTTTCCAAATGAGAAGCAAAATTTGCAGTTCTTTTCCACCTTCAAATTAAATATCGAATTGTAATGTTTTTTATGGCAATTAAGGTTTCCCCTGGTTCTAAAGTAAGAGCAGTTATATGTGATCAGTGTTGGGTGTAACGCGTTACAAAGTAACTAGTTACTGTAATGACATTACTATTTTTGTAACGTAGTAGTGTAACGCATTACTGCGGCAAACACTGTAATGACATTACGATTACTTTCGAAAATATGATATCGTTACTCGTTACATAACCTGTTCCACCCCACAGCCCCCGCCGCTGGGTCACTGTGGGGGAAGGGCGGTGAAATGTCCTAATTTAGTTGACCTGTGGTCACAGATTGCTAAACATGCAGTGTTGCCAACTTGGCAACTTTGTCGCTATTTCTAACAACTTTTCAGACCCCCTTAACGACTTTTTTTCCAAAAAGCGCCTAGCGACAAATCTAGCGACATTTCTGACCACCCCTAATCTACTTTCTGTGAAACTTTGTCGCCGATATTTCCTGCATTTTAGAGACCAAGCTTGCTCCTTCCCGACGCTCAGAAAGGGAATGATCTGCGCATGTGTATGCTGCATGATCAGAGTATGTCCCTGACCTATCATAAACCTTTTTCGGTTAATTTCACCATAGACATTATATACATACGTATATAATGTTTATGAATTTCACCCACTCACAAACAAAGTTGTTTTGTAGTTAATGTAAATTCAAAAGTAAAAAATAAATTTGCATGTATATAAAACCGACCTTTCAACTGGAATTGAGGCAGAAGCTTGTCTGTATTGCTGCATCGCACACCTGTGGTGCATTCAAGGAACGTTCGAAACGTATGTTGAGTTCAAAAACGTAGGACATTTAAAACTTATGACAAAAAACCCCACTGAAAATAATACCATAAGCAATTAACTTCTGTTTAATGGCGGTTGGCAAGAAGCATTTGATGTATGCTAAATATGCCCTACTTATTTTTACAAAGTACTAAAAAACAAACAAACAACAACTATATTCTCTCTATAAATTTCATCTTCTTGAGATATCTCAGCAAATGTATGTTTCAGAATTTAAATTTTTTTTTAAAGGTCTTTGATGTCCAGTTGCAATTTGATATCTTGTCAATTTTGTAGCTACCAGTTTTCTCAACAGTATACTTCAGACAAAATAATAGAACATGTTCCACAGTCTCTTCTTGAAGACAGAAGTCACATTTCCCTGTAGCATGTTTCCCCTGTTTAAATAATGTATTATTTAAATAATGTTTAAATAATGTATTATTTAACCTGTATGATCAAATCCTAATCTAAATAGAATTTTTTCCTCCTTTGTTTCAATCGTAATCACGTGATGACATCATCATTATGCAAATTAGCGTATGACGTCATCTGGCGACATCTAGCGACTTTCTGGGGCAATTTCAGCTACTTTCTGTCGGAGACAGTTGGCAACACTGTAAACATGTCCTATCATTATAAACCTCAGAATCTCAGCTAAAGACTCATACATCTTTTCTGTGACCTCCAAAACCAGAAGGAATAAAAAGCAATTAAAGGAACAGTTGTGCTATTTTGCGATTTTTACATGAACACATTCAACCAAACCTGTCGGTCACTCTGCCGAACAGAACCGAGCAAACTTTGCCTTCCCTGAAAGCCAGCATCTCACAGATTCTAAAGCTGCACGTTTCATCACGCTACGTGCAAATTTCAGCAAATGAGCAACAAAATAAGCCCAAAAATACGTACAGCAATTGAAAAACTAGAGCATAAATTCTTTTTTACCTTTGTTTTTTCCTTGCTGAAAAATTTATTTCCAGAATAACTAAAATACCCAGTGTGCATTTAGAAAAGAAAAAGTAAAAAAACGTAATCCTTTGCCATTATTTTTTACATTTGATTCAAGAAGGCTCAACCTTGTCTGTCATGCGCACTGTGAACTTTCCCTATGTAAACATTTGCTTTGTCCAATCTGCTTCAAAGTTCTGATGTCAGCGTGATTCTATAGGATCTTACGATTCTAACCATATATAAATAATCTAAATCGGCCAATAGAAACTGGAATTACATGTCTGCGTAATTCTAAAAACAGACATTTTGTTTACCTCGGGGGCGAGCACTTTGACGCAGTTACGCGTAGGTGATCAGGTGAGCAGATGAGCAGGTGACGATTCAGTTTCGATTGTTTTGTTTGCGTTCGAAAAATGGCGCTTCAAGAGAAGAGAATCATCACTGACGAAGCCCTGGCGATTATTTGGAAGGATAGTTCATCGGAGGTTTGTGTTGAGGACTCGTCATCCGAAGAGGAAAACCGAATTTTACCGGAGGAAGAGAGGTATGTCCCAACTAGCTAATGCTAATAGCTCTGTCAGCCATTTTATATAGATGTTTTCTTTCTTATTTGTGTTCTTAGATGTTTGTGTATATACATTTTTTTAAACTTTTTTGTTCACATCTTTTTGTGCGTGTGTATACATATATATACATATATAATGGATATTTGTGTAGATATGTGTACATGGATGTGTCTAAAATATATTTGTGGGTTGTATTTGTAGTTTATATATATATTTATATTTATATATATATATATATATATATATATATATATATTTAACTCTTTTTCTGTCATAATATTCTTTTAGTCACCTTCGGATTCATTTCAGGTATGATGTTTTAGAGCGATGCAAGAGTAGTGTAACTAGTAATGTAACTAAGTTACTTTCCAAAAAAAGTAACTAAGTAATGTAAGGGATTACTTTTTTGAGAAGTAATGAGTAATTTGTAATGGATTACTTTTTTTGAGTAACTACCCCAACACTGTATGTGATGGATGGTAATCTGTCAGACTTTTGATGAACAAAAACTAAAAGATATGAGTGCTTTCCCTTATAGTTGAAAAGCTGATGTTTTGTGTTGAGCTCTGCAGATAAAGCAGCTTTTCTTTTCTCTAACATATCTCTTTGAACCCAATGTCAAAACCTGGCTCACAGGTGATTTCCTGACTCTGTAAGACAGGGGACATATTAAGAAAGATATATTTCTTTCCTTATTTCATCATGTTTGACATCAATGAGCGGGGAAAAAAAAGAAAAAAACAAGCATTAATGAGGGGTGGATGAAGTATGACAAAAGGGCGTTCATGCACCATATCAGGTTTTCAGACAGGAGTGTCAAGGTTTTGTTGCAGTGTATCAAATTATTACACTGATCTAAGAGCTCCTGGTGGAAGAATGAAGGGGTTAAAACAGGAGTGTATCTTTTCTTTTTTTTAAAAAAGAATCCTTACATTCACCACAGTTTTCATGTTATTGTTCATTTTCCGACAACATTTCTCTAGTTTATTACAAAACAGAAGCACACTCACTCCAAATTCTGCATAATCCCCCTGATTACTTATAAGGCTTAGTGAAATACAGTAGAATAAATGAAAAGCTATTCAGTCATTTTGTTTCATTGAACAGTCTCCAGTCTGGTCTGTAAATTAAAATATTTTTTTTCTTAAAACAGGAAAAAAAACTTCATTTATCTGCAAGGTTCTCTTAATGAATCCACGATGCCTCTGTATTTTACAGAAAAAGTATAAATATTCCACAGATTGTATTTTCCTCCAACGTTCACTCAAAAACAAGAAATCAGGACAAAACCCGATAAAACTGTCATCCTTTCATTTAAATGTTTCTCGATTTGTTTCTTCCATACTGCCGAGCTCACTCCGCTCTCACAGCTTGCCGGTTGGAATTGAGGTTAAATTTTTTGTCTGTACAAAGTCATTTAGCCAAGAGGCACATGCTCAAAGATTTATGAGGAGAAGCAGAGCCAGGGGTGAGCTTCTCAATTTCCTACAAACAGCATCTTTGTGGAGTGAAAAACCTGTCTCTCAGTGCAGCGTGTTTACATACAAACAGTGTCAGGGAGCTCACAAACGTTCGCTAGAGCAAAGCTTAACGTTTACATAGAGGGTGACACCAAGTCTGAAGCTACATGCTCTGGCTTGACTGGCTGCTGTGCTGTGGCTTATCTGCAACTATATACGCTGTCTATACAATGTTAAAGTGCTGCAATATCTGCTGAAATTACCTTTCAAATAATGAGCCTCCTTTCACAAAACCAGACTGTGTTGTGGATATACATAAAATCTTAAGTGTTATTACAGTGGAGGGTGTATTTTTTTCACATCATTTCAAATCCCTTCGCTGGAT
This sequence comes from Valencia hispanica, assembly GCA_963556495.2. Taxonomy (NCBI): domain Eukaryota; kingdom Metazoa; phylum Chordata; class Actinopteri; order Cyprinodontiformes; family Valenciidae; genus Valencia; species Valencia hispanica. The sequence continues at coordinate 10,987,726 of OY747720.1, read as the reverse complement.
TTTAGATTAAGTGAAAAATAACTCTTCTTTTCACTATTAATGAGACAGTTTTCCAAAACAGCTTATTTTTGCTTAAAATCTTCCTGGTCTTTATATGAAAGCTTCCAGCAGTTTTCCATGCAATATTCAAAGGTGTCAAGTAACAAAGTACAAATACTTTGTTACATTACTTAAAGCAACACTAAAGAGTTTTTTTTTACATTAAAATAATGTTTCCGGATTCGTGTCAGTGGTTCATCAACTCATAACAGGGTGAAACGGCACTTTCACATTCGCTTTGCGGCCCTCTCGGCCATAACAGCACTATGTAAGTTTGGGTCATCGGGTTGCGGTTTTGTGGTTCAAATGCGACTTGCTTTACGACAGGCTTCACAAAATAATACTGCTATCTGCTCTATGTCTTACTGGCTTGGTATATATTCATTAGCTGCTTTACAAACTAACAATTTCCAGATTGTGCTATTCATCTATAGGCCTATTTAACAGGTAGGATATTCTGATCAAGGTTTTCCCTGCATCTTTATATACTGGTTTTAGCTTTATTTTAAACGGGTAGCATGGTCTGTGGATTGAAAGAAAAGTTTTCATTATTCATAAATTTTTGCTATGTTAGGAATTACTGCTAAACTGCCACTTCAATCCCGTCACTTAAAAAATATTTTCCGATGATTAAGTTTAACATCAAAGCTAACAGTTGTTGTTTTCGGCATTTAAACATACTTTTCGAGGGGTAGCACCGACAGATGCGCGCTTCGGTAGGACATTCTGAGGAGGTAGCACAGATCGTCAGAACAGTGCTGTGTCAGCCATATAATAAAGAAATTAGCCCGTATCAAGTTATAACGTGATAGTTTACTGTTAAACGTGAAAACAACTTGATAACGTGATAGTTTCACATTTTTACAATAAGCCATCACGTTATAACGTGATACGGTCTCATTTCTTTATTATATGACTGACAGCTCTACGCCGCCGTACATATGACATGCAGAAATATAAAAAATGTACCTGGGATGAAGACATTTGACACACAACGAAGGCTGACCAAGACGTGAAAATCTGCAACTTTAGAGGGTATCGCTTGTCAATGCACGTGAATCCTCTGGTGTAACCATAACAGATTTTAAGACACTAGTAGAAAACAATACCTTTTTCCCAACTGTAGGGGGACCCCGAGAACAAAACTTACTTAGTGTTGCTTTAAATAGAAATTTTGGGTATTTATACTTTACTGAAGTAATTATCTATAGGCCTACTTTTTACTTCTACTCCTTACAATTTCATGCAACTTTCTGTACTTTCTACTCCTTACATTTTAAAAATAGCCTCGTTACTCCTGCTTCATTAAGTCTTTTATTAGGAAGACACAAAAAACGATCTAAAAATGCGCCAACTGGATAGAGTTTCACAGTGGTTTGATCATAATTTTAAACATCTACCATTCGAACACCCCACTTGTATGCGATCCATTGCGTACTGTGCACACGGGGTCCCGTTAACTGAATATTTTCCATATTAGTCCGTTTTTTTTTTTTTTTTACAACGGTGACGGAAAATCCGAAGGCCACTTATCATTTTGATAGATTATAATTCACACCCCTGACCATTTGGTGCTGACGCGCAGACATTTTTAGGTTTGAGTTAAAGCGCGGAGTACAAATAACTGAATCAATAAATTAATAATAAGAACATTCCCATGAAGCCATCTGAGGATCATCTCAGACCGGGAGGCTTTGGAAAGTGACTGTTACCGGTGCAGCTGGTTAAAGATGCGCTTCAAAGAACCCGGTGTTGCGCCAAACACCCGTGCGAAAGAGCGCATGCTCCGACATTTTCTGCTGCTGAAGCAATATGAAGCTGGGTCATATTTCTCTGATTCATCACTTGAATCAGAGAAATGTTCCCTGATTTCAAAACTTTGGCTCAAGTGGAGCTTTTAGTTCCAGTCTCCAGTGCGTCAGCGCGGATTCAGCTTCTAGAACAGTGGTTCCCAACCTGAGGTTGTGAGCCCCAAGGGGGGCATTAGAGATTTACAGGGGTCTGCACGATCTCGTCTGTGCTGAGGTTGTAAGACTTTTGGTGATACTATTCTTAATTTAATGCTCAGTAGTCCACATATGGTTCTGTAATGTAATTGCATTGCACTAAAATTAATACATTTTAATGGGCATATATGTGCAGTGGCGCAGCTGGTAGCACTGTTGCCTTGCAGCAAGAAGGTCCTGGGTTCGAATCCATGGCCTGGGATCTTTCTGCATGGAGTTTGCATGTTCTCCCTGTGCATGGGTTCTTTCTGGGTACTCTGGCTTCCTCCCAAAAACATGACTGTAAGGTGAATTGGTCTCTCTAAATTGCCCTTAGGTATGAGTGTGTGGAGGTATGGTTGTTTGTCCTGTATGTCTCTGTGTTGCCCTGCGATGGACTGGTGACCTGTCCAGGGTGTACATCGCCTCTTGCCCCTTGACCGCTGGAGTTAGGCACCAGCCCCCCGCAACCCTGCATTAGGATGGACGGGTACATAAAATGGATGGATGGATGTGCATATATGCACCTGAAGCAGGTAGCCGAGTGTGTCCCAAATGTTTCAAAATTTAAAATTTTATATAACATTATAATTATGGCCTTTCTTTTGGGGGGTGGCTTAAGCTTTATTCTTTAATGTCATTTTTTAAAATACATTACTGTTACTTTTATACTTTAAGTAGTTTTGAATCAAGTACTTTTTTACTTTTACTTGAGTAAAAAACTTGACTTGATACTTCAACTTCTAAAGAAGTCTTTTTAAACCCTAGTATCTATACTTCTACTCGAGTATTGGATGTGAATACTTTTGACACCTCTGGCAATATTCCCCCTAAAATTAGACAAATCAAATGTTTTAGTTGGGTTAATAGTATGATTTAATTTAATTTGGGAGTCTAGAAATCTCCAAAATATTCTGAATAAATTCAATAATGATTGCTAATGTGTCTACCCATTAATTTGAATCTTTCTTGTACTCAGTCAAATGAATATGTGTTTGAAAAGGTTTAATGAAAAACAAACTTATACTTAAGGTTAAAGGGATTGCTGAAATCTTCACACCTGTATAATAGCTAAAGGAGGTGTTTTACATAAAATAGTGCAATACATTTATCATTGACATGGGACTCACATTACCCCAACTCCTGATTAGTGATCAGTCCTTCATGCTAACATTCTACATGTTGACCATTTTCCTCTGAAAGCACATCCTTCCAAGGAGCTCAGTTGAGAAACATAGTCAATGAACAGAGGCGTCTCCAGCCTTCAATGTACTCATTGAAAGCTGGTGATTAGAGCAAACAAGATGAAATTTTTTTTGGTAAAACTAAATTTAAAAAAATGTTGCAATAGATTATAGACTATAGCATACATAGTAAGGTGCCTAAATTATAATTTATTTTCAATGCATGCATGCCACAAGAGTGTAATGTGCCATCTAATTTACAATGGCTTATAGTTTTATATATAATGTTCAATGTTTTGTGTTTTAGAAAGTTAAAAATGAAAACAGCAAACCAAACAATAATTTAGTTCGATCAATCTTTCTTCACTTGCTTCTGTTGCTTTCCCTTTTCTCTTCTTTACTTGAATGTCTCCAATTTAAAAAGATTTTTTGAATTAGATTGTGCACAAACACCAGGTGACAAGGAGAATTGTACATTGATCTCAGTCGGACTGGGGAAAGTATTTCCAGGACTAAAATTAATGGATTTCCACTACAAGGTTTTTTAAGGGTAAGATATTGGCAGAAACAGCATGAATAATGGAACCATCAGGCATTGTATAAAATTTTTAGGTTGGAGGTGGCAGTGTTGTGGTGTGAGGGACACTTTCTTGGTAAACTTTGGGTACTTCTACACAGGATACAGAAGTATTGGCATGAGCATGTCCATTCCTTCATGATGCTGACTTGAAGATTCACAGTTGCCCCATCCAATGGCTATCTTCACACAATAAAACAAATCATCTCAAACTTGCTTCCTTGAACATAACTGTACTCAGTTGCTTAAGTGGACAACAAGAGGTGCCGGTACTCTTTTTCCTCGAGGTCAGAGCATAGAATTCAGAAATTCCTCAATATGGCTCAGTAAAAAGAGGTCCCCCTCTCTTTATGCATCATAATACATATCGAAACAGAGGGAGCTCAGGCCAAATCTCCTATATAATCAAATTGAGTCATGTTGACTATGTACATGAAATTATTTTAAATGAGAGTGTGCAATTACAACATTTCCTTTGCTCTATCAATAGCAAAAAGGCAAGTAACAACACCGTAACAGAAAATGCTACCTTTTTTGAAGTAGAAAAACAAAGTGCTGCTGAACATATGTGTAATTAAATAAAATCTGCAGAAGGAGATGAAAATAATGTTAAAATATACATGAAAGAAATAATATAAATAAAAATAAAAACTAGGGCTGTCAAACGATAAAAAAATTTAATCTAGTTCATCACAGGAACTACAATCCTTTAAGAATTAAATAATATGAGATACCACAATACTTCATTTCTCTGTGAGATCAATAAAATATTTTTGAATTGAATCCTTAAGACAGAGCCATGTGCAAACAAGTACAGAGTTAAGCAAGCACAGAACAGACATTATTGTTTGTTCTAGGGGTGGACGATATGGACCAAAAGTTATATCTCGATATTTTTTATTTTCTTCCCAAAAGTTATATCTCGATATATATTTTTTCTTCCCAAAAAAGTATTGACCAAAAAGCAATTCAGAATCTAAGCTACATATCTCAAATGTCACACAGGCGCTTTTATTGACATGCAGCTGTAGATGTACATAGAAACAGTGTCAAAACTAAAGTATCAGCATATATTAATAATATTACTTTCTTGAATAAAATAATGTTTTATTCTTCCGAACCAAAAATAGTTATAGTTTTGCTATTGAAACGTATTGTTTTGGGCAAGGGTGGGCTAGGTGTTGAAATTCAGCCCGGGAGCCTGGTTCTTTCAGACCTCAATTTCTAGACCTTCCTTTCTCAGCAGTATAATTTCAAAGACAGAATATGTGACCTTGGCTGATGAACTGACAGATTCCTCAGAAGAACTGCAAACATATTATTCTTTCTCAGGAGTTTGTTAAAGGTGCCACTAAAGAAGAGAAAATGGTAACCATTTGCAGACCTGTTTCCTTACACAACATGTATGTGTGGTTTAAACTTGAATAAAAAAAAATAAATAAAACTAAACTCCAACTTTGTTAGAACAGTGAAGGAATCAATACAATAAGTCCCAAAAAAGATTTTTTTTTTAATAATGAATTGAATGCATTTAGATTTATTTGGTTAATTAGATATTTTGAACTGTGAACTATGCAAAGCTCCTTCTCTCAGTCTTATTTTCATGATCATCACTCAGTACGTTTACATGCACATATAATTTGAGCTTTTGGCAAAAATCAAGCTAATAGGTTAACCAGAACGTGAGCCTTTATCCCAGTTTACATGTCACTCAGAAAATCGAATTATTAAATGAAATGTGTTCAACTCTGTTGCTAGGTGGCGGCCTGCGCCCTTTTGTTAGATTCTTCCAGTTGGCCTAGAGGGTCACACAGATAGTAAACAAATGCTGGCAGCAGTGAAGCAGACGGAGTAAAAGCAGGATATGCACAGTGAGAAAAGAAGTGAACGACAACAACAGTGCAGCACAGTGCATTTTGTAAGTGCTGTGCTGTTTGATTGTGTTAGACTCATTGTTACTGCTCATTCGGGTTTGTTATTTCAGTTTCCATAGTCTTCCCAAAGGTGGAGTGCCCAGGCTGATAATAGCTTGGCTAAACTGTGTTGGCATTTACATACAGAGAAATTTAGTTTTCTAATCACAGAAGGCCAGTTCGGTTAAACTTCAGCCAGACTAAGGAGTGTACATGCTTTTCAAAAGTCTGAATTCAGTTGGACTAAGGCAATAATTTGGTTTTCTCATATTGCATGTAAACGCACAGACTGAAGAGAGTAAAAGAACAACACAAGAGTGAGAGATGCAGGTCACATCTCATCAAACTTAGTGTGCATCTGTTCCTGCGTGCTGTTTATCCTCTGACATGTTGTTTATCACAATGCAGAACTCTTATTATATATTTAAAGGACCTTTGAAATGATTATGAGCTTTTGGCCCATGAGCCTCGGCGTGGAGGAAAACAAAAAGAAATACGAGTGAGAGCATAAGGCAAAACAGGGAGAGGGGGAAGGAGAACAGGAGGAGGGAGGCACAGAAAGCATCTCCAGAGCAAAACAAAAGAAGAACAAACAAATGCCTCCTTTTTACAGAAACAAGATAATAGAAGAAGAGGAGGAGGAAGAAAGGGGAATCAGGGGTGTGTGTGTATATGCGTGTGCAAGTGAGTAAGAGAGTGAAAGAGAGAGAGGAGAGAGAGACGGGATGGAGGGGGGGTCTTTGTTGTCGCTGGCTGTTGTCGGCACACAGCGTCACTTCTCCTCTTTCAAAAACACCATTTGAAGATCCAGGGAAAACACACTAAGCTAAAGAGTGGGGGCGGGGGGCAGTGGAAGGTGGGGGAGAAGCTTGAAGTCCCTGGTCTTGGTGACACATCCAAAGCCTATATGTTTAAGAAAAATGATGAATTATAGAGAAACAACAGACAGAGGGGATGTGATGATTAGAGAGCAGAGTGGAGGAGGAAACCCAGTGAGGCAAAGGTGTTTAGAGGGCAAGGATCTCTCACTTTCACCCCCCATCCATAGTCTGTGCAATTCAACTCCAGGAATCATTTAATAAAGACATGTTTTGTCTAAATTCTGACAGGGTTGTGTTGCCCACATATGCTTGCATTTGCCAAATTTGTTTGTGACCTCTTTTCACTGCAAAAGTGATCAGCGTTAAGCGAAGTCAATTAAATGAACTAATAGAAATTAGAAAGTATGTTTTGGGAAGTTATGTGTAACTCTAAGAAAGTGGCATGTAGGCTCAAAGCATGCAACTCCAAAAGGTATGCTGTAAAATCTGAGAAGTCCTTTGTAACATGTATAGTAAACATATTAGTTCTTATATGTACTATATAAGTTACAGAAAGTAGCCTTTTAATTTCAAAGATCTATGTCATACATGTTCTTTCCATACAGTCCATTAAACCATTTTCAAGACAAATCATTGTAAAATACACATGAAAGTTCAACTGTTTATAAACTGACAATGGCAGTGAAGTGTTATCTTTCCATTTCACAAGAGCAAACTCTAACCATTTGTCTTAGCATGTGTGAACTTTCAGCAACATTCACTTTTTGTCATCCAGCACCGCTACTTTTCTAGGAACTTTGCACATCGTAGAAGCTTTATGTTCTCTTTGTTTGTTTTTATATTTCACTTTTCCTTCACTGGATGCATACAATAGCTCTTGGCCTTGCCCTGACAAACCAATGCCTGGCGGTGGCTCTGGCTATAATTCAGGGCAGGACTTAACAGCTGGCTGCTTGACAGGAGAGCTGCCAAACGTTGGCACTGAGCGGCAGGCTGCTAAACCCTTGCACATTTTTAATTAGACCCTCACAGCCATGTCTTTGAGCCATCGTAAACATACAGACGACATGCAAAGCATCATTTGTTCTCTCGTATTTGCTTACAAAATACTTTGTCACCTCAAAGTTTTTGTGTGTGTCAAGACTGATGTGTATTGCTTTCCCATTTTGATAATATAATTAAGATACATGTAGAGGAGTATTGCATGCAATGAAAAATAAAATGTACACATTACTGATCATCTAGTTGTGATCACCTTAAAGTGTTGCAGGTCCATTAACTTTGAAGAATAATTTCTGATTGACCAACCATGTTTCATCTCCTGCTCTATGTGTGCAGCAGAATGTATACCTCCCACTTCTCAGGGGATTAAACAGCAGGCTCTAAATCATCTCATCATTGCCCTGACCTGCAGTGAGGATCTTTCACAGACTCACACGTCCAGCATGAGGCCTGTCCAGCTCCACACGCTGAAAGCTCAGGCCGCTATGAGGGATGGGAATGTGAAGCAAGCCCAGGAAACAAAAGAAAGAGTGTTTATCGGAGCGAGGGCACCATGTGCAGGAGGGATTACCACAGAATTATGACTGCAAGACGCCTCGCCATCTGGGCACACAGTGCAGTAAAAGCACAACGTAATGAGTGCAGGAAAATAACGGCCGATGAAAAGGACAAATGTAGGCTGGGAGCTTTTATCCATGTCAGATAAAACTGGTGGGGTATATTTAGGTTTGGCATGTAACTGGGACCTACAGTAGCCACATTTAAATGGAGTTTAACTAGGATCGTTTTATTCAGTCAAAAACTTTTATATAATTCTTAACTTTACAACTATACTTTCAGCATAAATGTTCAAATAAACACTCTACACCAAAAATTAGGATTATTTGAGTCGATCCCAGGAGAAGCCATGCAACCCCAAACCATGACGTTACCACCGTGTTGTTTCAGAGGTAAATTTGTTTTGTTTGCGATTATCCGAAGAGCCTTTCTTTCTCCAAGCTTTGGTCAACTCCATCTTTGTTTCTATCTCGTCTTTTCATTAGCATTGGAGAAGGGCCAATTTTTCTTTATGTCCCTGTTGTCCCACATTACTCCAGTTGCTGTTGATGCCATATTTATGATTTCTGAAACAACAGTCTTTTATTTCTTACATCACAAAAAACTAGGCTTTTCACTGTGTTCTGTACATTTATGAGAGCCACAGTATGTCCTCATTTCCTTGACATTGAAAGGATTAAACAGTTGAATTTGTTTTCTGAACCATTAACTGAATGTTAACAAATCTTTCATGTTAATATAATAAGTCATACATCTTGAATACATTTAGATCAGCATCTGTCTTCATTGTGAATTAGTGCTGTTGAATACTACAGTTTCACTTTAACACTGCCGAAGAAATCATCAAGATAAAGAGAAGTGAATATATAAAAAAAGTTGCTCGATAAAAGTCCAATGCATGCAGGCATGATAGTCGTCATTCACAGAAATATTTTCCCAACATCTCAAAAATTATTTCTTAGCTTATATTTAGATTTTGTGACATCAGTTTTCACATTCAGTCCACTGCACATATTAGTTCTATAGTCAAATCTCCCAAACTTTCACTTCTGTTCTCATTGTAGATTCTTGTTCAACTTGAGGATATGGTACTAATTTAATTAGTTTTTAAAGCTTTGTACAAAACAACAAATTCTCCCTCAACACACACAAACACACAAGTTCAAACACATGGCCTCGCTTCCTGCTAGCCGGAGGATGCCATTGGCTTTGGATCTAAAAAAACTGCACTTTTGGATGACATATAACCCATCTGGTTCCAGAGTGGAGCAGAGAGGAGGTGACCCTGGACCACAGTGTGAGAGCCTTGTGAAAGGGCTAAGGGTCTTGGCATCCCACCGTACTGTGTGTCAAACAGAAGCAGTTACTGGCTGGTGAATGGTCAGGTCCAGCTGCGATCACATCTGGACGCCAGGGAAAGGGACAATGGCTGAACAAAGAAGACTTCTGGCCAGATAAACTGACAGGACTTAAAGTCAAAAATAGATTCCTGAGTGAGTTTAACAGAGAGATCTCCAACCATATGCCATCCAGACTCCAGGGTCAGTGGGTTTTCATTACAAAAAAGGCCACATCAGGTCTTTTGCTTCTCTACATTGTCAGATTTATTAGCTGGATCTGCTGGATCACAATCACAAACTTAATTGCATTTAATGGGAATTTTGTATAATATCAAAACACAAAGAGTAGTTAATAATTAGTATGCAGAAGGAATGTAATACTTGGTTTTCTAATTCTTGAAAAACTTAAACATTTGTGTGGCATTTAAAAAAAAATTTATTCACCTCCCATTACATTATTTTGTAGAACCACTTTTTAATCCGATTACAGCTGCAAGTCTTTTGGGATGTGTCTTTAACAGCTATACATATCTAAAGACAGACATTTTCACCCATTTTGTATACAAAAAAAACCTGGGCTCCAGACAAATCTGATAAAGAGCGTCTGGTAACACTGTACAGGCTTCCCTGTCCCAGGTTAGGAAAAGCTTTGCCACAGCATAGGGCTGGTCGATATGGCAAAAATAGAATATCACAACTTTTCAATTATATTATCACATTTTCGATTTTATCACGATTTTCTTTAAAAGATGACCGACATAACTTCAATTGCATATTAAAGAATAGAAACATTGAATAAATTCATGCTTGCTTGGGCGTCCACGAGGGCTCATTTCTTTTTCCAACTAAAGAAAAACGTACTGACCACTTTCTTGCAAACTGAGGTTGCTCTTTGAATTCGGGGATCTCTGGAACCATTTTCTGAAACACAAACATAAGCATAACACAGATCTTATGGTTATGTTTACACATTTATGCCTTAAAAATTATGAAATCACAGATTTAAATTGTGATTATTATTTACAAATAAACTCACCAATCGCAAGATGTAATTTGTGGCCAAAGCATCCCAGTCGCATCCAGCCAGTCAGATCCATGGCCTTTACCATGTTAGATCCACTGTCTGTCGTCATAGAGGTCATTCTTTCTTCTTCAAGGCCGCACATTTCAAGAGCCTCTCTCAGTCCCGCTGTGATGTGCTCTCCTGTGTGGTCCTCCGGAAAGAAGGTTGTTTGCAGTGTTGAACTATGTAGCTTCCAGTTGTTGAAAATGTATAGTTAGGCTCAAATACGGCTCCGATGTGCGGCTGGACCAAAGATCGCTTGTGGTAGCAAATAACTGCACATTCTTAATATTTTCTGCAACTCTCTCTTTGCATTCAGCATACATGCGTGGAATGGCAGTGTTAGAAAAAAACTTGCGGCTGGGCAACTCGTAGTGCGGATCCAATACTTTTATCATTTTCTTAAATCTCACTACTGTTCGCACAGGACACAATTCTTTAACCAAGTGGAACGTCACCGCATCTGTCACACCGTTCCATTGTTTGCTGTCTCTGTCATAGGTAGTGAGTTTTGTGATTGCTTCAGCATTTGCTGTGTGGAGGAAGCACTGGCCACCGCTGCTACTGCAGCCGCAGCCGGCTTTTTAGCTTTAGCTGCCAGCTGGCTCTCATTTTATTGCTTGGGATACCTTCTTTTCAAGTGATTAAATAAGTTTGTGGTGTTGCCATCACTTGCCTTGATGCTCTCCTTGCAAACTTTGCAAATTATGTTTCTTTGCTCAGTGTCGTCTGTTGAGAAGCCAAACCAGTTCCAAATAATGGACGAGGAGTTTCTTTTCGGGAATGGAATTCTCCTTTCCACTCTCAGCCACAGCCATGCTTGTTCACAGGCTGTACACACTTGGGGGGAGGTGTATCACCGTGAATAACTCTGATTGGTTTAAGGTCAAAGGTGTGTCATTCGCCAATAAGCAGAGGCTTCCCTTCCCAGAGGCTGGAGCACATCAGCGAAACTGTGAGTCATGACAGACCATCAGACGTGTAGATTGTAAGATGGTCTTAAATCGTCATATCGCCCACCCCTCCCACAGCATGACTCTGCCACTAAGAGGAACTGTGAGGATGAGGTGTTCAAGGTAACATGCATTGTTGGGTTTTTTCCTGCTGCATAATGTTGCATGAGAGCAAAAACTTAATTTAACCAAACCACCTTGTTCAACATGTTGTGTTCCTTGTATGTTTCATTTTGCTGTTGATACTGTATCTTGTACGAGAGGTATGACATACATTGTACTGTATTGTGTAACTTTGTGGATGGTGGGGTTTTGTTTTTGGTCATGGGAAAGCACTTTGGGCATGTTTTTGTGTTGTTAAGTGCTATATAAATAAAGTTGACTTGACTTGACTTGACTATGTCCCCTAGCAAACTGAACTTGTTATGGCTATTCCATTTCTCATAAAAGCCATATTTGTGTTTGAGTTCACAACTAATACTAAAATCTCCCACCTGTTGGCTGCTTCTCTGATAGCAATCTCTTGTCAGTTTAGTTGAACAGGTGGATTCAACAGTGCCCTGTGAGATATTCAAAGATTGAGATATTGCATTAAACTTCTACATATGCCTGACTTGTCTGCTCTCTTCCTAGATATTAATGATGGTGTTTGTTCACCAGAATTCTCTAACAAATGTCTGAGGTCTAACAAAATGTGGACAAAGTTCAAGAGGCATGGATATTTTAACAAGGCACTGTACAACTAATTAGTATTATATTGTATGTAGTAGGATTGTAATGCAACATACAGATTAGAAATTAAATAAAGAGCATGGGGTTTCAATTAGAAATGAAGTCCTAAATGCAAAATGTATTCCTTGAAACCCAGTGGTCTAAGATATGTCAGATAACATGAACAAAGCAGAAGCTCTAAAGTCAAACTATGATTTTTGCCTCAGAGGTGGATGCAACAATTTTAGATCCAAACTCAAAGTAAGTACAAAACGGTTTTACTGACACTTCCTTATACATTGCTAAGGTGGTCTTTGATGGCAGTGACAACTGTACCTTGGAGGCCCTTTTGCATGCATTTATGGTTCTTTGCCCCCTCTGCTGCTATTTCAAGCCAGTTATCCTTGCAGTTCTAAAGCAGATAAGAAGGGGATAGTTGCAGGCTTGCCGCGGCCAGACTCAGTTAGACTTGAGAGGCATTTGGCATCAAGCCCAGATGGAGACTGTAATCACTGCAGGCCTCCAAGAGGAGTGTATAGGAAGGAGGAATGGATAAAGAGATGGATAGATGATTGAGGCTGGGATCACATCAGCCTAAAGCAGGAACTGAAATACTCTGCCTGCTTCTTTTTCTAGTGACAAAAAAATACAAATGTCACTTTTCAGCCTGTTGGTGGTGCAGTTATGCTTCAACCCAAATGCTGATCGAAGGCTTGTCAAAGACACCATACAATACACCCCAGAATATACATTAATAACAAACGCTTGCCTAAAATTTATTCAGAAGCTCATTGTTAATATCATCACAATAAATCCATCCGTCCATCCATCCATCCATCCATCCATCCATCCATCCATCCATCCATCTATTCTGTCTATCCTAAGCAGGGTTGTGGTGTGGCTGGTGCCTATTTCCAGCAAACATTGGGCGAGAGGCTGGGTACATCCTGGACAGGTCGCCAGTATATCAACACCAATTAGGTATAAATTATATGTCATAGGCCAAACAAAATTGTCTAACTTTGATAACAAAATGAAATGTTGGTTCCTTTACTCCATTTATGACCAACTGTTATTCGTCACTGACCAATCATACAGGCAACACAAACTGAAAGCAAGATTTTCAGTCACACATGGGTACAAAATTCAGCCATGCATGTGCTGCACACTGTATTAGTATGTGGAGAGGAGGCAGGTGTAGGTCCGTAAGGCCAGAGCTCAGGTTGGAAGACAACTAACACAGAGAGAAAGAGCCTGCAGGGCAGTGTGGATGATAATCAGGTCAAGGAAGGGTCTTAAACAATCACACTCACGTAAACATTCACACACACACAGTTTTTAGTATGATCTGTGTCTACACCTGGTCACTCTCTCACTCCTCTCCTCCTCTTTGTCTCCTCTCAACATCATTTCCACTCTCATTTCCTCACCATCTTAAGATGCTTATTTTCTATCTCTGGATCTGCAAGTCATCCTTAAACCTTTTACCACGGCTCTCACCCTTTGGACTAATCATATTCCATAAATATTTAAAAAGTGAGGAAATTCACTGAAGGTTGCCTTATCTGAAGCTCCGATGATAATCATCTTAACCAGGACCATTATGATTTTAATTACCTGTCTTTGATTTCCTAACTCAGCAGACTTGTTATTCCTGGCCTGAGGTATAAGGCAGGTTAAAAGGGTCTCTGGGATTAGCTCCCCCCGGATAATTGAGTCCATGTCAAAATGTACATTTATCCTTGGGGAAGTATTTAAACTTTAAATCTCCAGATCCCTTTTCTTTTACCAATAAGAGTGATGTTTCAGACCTGATTCTGGAAGATGCCACCAACTGCTGATTTCTTTTCAGTCAAGCTGTGGATGGGATTCACATTTAGTGTGCATCATTGTGGTTTCTTCAACTTTTAAAGGTTGGACATGATATTGGATCACTTTAAAATAAAAATATGTAATGTTAATTTTTGAGGGTGGATATTTGGTTCTATTGTGTTAATGTGAGGAAATACCACTGCTGATTAAATAGACTTCACTATCTATGATGTAATGGATCCATGATAAAAAATGTAAAAAAAATGTTGATTTGCTATTTTGGGCCATGCAAGTGTTTGTTAACACAATGCCAGGGAAGAAAGACAAAAGGAAAATGCTTTGATGAAGCATCTGTTGATGTCTGTCAATCTGGGAATGGTTATAAACCCATTTCCAGTTTGACACTTTAAACTCCATCATTCTACAGTAAGAAAAAATCTAAGACAGCTGCCAATCTTCCCAGGCATGGAAGTTCCAGCAAATTAATCCCAGTGTTAGACTGTGCAATGCAAAACATAAAAATAAAAGCACTCAGGCCGCAGATACAAGACTCTGAGGTGGAAGTGGGCACGCTTCAGAAAAAGCTTAACTGCTCAAAACATTAATCCTGCTCCTTGCCAACTTTACATGTATATGTTATTTTGTAATCAATTGTTGTGACCTAACTATGTCCTGACAGTGCATGTGAAGATGAATTTCCCTAAGGGGACAATAAAGGTCTATCTATCTATCTATCTATCTATCTATCTATCTATCTATCTATCTATCTATCTATCTATCTATCTATCTATCTATCTATCTATCTATCTATCTTATCTATCTTATCTATCTTATCTATCTTATCTATCTTATCTATCTATCTTATCTATCTTATCTATCTTATCTATCTATCTTATCTATCTATTATACCCTACAGGCCTCAGTTAGCATGCTCAGTGGTAAAGCTCGTGGCAGGAAAATTAGAAAAATAATTTTACAGGTATGGCTTAATAGGAAGGGTTGAAGGTGAATGGAGGGTGATATTGCGTCAGTTCATATACTTTCTACTCAGAAGAGAAGACAAAAAAGCTTAAAAGAAAGAATAAAATATTTTTTCACCAGAATAATAATGCAGTTTTTGTATACTTGCTGGGAAAAACAGCAGGTCTCTCTATACTGTATTTCTTTAGAACATAACATCAAATATGACAAATTGAGAAAATCAAACTCCACACATCAGCACAAACAGCTGATACCAACTGCTAAGCACAGTGGTGAAAGGCCCCAGACATGGGCTCATTTGGTTCAACAAGACCTTCAACACAACCATTCAAGAGGCTATATGCAACTTTTTCCCCAAAATAAACGTAACAATAGCCTTTTTATTTGACCATTTCTGACTCAAACATCTCCTGATGAGCATACTGACACCTTGTCAGCTCACAGTGGGTGCACCTATAAGCCTGTATCCAATTTTTTCTATTTTCTGTCGGGTCGGATTTTCCCGCGCTGTCTGCGGATGTCAAGTGCGTTCATGTTAAATGTTTCAGATCACTCTGCCACCGGCGCTAGTCAGCACTCACAAGCAGTTCAATGTATTGTGCAAATACACAGAAGAGACCAAGGACAACTTTGACACCAACAGTAACTCCACATAAGACTAAAAAAGTTAAACCCCTGACAAGGGCCGAAAAAAGATCGAAGATTGAGAGCGACTGGCGTACGAGCATGCGCTGCGAGAGCGAGCAGAAAGGAAGAGCAGTTCCTTTTTTTGGCCACAGGTGTCAGTCGCGAGTTTAAATTTCTGAAAATTGCATATAGCCCCTTTAAAGCCTAGTTTATACTTCTCCGTCTACGTGGAGAGACGCAACGTCATTATCTGTCGTCGCAAGGTCTCTCCGTGACCTATGCAAGGACGCACTGAGTACAGCCCAATTTTCTAACTATGCGTCGAACGAAACGGAGAGCTCACGCCTGTAATTGGTCAGCTCAACATCAGCCCAAAATCAATTCACAGGAGCAGTGCTCTATAGTTGATGTAACTGTGTTTGTTTGTTTCCATGCATTTTTAGAGTATTCTATGAGCTGAACTTCTAGTAAAAAGCTTTCCAGCTCAATCAAAACTTGCTCTCTGTCGGCCATTGCTCCTTGAGTAAATGTGCGTTTACAAGCTGAAATAAAAAAGCTTTCTTCGACCAGAGACGTAAGTGCAGTGGTAGGCAGACCCGCCAGAAAAAGTCTGCTCCCCCTGCTGTCCTGGTGGAGAATTGCGTCGCAACACTGACACACAGACGGAGAAGTATAAACGGAAAATACGTCTGCGTGTGGGTGCAAACTTGCTGATGGAGCAGTATAATCCAAGCTTTACTCAACAAATTTACTGTCAAATGTGAGGGTATCTTTCTAACAGTGGAAGCTTGGGCCAAACTGGGTCATCAACAAAAACACATAAACACAGCTGGAAATCTAAAAAAGAATGCCTGAATAAAAGAAAAAAAAAGTATTTTGCTAAGACCTAGTTAAAGTTCAGATTTCCGTCTGATTGGAATGCTGTAGTGAGACCTGAAATGAGCTGTGCAGAAACAAATATCTGCAAAACTCAATGAACTGAACCAACATTGGAAAGAAGATTGGGCCAATATCTCTCCACAATGATGTGAGACTCTAAAAAATTCAGACAGAAAACAACGACTGATAGAGATCAAATTTCTGCATTTTGTTCAGCCTTAGCATCGCAACTGTGTGTACTTGAAAACCTACATTAAATCATCTATCCCCAAGGTTATTCAATCAGTTTTGCTTGCATTGAAACTATGTATTCTTTTCTGCAACACATTGCGATGACGTACAACTGAAAGTTTGACATTTTGTTAATTGATTTGTTTAAATGTTTCAATGCTTTAGGTTGTATTGAGCAGATTATTGCACATACACACATACACATTATCCACCTGGTGGCTGTGTGCATGTTTGCAGTGACCTTAAAGGCAGGCAACATATTTCTCTTTGCTGCAGGCCATCAGTGCTGCTGCTGTTGCTGCCAAAGCATGCAGCCCTGCAGTCAGCCAAACCTCATTGTGAATAAAGAGGAACATGTTGTCTGGAAAGTGCTGATCTGGCTGTGTCTGAAACCTACCCGACACCCACCCCTCTCCAAACCGCCCTCACCCCACCTCTAAATCTGCTTTAAAATGGCAAGGAAGTGACAAACTGACTGGTGCTAACAAGAGGCCATAATTAACTGCAATGGAGAAAGCACAACACAAGCTCAAACATACATGCAGTGGACACACACACAAATGTCCGGAAATGAGGGGCTAATATTCAAACTGACTATGGTCACATGAGAACTCTAACAGGGGCCAATCCAGGGGCTCATATGGGCACACACATGTACACAGACTGGCACAGGGTTTTAATAATCATGTCTGGAAAAATGAACTTTGAATCCAGAGCTTTTCATGTTTGCCCACATGCTCAACAGGCTCCTTCCATCTTTACTGCCAGCTTTTTAAGTGTCTTCTGGCAGCCCAGCGCTCACCAGCTATTTACACACAAACCGGTTCATGACTTACAGCGCCCCAAAAATTTACTTAGTTTCTCTGAACTAAGGCGATGCAACACTAAACACCAAAAGATGTACAAAGATTCTGGACACATGGGCACAATTTGTCATGAAGGAGCTATAAATGCGTGGAATAGTCTGCCTTTGATATTTTCATTTTCCGTTTACTTTTTGACCAGGCTTAGGTTTCACAACTAGTAGATTAGTACCAGAAACAAGTTATGGTTGGGTTTAACGTGCATAGTCTAATAATTATGACATGTTATGATACTGTGCAAAATATGTTGATCCAGTAAACATTTTTGTCTTTTGATATTACCTACAGCAAAATATTTCCAGATTTTCTTAAGTTCTTTTTAAATTTGTATTTACACATTTGCTATGAAGTGGTATTAAGAGGTTTGTTTTAAATGTGTTTTGTGGTTTTATGGAAACACAGCCAATGCATAATGGAATCAGAATGCCAGTACTCAGGGGACTTTTTCCACCCCAGTTTGAGTCAGCAGGAAAACACAGACATCCTTCTCCCCATCAACACTCTACTGCTCATACTGAAGGACACCAAGGATTTCCAGCTAGAAGGGATATACTGTATTTCTAACAAGTCCGGGGTCCATCTCAGGTCTCCTTCCAATGCAGTATCTCCTCCAAGAGACAGTGCATCTGATCAGGATGCATCTCTTCCAGGAAAAGGATTCCAGCATGCAAAAGAAGGTAATTTTAGCTGCTTGCATCCATGATCTCTTTCTTTTGATGATGACCAAAATTTCATGACCATCAATGAAGCTGGAATGTAGATGAACCAGAAAATCAAGAGATTCTCCTTTCAGGTCAGCTCATTGTTTAGATAAAAAGACTGAAGCAATGCCTTAATGCTGTAATGGAAGACCGAGTCCAGATCCTTCCAAGCATCTCCTGCTCTATCCTGCCATCAACTGGGAAAAAGACTCCTAGATCCTAAAACAGCCTCACTTAAGTCTCCCTGCAAATCTGGAAAGGGAATTCATTCATTCATTCATTCATTCATTCATTCATTCATTCATTCATTCATTCATTCATTTGTAAGAATTAGGTGAATTGTGCATTACTAATTTAATATCAGTGTAGGAAAAATATACATTCAAAACACGCTAATTGTTCAGCATCTATGAGCACATGTAACTGTGAACCTTTTAAACATTCCAAATTTTTCTCCAATATTACACTTTGGACCTCACATGGCACACCTCCCTGAAGACCACTCAAATTTCACCCTAATGGCTTGCACACAGACACACGCACGCGCGCACGCACACACACACGAAGGCACGCACACACACACACACACACCCACGCACACACACACATAAAACACAATACGTTTGCCAAACAAACACACACAGCTGTCACTGTAAGACCCCATCCAAACTAGCACCTCTTCTTCCTTGTGATTATGGAGAGTGTTTTGGCAGAAGGCGCCGGCCTAATCGCCATTTAGCTGATTCTAGTGAGGGAATATTTGGGGAAAAGTTGGTGGCGAAGTGCTTTCATGCTGACTGCCAGTGATGGAGAGCCCCGGCTGCCTTCCATCTCCTGAATGAGGAGCAAATTATTCCAAATCATTTGGGAGCAAGAGGCAGAAGCAACCCCTTTTATTTTTTGGATGCATTAACAATGTTTTCATTGGCTTTGTTGGTGGCATCAGAAAGGTGGGCCCTGCCAGAGATTAGCTGGATAAATTGCCTAATTGATCCATTCACTTTTTAACTGATGCTTTATTAAGAGGCTCTGGAGTGACAATAGGAGGTGGGGAGAGTCTCTCTAAAGCTGCTTTGGCTGCACATGCAAGCACACGGTAACAAACAAATCATTTGTTTATTCCATGAAAGTGCATGACAAAGAAATTTAAGCATCATCTTTGGTACCCCTGTCTGGCTATATCCATAGGACTCAGTAAATGAAACATAAAAGGAAGAGGGGGTTTTTCAAACCTTGCCATCAAATTGGGATAGTGATTCTTCAGAACCAGGAAAAAATCTGAAGTGCTCTATCTAAGTACAGTGCTTTATGTATGCCTAAACATTTAACTTTTTCCCATTTTGTCAGGTTAAAACCACAAGCTTTAAAGTCATTTAATTAAAATATTAACTTATGGTTCCAACAAAAAACTAGAACATAATTATAAAGTAGAAGTCTGCACATAAAAATCAGAAAGTTGTGGTATATTTTTGTATTTATTCCGTTTTAACATACATTATACCCCTAAATAAAGTCCAGTGAAATAATTTGGATTCAGAAGTTACCTTATCAGTAATTAATGTATACCTGTGAGTATATGAATCTGAGTGTTAATTCAACTGCTCTGTGATGGCACCAGAGTTTGGCTAATGAACTTTGGTGAACAGAGAACATCACATAGACAATAGAAGCCGAGCAGACAGGTCAGAGGTAAAGTCATGGAGAAGTTTAAGGTAGTGTTAGGTTTGACAAAAATAACCTAAAGCTTTGGACATCTCACAAAGTCATGTCTTACCCATTATTGGAGAAAGTTAGGAGTATGGTACAACTGCAAACTTTGATGTCTACTTAAGCTGACAGAGAGGTTCATTGTAGGGTTGGGCGATGTCCCCCAAATTGGCAGTTGACAATGTTTACAGTAAAACATCGCGATGGAGGATTATATCGTCGTCTGGCGGGGGGGTGCACTTTTTTTTTTTACAATATCTCTTTACATGGGCTTAAAAACAAATTCTACTTAAAAAGTAGGAAAAAACCTACTTTCGTAAACTGTACTTTCGTTATTTTACTATACTAATACATCATAAGTTGTAATACGTTGTAAGTTATAAGTTGTAATAAATTTCACGCAGTTGCGTGAATCACTAAAGCGTGCATGAAGTGGCCACTTCAATGGGACCCACTGTACTCACCCGGGCTTTTCAATACGTGGCACTCGGTTGCACATAAGGGAAAAAAAGAGACTGATGAACCAAGCTGTAAAGCACAACAATTTATTTTTGTGTTGGACCAGTCGGTGATCCCAAAAAGTAAAAAAAAGAAATAAAACTTAACGTCCGGATTTTGTCCTCGGTCGCCCATAAGGAAGGCGGTCCTTATATCAGGATCCACCTACTACTCCAGGTAGTTCTCCTCCCAGGTAACAGCCTTACAATAAGTTCTCCACTTTCGGCATGCCATGCCCCCTTTCAGCCGAAAACAGCTGGAAAACTAAAGGCAGGCGCCAATATCCGTGCACCCTTGACTCATAGTGCGCATAGCGCAAGTTGTGCGGCGATCCTTGCTCGCTTCTCAAAACAGAGGTGAAACGGTACTCATAGGCGAGGCACGTACTCATCTGCCTCGCGCTGCCTGTTTTGCTGGAGACGTGTGTGCCAGTCAGCGCTCGTGGTGTTCTGGCCAGTGAGTTCAGTCCTTGCTGTCCTGCCTCAGCTCCTTTTATGTGCAGCCTAACAAGTTTTTGAGCACAAGTTTTTGCGCACCTGTAATAAAGCAACTGATTGCTGCACTCCTCCTCCTGACTCATCCAGATAAGTTCAGTTTTTGTCTTGGAGCTTCACAGAGGGAAAGAAAATGCAAACAAAACACACCAAATCCACACAAACAAACCATGCAAAATAAATACAAAAATATAAAAATATTTCCCACTATACAACACATACGCATTAGTTAGCCTATATTCTCAATGTTTACAGAGCAGTCCCTGCAAAGTTTTTAGTTTAAGTATAGAAACTATAGGATTAGTGTGTGTCTGACAGGGTGGGGGGCGTGGCATCACGATGGTGGCTCTCCATTGTGACGTCGGTCAGCCATCATGATGGACGATGACATCATCCATCGGCACAACCCTAGTTCATTGTAACTTTGGAGGACCCACAAAGATTAACAGATAAGGTATGAAAAGGTATCAACAGGTAACATTTATGTTCACCACTCCACAAATTTGTCCTTTATGAAAGGTTGTCAAGAAGAAAGTCCTTGTTTATGTTAGGAGTCAGGGGTGTTTGTCTGTTTCTCTGTTCTATATGCTTCCTGCTTTTTCTCCGGTGTTCTGGAGAGTTCCACTAGGAGGCATCAGCTGAGGAGCTCTCTGTCAAGCAGAGGGCGGAGCCTGCCTGCTGCACCGGGCAGGTGCAGCTTGTTAGATTCATCTCATTAGGAGGATTTAAGGAGCTGGCTGTCAGACCTTTAGTGCCTGAGTGTTAAAGCTGTTTGGTAAACCTCAAGTCTTCTGCATTTTTTCCTTACAATTTTTTATGTGTTCTCCTCAAGATCAGTCTCTTGATCTTTTTGTGTTTTTCCTCTTCTAGGTGTTCTTCTTTCAAAATCCCTGTGATCCATTTTGAGCTGCTCAGCAAGCTATGGTTATTCATCCATGTCTCTTGCCTTCAAGCTCCAAGTTCCTCCATGCTCCATCTCCGTGTCCAGCCTGCCCGCCCTCCGTGCTCATACCTCGCTCCCAGATTCAACCATCTCCTCGCCTCTTGGTCTTCAGTTGGAAGTTCTCGCAGACATTCCTGACTCCTAGCGTTTCTTCCTTGGCGTTCTACCTGTCATATACCAAGTAAGCCTCTCCTGAGTTCATGTTACCATCATTCTACACAATACTCTGTCCCACCACTGGGTTTCTCTTTCTGCAGTTCCTCATCATCTCCATTCCATCCACAGTGTTCCCGGTTCCCACGTCCTTCGTCATCTTATTCCTTTGTCAAAATAAAAATTCTTAAACTTTTACAATTGGTCTCCTAGTGGTGTTCTGCATGTGGGTCAAAAGACTTAATCCAAACATGACAGTTTACCGAAAGCCATAGGAAGTTGCACTTAGCCACAGGAGATAGGAAATAACAAATATCTGGCAGAAGCTCTGGTGAAACCAAATTTAAACTCTTTAGCCAGAATGCAAAATGTTATATGTGACAGAAAATTATCACCCTAGAACCACTATCCCTTAGGTGTTACAGAGAAAGTATAGACCACTAGCTGTCAAAATGCAAATGAGACCACGCCCCTTCCGGCCACGCCCGCTTCTGGTCACGCCCTTCCGGATACGCCCATTCTGGTCACGCCCCCTTCCGGATACGCCCACTTCCGGATACGCCCACTTCCGGTGGGCGTAAAAACGCCGTTCCGTCTGGGAACAACCTCCGCTTGTCATAGACCACCCTGAAAGTTTTGGTAAATGAGTGATTCCTCAGATGGAACCCGTTTTTATCACGTTTGATGGAATGCTGCGGTGCTTTGAGTACCTCGCCTCTCTCACCACCCAGGTAACCGTCAACAAGTCCTGTCATTGTATCAAAATTCACCCTTTCACAGCATTCTATGGTTCGCGATATCCCCTTTGCCCTCATCACAATCTTCCCCCTGTGTTTTTCTCTGATACGAGTAACTCTTTGGCCCTGCGGCAACAAACTCCTGAATGGTGTCCCCTGGTGGGAGCTCGTTTGTCAAGTCACCCAAATAGCTACCTGTCGGCAGAGAGCTCTCGCCTTCACGCACTACATAGATTACACTGTCTGTGTCAAGGTAGAGTACCCGTTCTTGGAGTTGGTGTAGGTATCTGAATAACTCTAGTCGTGCGTAAGCTGTTGTAAATGCGGCAACGAACACATTGGTGGTTTTGTTAGGGGGCGTTACACAGTTTTTGTTGTACTTCCATTGAATCATGACCATCTTGGGGTTCAGCAAGCTGAAGTATGTCATGACGAACTTCCCTGAAAACAGGAACTCAAAAAACTTGTCAGGGTGTTTAATGATTGAGGTTTGGGTTTGGTCATTTTTTTGAGCAAACTTCCCCCAAAGCGAATTCAAACACAGCTTGGCTACTTGACGTTTTGCCAGGTTTACTTTAATTTTTTCAGGGTCTAACTCTACACCCTGATTCACCATGAAATCCTGGATGTATTTCTGTCTGTCCTCCTCGCTCTCTACACCCTCGGGATAACCTGAAGCTTCCTGCTTGGTCTTCAAAAAGGAGTTGACATACTTTGCAAAGATCTGATCACTATGCTGCTCAAAGTGCCACACCTCAACGATCTGATCGATTCTGTAGCCGTGTGAAAGGGCTTCTTTAACCTCTTCAGACACCCATACACCTGTTAAGGCTCTCTCAGTGTCAGTGTGGGTGCAACTATGTGTCTGATTGTTCTCCAATGCACATGTGCGACAGAGGGTGAATACAAGCTTTCCATGATCTGTTCTGAATGGTAGAATGGGGAAATAAAGACCACGAGGTGGTGAAATGACTGCTTTGATAAATCCATAATAATTTCTAGGATCATCAAAGTTTTCCCTGATTATGATCGGGTGCCCTACAGGAAAGCTTTTCGTCTTCTGAACAAATGGGTAAAGACTACACACGTCCTGGTAAAGAACCTGCTCACCGGGGGCTGCAGAGTACCTCAACCTGACTGCACATACGCCCTCCAAAAAGCGCTTCACGGGGGGTAAGTGGTGCATGAGCCTGGTAGGTCATCATGAACTGCTTCACATCAGCGTTACTCTTCTTCATTTCTTCCCACACATGTTCCCACATCACCTCGAGCTCTATACCGTACACAGTCCTCAGCACATGCTCCCTCTCCATGGTCGCAGCGTAGAGCTGCCCATAAGGCACACCGGTCAATGGACTCTCAGCTGTTGGATAGCGACAGGTGCTGCAGCCATGATGCTCACACCCATGGAACTCAAACCCTATTTTACGCTCCCCTACCTCCAGGTAACCGTCTAAAAAGTATGATCCAATCTTTTTCTCACCACCTCTTAGAGCATGCTGTATTCCAACCCTCCTTGTATGTGAAACATATTCCAACCATTCAATGGAAGCTGTGGAAAACTTTTTAAACTGTTCGCTGTAGTCTGTCGGTGAAGGAACAGCGAGAGTGTCTGCCTTCAAATGATTGCTTTGAAACACTTTCATACAAGCACTTGCGATGGTGATCCTGTTAAAAGGGTCAATCTGACTGTCGTTAAAAAACTCCTGACGAAACCTTGTACATCCTTGTAGGAGTATCTCCACATCATTCTTACAGTAAAAGAGGCTAAAGTCAAACACACCCTTGCCAACCTCAGCGTACCATGTATAGAATTCCTCCTGCTCAGCACGATTCATTCGCTCAACACCGTAAAATGATGGCAGCGGGTAAGAACCTACATAGCTCAGATTGTCAGAGGATGAGAAACGGTGTGGGAAATAGCCCTTGCTATGGTCAGGAAAACCGAGGGCTTCAGGCATTTTACTAAGCTTCATGGCAAGGAAAGATAGGCTGTCAATGAAACTCAAACCGTAATCAGGATCAGTGATGCTCAGAATTTTACACCCTTGCATAATGATGTCAGGATTTAAACCCATCTCCGTCATTGCATTCAGAACAAGGTAGGAATCAAAAGCTCTAGCATTATGGGCTACACATGTGTAATTCCGACGGCCTGGCCTCCTCATTTCACGAATAAACTCCCGAATACAATCACTGCCGTAGGCTGACCACTCCTCGCCAGATGTGGACTTTGAACAGATCAGAAATGGAACATGCTCACCCTGCGCACCAGGGAAAGTTTCAATATCGTAAAAAATCACCTTCTCACTTATTTCGGTATCGACAGAACATGTCTGGATATAACATTTATGGTCTGATGCCGGCTGGTCCTTTTCAAGCTTACCCCCACAAATCCTACACTTCTTCCCTTGACACACATGCTTCTTGCCTGTTGTGAGACTCTGGTTATAGTTTAACCCACAGTTGGGACATTTCTTCACCTGATCACAATGACTAACCATCACACGCGCCCTGGGTTTTAGCTCAGGTACTTTATGTCTATCGTAACATGTCTGGTTCTTACAATATCTGTTACAGTCATGACAAAGAATCGGATTTGTAACCCCCTGAGCACACGCTGCATCGTTGCAGACAGCGCACGAACCTTTGCATACATTTGTATTGTATTTATACCCTATAGGATCGAAACAGTAGTGGCAAATATCCCGAGCCCCTATAAAACCCTTCAAGTTTTTGATCCCGTAGTAATGGTCTCGGAAGTGCAATAGAAAAACAGTCCTGCTTCGGTCCTCAAAGTCGGTCTGAATCTTCCCTAGAGCTCGCTCAACCTCACTTCTGATAAAAACAACTATTTTTCTGTTCAGCAACTTCTCAAATTTGTGGATATCGCCTGATCTGACGGGGGTGTGTTCTGAAAGGCCTGCACGCTGTTGCAACTCTCTACCGAGCTGTATAGCCGCATCGGAGCCGAGGCTAGGGTCTGCAACACAGGCTAAGCTAATAGCAAAACACAGTTTATCATCTCGATCATTGTTCACAATATATAGATGCCGTCTCTTTTTGTGTATCAGCTCGCAGTCCAGAGACATTTCAGCTTTTCGTCTAGCTCCCCCGCTGAGATCACGCACTGTTTGAATTACAAACTCCAAACGCTCTGTTGAAGCTATTTCGGCATTGGATTGCATCAGATCATCTAAAAACGTTTCGAACTGGTGCATGACGTTACTCCCCCCTTCATCGACAGAGAAAGTCACGCTGCGAGACACGCTGGGTCCATTAACCTCTAGCTGCACAATATTGTTAGTGTTAACCAGCGATGTCACCCGGTCTGATAAACCCCTGAGCATATTCATTATGTGATTATGAAATTCGTACGGACACGGATGATCACCCTCAGGCCGGACAAAGTTGTGTCGGATCTCTATGTTATTGAATTCGTCACGTACATTGATCTGAAATTCTTCATCTTCCTGACTAGACGGTTGAGGACTATTTAGCTCCTGTGAGACATTCATAGTGACTGATTGATGTTGCTATTTAAACATACGATCAGAAAAAAAAAGGACATGAAAAAACATTCCGAGTCAGACAATACACAAGCTGGAAAAAACTCCAGACAGTCTCACAGCTAACCGGAGTGCCAAGGCAGGCGTTGGGCAGATCCGCTGAGATCCAATTGCAAACAGCTCCGCGCTTCGATCACGATCTATGATAAAGCGCAGGTAAAATCAGGAATATAATAAAATAAATACATATACGGTAACGCTCATATATAAACAGTCAACATAATTTAACAAACAGTAAACTCACCTCAGAGCGGAGTTTCGCTTTGTAACAATCTCCAGCGCCTTTTTCCCGCTCCAGCCCGAAACCAGCTCAGAGCAGCAACTGGAGTTGAGCGATACTTCTAGCTGTAACAGAGTATGTATGCTATGGTGAATCTATCGATAAGCCAGCAGCGAATCCATCTTGGTGCTATGAAACATCCGTAGACAATCGCACAATTGCGAGCTAAAAAAAACATTTACTCACCTCGCTCCAAACCGATAATACAGGTCGCCGATGTGAAGATTTCCTGAAGTCGCTGTGAAGTTGATTTCACCGCTGAACCCGTAACTCCAGCTCTTAGCAGGGGAAGCTCGGGAATCCCGCCAGGACTCAGCTCTGACGCGGTCTGACAATGACGCGGGCTTCTGGGATTCCCCTCGAATGAAGCCGGTGATACAGTCTTCGTGAAACCGCTGTTTTCTTTGTTCGTCGCAGCACCGCGCTCCGTGTCCTTAAGGTCGGATTGTTGAATGAGGTCCTTCCAGCATGCTGTAGAGATTAACCGTTTTCCGACAGCCTTTTATACAGGTAAATGCCGCCCGGTGAGCACCGCCCAAACCGGTTTACCTGACTTGCGGACGTAGGTGAAGTCAGGGGCGTGATAAATACAGCGAATACAAAGCAGAGCAGGGGCGTGTCAAACGCTGATTGGTGGACTGTTTTTTATCAGTAACTTTAGTAGTTTGATAGATTTCTTATTTCCAGCTTAAAGCAACCAGGTTTAAAGTGATGTTTTTTTAAATCCTTATCTGTTTTTAAAGACTGTGTAATGGTGCATTTTTAAAATCAACAAAAGGATGAGCATCTGCTTCAACATAGATGTGGGTGAATAAATTCTCTTTTTAGTGCTCTTACAAGTTTAATTTATCATGGTTGAATTGTTAGAATCAGATGTAATGGTGTCTCTAGAGTGTTGGAGCTAATGTGGTTTTAAATTAAAGTCAGGAAGCTAAAAAGCACCTTTTAACTGTTTAAAATAAAATGGAATGCTCAAGGAGTCATGTTGAGACAGAGCCCAGACCGTATAATATTAAAGGGACTTGTTCGGACATGTTCTGATGACACTGAGGAGTTAGATTCAAACCATTGGGGGCGCTATATATACTATAGGCTGTAATTAAATTTTTGAGCCACTAGGGGGAGGTATTTTCACATTTGGGTGTAATGTCACTTTGATCCACTAGAGGGGGCCAATTATACAATAGGCTGTTATATTAATTTTGAACCACTAGAGGGAGGCATTTATAAGTTTTGGTGTATTAGTATTTATTGGGCCACTAGGGGGAGGTATTTTCATTTTTTTGCATGTAGTTTAATTGTAGAACCACTAGAGGGAGCCATTTAGTGCCATATTTTGACAGGTGGGCGTGACCATCAGGGGGCGTACCCTATTTCGACAGGTGGGCATGTCCTATTTTGACAGGTGGGCGTGGCCACCAGGGGGCGTATCCCATTTTGACAGGTGGGTGTGTCCTATCTTGACAGGTGGGCGTGGCCACCAGGGGCGTATCCCATTTTGACAGGTGGGTGGGGCCATCAGGGGGCGGGGCTTATTGTGACAGGTGGGCGTGACCATAAGGGGCGGGGCTTATTGTGACAGGGCGGAGCTTGTTCCGGCAGCCAGGGTGCCTGCAAAAGTGGGCCTAACTGGAAGGGGCGTAACCGTAAGGGGCGTATCCGGAAGTGGGCGTATCCGGAAGGGGGAGTGACCGGAAGGGGCGTTTCCGGAAGTGGGCGTGACCAGAAGCAGGTGTGGCCGGAAGCGGGTGTGGCCGAGGGGCGTGGCCGGAAGGGCGTGATCCCATTTGCATTTTGACAGCTAGTGGTCTATACTTTCTCTTGTTACACAGTGATGGCGGGACGGGGAAGAGTTAATAATAATAATGGCATGCATTTATATAGCACTTTTCGAGACCCTCAAAGCACTTTACAACTCCATTATTCATTCACTCTCACATTCACACACTGGTGGAAGCAAGCTACGATTGTAGCCCCTGCTGCCTTGACAGAAGTGAGGCTGCCATATCATGCCATCGGCCCCTCTGGCCAACACCAGTAGGTGGGTAGGTGAAGTGTCTTACCAAAGGAGAGAACGACAAGTAAAAGTCCGAAGCAGAAATTGATTTCTGGGTCGCAACTCTACCAACGAACTACTGCCGATGGGAAGGTGGATGAAGCTGAATAACAAAGAATCGTTGTCGAAAACGTGTAAGAGACTGA
The DNA here is from genome assembly GCA_963556495.2 of Valencia hispanica. Lineage (NCBI taxonomy): Eukaryota > Metazoa > Chordata > Actinopteri > Cyprinodontiformes > Valenciidae > Valencia > Valencia hispanica. Next base: position 10,958,903 of record OY747720.1, on the reverse strand, counting down.
AAAGGACTCAAGGCTAGGATGTCTGTTCACCTTCCAACAGAGCAACAACAGTGAAAATGCATTCTAAACTTAATTTGAAGTGTTTAGATCAAAGCATATTCGTGCATTAGAATGGACCAGTCCAAGTCCATATCAAATTCCAACTGAGAATGTTAGGAAAAATTTAATCCATCCATCCATTTTCTTCTGCTTATCCATGGTCGGGTCGCAGGGGCAGCAGCTTAAGCAGAGAGACCCAGACATCCCTCTCCCCAGCCACTTGGGCCAGCTCCTCGGGAGGAATACCGAGGCGTTCCCAGGCCAGCCTGGAACACATTACCAGGGAGGCGTCCAGGAGACATCCTGACCAGATGCCCGAGCCACCTCAACTGACTCCTTTTGATGTGGAGGAGCAGCAGCTCTACTCTGAGCCCCCTCCGGATGACTGAGCTTCTCACCCTATCTCTAGAGTTCGTGACCATAGATAAGGGTAGGAACGTAGATCGACCGGTAAATTGAAAGCCTCGCCTTTCGGCTCTTTTTTCACCACGACAGACTGGTACAGCACCCGCATCACGGCAGACACCTTACCAATCCGCCAATCAATCTCCCGCTCTATTTTCCCCTCATTCGTGAACAAGACCCCCAGATACTTAAACTCCTCCACTTGGGGAAGGACAACATCCCCGACCCAGAGTAGGAACTCCTCCCTTTTCCGGCTCAAGATCAAGGTCTCGGATTTGGATGTGCTGATTCTCATCCCAGCCGCTTCACATTCTGCTGCGAACCGCTCCAGAGAATGCTGTAGATCACATTCCAAAAAGAAGAGACCCAGTCCTGAGGCCACCGAAACGGATTCCCTCATCTCCTTCGCTGCGCCTAGAAATCAGCCGTGCCGCACTTGGTCTGCCGGTAACCAATCAGCTGCTTCCGGGGTCCCACAGGCCAAAAAGACCCAATAGGAAAAACGTGAATATTACAATTCACAGCCTTCTGCATCCAATCTGATGGTGAAAAATTTGCTTTAGAATGAAAGCAATAGTGAATAAAAATGCACATCACTCTTTTCAGATTTGAAAGTGTAATTATTTTAACACTATGTATTTTTTCCCCAATTGTGTTGAGTTACATGCTACTTTTTATTGGTCTACCACCTAAAATTCCAATAAAATGTTTTTGAATATGCTGTTGCAAAGTAAAAAAAGACCAAAGGGACATCTACTTTTCCAAGGAACTGTATTTTGGTGCCATGTTCCTGACTGATAGACTTTCAAGGGGGCGCCTCTATCATAGATATGAGGAGGGGACCTCAGAGTAAGGGAAAATTAATGATGGATGTATCATTAATTTGTTATAACAAACTAGTTACAGCCTCCTTTAGTTCCAGGTCATATGACTTTTTAGGTCATATATGAACCTCAAATAAAGATTGGTGATGACCTTCTACCGCAGCTTTATGAATTCCAATATCCCCTAAAATGACACGCAGCTCTTATTCTGTGGTAATGTTGCTGTCAGCTGACAGCATGTCGGTAGACATTGTCAGTGTGGTTTCAGAGCAGAGCATAAAGTGTTCTGGGTTTTTAATTCTTGTGCCTGACACACTTACATTTACTGTATCCTGTTAAACCTCAGACAAAGACTGGTTTAATGTCTTCTGAATGTCCCCTGCCTTGTAGTTGTCTTCCTCCCATCACTTCCAGTTCATCTTGATGGGAGGAGCACGTTCAACTCTGTCATTATTTAACAAAAATCCATGTCTGCAACTCCTTCAATTAAGAGTCAGCTGTCTTGCATGAGACAGTCTGTTCAAGAGGGGAGAAAAGCAATTAGTCAAGTGTTTTCAGAAAAAAATGTAACCTACTGCCATTTTAAAGTTGTAGTATTCTTCTCACTGTGTCTCCACAAAAAAGAAATCCACTTAATTAATATAAACATTTGACAGATAAAAAATCCTGGTTTAACTTCCTGCACTTTAAATTATTTGTATCCTCCTAGATAGTAAGTTCCTGAAGAAAATAATAAAAATACCAGATAGAGGGGATTAATGATGGAAATAATGCACCCACATGGCCTCTTAAGTTCATCCGTGTTAATGTCCTTTTCCACAATAACTTCCTGCTTTGATTCAAGTCCAAAAGCTTTTGCATGTTGATGCTAAATAATGTTTAGGTGGAGGTTATAACAGCTAAACTGGAACTCCTTTAACAAATTCCAAGTTGAACTGGAGTCCCTACAACTCCCAAACCAGTGGGGGTGTTGAACCAGGTTATGGTATTTGCAGAGTTCTGCTGAGTTGGTGCAGTTTGGCTGCTCAAATTGGCAGAATAGGAAGCCACCCTTCTTGGTTTCCTAACTTTATGGAATGTGACGGTGACACGCCTCAGTCTGGATCCCTTTAAGAGACTGAGCCCACGAGGATTCTTGAAAGCAGGACCAAAATCTGAGAGGGGAGTTGGGTTCAATTTCATGAGGCCCAAAAAACACAGGGAGAAACTCAGATTTTATATATTTTCTTTGAGATTTAAGGGCTGTGTGATGATTGGTTTAAAGTTCTGTATAAGACATATTGGTTTCCGGTAGAAGACAAAAAATGACATACTTTGGTCACCTTATTAAGTAGATCTTACTTGTACATGGTTGGACCTGCCTTTGTCTTCTGAACTGACTTAAATCTTTATGGCATATATTCAACAAACAGTTGCAAGATATTGGTCAATACTGGCATGATTATGTCATAGAATTGCAGCAGATTTGTTGGCTTCAGATCCATGATGCACATCTCCCATTCCGCAATATCTCAAAGCTTTGGATTTATATTTGGTGACTCTAAAGTACATTTGAGTATTGCATAGGTTGCACTACAATTTTTTGTAGTTAGTCATTTTGACTGAATGGATAAAATAAGATAAGATAAGAAAAGATAGACCTTTATTGTCCCACAATGGGGAAATGCTCCGTGTTGCAGCAGCACAGTGGATAGTTAAAAAAGAAATCCAGTCATAATCTATTTTTACACGTCGATTTTTAAAATGATAATAATGACCTATTCAGTAGTATTTAATTTTCATTCATTTTAATCAATATTTAAACAAACTGAACAGAGAATCCACATCGTGCCATCATACATCGAGCAGATTAAAAGGCTACATGTATTCATTATGAACATTTCACCTGCTGTGGCCTGAAGGCAGGGGCGTCACTAGAACTAATAGTGTACTGGGGCACAAATAATTCATAAGAGCGTGCAAAGTGCGCAAGAAAAAAAGAACATTCAGCTCTTATTTATCATAAAAAAACAAATAGTTCTTTAAAATATTCAATCATATCAGACTATGTTGTTTTCTAGATCTTTGATTAACCACCTGAAATTACTACGATAATGCATTTGGCCTACTTGTGAACTTTACTCTAGACTTCTAAACCATTACTGATAAAAGCAAAAAGGAAGAGCAATTAATCTTTTTGAAATATCTATTTCAGTGAACATCTGCAAATTGAACAATTACAAAAGTAAAAATTAAAATAAAGCCCCCCTACATCTCTGGGTTCTTTTATTTCCATAGAAATAAATAGAATAAATGAACAACTGTTGTGTGTCTCTTCAGGGAATCATGTTTTGGTAAGTAAACTGTAATGTCTTGTTTTCATTTTTGCAAAGTGGTCAATCACTTGGCTGCACTTAGTCTGAAGCAACATGAAAATTTTACTGTTTATTGGTGTACAAATATGTACATAGCTCAGAGTCTCCTATCTGCATTTTTTATTGTCTTCAGTTGTCACATGTGATTGTAAGAATAATGAAAGCTGCTCCGTTTACAAAGTTATTCCACCGTTCCTTGTGACAAAAAAGTCACCTGACCAAAGAGTATTCTGTAAGAAACTGAAAGGTTTTTTGTTTTCCAAAATTGGTATACTTACCTCACATGCAGGCAAGGGTCCTATAGTCATCCTGGCAATACTGTTTAAATATTCTACGAAAGCCTTTATACTGACTTTTGGTGATCATTTGCAAATGTAGCCTATAATAATCTACACAGAGTCAGAGTAGGCAGCTTTGACTCTGTGTAGATTATTATAGGCTACTTTATAGCCAAATTATCACCTATAGGCTACTTTAACTCTGTGTAGATTATTATAGGCTACATTTGCAAATGCAGCAAACTTATTTAAGTTTGCCATTAAACCATTGATCAAATCACAGCACTGGCTATGACCAGCATAAATGTTAATGTTACCGTTAATGTGGACAATTATCATACCTCCCTCATCCTCCTCATCTCTCCTCACTGTTCCTCTCCCTCTGCCTTCGTTCAGGAAGAATTTTCTGATGTCCATCTCTGAATAGTTTATCAGAAGGCTATGTTTAGTTTTACAGTAGGAAAACTTTACAAACAGTAGAGGCTACTTTTACAGGGTTCTATCTACAGTATACGTATAAGTTATTATTAATGGTCCGCATGTGTGATGCAGCCTACGCATGGTGTGAGTGTGTGTGTGAGGGAGAGAGCACAAGATGGTAAACTGTTGCCATAATTTAGGCTACAATGATGTTAAGTATTGGAAAACAGATGCTAATTATGTAGGCAACATTCTCTAACAGCGATTAACTTGTCATTTTTTCTGTCAAACAAGTTGTGAATTTGTTGTAACATTAAAACAGGGAACGACTTACTCTGTGCTCAAAGTGATGTGACGAGCACTGTGTACTGTATGTGTGTGTGTACAACGAAAAACTCAGAAGAATCATGTGAACGATTTTCTTTGGTTGTTGCGTTCAGTCTTACCCAGCTACAGAGGTGCTATTTCCTGATTGGCTATTATTGCCCCTTTCTTTTATCCTTGTTTTTTAATTATTGGCTGGTAAGTGATAGGCCAGAGTAATGACTAAAGCAGGCACGGAGATGCGCTCATAATTGCCATTTTCAGCGAGAGCAGCGCTATAATTTTACTGGGGCACTGAAGACTTTTATTAAGGCACGTGCCCCAGTGAATAAGGTCTAGTAACGCCCCCGCCTGAAGGCTTAGCATAAAGCTGAACTGTGCTCTGTCTGTGCATAATGAAGGCTAAATCCGCTTTCGGATGCCACACTGGAGACTGGAAAATGTTGGAATCAGGGAAAATTTCTCTTATTGAAGTGATCAGAATACTGCAAGACTCTCTGAATGGAAGCTTTTCTGACCGCTTCAGTGGGAGGAAATTCCTGCATGTGCTCCTTCTTCATCAGTGGTTAGGTTAGGCTTCAGCAATCTGTCACCGCCGCTCTGTATACAGTGCAGTCACAGATGCGCTTCATGTTTCCAAAAGTCTTCAATGTGCTGTCAAATCCCGGATAGCGAGATGCATTGAGTTTGGTGTACATGTCTAAGATAATGTTCCAATGCTCTAATTAGAATCTTTTTTTGTATGATTAGTTACATGAACTCTGTGCGTAAAGTTGAAAATGTCTGTGCATCTGCGCCAAGTGGTCAGGGGTGCTAATTGCAATCTGTCAAAATGACCGATGGCCTTCAGATTTTTCAGTCATCTTTAAAAAAAAAAGATAAGTGTCTGAAATATAATATTCCACCTTCTCCCTCAGTTTGCTTGCTAGGAAACCTAGATGGTATCACCATGAACTCAATGTTAGATCAAATAATTCACATTGTCTTATGCATCACTAAGAAAACTATTCTCCTGAACTGGAAAAATAAAAATGTTTATAGGAAGAATAAGACTAGAGGCTCGGGGTTATGGGGTGCCAGGCCCCCTGGCTGTGGTCCTGACTGGGGTTTGGTCGGTGTGGGTGTCTCTGTGGCTGGTGTGTGGGGGTCACAGTCAGCTACTGGCAAATGCATGTTCCATCTTTTGTTTTTTTTATCTGGGCCGATTCTCATCGCCGATTTCTGGGTGGTGTTTCACCTTGTTTGTGTGTTGGGGTATCACACGGGTGGCTGCAGTGGATGGGTGGTGTTTCTGGGCCTGATCAGTTTTTGGGCACCTGGGTCTTGATCTATTGCCCCTTTTCCACTAGGGTCTGTTCGGTCTGGAACGGGTAAACCCCGATTTGGTGCGTTTCCATTACCTTTGTCGGGGCCGAGCTGACTCCTTTTTTGAAGTACCTCTGCCTTGGTCGGAAGCAGGCCGAAGCAACCCAACGCACCCACCTATGGACGGATCAGGCAGGTAAAGTGACACGCCTACCTATGTAGTGGTAGCCACTGATTGGCCTAGCAGTGTGCATGCATGGAGTTTCTTCTTCAGAAAAAGCCACAGTCCAAGTACGATGTACAAAAATACCTCAACCTCCTCCATTGTTGTATCTCCATCATAGCCCGCTCTCAATGCGCACTTCCACATTTGGTTACTACTCTTATGGTGATTACGGATGACATCATGGAACTTTCGTGCCACTTTAAGCTGAGCGACCCAACACACCCACCTATGGACTGATTGGTCCGGTAAAGTGACACGCCTACCTACATAGTGGTAGCCACTGATTGGCCTAGCAGTGTGCATGTATGGAGTTTCTTCTTCATAAAAAGCCACAGTCCAAGTACGATGTACAAAAATATCTCAACCTCCTCCATTGTTGTATCTCCATCATATCCCGCTCTCATTGCGCACGTCCACATTTGTTTGCTACTCTTGTGGTGATTACGGATGACATCACGGAACTTTCGTGCCACTTTAAGCTGAGCCCGCCCATGCCCTCGTCTACATCTGCATTCCTGAAGTTCTGGGCCATGCTGACCCGACCCGTTCGGGGCTGACCCGACCCTAGTGAAAAAGGGGCACTTGTGCGCCTCGGCATATTGGGGTTGGGCACTTGACCGGGGTTGGTCGGGCTCACCGGTGAACTGACTGGGTACTGGATGTGCAGGGTGGGTGGATGGTGAGAGTGCTGGATTCGGTCGTTTGCTGAGCCATCGGAAAGCAGTTGCCGCTCTGCCAGGGCTGGGTATCGGCTGGGGACGGGGGGTGGTGGATGTGGGCTGTCATCGGTCTGTTCCTGGTCTAGGGGGGTATGTCGCCGTGGTTTTGGGCCGGTACATGCACTGGGTTCCTGCCTGGGCACGGGGGGCTTTCAATGCGCGAGTGGTGTTAGGGGCCTCCTTTGCTGGCGGGGAGGCTGTTACTATCTAGCTACAATGCAAATTATAACAACACACATCAACACCATACTCGAGCGGGAGGAGGGTGGCTTGGGTTCATTCATCTACATGTCCATAATGTCAGAAAAAGAAACCCACAGCAATTTCTAATACAGAATGAAATCTTTTTTTTTAAAGATCAAATATGGAAAATATTCGGTTAACGCATCCCCTCGAGTACAGTGACCTCATTGTCATTTCCAAGAAACCAGTTTAGGATGACTTGAATACTGACCTAACATCTGAAAGTTGCAGATAAAATTGAGGCTCTTTGGATCAGACAAATGTTTCCCACTTAACATTATCCATTGTTGGGGAGTGTATATGAATTGCAGCCCCAGTTTCTTAGTCTTAGCAGATCGAAATTACACCCAGTGTGGTGTCCACCTCTAGAGGCCCATCTGCTTCAAGGTTTTTATGTTTAGTGGTGGTAATCTGCATTCTGTATCTTAAACCAATCTGCTCATTCTCCATTGATATCAACATGATGTTTTCATTCTCAAAGCTGCTGCTTACTGGGAATTGTTTTATTTTCCAGACGATTCTGTAAACCAGAGAGATGGTTGTGTGTGAAAGGCCCGGTAGATCAACAGTTTCTGAAATACCTGTAGCCAGTCAGGCACCAACAACCACACTATATTCAGAGTTACTTAAATCTCCTTTCTTCCCCACTCTGATGCTTGGTTTGAACTTCAGCAAATTGCTTTGCATGGCAGCAACTCAACATTTGAATGCATTGAGTTGCTGTGATTGCAAAGAAGAAATTAGGTAGGTCTATCTAGTAAAAAGGCCCACATGTTTACTTTGATATAAACTGATTGTTCTAAGGTAATGCAAACATTCTACACCAATATATTTCTGCCAAAAAATATGGTATTTTTTACTTTGGCTGCCCATTTACTTTATTGACTGTGTGGTAAAGACCCAACAACCCTCTTGATCACTGAGTCAGAAAGGCTTATTTAAGGGTTTTATTTAGAGTTTTTCAACCCTGCTCCTCAGGGTACACCGTGCTGCATGTTTGTGATGTTTCCCTCATTCAGCACACCTGATTTGAGTTGATGGCTGATTAACAGCCTTTTGCTGAACTGCAATCATCTGAAGCAGATGTGTTAAAGCAGGGAAACATCTAAAACATATAAGGCAGTGTGCCTTGAAAAGCAGCATTGGGAAATACTGGTTTTATTTACCTGCGCTTATCTGCTCACTTCATCCATTTTTCGGCTTTATGTCTCTCAGTTATCTGAAGGACAAAGATCACTGCTTGATTCCCTGATCAGACCACCATATCCGCCATGTGTAGTGTTCAGGGCATAAACCTCTGGAGAATCACCAATCACTTTGTGCTGGTTTTAGGAAACTATTCAGGGGGAATTGAACGGATAGGGGGAAGGTCAGAGTCCATCCTTTCATCTGTCTTTGTGTCCCTCTGAGCTCTTATCCACCGCCATCAGTGTCCACTGACTGACGTTTTCACTCAGCGGTCAGATCCTGGCAGCCATGCCGCAACAACGCCACCTGATACACAACCAATACAACAACAGTAACTAAATAAACATCGGGGCAGAGTGATGGCCAAACCTGAAGCCCTCCTATCAGCCATCCATTCCTCCATCTATCCCTCCATTCAGCATGACCTCCCTCAGCATTGACTTTGTTCTGGTCACTCTTTCCCGGCAGTCAAACTGACAGCTGCCCCTCTTTGTTAGGAAGGAAAGTCAGGCTAATCTGCAGGCTAAAATCATCAGCAGTCTGATTGATTGTGACCTGCTCTGTGACGAGCTGACTGCACAGTGGAGCAGTTAAGATGCAGAATAGGGAACACTTTGCTGGAGAAATGCCTCTAAACCTCTTTGTCTACATTTTTTTTAATCTGATGGGCATCTAACTAGAAGTGACAGAGGCCAAACTGTTCAACCATTTTTCTACACTATTTCATGTTCACTGTTGCCTTTACAATGCATTTAATATTATTTTTGGCTATTTTATACATGTTATACATTACATCGCTTCAATACAATTCTAAACATTTTTTTCTCATCTAGTTTTTCTTATGTCTAAAATGATCTCAACGCCCACCCCACCCCACCCTCAACCCCCGACCCCCGTGAGGTTGAAAGAAAATTCTGGTGACCCCAATGTCCAGTGGTTTGATTTTGAAGCCCAACAGAATGTCTCCGAAGCATTGAGATCAGAGCTTCCACTTCATGTTTCTTTTCAAATGTCGTCACCCTGAGACAGCCTGCTAATTAGTGCATAGGTCAGCATGCAACAGAATATTTTTGGCCAATGGAAAATGCCTGTGCTTTGATCAAGAGTATTCTAACTGAACGAATAATTTGGCTCCAGGCAGCAGAGCTTCCTGGGGACAGAGAAGCTGCGACCGGGCAGCTGCAGGGTTAATATTATGATATTAAAGGGAGTTGGTTGATGCCTCAGACCAAGACAGCTTAAACTCTTTCACATAACATACACTCAGACCTTCAGTTCTTTTGATTTATTCCCACAGCTGCAGATAAGAAGACTGCTGATGGCAAAATCAGTGTTAAGGAGCTGACTTCATGACTTTATGGACTCAAAGAGTCAATCTGATCGTACTGAGGAAAGTCTGAAACATGTTCTGGTATTTCACACAATACGGCGCCATATGACTGCAAAAATCAAACATTTTACGTTTGGCAATTTTTTGTCATTGAAATATTTTACACATTAAAATAAATATTTCAGCCCAGTTTCTTCTAATTCAGTAAGAAGCCTAATGAAGGTAAAGCAAAAATACATGTGATCATCATATTCCTATCACACTGTAGCATTTCTGCATTGCATTTCATTGGTATAGAAAGCTGCTTTTAGTAAATAATGAATCAGCGTCACCTTCCTATAAAGGTAATACTGTAAGCATACCCAATTTGATCACCAGCTAAGCTAGGCAGCCATAGATCGTACAAATTAAAATATTTCTGCCAGATGAGTGTGTCAACTTGTAAATTAGAAATCAGAATTTTGAATTAACTGTGATCAAACACTTCCTTGAAGAGTTGAGTTTAATTTCATCACTCACACCCAGACTTGATTACTGCCTGATCTTTGAAATCAAGTAATCTCTAAATACCTGTCAAAGAACATGAATTAGACTAAAAGATGTCCTGCACAGACAAGAACAGATCAGACATAAACTTACTTACATATACTGGTTTGTAAAGGATTGCCAAACTATTCCCAATGCTTTGAGAGAGCATTTATTTTCAAATATAGAAAACTTGTAACAGTGGTAAAACTCCCCAAGGGTGTCAGGCCTGTCAAAATTCAAGAAAGCATTGTGAACTCCTCCAGGAGGTCACAAAATAACCCAAAACAACTGGTAAAGGACTGCAGGTCTCCCTTGTCTCATTATTCACCAATAAGAAAGAGAATGGGCAAAATCTTTATCCATGGCAGAGTTCCAAATTCAAGAGTAGCACAACCACTGCTCACCATAAAGGACACAAAAGCCCTCTTTACATTTCCCCCAAAACATTGAGATGATCCCCACAGACTTTTGGGAAGATCTTTTGTGTGTCGCTTAAAAACGTAGCTTATGTACTGTCACACTATTTTCATAGGGTGATGGTCTGGGTCCACTTCTCTCTCTTAGGACTTGGACAACTTTCACTAATTGATGGTATCATGAATTCTGCTCTATAGCCAAAAACCCTGAAAGAGAATGCCTAAGCAACAGTTTGTGAGCCGAAGTTCAAGAGCACTTGGAATATGCTGCAAAACAATGACGTGAAGCACAGCAGCAGTTTCAAATCCAACTGGCTCAAAAGAACCAAGGCAAAGGTTTAGAGAGAGGCCTAGTCAAAGTATGTATTTAGAGGACAAATACTTTTTCATATAGGACATCATAGGAGAATGTAAATATTTAGAGGTCTGATTCAATCACTTGGTGTTTGATAGTCTGAGCTCTCAGGTTCGCACTGCCCTGTCTCTAATAGGGTAATAACCCTATGAGAGACAATAATTTGTCCTCACTTTTAAATATGTCTGGGAAAAGTCTTTTTGTAGCAGGTCTAATGTCTGTGATAGTCTTATTCTTCTTTGACTTTCGATCCTCCCCTCTTTCCACTGGCCTATGGGAGCAATCAGCTGTGAGATTTGGCTTTGGAGGCATGGTGGAATCAGGCAGCAGCCTGCTCGAGTTACCCTGCAGCTGTCTCCACGATAGAGGGAAAGGCCCTGAGAGCAGGAACAAGCTGAATGCTTTGTGCTGACATTTCTGCTGCTGGAGGGAGGCTGAGGCGGTTTGACAGAGGCCCACTGGGCTGATGATCTGCTACTACTAATGTAAAAGTCTCCACTGCCGTTTTCACTTTTCTGTGTAGTCTGACACTGGGGTAGTGATTCTAATGCTGATAAAATACTGACCATGCTGTTACCAGTGACTCATAACATCATGCTTCTACATATGAAGCTTAATGGACATGATTCACAGCCTGCGGCATGAAAGGGTTCCTTACAATGAAGCAACTGATGGTTTTACTTCAAAGTGGAAAACTGATACAGAAATCAGCTGAAGGTTGGGCCACACATTTAAACCTCTAACAAAATGATTCCTAATCGTTTCACTCTGGCACAAAGAAGCATGGTGAAAAGTAAACACATCCACTGTGAAATTCCATATAAGACATTGAAGTTTATTGTTGCAGGCAAACATCTATGTGAAGTTGTATACTATAAGGCAAGGTTCATTTAAATTCCAAAAATTAGGTTTTAACTTGAGAATGCTAAAAAAAATTAGTCTTCTTTTGTTTTTACCACAACTGACAGCCCGCAGGTTTCACAGTTCTTTTTTGATTAAACCTTTTAACTAGTAAGTTTCACTGTGTTAAAAAGAAATGTTTGAAGGGTTACCAAAATCTTTTTTCCAAAACTCTCAGATTCAACCAACTTTCCATTTACATTCAGTCACTCAGTTGCGTTTCGATTGTAGGAAAATAAACCAATGATTGCTTAAACTCAGCCATGCATGCCAGCTTCAATGAGCAGGGTAAGGACAGTGATATGATGGTTAAGTGTGCTCCAGGATATATGGGTAGGGATTACACTGATTATGAGGGTGAATTAAAATCAGGAACATAACATGTTTCCAATCATTTCATAGGGGTTGTTTTCATAGGGATATTTCAAAAGAGCTTCATCTCAGCACAGGACTGTGGGAAGATGCCACATCACTGACCAGTGTGTCTGCAACTGTAGTGTCTATGCTGTCTGTGTTGATGCTTGGTTCTTCCCTAAAGTTAGTCTTTAAACCTAGACCTACATGCAGGTATTGAAATGTTTAGCCTCTAAAATATAACATTAACTCATCCTGGAACTAAGAAAAGAACTCAGAACATCTAAAGTCCATGAAAAGAAAATATAGACAATATTGAATATTGATCATTGCATAAATTTCAGGGATGCCATGATACGAAAAAGTAATATCCCCTACAGTAATACCACAAGAAAGATTTATTGAAAAAAATATGATTTGAGTCTAAAACTGTGTACTTAACATGTATGCCTAATTTCTAATGAACCAAAACATGGGGCGCATAAAGTCATTCCAGAGATTTTGATGAATGAAAAAGTAACAAAATTGACAACTACCTTTTGTTAAAATAAATTGAAAAATTATATATATTATGGGTACATAAAGAGTACATGTTACCAGGCCCCTTGATACGGGCTGTTAGGTCCCAGTGCGACCGGTGTCAGAGCTTAATCCCCATTAAGTCAGACTTGTTTCTGATGAGATTTGGACTATGCAAAGTTGCGTTTTGTCACAGAGTTTGTTCATAACATTCATGGTCAGAACTTCTTGGCACAGCCAAGGTGATGAGGTGATCCGTTTTGTTGGCCTCATTATGAGGTCTCTACTTTTTACAGATGATGTGGTTCTTTGGCTTCATTAGTCCTTGATCTACAGCATTAACTGGAGCTATTTACAGCCAAGTGTGAATTGGCCTAAGTTAGAATTAGCACCTCCAAGTCCGAGATCCTTGCTCCTTCACATCAAGATGAGGCAGGCATTGGGTTAAGATGCCTCCTGGACACCAACCAGATGAGGTGTTCTGGGCAGGAGGAGACCCAGACATTGACCCACGACACGCTTGAATTACTATGTTTCTCTGCTTGCCTGAGAATGTCTTGGGAGTCCCCCAGAGAAGCCGCCCTGTGTGGCTGGAGAAAGGGCAGTCTGAGCCTCTCTGATTAGGCTGCTGCTGCGAAAAACTGACCCATGATTAAGTAAAAGCTGATGGATGGATGGATGGATGGATGGATGGATGGATGGATGGATGGATGGATGGATGGATGGATGGATGGATGGATGGATGGATGGATGGATGGATTTTATCGCGAGATCTTGCAATTCCCACGCATGCCTCTTTGAGCATCTCTGGGCTTCGGACCGGAGTGGAGCAAAAGTAGAGCAAATCCAGTGGAAATCGGGGACGGGAGAGAACGACTGCGGAGTGCATGGCGGAGTTGAGCTGAGTGCCTGCAGTCGAAATTAGGGGTTACACCATTCATTCTTTCATTATTATCTTAGGCTGAGTATAGACCAAGGTTTGGTAGTCCAAGAAATGTAACAAATACATAGTTATAGGAGACAGTTATGTTACGTTTATATATTTTTTTCAAATTCAGAGGTCACCATACATATTCTTAGTATATGAAGGAATTGCTTTTAAAATTTATAAATTGACTCAAACTTGTGGTATCTTTCCACAAGTTTCATGCAAGAGTTTGCTGAAATTTTGGTCCATTTTTCCTAACAGAACTGCTTACACATATACACACTTTTTCAGGTCTTTCTACAAATTTCCTATTTGACTAAGGTTAGTGTTTTGTAGTGGCCACTCCAAAACATTGATTTTATTCTTGTTATGCTACCTTGTAACTATCTGGCAATAGGCTTAGTGTCATTGTCCATTTGGAAAACCCATTTGTTCTCAAGTTTTATTTTTCTGGCTAATGTCTTGAGATTTGTTGCTTGAATATGTCCACATAATATTATTTCCTCATTATACTATCAATTTTGTGAAGGACACTAGTCCCCCCTGCAGCAGTTGCAGTTGCAATTTTTGTTCTTCCTCTTCCAATACTCCTTATTCCAAATGTAATCACTGGCAAAACACTTTCACTCTGTCTTCAGACCACAGAAAATATTTCCACAGATTTAAGTTTTTGTCCTTGAGTGCATTTGTAAGCTGTTATGTACTGTAACAGCTTCTTCCTGTCTGAGTGGCCTCTTAGTTACAGGGCTTGTTTCTCTGTGGATGATGTTACTCTCTTACCAGCTTCAGGTAGCATTTTCACAAGGGATTTTGTTTTGGAGGATTGAGATGCACATTTTGCATTACTAAGCATTTATCACTGGAACACAGAACCTCTCTCCATGCTGTGTTCAGGCATTTGAAAATTGTTCACCAGGATGAACCAGACTTGTGAAGGGCCACAATGGTTCTTCTTATATGATAGATGGATAAGCAGGTACTAACAATGGATGGATAGATTGTTGTTTATTAGGCAGAGCGAATATGACACCAAGATCCTTTAAGTTCATACATTTTTCTGCCATTTCATTGGGCCTGTTGGCATAAGTTGACTAACTGTACAAACTATTTGTAGGCAACCCTTCTGTAAATGGGAATCAGGTGAACCTAAAATATGTTCATGTCTGAGAGGTGACATAGTACGTCAGGCTGCAGCAGAGCCTCGAGAGATGTTATTTTTTGTTCATAGGCTAATCATGTGATGCAGAAACAGTGCAGGTAAATGAGGTCAAATCACTTAGGCCAAGTTTTGTTTTTAGATATGAGAACCTGATTTCAGATCCACCAGGAAGCAGCTTAATACAAAGAATACATGGAATTAATACTGCAGGGCGCAGTTGATAGCACTGTTGCCTTGCAGCAAGAAGGTCCTGGATTCAAATCCCGGCATAGGGTCTTTCTGCATGGAATTTGCATGTTCTTCCCATGCATGCATGAGTTCTCCCCAGGTACTCCAGCTTCCTCCCATAGTCAAAAAATATGGCTGTGTTTAATCAATAAAATACTCTAAATTGCCTTTAGGTTTTAACATGTGTGTGTATGATTATTTGTCCTCTGTGCCTCTGTGTTGTCCTGTAATGGACTGGTGACCTTACTAGGATGTAACTTGACTCTTGTCCAATGACTGCTGGATATAAGTACCAGCCCCCGATCGCGACCATGCAAGGACAAGTGGGTATAGACAATGGATGGATGGATGGATGGACAGACATAGAATTGTGTTTTGTTTTGTCCATGCACCAATGCTGTTATGTTTATTGAACCTTGTGTGAGACTTTCTAGCCGATGTCTGAAGTTGGTAAATAATCCCAACATGTTAGGATCGCTAAGATGTTGACGAAACTTTTTCGACATATTCTCCATTGTTTCTAGTATCAACCTTTGCAACTGTCTGGTATTAAAACAGATGATATTCTATTTTTTTACCTGTAAGACAGTTGTTAGGTGTTTGCTTGCAGGGCACAAGTTATGTACCTGGTGCCCTTCATCTGCAGTAAGTACACACGTTTTAGTGGCCAATGACTAAATGGCTGTTTGGTGAACAATGTTTTGGATTTTCCCAGTTTTCTGCGCTGAGGTTATCCAAGAGCTGCTACTGCCTGCAGCTCTGCTGCTATTATCGTCTAAAAATGGTGCACCTCTCAGCCAAAGATTAGTGGCACTCCTCCAGGTATTCATGCTTTTCATTACCATATGGAAACACTTCTCTTCATCCCACGACCTCCTTATTCCTGCAGCAGCCCCCCCATCATATACACGTCCCCTCCTTCCTTCTCTTCCCTGCTCCTCTTTATAGATTACTGGCATGAAGAGTTGAAGCTGGCTTCAGATCTGTGCAGCTAACCCACAGTGGCTCTGTTTTGCCTGTCTTATTGCCTGCCCGTCTGCCTGCTCTGTGCTCAGCAGGAGGCCCCGCAGTCTTTAATGAAAGTCATGAGGGAGGAAGAGACAGAAGAGGAGGAGGATGAGGAGGGAACGAAAATTTGGCGAGCAAGTGCATGCTAAATGCTAGCAGTGCACATCTTTGTCACAGTGATAAGAAGATGAAACTTTATAAAAAGCTTTATGTAAGAATCTGTTTCATCATATTAAATAATTAAGATAAGAATGAGATGTTATTTGTATGTGAAAATGTTGAAACACATCTTTATTGGTAATACGCTACAGCCATCTTTAGTCTTTGGCAGTTTACACCAAGTAAAGTTTCATTACTGATGACTTCAGCATTTTTTTCAGTTTGATTTATTTTATGTACTTCCTTCACAATCACACAGTCAGCAACACAATCAATATAACTAAAAGGAGGAGAGTTGTTCATATTTTGAAAGGTAAAATTAAATTCTGTCACCATGTTCACCTGCCACACAGGAACATGCCTAGAAGTGTGGACAGGGACATTGATTTTTCCTCTGAGCAAAAGAAAATTGATAGAAACAAAAGGAGAAAATGCCTTCATTCCAGAGTAAAAGAACTGTTTGGCAATTACAGAAGGGATACAGATCAAAGTGCTGTCATCTCAATAAAGTTCAGAAAACAAAGATCTTCAGTTGCCTAAGCTTGTTTGAAAATTGCAGAATTAAGTCGGAGATAAAAGTCCATCCAAGCCTGTCTATTTTCTTTTGCTGTCCATTGAGAAACATATTCCTCTACTGCGTTGGTCTTCACCTCCAGTCGTCAAGAGTAACTTCTCAAACGTACCAAGGGATGCTACACCGCAGCTCTTAAGGACTGGATTTTGAGACCCCTGTATTATTGTGTCCCCTCTGACTCATTGGCTGGCTTTACATTTCACCCCTAAGTCTTCAGTGATATCGTGCTTAGTCCAATCTAAATTAATACTCCTCATAATACCATCAATATGACACCACAGCTTGAAAATCCATATAGAATCACACATACACATTACATCAACCTTAAAGCCTGGTGAAGCGACACTTAATTTCCGGATCATTTAAAATCAATTTCGCATTCACAGTTAAGAGTAGGAAACTAAGATCATCGATATTGTCAAATCTCAAAAATTAAAGCCAATTAAAAAGAAATTAGTCAACAAAGTTTTAATAACTCCACCAAAGCATGGTGAACTTAAACAAGTTTATCCAATAAAGTGTGCATTGTTGCCATTGCATGTAAGACACCAATGAGGCGATAACAAAACCAACAATTCAATGAATATTAAAAAAAAGAAATAAAGCAAATTCAGCATTTGCATTTGTTTTGGAAAAAATGCAAAAACAAAACAATGGAACATGTTGGCGCAGCTACAGTATGCACACCACATTATTTACATTATAAATTGCAGTGGATAAGAATTTATTATTTAATTTGTAGCAATTTTGCCATTTATTTTGTCACCATTGATTGATTACTAAAGAAATTAAATGACAAAAATATTTAAAAAAAATACAAATAAAATGCTTGCACTCACCAACATAGATCTTCCCTTACATCGCCTGCTTATTTAAAAATGAAATTCATCCTTCTTTCTTTTCTCAAGAAGACCTAAATTGATCTGTTGTACTGTTTATCTGTGTGCTTCAGGTCCATGAGTAAGTGCTTTTCTAAGGACATGGAGGCTAATGCTAAAAATCATGTCTGTCCAATTGTGTTTCTTGAAAGGTCCGTCTTGAAAATGGCATGGCAATTATTTCTGCAACCAAATCTATCTCTTTTTCTCTTTCAGTCATTGTGGGGTAAAATACATTATCTTGAGTTAACAAATCTCCAGGTTTAGTTAAAGTGCAACTCATCCCCAAATCAACTTTTTTTGCTGATAAACTGTATAAATGAGTGTCTAATAATGCTGTGTATGTGTCTGGTCATTATTTTTGGTATGTTAGTACATATTAGTAAAAATATAAATGTTCTACCAAAAACCTTCAGTGGAGTGGCCTCTTCAGTTTAAAACTTTACATTGCACTTGAATTTGAATCGGGCATTGCTACTGGCTCAGCCATCCTGCCACTGGGGAGAATAAAACAAGCTCAGTCTTGGCCACACCTTCATAGTGAGTTGGAATAGCAAGGAAGTGTTGACGCCGCCCAGCCCTCTCTCCTCGCCATCCCTCGGTCCTCCAGGCAATGCCTCCTTTTGCCGCATTTTTCAAACCGAAAATGTAGGTGAAGTAAGACTCTGGTAGGGGGGTGGGTTGCTCTTTAAGATATTTTGCAGCTGTTTCAATACTTATCCATTCACAGGAGGCGTAAATGTCTACTTCAGCATAAAACCTTTTAGCTGGGCTTTGTGTCGCAAATTCGGAGCCGATTGGCTATCGTAACTGCCTGTATTCATTCACTTACAGCATACCGGACCCTGCTCTGTTGATTCTGAAGGCCTCAGGCGGATTTCATACAACCTGAAAACACAAGTTAGCTGAAATATGATTGGATAAAAACCCTTCCATTATATACAAACTATCTCTTATAGTACTGGAAGCAGCGCAACCAAGTGGATATAATATGACATAAAGAGAACAGAGCAGAGAGAATAATTTAAAAAAAATACATTTACTTTTCTGAGTATGTTTAGGCCAACAGAGAAGGCCTTGCTGACCCTGATGGACCACCATTATCCTGACTAGGGAGAGACCTCAAGGCTTTATTTGAGCCTTGATTTTCCCATCCCAGCTGGAAATCATCCCCCTATTCTAGTGTTGCAGAAGTGTCTCATAGACGGGGGGAAAAAATACAGACATAGGTTTTGTCTTTTAGCCCAAGTGGTGCAGGAAATGTTTGCCTTCATTATAAAATTTCCATTTATATTTAATTTGTTGTGGCTTTATGTTGTTATATACTGTATTTACTAAATCTTCTATTTAAAATTTGAAACCACCATTTGGTCAACAGTGTTTCTTTTAATTTATAGTTTGTATAAATACCTTTTGACTAGACTTGACAATTCTTACAGTCCATTTCAGTGACTTGTTAAAGCACATATGGTTTGATGGTCTGCTGCACCTAAAGATGCAAAACTTGATACGTGAGTATCCACAACAAAATATGTATAAATATTATTCAAAGCTCCTTGTTTACTGCATCTCATTGGATCCTTTCATGGCTGCAAAAAGACAGCTTAGAAATAAAAAAAATGGCATGAATCTGGCATTCAGGGTGTTATGTAGTTGGGTTTAAAAAAATATATATATATATATTATATATATATATATATATATATATATATTTGCGTTCACATTTGTGGTTTACTGATATTTTAAGTGAGGTGTTCAGTGTTTGGACAGCAGGAATGTTTTGGTTAACGTAATTCTGTTTTCTTTAATTTTCAGTAGATTATAACGCACTGCAACACATGTTTTAGCTGCACCTTTTATATAATGAACACCCTTAGCCCCAGGCACAGTTTATCATGTACTTCATGGGTGCCCAAGTCCTTAAGAGCTACCTCCCTGCAACTTTTAGATGTTTCCTTTCTTCAGCATACCTGAATCAAATGAACAACTTGTTACCAGGCCACTGTGGACCTGAATGACATGATGATGAGGGGAATTAAGCCATTTGATTCAGGGGTCGTCCTCATTCCATCGACAATCAAACATGGTGGTGGTAGAGCATGGGTGGTTCTAGATAAGGGCCAACGGAGGCCAGTGCCTCTGTAGAACTGATCTGGACCCTATTATGGCCCTTGTACTGCAGAAATAATACTAAATCAGTTTTTTAAGATGATTTAGGACAGAAACCATAAATAAATTATCTCTTGGATCGATTTAATTTCTTACCTTTAAAGTTTTATTTTAACAATGAGTTAAAACTTAATGTGTTGAACTTTTAGCTTCAGCCATATTGAGTTTCATCTGCTGGATCAGGAGACACAAGAGTCCCTTTGGCTCATTTAATATATTAAACAATGACATATTTAAATACTGTTTAATTCTTTTGTATTGTGCCCCCATGAACAAACTCTGCACCACCACCCCACCCCCCCCACCACCCCCACCACCCCCTGGCCCCCCTGGTAAATTTGATCTAGAACCACCACTGTGGTAGAGTAACAGTATTGGACTGTTTTGTTTTCACAGGACCTGAAAAACCAACTGTTCTTTTATGGAACAAATAATTCTGTCAAAACATCTTGAAAGCGATTGTCCAGAAGTCAGTTTATAACCTTAGGTTAGCACATGCAAGTTATGCAGTAGGACAGTGATTCGAAATACATCAGCTAGTGAACCTCTGAATGGCTCCAAAAACTATAAGGTTTTGAAGTAGCCTAATTAGAGTGTGACTTGGATCCATTTGAGTGGACTGACTTTGAACAAGACGTTCATGCCCGAAAAGCCTAGTGTTTTAACACCATCTGTGTCTTCAAAGTCAAAAGTGAACACAGCAACAAGGCAAACAACAAACAGCAAAGTTGTGTATCAAGCATATTGTTCAGACATAACAGGAGTGGAGAACACCCATGCATTCCACACCCCAAGCAAACTTCACAACGTAAAACGAATATACCATCATAAACCACTGAGAGAAAATTATGCACAAAAGATAAAATAAAAATATACACAAAAACTAGGGCTGTCAAAATTAACGCATTAACACAGGTCAATTAATTTGTAGAATTAATGCAAATTAAATAAAGCAATCATCGCTGGCACAGGATGTCCCGCCCAGTTTTTTGCCTGCGCTGCGTTCAGTGTTCCTTACATAAACAGCATGGCAGATCCCAACTGCATCCACGGTTACATGTGAATGTCTCTTTTCTGTCGCAGGCCAGATAGAGGGATTATTGGTCTATGTCAGTTCTTGCTCTACTGCTCGTTTGATCTGTAGAAAGAGACGCGATCAGGAGTTGTGAACGATCAGAATAAGCAATTGGAATGAGCAGATGATTATAAATGCATCAATATGCAGCGATAGCTTCACATCAGGTAAGCCTTGGCTAACAAACAAGCTAACATAGCTAGCCAACACTACAGCTGCGAGGTAACCACAAATAATAACTGTGGGGACTGGAGTTGTGTAAAGGTTTGGTTCCACACCATTTTGATCATGTTGATAAGCAAATAATACTGCTACTGTTCAGAAGAATACAATTCAATCCAAAAATGCTTTATTGATCCCAGAGGGAAAATAAGTGTTGTTGTAGGTCATACTATTTAATTATTCAAGGAGCTGTTGTAGATCCTGATGGCTGTGTTCAGGAGGGATCTCCTGTAGCAGTCTGTGTTACAATGAAACCGTTAAAGCATCTGATTGGAAACACTCTGGTGTTGTAGGATAGTCCCATGGAGAGGATGCTCAGGGTTGTCCAATATTAATAAGAAATGGCCAGCTTTACATTCAGAGAAAGTGTCAATCAGTTAGTATGCCTTAGCAAATGGCTAAAAAAAGAATAGGTTAAAAGGGCCACGTGTAAATCTGATTTTGGAGTTTAAAAAAAAAGTCCCATGGATGTCTACTGTATTTCCTTTAAAAAAAGAGCAACAGCATCCGGTTTTGTCCTTTATTTACACCAAAAAATTTTGTTTTTCAGTCATATTTAGGAATGTTAATTAATCATGAATGATTCACAGCTACCCTGTGATTAATTAGATTAACATTTTTAATTGTTTGACAGCCCGAATAAAAACATTTACTTAAAACTATACAGGGCAGAACTAGGTTTAATGAAAGCTGGGTTCAAGCAACATTTAGGTTTATCTCTTCTTCAGCACACTGGACTCAAATAATTAGCTCATTAGCAGAGCATTGCATAAATTAACTGCATGTTAAGGAGGTGATTTGGCCATTTGATGAGAGGGAGTGTATGACCAGGGAGGCATCTAGAAGTTGCAGCACGATGACCCTTGTCAGTTTGAGACCCCCTATTGGGAGAAAGCTGACAGATATCAAGCAGTAGCCCTTCAGAGGTAAGAAGGCTTTTGGTTTTTGTTATATCATGATGAAGACACAGATAATGTAGAAGCATTAGTCTTTAAGATGTTTCTACAATAAAGATGAAAAATGATCAGTGAGCTGCAGCCAGTGTGGTATATGATATTAAAAGGTGTTTAATCTAAAAACAGAATAAATCTGTTAGGAGGAAATATTTTTCACAGCACTGTGAGCAAACAAAAACTGGAGATGTGGGATGGGTGAGCTTAAAGCTAACTTAAGACCTAAAAAGGACACACTATTGTAAAGATTTCGATGTATAAACCCATCCAAGTTTTTGAAGATCTGTCAATGTAACACAGCTGGATTATAATCAAAAATCCAACTGTAAGATGAAAAAATAAACAATGTGAATCTTTATGTGTTTGAACATTTCTGTTCCTTCTCCAGGCTCCATTCATAATAAAGCTTCATAAGTAGAGCCTGTTTAACAAACTGTAAACGTCTCTCCTCCTGCAGCTCTTGGGCCCAGCTTTAATAAAGGTGAAATACAAACTCTGCACTCCTGCTCTTCATAAAATGTCTGGAGGGCAGAGAACGATAAAGTGGCGGTGTGGGCTTGTACCTCCGGCCTTATTAATTGGCTGGGCCACTTGGGCCCCCGGGGCCAAGGCTGTTACCTGTGTGAAGAGAGGCGATTAATGCCTCCCCTTTGACCGAGCCCGACTCTTAGCCCCGCTCTGCCGAGACGCTCTCTAATTAATCGACTCTTACTGTTGTAATAGGCTCCTCCTCGGGGGAGCGCTCGCTTTGACTATAAGCCCCCCCGCTTCAAATATGATTTCTCCTTTTCATGGTAAACAACAGGCTCCCTCATGGGATGGACAAAGATGAAGGAAGACGGATTTAAAAGATGCGAGTACTGGAGAGAATCAGGAGGGGGAAGAATAGCCTGTAACGGATCTGCTGACTGATGCTCACTGATGCTGATTACAGCAACACTTTCATACTCTAAGACGTGGACTAAAGTGACTTTATACATCACTGCGCTGTCTCTCTTCACATAAAGGTTAAGATGTTGTATAAAAGGACAAGCTCTCCGGGGATGATGACATGCTGCCTTCAACTACTCTGACATTTCTACCGTAATGCATCACAACTTGATAGAAATATGGTGTGCAATTACCTTGACAGTGGTCATTGTTTTTTTTAATTGCATACATCTATATCTGTAGGCCTTTGTAATTCACACAACAACTTATAATGGTGTCAAATATTAGATAACTTCTCAGCTAAACTGTCATGGCACCAGCTGTTATTAAAGACTTATTAAAGAGAATGATTTTTCTGAAGAAAAATTGTCCCAAAAGGATGTTTTCTTTGACAACATTACAAAAATTTACTGTACGAAAAATCCAATAACCTAGTTGGAAAGGTTTTGATGCTGGAAGTGTGGCTTCAGTGTAACTTTGGCCACTTTTGCTCCCAATAATTATCTCTACAAGGAAAGTGCTTTTTTTAAAGTATTCATACAAATTAAACTTTTCAACACCACGTAACATTACAACCAGTAGTCGAGTTGTAAAAAAAATTCAGGGGGGGGATGGTCATTTTTTTCGCCTATTAAAAAAATCTGGATTTTAATTTTTAAAAAGGTGGTATTTATAGAGTATTTTGTATTGCCGAATTAAAGAATTAAATAAGATCGGGTGAAATGGAGGCTTTATATATATCTGAAGAAAAACTGATACCAGCACCTTAGCAAATAATTCTAGTGCAGAAGCAGTTTTTTTCGTGCAAACTAGGCCTATACAAAACAAAGTATTAGATTAATTTAACATGAAAGACCAAACAAAATGAGTCATTTCTATTTTATTCATTACAACCCTCACTTAATCCACATGCTCATAGCAGTTTCCAAACGCTTTCGTAATCATGTTTTTTTTTCTACAGTTTTTCTTGCTCTTGTTCACATTCGTCCTGATTATGGCTAAATGTCGGCACTGTCAGATGAGCTCTGACAAGGTGATAATTTTTCCTAGGCCGATTATGGCTGGATGTGTAAAAAGAGTCGACACCTAGTGCAGATTCAGCAAGCAGCATGCATGTCTTGACTGAATGACAAGTCATGTATTTTAGCAAGCTAATTAACAAGAGAGATGTGGGGGGGGGGTCAAGTTTGGAGGGTAGCATCCTGGGATCTGTGCGTACACCTGTGGCAAGTCAGGTGGTCTTTAGATAACAAAAAGCAGGCTAGGTTAATTATTTAGATTAATAGCTCACCTGTAATTTTTTTCTTTTAAAAAAAATCCCGGACATCCCGCTGACCAGCCGCTCGTTTGGGCATGCTTGCACTTCTTCTACTCTGCACACTTGCAGCTTTTGCCGCTTTCGAGGTCATAAGGTGAACCCCGAAAATATCTGTATAAAATGAATCGCAATCCGACCTCTGGCATCTACCAACTGTTTACTAAAAATAAAATAAAAAAGTTTGCACTTAGTTCAAAAGTAAAAGTTCTCCTTGTAATAGCACTGTTTTTTTATGATCGGTGTTTTAATTCGGGACTAGTTTGTTTTCGCCGTAGTGAGAAAGGAGTGATACGGCTGCTACGTACCTGTTTTAGACCAATGCGGTGGCAGAGTTTAACCGACGTGATGATGTATGCGGATATGTAGACAGCTAAGGTCATGATGAAAACTTCTTTAAAACTTTTACAAAACCGAGTAAAAGCATGTAGGCCTATGTAAAATGTGTTACATGCATTTAACTTCCATGAAACATGAACAAGAGATGGATTTCATGTTAAATCCATCTCTTGGTTTAAAACGGGTACGTAGCAGCCGTGTCACTCCTTTCTCAGTGCGGTGAAAACAAACTAGTCCCAAATTATAACGTTGATCATAAAAAAAACTGCGCTATTACAGAAGGAGAACTTTCACTTTTGAACTCAGTGCGAACGTATAGATTTTATGAATTAAACAGTTTTTGTAGATGCCAGAGTTCGGAACGAGATGAAACGAAAACTAGGTTCACCTGGCCTACTCTCAGGCCAGGTGAACACAAAGTTCCAACATTGCGTTTCGTGGCCCTGTCCTCTGGATTTTATTAGACTGTTTATTTTTCGCTCAACATGCGGAGACCTAACATTTTCTGATGATGAAATTGTTTTATATAGGCTAAGCCTATTTATGATTTATATTTCCATACAATATTTACTGTAAAATGGAAGGGATGGAGATGGAGGATGGGACCTTTACTGGTGGGACGTTATATGTCGGATTTCTTTCTAAGGGGAGCAGCGTCCCCCTCCGCTCCCCCTCAACTCCCCCTCAACTCAACTACTGTGTGTATGGTTATTGTGCATCATGTTTAATGTGTGTTTCATGCTAATTTGCTACTTTTACTTTTAAATTTCCAATGTTATATTCTATGGTTGTTTGTTTTGTTTTTTTAATCACCAAATTATATAAAGCACCGTGTTATTACCCTGTTCCTGAAAAACTGCCTTGCTTTACTGCAACAGCGTTCTCACAGGTCTGCCTAAAAAGTCAATTAGACACCTGCAGCTGATCCAGCTGCTGCTTGTGTCCTCACTAGAACCAGGAAAGTAGAGCACATCACGGTAGTTCTAAAGTCCTTACACTGGCTCCCTGTAGCTCAGAGAATAGACTTCAAAATACTTTTACTAGTTTATAAATCATTGAATGGCTTAGCACTGAAGTATGTTGAAGATCTACTGTCACTATACCAACCCACCAGAACACTCAGGTCCTCTAATTCCAGTCCACTCAACATCCCTAGAATTAGAACCAAACATGGAGAAGCAGCTTTCAGTTTCTATGCTCCTCTAATCTGGAACAAACTTCCAGAAAACTGAAAAGCTGCTGAGTTCTTTTAAATCACAACTAAAAACGTATCTGTTTAGAGCTGCCTTTGAGTAATGCTTTGATGTATCATGTTTTTTCTGTATGCTTCTGGCTTTATTGCTGTTTTTACTTTATATGCCTGGTCTGTGTTTTACTGGTATTTTTATTTTACCCCTTAATCATGTGAAGCACCTTGAATTACCTTGTTGTTGAAAGTGTGTTATACAAATAAAATTGCCTTGCCTTGCCTTGCCTACGAATAAAACTGCCTTGCCTTGCCTACGAATAAAACTGCCTTGCCTTGCCTATGAATAAAACTGCCTTGCCTTGCCTTGCCTTGCCTTGCCTACGAATAAAACTGCCTTGCCTTGCCTACGAATAAAACTGCCTTGACTGGCCTTGCCTTGAACAGACCATCCCAACCATAAATCAAGGCATTATCATGCTTTGGGGGGGCTATTGTCCTTCACTTCTTCTTCTCAGCTTTGTCTTTTTGTGAATCTGTGTGGTTCTCTGCATTCTTGGTCTAAACTACGCAGTCTTTGAAAAAGATGTGTCTTTCAAGACAGTATATGTTGCTCAAATGCTCTGCAGGACATTTCTGCATTAATGTTGTCACCACAGAAAATTAAATTATCTTTTTCCAAGGTACTGATAGAACAGGAGTCTGGGTCTGGTGCTTTCTTCTCCTTTAGTCTGAAGCATATATTGTCCAAAAACATTTTATTTTATGTATAAAATCAATTCTGAAATATCCTCTGAGCCGGACTTTCATCTGACCCTGCAGCTTGGTCAACAGAGGTTGGCCTTTTGTTGTCACTGATGTTCTAAAACACAACAGCATTTTATTTGGCTGAGTGTTAGTAGTAGGCACTAAATGGCATGTTGACTGAGCTTATCCTTCAGACCAGAAAGGATCAGATACAGACAAGCAGCTGACTGGTCTGACTTCTAACCTGGTGTTGCTAAGGGATCATGGGGCAAGATATAGTGACCATGTGTGTTAATGGGTTGGACGTATTTTTATGCATACAATACTGTCTACACATGTGAACAAAAAGATAGAATATTCATTGTTTTAATTCTACATGATAAAGATTAAAATATCTTTTATTGTGACATTTGTCATATTTAACTGTCTTGGAAATGAAACTAAATATACCTGCAGAGCTGCTTGTGTTGTGATTGAAATTAAGAAACATCATAGGATGCCTACTGACCTTCACTCCCATTGCTCTAGAAACCAACACACTCCATGCACATGTGAATGCTGGATTTATGTTTGAATTCACAACTTTGCAGAATGAGGTTACCTGTTGAACTCTTCCCCAATTGATAATAATAAAACTAGAAAAGTGTGATATTCGTTTCATGCATATTCAAAACTCACCTGCTAGGTGTCATTGCAATAATAAGCACTAAGCTGCTCGTCTCTATAGGCCTTGCATACTGATGGTGCGCGCCTTGCTCAGAAACAGCTTGAATCCAGTCACATATACAGCTCACTAATGAGAAAACAATAGGGGAGCCTCAGCACAGTCTTGCGCCTTTTTCTCACACATTTCCATATACTTTTTCCAGTCTCTTCCCCTTTTTCTCCTGCAAATGTTCTTGTTACTCTCTTCACACGCTGTCCTCCTGTACATTTCAGCATGAGCTTGTCTCTCTACGTGGGAGGTTTGGTGAGAATTCCCCCGAGCTCTGGTCTGGAGATGGAGACACTGACGTTCTCACCTATCAAAGCCTCAGGCAGGGGTTCCACACACCAAAGTAACTGATATTATTTCTATTTGATGATTAGGCCAAAAAGACCAACTGTGGCTGCTGCAGCATTTTTCACTGAGGGAGGAAGATTTTCTTGGGCTGCTGTGGAGACAGCAAATCAAGTTGCTGGTATGTATACTGTGTTACCCAAAGGGGAATCCAAGCAAAGATACTCACTCAGTGGCCCTTTAGAAATATGTGCACGCCTAACTGCTCCTTAACTTTTCCATTTCTAACAAAAAGCATGTAACACATTTTTAGGACCAGTATATGTTGCAGCTGCAAAGAGCATTCAGATCTGGGAGAGTATCTCCTGTATAACCACATGGGTTTATATGTATAACACAATTCATGTTACAAGACAATTCAAAGTGCTTTACATTAAACATCAAAAGCCTTAAAGCAGGGTGCAGAAAAAGCAAAAGTACAGGAATAAAAACCATGATTTAAAATGAACCCCCCCCCAAAAAAAATCTATCTAAAAGAAGCCGTGCTGATTTAAAACTTAATAAAATAAAAACCTAATCGAAAGCAGCTGAGAACAGGTGGGTCTTTAACCTGGATTAAAATAAACTGAGTGATTCAGCTGATCTGAGGCTTTCTGGGAGTTTGTTCCAGACATGTGGAGCATAGAAGCTGAACGCAGCTTCTCCATGTCTGGTTCTGACTCTGGGAACTGATAAAAGACCGGATCCAGATGACCTGAGGGGTCGAGTAGGTTCATACTGGGTCAGGAGATCACTGATGTATTTTGGTCCTAAACCATTCTGAGCTTTATAGACCAGCAGCAGAACTTTG
Organism: Valencia hispanica; assembly: GCA_963556495.2. Taxonomy (NCBI): domain Eukaryota; kingdom Metazoa; phylum Chordata; class Actinopteri; order Cyprinodontiformes; family Valenciidae; genus Valencia; species Valencia hispanica. Next base: position 10,930,456 of record OY747720.1, on the reverse strand, counting down.
AAGTCCATCCTCTGATAGACAGGCAGCCAGTGTAAAGAACTCAGAACTGGAGTGATGTGGTCCACTTTTTTGGTCTTAGTGAGAACTCGAGATGGAGAATAAATGAAACTTTATTCTTCCAGTTCGGAGAGGTGCATGGTTTAAAAGACTGAATGTAAGTCTAAAACCTGTCAAAACTGCTTTAATACACATTCAAGAGATGAATACAAATTCACCCTGAAATTACCCCCAAAATATGTTATTACATTGTTAAATTACTTATTATATAATTCAAATTCTTTTCTGAATTTGTTCCTTTTTCTGAGTTGTTTTACATCAGTTACAAAATATAAAAATGTCAATTGAGAAAACACATTTTTCAGAATGTTGTTCTATTTAATGCATGTGTAGGTGCTCTCTAGGTACTCTGGCTTCCACACAGATACCAAAGGGATGACTGTTAGGTCAACTGAATACTCTATAATTGCCCTGAGGTAGGACAGAGTGTATGCATGGTTGTCTGTCTTGTGTGTCTCTGTGTTGTGTTGTCTTGTGATTGGCAGGCGACCACTCCGGGGTATACCTAGACTCTTGCCCAATGATCACTGAAGATAGGCACTGCCCCTGCCATGACCCTGCAAGGATAAGCAGGTATAGACCATGGATGGATGACTGGGACAGCAAATGAAATGGTTAAAGATTGATCATTCCATGTTTTTTTTTTTTCTGATGCTTTAGAAATGGCACTAAGCTACTTAGTTATGGACTGGAAAGTTACTTTCAATCATCCCGCTAAAAAAATAAGGTTATAAGACCATTTCTGTGATGTTTGAAATTTGCATAGCAGAGGTTTTTTTAGTAAAAAATAATTTCATTTCAACTTTAGAAAAATATCGTCATTTGGCATTCATCAAGAAAATTTGTCTTGCAAACAACACTTTTATGTTTTTTGTTCAGATCATCACAGTGGATGGAAGGACCTTCCAAAGGAAATTCAATAAATAAATGCATAACTCAAACCAAAACAAAACCTTTAAACATCAGTAAAATATTGACAAAAACATGTTATGACATATAACCTGTGGAACACAGAGTTAAAGGAGTTGACTCTTATTCCAGATGCTTCACACTCAGCTTTCAACTGTTACAGTGGACACTGAAATTCGTGCTTTCAAGACACCAAGGATGAGACCTTAAGGTTCCCAAACCAGAAACCCTCCTACAATGACTACCCCTTAAGATGCTGTCAGTGAATTCTACAAGCAGGGTCATGAAGAATACACTATACTTAAAGGTGAATTCAAATTCAAAAATACTTTATTGATCCCAGAGGGAAATAAAGTGTTGTTGTAGCTCATATAATTAATTATTTAAGGAGTTGTTGTAGATAATGATGGCTGTGGGCAGGAAGGATGTCCTGTAGCAATCTTACAGCGAAACTTAACAACTCTGTTGTTGTATGACAGTCTCATGAAGAGGATACTCCATGTTGTCCATAATTTTTTTTATTTTATGAAGAATCCTTCTTTGCATCATCATCTCCATTGGTTCCACAGTAGTGCCAATAACAGAACCAGCCTTCTTTATCAGGTTGTTGAGCCTTTGCTGATCCAACTACCCCACAAAAGACTTGTAGAAGATTTGCAGCATCTTGCTGCAAACATTGAAGGACCTAAGCTTCCTCAAGTAGTACAGTCTACTCTGTCCCTTCTTGTAGACGGTTTCACGGTTCAGTCTCCAGTCCAGTCTGTTGTCAAGGTGAACTCCGAGGTATTTATACTGCTCAACCACCTCCACTTCTTCTCCCTCGATGGAAACAGTGTTTGACTTATTCCTGTTTCTTATGAAATCTACAAACATCTCCTTTGTTTTATTCACATTCAAAGTAAGACAATTGTTTCCTCACCATGTCACAAAGCGGTCCACCAGCTCTCTTTATTCAGCTTCTTGTCCATCTCTGATACACCCAACAATTGCAGAGTCATCTGAGTATTTTGGCAGATGACAGGTCTCTGATTTGTACTGGAAGTCTGAGGTGTACAGAGTGATATTGTTCCTCTGTAGATTGTTCTCCAGCTTCTTCCTGTATGTCTGTATGAAGCACTGGAAATAGTAGAGTATCATAAATTGTGGGGGCTCAAAAACCCCATGATCACATTATAGGACGTGGACTTTGACTGAAGGAACAGGATCCTGCAAACAAATAATCAGAGTCAGCAGAATTGGTTTATCTGATCAGGATGTCTCCTGTGTTGTGACACAGATAGGTAGGTTGTGGCTATGAATAATTATGAATAATTGCTTAGGGCAATTAATAATAAAATTAATAATTTTATATCAAAATTACCAAGTTTGGGGCACCATCCTGGAATCCAGGAAATCAATAATAATAATAATAATAGCCAAATAGTTCAGTCTAAGTTAATGCTTATGAGTACCTGCCAAATAATGCTGACATAATTAAACAACAGATGAAGGAATAAGTTCTGGGTGTCCTTTGAACAGCAAGTTACTACAAATGTATGTGGAATAATGACAAATAACAACTTTTCAAGTTTATTGCAAAAATAAGTCATACTTCAGTTTAAATGTTTTAATCAACATCTGCAAAGTGTATGTAGTTCATAGCCACTCGTGTTTTAGCTTAGCACCACAGAATGAAGAAAAACTCTGGTCGGACGGAGTAACTCATGTTGTATGATTTAAACGACTCTGTCAGTCGCTGATAAAACACTGTTCATATCCAAACAATTGAAGAATTAATTCTTACAAATGCAGCAAAAACACAGTGAAATACACAATCAAAACAAACCTTAATTTGTTTATCTTAAGCTATTTATCTCTGCCCAGACACAACCTTATGTGACGTTTCTTAGACATCCAGGGAAGGGTGGCTCCTTTGTCTGAAAAGACTGGTGCTGAAGCAGAGAAACCAGCTGTTATAGCTGGTTAGTTAGCAGTAGCTGCGTGGGGCGCTAAGTGAGGCTTCGGATGCGGCTGCTTGGAACCGTTAGCTCGGAACGTCGTTTCCCCACGGACCGCTCCCATTTCGCGGGCAGCAATCCTCTCAGCAGCTCTTGCCTCTTTCAGCTCCCAGCTCCCGTAGCAAGCAGGTCAGCGGCACGGCAGCAGGCTTGCGGAGCATCAGCAAAGAGAGACTCCCTCGCTCTCTGTGGAATCTGTAATTAAAGATTCTTCCTGCAGTTTCCAACAAGTCATTCAGGACTTATTTCATCAGTTGAATACAGTTCATCTGATCAATCGGCAGACTGTAGAAGTGTTTCGAATCCAATGAGCTTCTTTCAGAAACTCGCCTCCGCCCTCACCAGCGAAGGAGGTTTAAAGCTTGTGCCTCTTCTTCGTGGTTGCCCACGAACAAAGAGGAAGAACAGAGCGGAGCCCTGTGCTCAAATAGGGGTGATGATGTCCCATGAAGTCCTCCTTTTTCTGTTAAAGCTGAGAGTGGATTGTGCACTCAGCACTCCTAATGGCGGGAGGTCTGTGTTTTGGCCCGGTAACCATGGGTGTGTTTTGAACACCTGAAAAATTTTGGTTGGAGATTTCCAAGGAGAATGGGTCCTACACTCGTGACCTCAGTAACCTGAACTCAGTTACATGGATGGATGGATGGATCAGCATCATCAACTATTACCAACAACTATTACCAACTATTACCACTTACAGATGGAGTTCAAGAGCTGGAAAGGTCTTGTCAGTTGTCAAGGTGTTCATAACTTATTTCTGTCTCTATTCAACAAGATCACTCCAATATCAAACAGCAGGTGTGATATAGCCTCTAAGGTCACACAGGAGCCCAATGTTTGGCAACTAAAGAATAATTGTGTCCAGGGCTGCAAAGATAAAGGAACAAGAATATGAAGGTTTTGTTATTCGGGTCTGAAGATTTGAATATATCCTGTGCCCTTGTAAGGGTGCTAGTTTATAAAACATTATTTTTCTTGTATTGATAACTTTTGATATTTCTTCAAAGGGATGTGCAGGACTGATCAGGATTTACCTGAAATGTATTGTGCAGCACAAACCGTTTTAGTTAGAGAACTAAGACGCTTTAGGAGCTCCACCTCCATGTGCTCTGCTCCCCCAACCGCGGCCAGCTGCCACTGTGACGAGGATGAGGCCAGTTGCACAGTCACCTGGGTTTGGGCCTGGAGGACAACAGCTGATGATGAATTGTTCATTTGTTCTGGCTGTACCCAGGGAGCAGGACTCAGAGAGAGACAGAGCCTGGGGCCATTACCCTGCCACAGCATATGCACCACAATTTTAACCTTCTGATTTTGTCCAGAAATCCCTTCTAAATGCACACACATACACGCACACGCAAACACACATACATATATCTTCTGGTTGAACCCCCCCCCCATCTCTGACCCATTTTGACGTGCAGTGAGAGGGTCACCAAGGGTCACGTCTGCATGGAAATTCAGGGTTAGAAAGAAGAGGAGGAGGGAGCATTTGTGGGACTAATAGCCGGAGGGTACCTCTTATTCACACCATACACACAAATGCAAAGCGATGCAAACGTTCATGCCATCTCTGCAGGGGGCCAACAGTGTTTTGACACATTCACTTATACATGAAGAAACATTAATGTTGAGGATGCACTGAAACTGAACATATGTAATGCAGACAGGAAGACATGAGCACAAACAAGCAAAGATGGGAGTGCAGGTGCAACCACACAAAGCACGTGGTCGAGAAGGTGACTGCTAAAGTCATTGGAATTAGTTTTCTTTTCAACACAAAAACACACAAGCACATTTGTAATCCCAAGCTTCAGAAGAATCTATGAATGTTTTTCATTGCAATATTTATCCAAATTGTAACAAAAACAGAATACAAGAACATAGTTAAATACACAATGTATTAGATTATGTATAAAATTGTATTAATTACAAGAAGCATTGCAAAGATTTGGTATAAAATACTAATGCACAAAGTCACATGAGTTGAAACAACACGGCAGCTGTATGCATGATTCACCTTGGATCAGAAATGATCAATGGTTAAATTCACCTTTATATCACAGACTATTGACTGATATATCTGATTGATAGCAGTCTTAACAAAGAAAGCCCCCAAATTATTATAGAAGTAAAAAACAAATTATGTTGAGCAAGGACGTTTCAAAAGGAACGTGATGCCTCTGGAGCAGAGTGAAGGTGGACGGACATTAGAGATATTAGTATGTATAGATAGAGAGAGGCCCTTGGATTTATAAAGAGCTATTTATTAACACAGATTGATCCATGTGTCTTTGAACATGACTTTCCCCCACAGGGCGGTCCAGACGGACGTTAATCCCTGTTCTGTGCAGAGAAATCAAAGCAATCAGTTCTTCCTCACTGAGGGTCATTTGCCCTGGAATATTCTGCTAATACCTGCAGCCCTCTGAACCTAGCATTAGATAACATGTAATTATTTTCAAACTTATCAGTTCTTGTTTTGTACAGAAAAACAGTACTATTTTACAAAATATGTCATGATACATCTGCTTATTTGTACAGTTACAACACAGGATTTAGTTTTTGATATAAAGAGCATACAATTATGAAAGTGAGAACATGTCTTTAAACAAAGAAGACTATTAGTTACTTTTAGACTTATTTATGGGTCTTTTGCTTTAATATCCCAGTAAAGATTTAAATGACTACCAATATGTTGGCATGGCAGGAGACAGCCGTGTTGGCTCTACCATCGTTGCTTGTTCTAATTAGGAAATGCAGGACAAAAAGTGGTCAGACTGATGACAGATAACCAGAAGGTTGCTCTAATGGCCAGTTACTTGACCTCTGACCTCTCACTTTAGGGCCAATGGGTCATGTTCAAGTTTCATGAGATGTGCACTGGTTGTTATGGAGATAAGTCTCTAACAAGGAAGGGTTGAGGTTATGACCCCCCGTCCACTAATGATGACCTGAGATGGCTGCAGCATTTATCAGCCGGAAACAATAGACATGGCAGTGTGGGTTCATATGAATATTTCAGTATCGTCTCAGAGTACCGAATAAGTGATTATCCAGTCAGAGCTCCACAAAGACTGTAGATGAGGAAAAATCAGCCTCTCATTCAGTCACAATATCAATTATTATTCAAAGTCAGTGTCAAACATGAAAAAATGAATAGAGTAATACATTTGTTGTCTGTGTGCTGCTCATAATCTTAACCTTCTCTTTGTTCTATAAAATAATCTAATGGGAATCTGCAATAATAATGAATATTGCTGGAATTGATGTCTGGGTCCATGCCAGCATCTCAGATTCCCAGAGTCATTACAGAGAAGATTAATTCTCTCCATATTTTACATCCAATTTGGCCATAGCAGTCCATTGACCCCACCACAACTTGTGGTACTCCTGCCTGCACCCCAGCATCTGTCTGAGACCACCGAATGCACAAAGCAGCAAGGGAGGAGTATATTTCAGACAGTGGCTGTTCTATACTGTTTGGGGACTGGGTTCAAAAGAAGCACATGATTTTCCTAATTATTAATTCGTGTTTGGATTTTTAAGATTTGAGCTGTATAAATACAGAACGGACTTGTCATCAAGTTAAATAATTCAATCATTAAAGGATCTGTGGGGCAGTGGTTAAAGACAGGAGCCCCATGTTCAGAGGCCTTAGGAGTGTTTACATGACAACGTTTTTCAGCAAAACGGAGGTTTTTCTCTCTGATTCAGCCTCTTGTTTAAACGACAACGGGAAACTGGGCAGGCGAAAACACAGCTTTTGGAAAAGGGCTTCCAGAGTGGAGAGTTCTGAAAACACTGGGTGATTCGTTGTCATGTAAACGCAAGCCGGAGACTTTTGAAAACGATGACGTCACTGCCAGCCGCCTACGGCCATGTTGGACTTGCACACTCTGCCTTTCTACAGAAAAACAACAATGGCGGATCCAGGTATGCTGTTACTGCTGATGCAGCTTCTGAAGTTTTTTGGTCTTTGTAAGCAAAACTTAGAGATCATCAGGCTTCTCTTCAATCGCCAATGGAAACGCATACAGTACGTGCGTCAGATAATCAATATGCCTTTATTTAAGCGGAGGTGAACTACAAGAAGACCGCCATTGTTAGTTATCATAAAATGTTTCTTTTCCGGGTTGTGAGGGGGAAACCATGGAACACTGCATACACGGGGCACACTGCCATCTAAAGGCCGGGCATATGTACTACATCGTTTTCCATCGCGCGCCCTGTCGTGTAAACGCAGTGCGTTTTCATCCGCGTATTCAAACAAACACAGCAACGATGTTGTGTAAACAGCCCCTTAGTTCTCAATGCGGTTGTCCCAGGTTCGACTCTGGCCCACTGACATTTGCCGAATGTCTCTCCCCTTTCTGTAAGCCTATCCACAATCAATAAAAGCCACTGTGGCCACAAAACCTTTATTAAAAAAAAGATCTGTCATTAATAAAATATTTTTTCTTTTTTGATAACTTCAAAATTAAAAAAAATAACTCAATTCATTTGAATGACGAAATAATCAAATTTCTTCTTAAGAGCCGTTAATAGTCACGGTATCTAAATAGAACTAAAATATTGAAACTTGAAAGGTTTATAAAAATTATGAAGGGTGCAAATGCAATTTTTAAAACTTTCATTCAAAATAATGAGTCGCTGGTTGCCATGGGGATTTGTTTCTTTTCTGGAGAGCTGGAATGAGACGGAGCCTACAGCGCCACTATTTTCACAACAGGCAGACAAAAATATGAACAACAGTTAAAAATCTTTCTTTTATGCTTTTGAGTGTTTCACACAATAAGCTCTCTATGGAAGCTAACTGTCTGGTCTTTAACTTCCTGTAAAGCACAGGAAGTTGTAAAGCAAACAGTATTACTATATAAAAGAGTATTACTATATAAATAACCTTGCCTCACAATACAACAAATGGTCACTAATAAAAACTAAACATCAACTTGTCAAAAAAACAAAAAAAAACAGAAAAAGAATTGAACTATCATGGCATCAAAATAATGCCAGCTTAAAAAATAGACTGACAAGAACTATTGGCACTTAAAATAAGAATTGGAATTGAAAGTACAATTATAACAGAAAATATTAATTTTAATCTAAAAAACAAAATGTAGTGACAATTTCTGTATTGAAAGTGAAACAAAAATTGAAAGTGGAAAAAAATGTATAGTTGTTTATGCATGACTATATTGACTAATATATATATATATATATATATATATATATATATATATATATATATATATATATATATATATATATATATATATATATATATATATATATATATATATATATATATAAATAAATAAATAAATGAGAAGCCACACATACCATCAGTTGGGGTTGAGTAACTTGTTGCCACATTTGACTGCACTGTAGCAATACTTTGATTTCTCAGTTTTGTTATACTTAAGGTACCCTGTTACTATTGCCTTCTTTAGAAGGTAAAAAATAAATAAACAACTAACATCCTAAGTACATTCAGATCAGGTTATGGTCTCCAATCAACTCACTTTGTTTACAATCTGTATGTTAATACCCTAACAGCATGAAGTCTGAATGTTGATTATTAAATATCCTCACAGCTGAATTATTTCTCAGCCAAAACACATTTATGTGTCACCAGCTTACCTGTTCCCAGAAGTTTCATCTCAACTTCAGATATGAGAAAAAAAGAACCTTTGTTCCAGAACATGATGAAAACCAGGATCAGGTATTAATTCACCTCTCACTCCTAATTCGGATGGGAACGCAGGACAGGCCTGCTAATAACCACCGACTGGTGGAAAAAGAAAACGGTAGGGAAGGAGAGGGTAGGGTGGAGAAAAGCAGATTGTGAGAAGAATAAAATTTCCAAGGCTGATCTGCAGGAGCAGTTGTCGGGAGGTTAAGGTGAAGGCCAATCCAGCTGTAAGAGAGGCCAGGATTAAAGTCTTTGAGATATGGATCCACGGGCTCTCCAGCTCTCAGTACCAGGGCTTAAGTATCATATCCGTGGACAGACAATCAATACCCCTGCCTTTCTTTTTCCTCCGTCTTCAAGGGGATTTTTTTTGGCAGTGCTTTCATGGGGTCCTCTCCTCATGCCCCTAATGACACTGTGGGAGCTACGCTTCAGGCCGCAGGGCTTCAATCCCAGCCGCTGTCGAGTCAAGAGAGGATTTCATCCAGAGCATGTTCCCTGTACATATGTGTAAGAAAACATACTTATTTCACATGTCATACAACATACAGTATAAGCTCTCCATGGGTGATGTGCAGGTGAGAGACAAACCATCAGTTCAGTGTCAAGAGCTGATGATGAAATGTCCAGTAGACATTTCTTTACAGTCATTTAACTGCTTTTTAACTCTCATACACTATGAATAATTTCCTTACATTATATTAAAATATTTGAGTGACATCCTACATTATTATGTGGTTGCACTTTAGAGTCCAGCAAGAGCAGAAGAGCTACAATGTAAGAAGCTTCTCGGAGCTATATTATCAAAATTCAAGACGATGAACTTTGATGTTGATAGAATTTCAGCTTTTATGTTTATGTATAAAAATATATATATTTAAAATGTTAGAATCAAGTAAATTCTTAGACGTAACTTTTAAATAATGTAGTTGTCGCCGTCTTGTTACTATCTGAATGTGATGTGATTTGTTGGTATGTTGATAATTCAGTGAAAAACTCCTGTCTGGAAAGTAGTTCAAGTATCTTGGTGTTTTGTCGTCAGTTGATGACGACAAACAGGTTGATGCATGAAACAGGAAATGGATAGATGGATCAGAACTGCATCTGTAGCAAAGATAAATCCAGTTTATTGTGGTGAAGGAGGTGCTGAGCTGAGAGTTAAATCTTTATATGAACTGGTCCATTAACACTCCAACCTTAACCTATTGTGATGGCACATTGATTGGGATTCAAGAGTGTTAGCTTGGATGCAGGTGGCTGAAACTAACTCTTTCTGTAGGCTCCTCAAATGAGGACCTCCATCATCCATGGGTAGCTTGAAATTGAGCCATTGTTCCTCAGCACAGACCCAGTGGCAGGGCAATTTAGCTGTGGGGGCCGTGGCTTTTATTGGGAGATCGCAGTTTTTATTAAACCCCTTTGCTTTTTTACATTCCGTTGGCAGTGTGTTACATACTTCCGGGTCAAATCTGCCTTTTTTGACACCCTTTCAGTGTGCATATTCATATCATACATCATAATATACATAATTTGAAAGCTTAGATTCTTTTAGGGACAGGCTGGCTAGAGGGAGGTTAGGGAGTTTTCCCGAACGACCGGTCCAAATTGGTGCCAGACTGTTTGTTTTTTTAGCCACGTTTGAGCTTCTGTTATAATGCTGCTGTGTCTGCTTGTGTACAGGAGTGAGGCATCTTCCTATATAGAAGATATTTGTAAGAACTACTGGTGCAGCTGCGGGTGATTAGTACTTCTCACTGCATAGCTGGATTCTGCTGTCAACTATTTTGATATTGTTTGCTAGCTGCTACCAGACATCAGTAGCTCTCTTCTGCTTTGAATGGAAGGCTGCCTAACCTCACAGTGCTTCCAAATATAGGTCGCCTCTGCGCCAGAAAGGTTGAGATATTCATGAAAAAAAAAAAAAAAAATTCTGCTCCACGACCCACCCGAGGTAAAAAAAACTTCCAAGCTCCCGGGCTGAATTTTAACGCCATCCTATCCCTGCTTGTGATTCAAATGATGTATGCCAATCAATGATACAATTATAACTGTAAACACAGTACACGCTCAGAAAGCAAATAAATGACAACTTACCATTTAAAGCCACATTTCAAAACCCAAGACACAACCATCTCGTACAAAAATTGTCTTTTTACATTCACGATGGTCCAGTAATGTCCTTCTTTAAAATAGTCTTATGTCCAAAATGCAACATCATCTGCTGCTCAAAACCTTGATAATTCCCTTTCTTGTTTGTATTTCTCATAAAGTTTCATCAGAACTGCTGTTAGCTTGCAAGTTAGCCTAACAAATACCATAGCACACTTCTTTGTGTTTATAAATGGCCTGCAAACAAGAAAGACCAGACTCAATAAATTGTATGGTTAGAATTACACAGGCATTGTAATCTGTCGTGTGCAGGACAATAGTGATTGGAATTTCGGCTCATATTTTTGGTTTCTTAAATTGTTTTACTATAAAAATGGTGTAATGTAAAATTTTGTGTCAAGGAAATTACTAATCTACAAACATCCATCCATCCATCAATTATCTGTAACCGTCCATCCTATGCAGGGTTGCGGGGGGGCTGGTGCCGCTCTCCAGCAGTCATGGGGCGAGGGGCGGGGTTACAACCTGGACAATTATGTTAAATGTTTATTATTTATATGACCTATTATATTCACCACAGAACAGTGCTATAAAATGTACAAAATGTTAAAGTACAAAAACCAACTCTGATTGTATGTAAAATATTCATAAACTTTAAACTATTTACAGTGAACAACATAGAAAAGCTAAGATAATGTATATAACTGCAGAGTCTGCTCGAAATATTTTAAGTTTGCAAACTCTACACTCGGCTTCCAAATTTTGCTAAGTTACCTGCTGTCACTCAATTTATTACCTTTTCAGCCTGTTTTGACTGTAGCACATTTTTCTCCTCCCGTTTCTCCGTGTTTGTGGCGCTATCTGTGTGTGTGTGTGTGTGTAAAACCCTCCTCCCCTCACCTCCCCTCCCCTCCCCTCCCTCCTGCTCAAGACATGCAGCTTGAACAGAAGAAAAAAAAAACATCTCCAGTCGGCTCAGATCAGTCAATTTAAGGGCCGGTTCGTTCGCGAACGACACATCCCTACAGGACAATACCTTAATAGGCAGGCCCGGCTGCCTCAGCATTGAAAGAATTCAGCTGAAACGATTCATTTGATGAAGATACATCCTTGTTGCTTTACTTTTGGAAGTTCTGTTGGGGACATCCTACTTGGAGGAGACTAAAGCCTGTTTCAAAAAACAATGGTGCCACTTTGTCGCAAAGCGGAGGTGGTATAAGGGACCGTTTGGTCATTCATAAGTGGTCAAATCCAGTGTTGCGGTAATATTACAATCAAGACTGGTGGCAATATTCTCGCCTTGCCATGCTGCCATGGCGCATTCAAAGGACACACCATTTCCGCAGTATTACCCTGATATAACAAGGTAGGCAAGCCTTGAATACTAATTTTATCTGTGACGTAGAAGGGACTGGCTTTTTCTGACTCACTCGTTTTTCCCTTCTTTTTCCTTTCTGTGGCTTATGCCGGCAATAAGGTTGGAGAAAATATTCACCTGCAGCATGCATATGCAACTCAGAGTGATGATTGTATTACAAAAAGAACAAGTATTCTCAGTGAACTAGACCTTCATACCACCAGAGTGCTTTTTATTTGATTATACTTCTCATTGCTGCTCCTCTTGAAAAGTCCTATCTCCTGCAGACACCTTTCAAAAACTGCAGAAACTTCAAAAAGGTTGCAGTGATAATGATTTCTAGTGAAAAAAGGAAGTTTAATGTGAGGTATGAAAAAAGCTGGACCAGATCCAGACATAAATTAGGTCTTATCTGGATCTAGATTTGATTATTTTTTTAACCGTACATCTTGGAATGTTTTTACGGGAAAAGTTATGCTTATGAGTTTCTATGGCATTAAACAAAAATAGAGGAATCTTGTCTATATCATTAAAGACAAAAAAGTGCTAAGATAATACATGTCATACGATTCACAGAGGTATCAATAAAGTGATCTGTACTGACAGAGAAAAATAATATTAAGAATATTTAATATAAGATTCAATTATTCAGTTTTTAAACGGGTGTTGATAGAAGCATATTGGGAAGTCATGTTGGGCATGTCAAAATGCCTTGCTAAGTTCCTAAAGAGAATAAAGTTCAGAATAAATTCCTGAAAATGTGCCTTACGTTCTGTCACAGCAGTCTGTTGGGGAAAAAGAGGAAAAACACAGCAAAACAACCAGACTCTGGTCTTATTTTTGATGGAACATAGTGAAAACATGCAATGAGTAGCTTTTGGCTCGACTTGAAATGACAAAAACCTTGACATAAAACAAAACCGGGATGAGTTCCAGCCACAACCTTTGGTAATGCCACGGACCACCTCTGATCTGGGATTGGCAGCCGACATGAATCAAAACGATCGATTGACCCACGGTTCCAAAAGAAACACATGATCTGGAAACAACAAGGTTTGCGACCCTGGTGTTATGCTGTGAGACAGGTCCCAATCATAGGTGAGGATTTGATGAGGTTCTGAGGTAAAAAACTGCATCAAAGACTTTCCAAGGGTTCCAAGGGTGGTGGGAGGGAGTAACGGAATAAAAACTTTTTTCCTTACACTTGTAACACCCTTAACAAAAGATGAAAAAAAAGGCATTTTCAAGCTTTGGAGTTCAGAGGAAAGCCCCTCACACACAAAGCAGGGACCTTCTCATGTTCTCCACAACACCATAGTCATCAGTATAAAGAGGCACAGTTTGGCGCCTGTACAGACGTGGATTACAGCTAACCATGCGGTAAAGCCAAAGCAAGTTGTTCAGTGCACGCCTCCCCAGCAGCCAACCCTGAAAGCATGACGCCCCCTCTTTAAAGCTACCATTATGTCCCCTGTTTCATGGGTTCCTGTTTTCCAGAGGGTCAGTGTTCAAATTTGATTTCAAGCCCTCCACTGGCAACGCTGGCTGGCAGCGGCTGTGAAAAGACTTGGGGATGAGGGAGAGATTAGCCAAGTTACGCTCCCCTAATTGAAACCAAACGACCTCTCTGGGCAGCTCTCAGAGGATGATTAAAGCCTGGTCTTGGCCACCTCTGTTTACTTAAAAAAATGATGTTTCCAATATATCGACACCCAGCACGGCCGATGAAGTCAGAGGGGAAGATTTGAGGCCTCAGCCGAGTCACAGAGCCTCGAAAACAGCTGCTTTAAATAGATTCAATTAGAGCTGGCTCTTTTCTCCTCAGAGCATCACATCGCTTTCATGTCTGCGTCGGGCTGAATTTCCAAAGATGACCGCCAAGAGATTACTGCTGACACATTCCTGTAAACTGTAGGAGATGCATCAGGCCCCAGCTTTTAGGGTTCTGCCAGTGCCGGCCTGGCAGCCAGCGCTGAGGACAGTGGTGCCAGGAAAGCAATCCGGCTGTCCCAGAGCGAGGGCCTCCAGCCAGGCAGGACCAAGTGGAAAGTGAACCTGCAGCGTGAATTAGTGTCAACTCCAAGAAATACATATGTGTGGAAATGACTGAGAGTGATCAAACTTCACTGTGTGTTTGATATGGCTGTGATCATGCTCACCTCCCACTGCGCAAACGCCCATCTGTGTTTAAATAATCGCTCTCATCATATATTTTCATTCGTTCTAACATTGAGTGATTCAACACTGCATCACTGTTTCATCCCTTCGTAATCCTTGACTCACATTCTCTTAATAAATCCCTGAAAATAAATCACATTAGATAAGAGGACTAGTTTATTTCTCCCAGATGAGAGCAAAGCATCGGTGCTGTTTAGTCTGGAAAAAGCTGCTGTAATGAGGTTTGAATAAGACTCAGGGACATACAATAAAAGACCGGGACCACAGATCAAACCCTGCTCTGGTCCATCACACTTAACACACCTGTTAGCTGCTGTTCTGTAGTGGAAGTTAGGACTTGTAACTGCTGTTTTGGGTGTTTGGTGAGACCCTGATGTGGTTTTCAAAAACGACAACAAGGCAAGTGATATTAAAACAAAGCCCTGCAATAACTGTAACCTACACCACACTTAGTGGTTTATGCTTTAACATCAGAGGGATATGGGCTGAGCCAAGCCTGTTTTAGTGGAATTACAACAAAATACAAGAGTTTTAAATTTCCTGTTTGGTCTGAACAACTGCTTTCATTTTTTTCTCTCTGCAACATTTGAAAAAGCTTTATGAAAGCAGATTCAGGGACCCAGTAAGAGTTTCCACATCCCATGAATTTGATGGCATTATCCTTTGATTAATAATTTAATAAGGCAAAGCTGGCGTGAATGCATAGAGTTAATGAACCTAATGAACATCCTGGCGGAAGATGGGAGGGGAGTGTTAATATTCAAAGTAAAACCTGCCCTGAACCAGCATGGGCTGAAAAGCCACTTGGAGTAGAAGAAGCAATTCCTCCTAAAATATTATAAAAAAATAAGTAAAAGTTTGCAAATGCACACAGGAACATTTACATTTTTTGAAACACATCCTATATGTCGACACAAGATTTGAAAATGTTTGGCCATAATAACTATTGTTACTGTGACATGTACAAAAGTAGTTATTTTTGGTTATGTAGGGATTCATTTACTTTAATGTAGTTTATTTAATTAATTGATGATTAAATGCAATTGGCATGTAAAACTATTATTTTCGGTTTAGTAGCATGAGCAGCAGGACTGTGTAACCGCTCCAGAGCCTGTTTCCGTACGTGCCGACGTCTGTGTTCAAACCAGACTCCAGTATAGAGTGTGAAAGCTGCCAGTTCAAAGCCTAACCAGACAAAGGAGAAGGCGCAGCTGAACTTCACATTGCCGTTTAAGCATTTTAATCTTTGAATGAGATTAATATGGCCTGATGACCGAGCATCCGCAGCAAAGTGGTGGCGATGTTTTGGAAAGAACACCTGCTGGCGGCGACGTAGCTACAGCGCACTTTAGAGTTATAAAAAATATATTTCGACGTCACCTCCCCTGACGTCGCCTTAGTCTCTAAACGTATTGTTTTTTTGTCAGTTTCTGGTCTTAAATTGACATTTACAAAAGTAACATATTACATTAGCTTAGACAGTATCCCAATAAAAATTTAAGTATCCACATAAAAAGTGCCATCAATAGACAAAATCTAAAATTAAATGGGAAAAATGCATATACAGTTTATCTCCAAAGAAGTAAAATTATGCATCACTGACAATATTATTTAAAATACCTGATACAGATCTGCAAACGGGTAATTTTGTAAACAAAATATAAATTTTTGTAAAATAATGGAAATTATGTACTGGACTGGAAAATTCTGGACTTCTGTAAGTCAATGTGTAATTTCATTCAGCTTTAAACAATTTAGTTTAATAGGTATCAGTTCAGGGCACTCAGGCGTCATTTTAACCGGGGACATGTCCACAGCAATATTTATAATTGACAGTTTTGTCCCCACCACTTTTAAAAGCCTGATGCAGAATTTCTAATAATAATGGCTTACATAGCGTTTTTTTGAGACTCTCAAAGTGCTTTGCAACTCCATTATTCATTAACTCTCACATTCACACACACTGGTGGAAGCAAGCTATGATTACAGCCACAGCTGCCCTGGGGCAGACTGACAGAAGTGAGGGTGCCATATCGCGTCATTGGCCCCTTTGGCTAACACCAGTAGGCAGGTAGGTGAAGTGTCTTGCCCAAGGACACAACAACATGTAGCAGATAGAAGCAGGAATCGAACCAACAATTTCTGGGTCGCAGGCCACTGAACTACAGCCGCCCTACAGCCGCCCAATAATTTCTTACCATCGCAGATCTAACATCTACTTCTGCTCCCTGAAGAATTTCCATATAATCAGTATCCGAACTGACTGGTATTCAAATCACTCTATTCCACAACAGGCTGCGGTCATGGTTTGTTTCCTCCGCGGCTGCTGCAGTATTCTTTGCAGAGTGTAATGTTACAAGTTTTAATAAAGACTCAGTCCGCTGCAAACACCTTTAAGGCATAATTTAAGCCTTGTGCTTGCATTCAAAAGTGGATACAGTATCAACACGTGACTGATTAACTCGTAGGCTGTCTCTTTATTGCAAGGCGTTCTAAAAACACAGAGTCGCTGCTCCATAGATGTTTGCACAGATGCACAGGTTTGTGCACCATCAGTGTGCACAGATCTGTAAAAATTATGTGTGGTGTCATATATAATTCACCACTGGCAGGAAAAAAGCCTCGTTGTCTATGCTAAAAAAACGGAGAATTTCCTCAAAAGATGCAGGGAGCAAACGAACCCTTTGGTCACCGGTAATTACGTAATGTTTACATAGTTAAGCTATTGCAAATCTGCATGTGTCTTTTATTTTGAAATTTACCAAATGCTTTACACTAAAACCGTGGAAGTGTGTCGTGTCAAAAATAGAATCTAAATCTAATTCTAATTTGAATCTTTAGCGGAGCAGTGCGTCGAGATGCTTTAATCTGTTTGGTATAATGGTTTCTATTTGCTGTGGATACCGCGCCGCTGAAGCATCTGGTGTAAATTTGGGGTTAACGTAAGACGTGGGTCTCCTCACCCCTGCTTTCCACCGGACGTGTAAGCGGCGCGTAACGTAGCCTAATAGACACATTTTACACGTGAGTTCAACTGTGTGTCCCTATCCACCTGGAGCATTTTAGATGTGTATCACTCTTGAATGTGTTCCACCCAGCTGGTCCCGGGAGATCACAAAATAACAGGAGAATTGTAATTGTATAACTTAAAGGGTAGTATACAGGGGGGGGAAATTATATGTTAATACGTATCATAAACTCCCCATCCACTCCCAAAACTGCAGATATTTCTGTCCATTTCTTCACTTTTTTCATATTGTCCTTGTAAAAAGGATCACTGGTATCATATAAACTGGGTGATTCTCGACTTCCAGGGATTACATTTTAGTTGTCCGTGAAAAAAACTAACAAATTAGACCCACAGACCGACTAACTTCAACCGTGGTGTCACAGGTAATAGCGTTTTGTGTTGTTTTTTTATAGTTAAGCAATCAGAAATCTGCACGTCTTTCAGAGATTAGACTTCAAAATACTTTTACTAGTTTATAAATCATTGAATGGCTTAGCACCAAACTATGTTGAAGATCTACTGTTACTATCCCAACCCACCAGACCACTCAGGTCCTCTAATTCCAGTCTACTCAACATCCCTAGAATTATAACCAAACATGGAGAAGTAGCTTTCAGTTTCTATGCTCCTCTAATCTGGAACCAACTTCCACAACTGCAAAGCTGCTGAAACACGGAGTTCTTTCAACTAAAAACTCATCTGTTTAGAGCTGCCTTAGAGTAATGCTTTGATGTATTGTATGTTTTGTGTATGCTTCTTCCTTTATTGCTGTTTTTACTTTATATGCTTTGTCTGTGTTTTACTGCTATTTTTATTTTACCCCTTAATCATGTAAAGCACCTTGAATTACCTTGATGTTGAAAGTGTGCTATACAAATAAAACTGCCTTGCCTTACCTTTTATTTCGAAATTTTCCAGATTTCTTTCAACTGCTCCCATGTCTGATTTCCTGTCTGGCCCAGTCTAAACTGCTGAGCTTTACGTATGTTAGAATAGATCTGCCACATAAATTTTGTCGAGGGCCGCAACACAACGCTTCTGAGACGCGTCCGATTCGCGCCGCTCGGCGCCGCTTGGCGCCTGGTGGAAACGAACCCATTGCAGCTACATATTATGCTTCGCAGACATTACACGCTGCGTCCGGTGGAAATATGGAGTTATTCTGGTATGCTGTGGCAGCTTTGACAGTCCATACTCCAGGGTTTGTGAAAGACAGACGCAAAGTCCTGTCTCTCATTTCATCCCATTTTAACCTGTTTTCAGGTTAGTGAATTATTGAAAGGCTAATAGCTTTGTTGCACATTTGAAAAATAACCTCTTTACTGTTTTTACAGAAGTTTGTGCAGAGTTCTCTGGTTGTTCGTTAGCTGTTTGTGATGAAGCCTGAGCTATTGTGCGCTGATAGAGAACATGGCACCAGCAGAAGCTACTGCATTGTAAACTGGTACAGAATGTCATGCGATTGTTTGTGTAATACAAACTTTAAATGTACTAAAAGATGTGTGGATAAAAACAGCTGTGAATGTATGCACTACTGTTTGTTTAAATGGAATCTCAAACATATTACCCGAGTTTAATCTGGTTCGCCATACTTCTGTCTGCATGTGTATGTTGAGTAAGGAGCAAATAAATTGTAGACTGTTTATGTGGAAACATATTGGATAAAAATTAAGAGTTTTACTGTGAGGTTAAAATGTGTGATAAAAGCTGTATCTAAGTACAAAAGTATTTAATGTGACTGTTCATAGCACAGTAAAAACTGCATTGCCTAATATGACAGAGAGAATTGCATTGATGTAATAGTTTTTAAAAGGAGACAAGATATGATGCTGTGGGCAATGTTTAATAAATCGAAACAAACTCCAGGAGGATTTGTGAAACACATACATGTCCTTTCTCATCTTTTCATCCTATCTTATCCTGTTATCGGGAAATTTGCTGTGGTGCCAGCCCTGGCACCTTAACATTACATTTGGAAGAAAAGGGGGAAGCTTGCAAGTCTGATGAGTCGGGGTACTTCCATCCCAACTGTGAAGCACAGGGGTGGCAACATCGTGCTGTGTGGCTTTGTGAGCGATCTAGAAACCAGACTTAGTTACACTGGTTCTGTTAGGACAAATAGGCCAAAATTAGAACCATTGTAGGGAGCTTGTGAAAGATATGCCAAATGTTTAAATATATCAAATATTAAGTAAATGTAAACTTAATTTGCCAAACTTAATTCAAACACTAATTTGAAAAAAGTTATAAATATTTCTCATTATTCTGCCATTTAGCAAATAAGAAAATGGCGATAGTCCCAACTGACCTAAAACAGGAAACACTGAGTGTGATTTAATGTCAGTCGCTAAGACTGAATTCGTTATGTTTTTTTTTTGTTTCTTGTTTTTTCATGTAGTGTATGTAAACTTTTAGTTTTATCTGTACACAACAATTCTGGGAGTAAAACCTTGTCACTTTGGGAGATAAAAATAATTAACAATGGCAAATTATTCAACCTCCATATCAATGGTCTCGGTTTATTTCATTTCAAGCCTTGTGTTTGTAATATAGCAAGAACCTGCAGAGACCACCTGGAATTTAGTTTGGCATGATAATAAAAGCAGACAAGACAATACGTGATGCTAAAACAAAAATATTATCAAAAGTTGACAACTGTAACAGTTTGCTTGTTTATGTAAGATATTGGTATAGCGTGTTAAACTGTCCTTTAATCTCTGTGTTTGTGGATTTAATAAGAAAGCTTAGTCATTTTAGAGGTGGTCATTGTAATAGAACGTTTGAGAATCCACTGCTGTACAAATTCACTTCTTTAACTACATTAATGACATTCAACTCAGCTCCAATTAATTTGTCTTTATGTCAATAATTGTAATGCTTCCAATGAGTCATGTGGTGGACATTCTTAAATCAACCAAGTATTTCACTTATTGAAAAATGAACAGCCTATCTCAGAGGTTTTAGGATTGGGTTTATGATTAGCTTTGCTACCTCATATATACTTATTGACAAAGAAGAAAGAGGAGAAGCAAACCTTGCTGCTGGGGCTTATGAAGAAGCTGTTCTAGTGGACTGTAATGCAGGAAAAACAAAGTCAGCAGCATTGGTGTATGGTAGCCATTATCTATCTCCTTTTTCAGTGATTAAAAGCAATCGGTTCTCCTCTTGCCTCAAACTCCGGCCTCTGGCCAAACCACCAACCACAGTTATTTCTCCTGGTCCCAGAGCACCATTTAATAATGACCGCACGCTTCACTATTGTGGTCGGACCTGTTTGTGTATGCTGGGGCTAGCTGAAGGGGAGGAAAGGGGGGTTGATGGAAAGAGAAAAGGGATGAAAGGCAAGAGATAGAGAACAAAATAACAAAATAATAAAATAAAATATTATGCTAATAAGTTATTATTACTAATTTAATAAGGGATACAAAATAGACCAGTTTTTCTTTTAAAGTGGCGTGACACTACATTTGTTGCAAGTTGGTGATACATAAATATATTTAATTAAACTTGATAGTAATATTGCCGCAACGCCAGGCTTTTGATTGAAGGTCATGCCTTCTTGCAACAGAGTGTGATGTCATTATGTCACAGTATTTAGAATGCAAGTAAACATGGGGAGTTCATTTCGCATTTGTAAACTGTATCAGCTGAGATTGCAAACTGGAGCGATGCAAAGATCTGGGAGCTTCTGTTTACCATGGACTTTTCTGTCACACGGTTTATACAACTCTGCACTCACACAGCGTGGACACCAACCCCACACCCCCTTTATTCTGCCATTGTCTAGTGTTTTGTGGACAACAGGTGATCCCGCCCCATCGCCGCCACAGGGTGACCATTTATTAAAAGACCCCCTAATGCATGCTGCCTCCTCTTTAGAGCAAAGTGGCGCCATTGTTTTTGTAAACTGCCTTATAATTCTACAACCCTCAGGTAGCATGATAAATCTCACATTTTCTTACAGGACTTAATGCTGAACAACTATAGCTTGCTATAAATAATTGACAGATAAAGTCTCTTTTCTCTAAAAGTAATTTGGCAGCATGACTTAGATTCTAGCTTCTGAAACAATGTCTTTAAAACAAATGAGATCTGTCTGATACCTGAAGCTTGCCCTAATATGGCTCCTCAACTGGAAAATGGTCCCAAACACAGGAGCAAATCTGAAACAAGATCAGGTGTTGCAGTGGTCATCAAAGTTCAGACTTCACGCTGACTGACACTCCGTGGTGGGACCTTAAGATAGGTCAGACCTCATTGAATTGGAGAAGCCTGGGAAAGAAGATTAGTCGACAATTCCTCAACAACGATGTGAGAGACTAAAAAATATAAAATAATGAATAATAATGAAAGTTATATCTGTAATAGGTGGTTCTAGAAGAAAATTTACCAAGTAAGGTAGAGTTTAAGAGTGTACACTGGAGTTTGTTTCTGTTGAATAAATCATGACGGTGCAAAACCATGTGTTGTAATGCAAGTAATTAAGCTAATTTAAGAAATTGTGAGATTTGTTATTTTTGCATGCAATTAATCTTATTAATAAATGATCTACTTACTTTTTGATGTTTACTTTTTATTTAAGGAGGTGAATGAAGTTTTTCTTTGTCACCAAATGTAAAGCACCTTGAATTACCCTGTTGTTGAAAGTGTGCTATACAAATAAAATTGCCTTGCCTTGCCTTGCCTTGCCTAGCAGAGTTTGATAAAAATGAATTTAGTTTGTTTTTTCTGTAAATACCTAACTGAATCCATGTCATAATAATCAAACATTTTCTAGTTGTATCCAGTTGGTTGTATATGAAGAGCAATAATTGGACATTTTCTAACAAACAATTTAAACATTGAATGTAAAATGTCACATTATTTTCTGTTTTTTGTTGTAGGCGTTGGACAACAATTCTGGAAAATGCTTTTAAAGGGTAACTAAACCCCAAAACAACTTTTTTTTGCTTCTAAACTGTATAAATGGGTATTTACCAATGGAATCTTTCAGTTTCTGGGGATTTTTTTACATTTTGGTGTAAACTTGTTTAATTCTACACGTTTTGGTCTAAAAACGTCTTAGTGCTGCCCTCTTAAGCCGCGTTCACACCGGTCAGCGCGTCCAGGCAGCAGGGCAGCTAGATTACATGCAAGTCTATGGTATCTACGCATCTAGTGGGCGCCAAACTGCCAAGCAGCAAGTCGCGCGCGTCGGCGCAGCTGGCATCGGCGCAGCTGGCATCAGCGCGTCCACGCAGCTGATGCCCGGACGCCCCGACGGACCGTCGGGGCGTCTGCTGCTCAAGTTGGGAAAATTGAACTTTCGGGCAGCAGACGCGCGGCGTCAACCAATCAGAGCGACTTGTTGTACTGACGTAGTAACTCCTTCCATGGGGGAATCGGCACATTTTTTATTCAAGATGGAGGACAAACTGATCGTCGCTGTATGTAATGTCTGTGAATTGTATGACCCGTCTTCGTCTTTTTACAAAGACAGGAAGAGATCGGATCTGATTTGGAGGAAGATATCGGAGGATATTGGAGTGCCAGGTAAGCAGTTAAACATAGAAAAAAATATTTTTTCTTTTAACTTTCTTGTTATGTTAGCTAACGCTACGCTAGCTAACGCTACGCTAGCCAAAAGCGGTTAGGGCAACTACGGTACTAAATACGCATTACCAGTTTCCCATTGTGTATTTAGACGAGATCTGCAAAAAACGGTGGAAGACATTGAGGGACACATATGTCAGGCAGAGCAGAAAAGAGAAAGAGAGAAGGAAGAGCGGAGCAGAAGGAGGGAAAGTGCAGAAATGGAAGTACCTCTCTGTCCTGTCCTTCCTCGAACCCTTCATCGCCCCCTGCGAAACATCGAGCAACATGGGGGTCGAGGAGGAGCAGGCGGAGGGGTACGACCACCCAGAGGAGCCAGAAGAAGAAGCAGCAGGGCGGTTAGAGGCAGAAGGTTGGTGATTTTGAGAAGAAAACCCAGACATAGTGGCACACAAACACACACAAAAACGTGCTCAGAAACATGAAAATAATTATTGTAAAGCTGAAACCTACATCATTTTGCTACTACAAAGTTTTGCTATTTATTATTAGTGCTAGCAGTAGAAGTATTTGTGATCTTGGTATAAAACATAATAAACAGGAGGGTCAATAATATTCCTTTCTGTCTTGACAGATCCAGCTAACATGGAGGCAGGTGACATGGCTGAACCAGAGTCCCCTGGCCCTTTTCTTTTCTGCTTCTGACCAGCCTGGCCCTTCCTCTGCTGCTGCTTCTTTTTCTGACCAGCCTGGCCCTTCCTCTGCTCCAGCACCTGCAGGTGTGTAGTGCTTTTGTACTTTCTGAAATGTCTGTGTATACCCTGGAATTCACACTCAGCCTTTCATACAGACTTAAAATGTTGCTTCTAATTTTATCTAATTTGTATATTTGTTCAACATAATTGTAAGCATTTTTAACACATTTTTCTACTGTGTTTTTTCACAGGCCCTCCAAGAAAACGAAGGCGGAGGCAGCAGGACTTGTCAGTGCCAACAGAGTTCCAGCAAAAGCTGCTTGATGCGCTCAAGGCCCGGCCTGAACCAGCTCCTGCTCCTCCTGCAGATGATGACATGCACTTCCTTCTCTCTCTTAATCCTCTCCTGAAAAGGGTGTCACCTCTAGAAAGAGACATCCTAAAATTTGACATTCATAGACTGATTTTTGAAAGAATTAATGTAACACTCAATTTGACCCATTTGGACAATACTCAGTAGTTTTACTGATCGGGCTGACACCTTTTTCAGGGGAGGAAGGAGACTCCTTTCTGTGTCCCTCCTGTCTTCCACCGCACTTCCTCCAAATAAGGTCCTTTCTCTTCCTGTTCTTTATTTTATTGTTTCATTATATGTATATATGTTGTATGTATTTTTTTTATATTAAATATTTTTATATGTAACATTTTGGTCAGCTACTTTCCTTAATTTAATTCTACTGTCCTATGTAATGCCATTTGGGTGAAAATATTATTTTTAATAACAGATAATAATTACCTTAATGAAATATACCTTTTTATTGACTATATAAAATATCACAGAAGTACAAAAGCAAGAACTATTTGAGTTTATTTGATTGATTTCACCATATCCATAGACGAGTTTGTGGGAGAAAGCAGAGCAGTCTGTCAGTCATTACCTGGAAACGAGAGGTACAGGTGAACAGGTCAAAAGTATATAGGTACAGAACAAACAATAATCCATAAATGAAAGGGATTTGTGAATGTATATATGAATGTATAGAGAAAAACAAATTACTAAAATATAATATAGTACATATAGATGTGGAAATTTTCAGAAAGTTTTGCTCTTAATTTTTTTACTGGGTGGCTCTAAAAAGAGCCGTTTTGGGTCAGTCCTGTATGGACATGACTATTCTGCCGGCTGCCATGGCACTGCCCCCTCCTCACTGAGGTGGGCCATGAAAACTTCTCTGGTCTCCACTGCCTCTCTGGTTGCGTTGTTGGCTCCGATTCGCCCCACAGCTGGAAGTGGTCTTTCTCCATGAGCAGCGGCAGCTCCCCTCACCACTTCGGGGTTGACTTCCAGTCTGCGGTGAAACATTCTCCACTGTGCAGACCAGATCCCGAATGTATCTTCCACCACCAGCCGGGCGCGGGAGAGCCGGTAGTTGAAGACGCGCTGCTGATCCGACAAGATCCGCCATGTTGTAAACAACTAGCAACAGACAAATCCACGCCCGCACGCTGACGTAATGACGTGACGCGCTGATGCCCCGACGCGCCGACGCAGACCACAAGTGTGCAAGCAGCTGGGTTTTAATTTTAAAGCGTCGACTTTCGTCCGTTTGAGCGATTTGACGCCTGGACGCGCTGACCGGTGTGAACGCGGCTTTAGTGTTGAACAATGGCTACTACATTTTAATTTTGTGATTGGTGGAGAGCGGTACATGTTTACGTCACAGGCATTAGCACTTAGTTAGCATAGCTAACATACTGTTTTGAACGTTAGCCTATGTTAGCATTACCACTCAGAGACTGGACCCATTCTGTCTCTCTCTCCCTCAGCAGTAGGAGCAGCAGCGCCAGCCTCGGACAGCGCTGACTCAGCGCCCCGAGCCAGCGGCTCGAATTGATACAGCTTGCGGCCGCTGGGCTCCATAAAGCCTCCCTCTACCTCCAGTGACGGCGCAGGAGATCCGCTGGCTCAGGGCGCCGAGCCAGCGCCACCCGAGCCCGGTGCTGCTGAGCCAGAGGGAGACAGGATGAGTCCATTCTCTGAGTGGTAATGCTAACATAGGCTAACGTTCAAAACCAATGAATGTTGATCAGATCGATCAGTTACAAAACTGCCAACGTCGCTTTGGTCAATGTCCATGTTTCAGTGTTACATTAAGCTGTCATTGTCATTGTCCTCCTGAACACACCCCCACGTTCCCCCCTCCGCTCATCCTCCACACTTGGCCACGCCCCCCGTTCTTCCTGGCACCGCCCACTTTGTAGAATTTTTCAAATGTTGTCTGGAGGCGGGGTTAGGATTTTTCAGGGGGTTCAGTTACACTTTAACATTTTGATGAAGAAATGGGAGCAGTTCTATGAATATTTGACATTCATTTTAAATCATTCTGCTTGTAAAAAATAGTTTCAAAAAGAAAAAGACAAACTTTTTCTCTAATTATTAAAAAGTAACTCAAAAGATTTATATAATATCAGAATCTAGAAATCCAACTTTCTATCATGGTGTTTTTTTTATTTTTCTGGATGGTATTGATCACTATTCAGGACATTTACTTATTCAAAGCTCTGATGCTGGAATAATTGGACTGACTCTTCAGGTCATCATGGGACCTAATGTGAGAGTTGACATAAAATGCTCTTTATTAAGATGCA
The DNA here is from genome assembly GCA_963556495.2 of Valencia hispanica. Taxonomy (NCBI): domain Eukaryota; kingdom Metazoa; phylum Chordata; class Actinopteri; order Cyprinodontiformes; family Valenciidae; genus Valencia; species Valencia hispanica. The sequence goes on along the minus strand of OY747720.1, from coordinate 10,904,268 downwards.
TTTATAACTCAAAAAGTTCTAGATATGGCAAAAAATTATAATTTTTTTATTTCTACACTTGCACATTCACTACCCAACTGATGGAATATGCTCACATATCCTCACCAAAATTAAAATGTTTCTTAAATAATGTGCTGTGTATTGTACAACAATATACAGTGAAGATGTTTACACACTCAACTTTCAGCCTCTTTTCAATGTGGAATTGAGATTTGTAATTCTCCATTTGTGTTTGTCAAAGCATGGACATTCAGAGCACTGGCAATTTAACCTGTGGCCTGAGGCTTCGAGGTAACGGTGCACTCATTACTAAACCATACTGAGTCTAATGCTATTCCAGGTGTTTCTGTACTCTCATGTGGGTTGATTTATTTGTAAACCTTTTTCTGAGAGACCAATGCATTAAAATCTGTTTAATCACATTTTATGTCTAACTGTCAGCAAAATGAGCACTCTGCAGGAGTCATACTACCTGCTCAGGATGTTTGAGCAAAAATGAGGGAGACAAGTGGAACAGTAAAGTTGTAAGAAGGTGAGTGGGTTCCAGGGGTCCATCATCAAAGCCAATGAATGATAGCTTTATTAGTCCCACAATGGGGAAATTCAGTTTCAGTACATCTCCTCCCAGACCATACAAACAACATACACATGTACACACAGGATTAGGTGTACTGTGGAATTGCAGCCAGCTCTGTAGCGCTCCATATGCAGATGAGAATGGCTACAAGAGGTCAGGTGTACTGCAACAAGCAGTAAACAGGAGATGTAGAAAAGAGAGTTCACACATGATGGATGCATTGGAGACAAGTGTCTGTGGTGAGAGGAGATTTCTACCTGGCAGAAAGACTTTGTTATAATGTTTGGTTTGGAGATGGTAAAAATGAAAGAGAAAGAAAATGTCTGTATTGTTATGGCAATATGTATAAGAACCGTAGTCAAATAAGGTCACAAGTGAAAGAATGAAGATAACTTGAGATAAATAATTTGAGAGTGACAAGGATGGTTTCATTCCCCCTACCTTGTTGAGGCTGGCTCAAAAGAGGTAAAACTGACAGATTTGTGGAAGGGCTGAACGATATGAGGCAAACATGCGACTTTAATACTGTTGCTGATGTTTGACCCACATTTTCCAAACTCCCTTTTGTTTTTGTCCAGTACAATGACCCCACTTATTGAAAATAAGGAATATAAAGGAAACTAATTTTTTTATTTTCGATCAGATCCATTATCATTGCTTATTTGTTGCCTTTAGGTGCCTAAACAACCACATCATAACACTGTTTTTAAGTGATCTTTCAAGTGAACTTAAGTGTGACTAGACTGTCAGTAACTGCTTTGTTTTTCTGTCATTTAGTGTTCATTTCCATCATTTGCTTTTTTTTAGATCTAGATAAATGGCTTTTAAATCAATACAATAAAATGTCTAAAAGATAGTTTCAGTTTAATGAACCATAATCATGTGCTATATTAGTCTGTTTGCAAATTCTGAAAAATAGTCAACCATGTCAGTTGTATTAGTATGTTTTGCCCTTTGAAAGACAGGAGCACAAATGTGTAACCTGCGGCACGTACACATCAGAAAACCAGCTACCCCCCCAAAGTGGGGGGATAATATTACTCTTGATTGGAGTTCTCTGAGTTTGCATTTGCCATTCAGTCCAGGATACAATGTTATTTAATGTTGAGCCATGCTCAATTCAAGATATTTAAATGAAAATGATTTTGTAAACTTTAATATTACCACCATTTCTACACAGCTCCAATGCAATTGTTTCTTCAAAAAACCTGTTGATGAATGTTTGTTTCAGATATGACCACCTGTTACTCAACTTCTCTAAATAAATGCTTGAGGATGTTCCTGAATTCACCCTGACTAAAACAGTATAACATAGTATTACAAAAGAATTCACACACACATTTGGAAGAAAATCTGTGACTTTTAGGCTAAAGTTTTTAAAACCCTGCTTTCTCCCAATGAATAAACAACTCTGTTGGACGCCACGTTGGCAAACACACTGACTGGCAAAACTTCAGACATCAGCTAAATCATCTTCTCACCTAAAATAGAAAAGCAACAGTCTGGTTATTATTGACCTGTCAATCAAAGTACATTAGGAATGAAAATCTGATCTTAGAATCTGTAAAACTATCCAAAATAAGTTGTTGCTGCTGCTTTCACGGTTTTCTCAGGGAATGCATTTAAAGATTATATAAATAATTTTTTAGCCGGGTTGTAAATTATCGTTCTCCACTTTACATCTGAAACTGAGAGTACAGAGAGGATCTACAGATCTTGGCTTGCCTTCTATTTGCTGAAGCCTTTTGATTGAGAAAATGCCATATGAGGGAGAACATCAGCGTCTTGTATCCACTGAAATAATAAGCTGACCCAACCACCCCTCTTCTCTGCGCCTTTGAGCACCGGCCAACCATCTGAATCCACTCAGTCCCAAATGAGCAGCTTATTTTTCAAAGTGTCTTTCATTTGTGCTCACTCGGCACCCTGACTTGGAATGGGTGGTGGGGTGGGGAAGAGGACGAGGTGGAGCAGCAGTGTCATCTTAGAGCGTGCCAGATTATCCTGTCTGGTGTAGAAATCCAGCAATGGGTCAGATTTTCCCTGGTGGATGGGTAATGTGGTGGGAAAAGGACTCCTGAATCCACTACACATCTAAAGGTGTTAATATATATATATATATATATAGTCAACTTCATCTAGTCATGCAGCTACATTTTCTGATATACTACTGCTGCAGACTTTCTACACCACTTCAAAGCCCTGCCAGCTACATATAGTCTTGTTTACACACATGCAAAATAGAAAAAATTAACAGTTCACAGTTGGCCATCTTTATCTTTGTGTACAGTTGGGGTTAGGCTCTATGGCTTGGAAAATACTGGAGTGTTGGCATTTGCACTGGAATATTAACCAACTAAGCATTTTAATTCCAACCTCCAAAGAAACCCAAAGGTTCCAGAGAAGACATATAAATTGAGACCATTAATTTTTGGCAGGTAATCTAAGGACTTCATAATCAGACCAAAAATGTAATGGTTTCTAATGCTACAACCCAGCTGGATATCTTCAGCTTCTCTGGCATAAAACTGTCCTTCTTTTTTTATCTCTCAAGATTAAAACCAGCCAAGTTTTCTGTGTTTGCAAACTTTCTCTATTCCAAACTTGCCAAACTTAAAATCAGGTCTGTAAAACTGGTTGATCATTCTACAGAAAATGCACCTTATCTTCCGTACAGAAAATATTTTTAGCAATGCATCTTCCAGTTCTCCAAGAAATTTAAGAGGTTCTTGAAATGTCCCTCTTTACCAAGACACAAAGCCCGTTTACCCCATTGCCCTCTCAGAAACCTCTGATATTCTCATGAAGTTCCTTAATGCCCTTAAAGTGTGGGATGGATTTTGATGTGTGAAAATATCCTTCATTTGCACAAGCCACTTGACATTTCTTAAAGGTTGGTGCACAGCCAGGTTGGCAAGATAAACTGGTCCCATTGAGGACAACCTATTTTAGAGCCTCTTTAATGCTCTTAATATAGTTTTCATCATATCGCTGTATGCAAGTGTTAACCTTTTAGATCTCACTAAGCTTGTTCTGTGCTGAGGAGGTTTCAAGGGCTTAAAGACTAGCCCCTGGCACAAGTGACCACGCCAACATCAAAGGGTAAAGGATCATCTGTACATTCATATTGCTTTGCATGAATCTTACAAAACTACAAATAAAAATAAAGTTGCAACAACTACAGCAATGTAAACAAATAGTGTTGTGCATCAGAAAAGGATTCATATTTTCTTTAGCTAAAGTCTAGGATTATGATACTCCTCCAATCATCCTTTTTGTCTATAAATGCAGATCATCGTCCTTTACGCTTATGAATAATTTAACTTGCAAACTGAAAAAAGTCAAACTTTTTTTAATTTAAAGCTTTTGGTTTTGTTTTAAGTGCCATTTGCATGTTTAATATTTTATATTTAATATGCAACCAAAATTCTATACAACAATTTTATAGGCGAGGTACAGTATGTTGGCACTGGTTTGTATTGTTTGTACCATTCAGGTTACCTGATGATTCCATGTTTCCTCATTCTAATTGACCAGCTTTGCATACTAGCATCACAATCATATTTGATTTATTTCAAATTCAGGAAGTAGATTTTTCCACGTACAAAAACTGAAGTCACTGAGGCAGTCAGTCTCTACTGGGTTTATGGTCAACTCAGGTTGCCCATGTTGTATTACTATCCTCAAACTGGATAGTTTTATTTTATTTGTTAAATGTGTCACTATTATCAAATTTGATGTCTTTTGATAGTATACAGAAAGTCCAGTGTTTCTGTTTTGGGTTTGTGTATCTCCCAGTTCTTTCCTACTCCTAATTTGGCTCTGTAAACATACAGTTTTGTACCCATATTATTTTATATTATAGGTAAGTATTTCCATGAATTATTAATTTGAGTCATATCCATATTTCAATACACTAAATTATGAGTACAAAGCAGGAAATTCCTTCAAACCACTGCTGTCCAACATCAGTCCTCAAAGGCTGGTAAATGGTTCCTCATTGATACTCAGCTAAATCAAACAAATAGTTCATTATCAGGCCTCTTAATTTTTTATTCATTTTTTATTCTTCTTCAAGAAACAAAATAATTTTACCAAACATGAATTTTAGATGATAAACAAGCTAAAGAGATCAGGATTGTTTCAGAGTAATGTAGCGTACAGAAGAAACCAAAGGAAACATTGGCAAATTGTTTCTATACAGTTTGGATTGCTGCACACTTTGACATGGGCCATAGAACATGAGAAAATGGCTTTACTTTGGCATTGTTTAAACAGTTTCGACCGTTGTTCTTCTCAGGTTCGGTCAGTTTGATCTTAGGCCAACTCCTGCAAGGTTTTATGACTGTTTGATGTGTCCTTGGCAACATCTGTCCTCAATTAAACCACTGAAATAAACCTCTAAGCTAGTCTTAGTGACAGTTTTTGATATGGATGATATGGCTTACCAGCCAGGGCAGCATGGCCCAAGCGGTGGAACATAAAAGGTTTTTAAGAAGTTCTCTAGCAACACTAACCTTTCCATTTAACAGATGCCCCTCTGTGTTGTGCTCAGCATAAGCATAGTCAACCTTTTGAGTTCCTCATGGTTATTAAAAGTTAAAGTAATGTGAATTGACTGTTTAAGGGTGGTAGGTGGTCGTCTAATGCCCAGTTTGTTCGTCTCGGTGGTTGTGTCCTTGGTTAAGACACTGCACCTGCACCTGCCCTGCCTGCTGGTGGTGGTCAGAGGGTCTAGTGGTGCCAGTGGTTGGCAGCCTCGCTTCAGTCGGTATGCCCCAGGGGAGCATTGGCGACAGTTTGGCTTACCATCACAAGTGTGTGAATATGTGGATGAGTGACTGAATGTAATGTGAAGCGCTTTGGAGTCCTCAGCCAAGATAAAGCTCTATACAAGTACAGGCCATGTACCATTTCATTTAATGCAGCACAGGTTTAATCAGGGAGTGGGTGCATGTCGGGTTGTGTGTGAATCTGTAGAAATAGGGCCTCACCCTTGGTCTAATTCATCAAATAACCACCACTGGTCTCATCAGAATATCGATCAATCAATCAAATTTTATTTGTAGAGCACTTTTCATGATAAAATCAGCACAAAGTGCTTTGCATGATGAAAACAAAAATATGAACACATTAGGAAATAAACAAAACACATTTAAAGCAAAATCCATCATACACAGCCAGTTAGACTCTCAGCACATACAAGTCAGATACACACCCCGTCCCACACCCCTTCATTGCAAGAACACTGCTCAATATATGGAGGAGAATATTCAACTTTTAACGTCTACATGTCATTGGATTCCCATGTCTCACCAAAATAATTTCAATTTATTTCCCAGAGTCCTGCTAAAACAACCACAGTCATAACAACAATAAGAAAGGTCATAAATTGTCTGTTGTCGCAGAGGTTTTGCCAAAATTGCCCAAGACCTGCTTACATTTTGTAAATCAAGTGCATGTGCTGACCTCACTGAGCCTTGGCGCTGTGATTGACAGCAGGATGATAAATAGTGAAACATTATGAAACACTGTGGATCCAAGTTTAACCTGATTGGATCAGCATGTTTGGGATAAATAACTTGGCACATTCGGCCTGTCACCCACCAAACAGATCATGATGAAGAGCAGCAGGGAGGCTCTCTGGCGTGACTGTTTTTTAGAAGTTCACTTTGGAGCAGCAGCCCGTAAAGTTCCTTCCTCGTAACTCTTGTTGCAAAAAGTTCAGAAAGCTGTTGGACTGTAGCTTCACCACAAGTTCTGCTGCAGTTAATGCAACATTCACACATGGGCTAGCCTTTATGAGCTCCATGTGCGTCGCTTTGTTTCCATGGAAGATTTGTTATCAGCTCCTCTGAGAGAAACACGGGCCAAGCCCAACTTTTTTACTCCATTGGGAGGGTCACCAAGCTGCTTCTCCACACCCAGCAGGTGCTTATCTTCACCACTGAGGTGAGGAGTCAACTGGCTGACATTAGAATAACAAAGGCAGGCAGCAGCGAATTGGAGATGGCCAGGTTTCATAGGTGCTGCCACGGCTAAATCCCGCCGATACAGCTGGGAGATTAGCAGAGTCAAAAGTGATCATGGGTAATTGGTTATCTCACCTTGTGCACCTCGATGGGTCTTATCCCCTAGTAAGCCTCCTTACACTCTTAAGTGGACGGCTGCTTTGGTGGAGACGGGTGAGGGGAGAAAGGGGGGCTGAAAGTTTGGCAGCCTTTGAAAGGTTCATTGGAGAAAGTGTGAGGAGTTGCAGCTTCTGACGAGTACATGATGAAAGAGGAGGGATACAGCCGTGCCAATTCGTGCGAACAAACACACACACATACACACATCTTGATCCACTTTGAGTCTTCATGTTAGTTTTCATTATCAGCTCTTCCTCTTCACATAATTGAGCACAATACGTGTAGAGGGTGAATACATCATTAAGCGTGGCTTCCTACACAAACACGGCCTTCGGTAAACAGAGCGGAGGGAGATGGCTGCGAGCTCCCACTCTAACAAAGTATAGATGGAATTTCATTGGAGAAACTTCCACAAAGCCTCTTTAATTGGTAATCCCAAAAAACACAGAGAAGATGATCAGAATTAGGCCATATCATGGTGCCCTAATGAAAGGAGTGTTTTCCATCTAATTTAATCAATATTAGAATATCTGCCAATTAGCTGCATTATTTTCCTTCGCCGATGAAATTCTTGTTTATCGAGGCCTCATCTCTCAGTCTGGGCGCATTACAAATGTGATAACAATGGTTGATTCCTGATTCTGCAGCTGAGGAAAAAGAAGAGAGGGCGGCGTCCTAATTACGCTCTATTCAATGTGTTGATGAGGTTTAACTGGCAAAATTAATTAAAACTTACCCCCCTTCCTCTTCATTCTCGGTCAAGATTAGAATCATGACGTTTGGAGTATTTAATCAAAAATACGTTTTGCAATTAATTAAGATCTCATTTGCATATATGTATGTTAATTTGAAAGACAGGATTTCAATCAAACCTCATCACGGAGGTGTTTGTTTTCATTTTACCTCAGAAGTTTCCCGGGACAGTCTGAGAAGCACCAAAAATACAGCCATGTGGGATTAAATCCTAATCTTAATTCTTTCCCCTTCACCCCCTTTTACAGCCACAAATTAGCTCCATGTATCTCTTTTTCTCTTGAATTTTCCTCATTTGCATACTTATCTGGCAGCAGGGCCGTTTTAATTGCAGATACACAGGACACAAAGTTTGTGAATAGGTTTCTGCTACTCTCGACTTGAGAGGGATTAGGCGACATATCTGCAATCCAGACAGTTTGAACACACTGAGAAGAAAACGTGCCTCATCTGCAAGTTTCCCCCTCATCCCGTTCTCTTCCCCTTCTTCGGCCCACAGAGAGAAAAGGAGAATCAATTAAAGGAACATGTAACAGAAAGAGACAGCGAGCCTTTTAGTGCTGAGGTTAATGGTGAGTTATTGTATGAGAATGACTCTGTGAACATTGCTTAATTTGCCCTCCCTCCCTTCCTCTCCGTGTCCCTCCTCACTGTGCTTAATAGCTATTTTAAGAGCAATATGATGTATTACTTCAGGCTTTCTCCGGGGGAAACCCGGGGCCTCCAGTTCTGAATCCATTTAAGACATCGTGGCGATCTTACAGTCACTCTCGGCCCTGTTCAAACCGTGCTTATGCGTTCCCACACCCCCTTCCCCCTCAACCTTTATGGGAAATTAACTCTTTGGAATCAAATTAAAATCCAGTCTATAATCTCAGTCAGATCACAGGGAGAACAAGCAAGTATGCACCAGTGACTTTGTGAGAATCAGGTTTTAGGTACAATTTAGTGGCTAGCTGTTTTATTTGTTGTGAGCAGATTGAATTTAGTCATTGTGTTACAGCAACATGATCAAATTTATGCTTGAAGTATTTCTGTTATTTTTCATTTTAACTCTAAAATTTCCTACCATACGTTTTGTTTTAGATATCATACTTTCTCTAGTTCATCTAACTCATAAATAATCATATAACGTTTTCCATGTTTTCTACTCTAATACAATACAAATCTGAAGTAAATGTTTTAAATGAAAGACTGTACTTGTTTAAGGCCATCAAATAACAAAATTTTCCAAAATGTAAGCCTGAATTGAGGAGGATATGGGTCCCAGTGCTAGGGCCACTTTTGCGGTCCTGCCTATGCAAGTTTGTTGTACACCACTGTTTTCCAACCCTAGTCCTCAACTCACCCTGACCTGCATGTTTTAAGTGTTCCCTGCTTCCGCACACCTGATTTAAATCTATGAATGAATGATTGCTATGCTTTTGCTGAACTGCAATCATCTGAAACTTTGTGTTAATGGAGAGAAACATCTAATACATATAGGGCAGTGTACCTTGAGAACCAGGGTTGGGAAACACTGTTCTACACAATGTTCTTCCTAAAAACAAGCATTGTTTTCTTACATTATATCATCTGAATTATCTTGAGCAGCTGTGTTAGGTGACTTTGAATGGGAGTATTACCATTACTATTGGAACACACACTCTGTGCAGTCACAAATCTAGGCTGCATGCAGGCATCTGCAGAGATCCTGGCAAACCCTAGTATCTCTGTTTTGCTGTGAGAAACCTAGTCGACATTGATCAGAATTTTAAAATTCTAAAATTCAGAAGCCAAAGTTCTGTTTGAAGGTGGAAATGGTTTAATATTGTGGTCGACACATATTCATGACACAGGTTCAGAATACAAAGGCATGGCTTGGTTGTTCGACTTTGAAGCTGGACTTCAGACGTAATACCGATGGAAGGATCCAGCTTCAAATATTGATTTCTGTTTTTTTTTCAGTTTTGACCTTTCTAACAATTTCAACATAGTCAGCTCAAGATTACCCACCTTTATGCACTTAAGCATTCTGTGCCTTGTACAATTTTTTTTTTTTTTTGACAAACAGAAAGTAGTGCATATTTGTGAAATAGGAAGAAAATACTCCTTTTTTGTGGGTTAAATATGGGTTTGTGGGCTGCATTGGTATTCTGACCTCTTTAATCTGATACCCCTAAAGGTGTGACACAACCAATTCTCTTTAGAGGTCACCTAGTTAGTAAGAAGAGTCCACCAGTCTGTGATTGCATCCCAGTATAAATCAGCCTCAGAGGTTTGATAGAGAACATTAGTGAACAAGCTGAATGGTAAGAACCATGGGTGAGATGGTAAAACAGTATTTCAAGCTTTGAACACCTGACTAAGCACTGTTTAATCAAGAAACCCTAATCAGTAAACACAGCATTATTCTGAGAAGCAGCCAAGGGGCCTGTACTAACTCTGGAGGAGCATCAGAGATCCACAGCACAGGTGGCAAGTCTACTTTGGCAAGAACAACTGTTCGTCATGCACTCCACAAATCTGGCATTTATGAAAGACTGACAAGGTTATTGAATGCAACCAATATGAAGTTTGCAATGTGGTTGACATATCAAATACCAACAGCATAACTGCAGCGTAATACTGGGGTTATGTAATTGTGGTCTCTAATGAACATGGAAGCTGGATGGGGTTAAATACAAGGCAATCCTGGAAAGAAACCCATTACAGGCAACATAGAAATTGAGACTTAAGTGGGGATTCTTTCTCCAGCAGGACAATATCCTAAACATTAGCCAGAATTGGTGAAAATACTTGAAAATCTATCTTCACAGACACTGTACATCCCAAAATCCCAAAATATTTAATTTCTGGATGTGCAAAGCTGGTAGAGACATTCCTTAAAAGACTTGCAACTATAACTGCAGGGAAAGGTGGTTCTTAAACATATTAACTCAGGGGCAGCTGAATGGACATACACGCCACACTTTTCAGATTTTTTTGTAAAACAAATGATTGTGATGTGTTAAAATGTTTAAAACAAGTTCATGGGTTGAAAATACTTTTCCAAGGCCCCATCGGTCCCTAACCTTTATCTGATTTTTGCTAGAGTGCATCAAAGAGCATCCATTTGTTGATGTATTTACAGAGAGAGAAATATGGGACTTTTTAGCTTTGATTCATTTAAAAGAAAAAATGTCACCTTACAAATCAGAAGTGATTGAAAGAAAATCAGATCTATTTTGTTCTGTGGCATATTGGTTGGTGACATCAATAGTTGTTAGCCTTTTTTACCCTGCCATCCTTGTCAATCAAACTCCATCCAACAATATCTTATTTTCTTTCACAATGGTAGACATGGCAAATAATTTTTCCTCCTGCTGTGGAAACATCAAAAGGCCTCAAATTTTAAGGTTCCGTTTAAAACGGACCCTTTCTACATGTATCTGTGACATATGTTTTGATTTTGCATACTTTGACCCACAATCTTTTATTTTCAAGTGTTGCATCTTTTATAAACCCCTTGTTTTTGTTTCTCCACTCTGTGCAAAAACGTACTATGACTTTGAGATTTAAAATCTCAATTTACATACATCTGGATTGACTTCTGTTGGTAATAGTGCTGAAGCATTAGCTTTTGAATAGAAAAGGCCTGCAGCATCATGCTCCAAAGCATGAGCCAACAAGGAAAACAGCATCCACTGGACAGACATTAAGAATTAATGAAAATTAAGAAAAGTATGTTTAGTTTTTTGCTATAGCTGTAAAAGACTGTAACAACATCTTTAAGGCTCCGAACAGGCAGTCTGAGCCAACAACAGTGGAGATGTGTGAATTGTGGTCCATCTTCGTCCATGCATGTACCTCACAAAAACACAATCATGTGTACACACTCACAATCTCAAACATAACAGGGGAGGCCCAGCTGTTTGGGCCTACACACATTGCCAGTAGAGAGGCAGGGGAGTCGAGGTGGCCCCCAGCAAGTGTGCTCAGTGGAGGGTGAAGAGATCCATGGTGGGTCCCTGAGGCTTGGGGGATGTTTTAGCAAATTATAAGTTAAAGCCCTGTGTGTGTATGTGTGTGGGGTGCATGCGTGTGTTTTATCTGATCAGGGTTTAATGACGGCTGCAGCCTTGGTAATGAATGAGCTATTACCCAATGAAATCTGAAGAATGCTTGGCAGCGACTGGCCGAGTTGGCTCAGAGCATCAGGAGCTGGTTCCAACATGCAGCTCCGATGCCATCGTATTTAGGACTAGGGTTTGTCATTGTAAGAGATGGGGGGGGCTAACATGCTCTGGTCCTGATTGTTTGACTCATCATTAGTGTGCTGACTTTCACTGAGACAACTATTAGTTGAAAATTGAGTAAATCAGGTCAAAGGCTTTCAAGGCAAAATACGTAAACTTTTTAAAACTTTCACAGAGATGTTTAGAAAAAAGGTTTGAATGCATTTCTATTCATCTTTTAAATTGTGTGAAAAAAAAAATCTTCCCCACTGAACAGAAAGGTCCTGATGTTTTCCACAAAAGTGGGTGTGCATTGGCAGGAAAAGGGGGCGTGTACATATTTGCACGTGAACTCATTCACACACATCCACATGAATGAGTATACACTGAGAATACTGGCAAACCCACGCTGCACACAAACACAATGAACAGAGTGTGTCAAAGCATAAAGTTTGCTTACTTTGTCAATGACATCATACTGCCCTCTTTTGTCAGTAAAAGTCAGAGAGCAACAACAACTCTTTTCTTTCCTCTGTCATTTCTCCACATGATGGGGTCATTTTTCTTTTTTATCATCTGCAACTTCTGCAGTCTAAAACTAGGAACAAATTAGATAATATTCCACAACTGTTATTAAAATGCATTTGTTGAAGCTTCGATCTGTCTGATTTGAATACAGGCCTGGCTGAATTTCAGCTCGCTATAATTGTAAAATCAATATCTTATTGAATTTTACATCCAGCCACTGACCCTTGTGGCTTTACTGATCAGGATGTAGCCTTTCTGTGTCAATCATGAACATTCATGGTCATTTACAACCAACTGCAGAGGCCAAACTGTTAATTGCCAAGTACAGCAATGCAGGTAAGCAAATGTTTAAAACTAGAGAATATGAAAAAAAAAAACATGCACTAAGTGTACTAAGTATAAACTGCTACTGCTTTACACCTTCATTCATTTTGATGGCAAGTCCAGGCTCTAGATCTTTATATTCACCTAACTGTCATTTTAAAGTAATCAATCAATATTGGAGTATTTTCTCATTTAACTAAACAGTTATCTGTCTCATTAAAACTTTTTATAATTTGATGAAATCAAAATGTTTTCATTCTTTCAAGCCACCTTTGTCCAGCAGAACCAATCCTACATTTATTCCGACACATAAATAGAATGTGCTCAACCGAGATGCCAACAACTTGAAATGTTGGGTAATTTTCCAGACAAATTATCAGACTATCCAAAAACCATTTCTTGTATGTTTTGCTAATTAGGAGACTAATAGAGATAATTTTAGCTGTAAAAGAAAGAAAAACAGAAAAAAAAGACATTGTGAAGCTGACAGATCAGTCTGAACATGATAATGTCTGTGCAGAGAATGAATGAATAATGCAGATAAAATAAACCTTCTTGCTGTAACAATTTAGTTTCTCAGCAAATCAAATAGTCATGTTTATGTGCACAGTTTTGTAACTGGAATATTTCATTAAAGTAGAATGCCTACAAATAATTATACACATTGTACATTTTGGTGAACATTTTTTTATTTTTTCCAAAGACATTATTTTAAAAAAATGTAAATTCTATATTTAAGAACAAACTGAAGACTTATAATAAATAAAAATAGCAGGGTAAATAAATGTGACAAAGAAGTTGTTTAAAGATAGTGCCATTTTAATAAAGACCCATCTAACCTATGCAGGGTTGCGGGAGGGCTGGTGCCTGTCTCCAGCATTCATTGTGCGGGAAGCGGGGTACATCACTCTGGACAGATCGCCAGTCCATCACAGGACAACACAGAGACACACAGGACAAACAACCATGCATGCACACACTCATATCTAAGGGCAATTTAAAAAGACCAATTAACCTAACAGTCAGGTTTTTGGACTGTAGGTGGAAGCCGGAGTCACGCATGCACAGGGAGAACATACAAACTCCATGCAGAAACCCCAGGCAGGGATTTGAACCTATGACCTTTTTGCTGCAAGGCAACCATGCAGCTTATATTAAAGACATAAAAACTTTAAGGCGTAAAACTTGTAAAGTTATAATAAGAACTAATGAAGATATTAAGATAAATTGGAAATAATTTTGCACTGAGGTGCATCTATGTTTTCTGAAGATTAATGTTTTGACAAAGTGTTTGTTTCTGGTCCAAAACCTGCTAACAGCATTAGAGATCAGCACTCAGTGCTGAGCTGCAGGGCATGTCAGAAACATGCTCTAGATTTACTGATGAACCCAGAGCTAAACATTAAAATCTGTTCCTAAATAAATGCAACTTCTTAAGAAACACTGTTTAATTAAAGTATTCCTTTTAAACTAAGACAGAGTGATCTTATTTTCTTAAAGTTAGACCCCCACAATTCCATCGGTACAGAAATTCAACTCCCTGAAAAACTAAGATAGAAACGGTTGGCTTCTTATAATCAGGAAATCATTGCTTTTTGCTGCAGCTTTCAGCTTCATTTCTGTTAAATGAATTCATTGTTATATTGTGCATTTGCTGGCTGAGTGTCAAAGACGTGTCTTTGCTGGTTTTACAGAGAAGAGCTCCCCTGCTGGACTCTAGTGGTACTTCTCCCTCTCAGCTCAGTCAGTCAGTGTCATTGCTGCTGTGAGTAATTTCCACATGTATTATTTTGAACCAGAGCAGAGAGGAGCAGAGCTGGATTAGAGGCTCTTATCCAGCTAAACTGTGGCGTCAATCAGCCGAACCTTTAAACCAGTCGGAGGTAGGATAGCATCCTGCTCTGATGGATGGCTCCTGGAGAGGAAAGGAGGCCGAGTTGTGGCTGCTGCAGGGTCAGAATGTTCAAACCGAGGTGCTCCAGTCCCACCTCATAGCTCCAGTTCACAATCTTCTTATTGGTCAGTGCTAATACCATCAAAAATCCAGTCCATCCTGCTTTATCCACTTACAGGGGCAACTGAGCTGGCTGCTAGGATTAAAGCAAGTAAATCCCAAAGGGGAAAAGGAGTGAGAGAACCACAGACATAAATGTGTTTTAGGCTTCTCAGGATCTCATCTCTTGTTCTGGTTTGGAAGAAAAGCTTAAAAGGTGTAAAATCTGAGACATGTTTCTGGTTTTGCTCCCATCTTGTTTGTGACTGTTACTGTTAATGGAGTGATGAAGCAAATCCACCCTCCTCCTCCTCTTCAGAAACACAAAAGAGATGGAAATCACTCAGAAGGAAGGCAGGAAAAATGAAATCTCACATCCCAAAAAAAAACAAAAAACAAAAAAACAGAAGCTGTTGCAGTAAGAAAAAAAGACCACAACCCTGAACTCACTTCACTGAGGAACAATTTAACCTGTAAAGACGTCGTTAATTTCTATTTTTACACTCTGCACACAATCGCACCATCTGAGCCTTTTATCTTTGTCTCACTTTATTATCTTTTGTGCCTGAGTTGGTTTCCTTCCTGCAAACACTTCTTTGTATTCCCTGCATGCACAACACGAGCAGCAAATGGAGACCAATTCACCCAGTTAATATCTCGTTTACATTTTTTTGTTTTTTTCGGGAGACAAATTCTCAACATGTCTACAATTTGATTGTATTCTTTAACTTAAAAAAAGAGTAATTTGTTTGTTTTTCTGGATCTTTCATGCTGTCATTTTTATAATTTGAAAATAAACAACTTATTATAATTAAGTGCAGATTCAAAAAGCAGATATTTATCTGACGATAAACAGATGACTGAATTATTAGAAATCGTTCTTTTAAAGAGGAATTTCTTCTCCAGATGATGCAGATTTTACACCAGTGTTGTCTCTTCTTTGCAGTTAATTCATATCCACCTTCGTCTCAGTCGAGCTGTCAGAATAAAGTTCATCCAGATTTCTGAAAATTTGTAATTTAGAAATTAACTGAAAGGGATCACCTGAGTAAAATATTTCTGTCCATACTCTAAGTCACTAACAAAAACAATGTTTAACAAAAATGTCCAGCTATCTTAAATATCTATGCACAATTAAACCAAAGGTTGCATTTATTCACATAAAAATAATAAATACGTCATTCATACTCAATGAATTAATTGATTCATCTAAAGACGTTTGCCTGTGCATAACGTTTAAGTGAATACATCTTTTAAACTAAAACACGAATATTGTTTAATCTGCATGAAAAGACGCCACATATTGGATACTTTTTGAAGAAAACTGTACAGGTTTGCTGCACATTAAAGAGAAAATCCATTGGAAAAACAAGGAATATGTGAAAAGAAATAGGAAGAAGAACTTGTCTCATTCCATAAGTTTGTTTTTTTCTTTTGACATTTATTGTATGTGTAACATTAGCTTTCCATTTGTTAACCAGTTAGACCCCATATTTGTATCACTGGGGCGCAAACTTCTGCTGGCTTTGTTGAATCTCACATCCCATGCCTGAAGTGTTCTTTAATAACCTGATAACCCGCAGGTACTTGATGGTGATGATAAATGCTTCCATCATTAAGTCATTCTGTAGTATGGAAGAAATATAAACATGGAACTGAGGTTTGTAACAATTGTTAGTCTCCTTTCTTTTAATTGGCTAGTTTTCAATATTTTTATTCCTCAGATAGTTTTGAGTTATCCCCAAAATGTAAATTTTTCCCTAGTTGCTGTATAGAATTTCCTGGGAATTCTTTATTGAGAAATAAATAAAAGATTTTCTCAGACTTCCTCCTTTAGGAAAACTTTATTTTATTTGACGTGTATGCAAAAACACTTGAAAATGATTTATTTTTGCTTGTTCAAAAACGTCAAAATACCCCATTGCTATTTTTATCTTATCCCCTAATCATGTAAAGCACCTTGAATTACCTTGTTGTTGAAAGTGTGCCATACAAATAAAATTGTCTTGCTTTGCCTTTCCTTTAACAGTTTCCCTAAAAATGTGGAAAAAAAAGTTTTACAAGAGATCACATTTCTACCCTTTGCTGTGATATCAGCCGATTAGATTCAGACTTATAGTCATAAACTTAAATTAGATTAGTTTATGTTAAAAGTTCACTTTTCGTGTTTTTTAATCAAAAGCTTTTATTGAAAAAGAAAAGGCTGAAGGCTTAAAGATTATTATGAAATGGTGGCAGACAGACAATGTTTCTGTAAACTGACCTAGCAAACTGGGAAATTATAAGTACTGGAAGAGGTAATTGGAAACTATGGACAGATGTTCTGATTTCTAGATGGAGGGCAGGTATGTTGAGCCAGAAACTGAGGCCTTGTCCACACATAGGCGGGTATCTCACAAAACATAAATATTTTTCTACGACTTGGCCTGTCATCCATATGAAAACGCAGGGCACCAAAATCGAATCTTTCTAAAAATAACTCTGGCCAAAGTGAAGATTTGCGGTTTCTCCATTTTAAGCGTTTGCATGTGGACAGAAATAACTGGAGTTTTGGGTTTTGCAACGTCACTGCGACAAATGCTTCGACATCACATGTGCGACCTGTGTTTACACTCAGAACCAGCATTTATACCCTCAGAGCTGTGTTGGCATTAGCAATTTTCAAAACGCTTTTTGCTTGGTTCAATTACTGCTCTTTGTAGAAGTTAGAACGTAAAAAGATTACTCTGAGTGGATAGGATTTGGGGGATCTACTGCCCCCTACAGATTTGGCATGTCTATAAATGGGCTTAACAACTCAGTTATGCGGTTAGGTGTGGACAGAGTAAAAAACATTAATTAATAAAAAAGGTGGTGAGAATTTTCCTATTTTGAAAATCCTGGCTATGTGTGTACGTGGCCTTAGATTTTTTTGTCCAGTTTTTAAAAAAAGTACGAGATAGAAAAATTTGTAAAATGGACAAGAACAAAACATTTCTATATAATGGTTTGCAAAAGTTATGTCAAGTTTGAAAATAAAGGTAAAATTTGTCTTATTTTTTATTTAACAATAACTCATTAAGAGCTTAAGGTTCATTACAGAAAAGTGTCAGTTAATCAAACCATAATTTGTATTTAAAATATTGATTTATTAAGCACAGCCTTACACAAAATATGTTACAATGGTGACAAACAAGGAGTTGTTTGGCTGCCAAACCTTTTGGGGATGAAAAAATTAAAATTATATATTCATTGTTGTCATTGATCTTTGAACTACGGTTTTCCCAGTCATGATTTTTTCTGTCCCAAATACTGACCCAAGTAAGTTGGAATGTACATTTCCAGATACAGAGTCTCAGTCTGATACTTTATCAAAATTAATCAAAACAAAGCCATGTATATATGCTTTAAAATTTGGGATCTTCACAATATAGTGATATTAAACACTTATCACTAATGTTCAGGAAGCTGCAGTCTCTCACTTGCAAGTTTCTACAGAAGATCAGTAATATGCTGCTCCATCATGGGTTATCTTGGTAAAGGAAGTCAGTATAATCGGCAACCCAAACTCAGTTAGCTTTAATATTTGTTTTCTTGACACATGTAGCTTTAGTCCTTAACTGACATCTTGCTCCTGCTGACAGTGTTTACACCAGTGGTTAGCATACCCTTTTGCTAAAGTTCGGATATGAGTCACTAAATATTTTAGATCATAACAAGTTTCATTGTGGTTCCAAATATACATGTTTGAGAACTTACAACAAAAAAACATTGTGCTCCTCGATTAGAAACATTGTGCATTTGGTTGAAATGTGTTAAATTTAATGGCACATGTTTGAGATGTGCCAAAAAAGCCTTACATTCCAGGATGCTTACATTATATCAAAATGTTTATGAATTATAACACAGTTTTGCAAGCCATGCTCATGAACATATGCTATAGTCACCAAGGTAAGTAGCTTTTGGCAGTCCTGAAACTTACTAGAAGTCCCTATATGATGTAATAATGTAACATGCATAATTCGCTGTCGGACAGAAAGATCAAACAGAACATTATTTGTTGATCGTTGCTCCTTATTTAAAGCTGCAGTCCGGAGAATACATTTATGTATCAAAGTTTATAGATCTTTAAAATGATAGTGGGGTTCAATACTATGATAAAAGGCTAGTACTCCACAACATTTGTTATTCTTCTTAAGTCGCGACTGAAATGTCCATAAAAAATACAATTGGGTGATGCTTGATAGTGCTTACTGCTTTCCTCTTTGACCCGCTGTGACAACCCAGGTGATGCGTGTGAACAACTGTTGAGGTGGGGCTGGAAGGAGCGGGAGGGAGGGAAAGAGGGATGCTTCGGGAGGGGCCTTCATAGTGGGATTCCAAAAATCTCTCTCACCCAAATAATACGGACTGCAGCTTTAAGCATGTGACCGTTAACAGTGACTCCAAAGAAAAACTGTGGCAGATATACATACGTTTTTATTCATATATTAGCCTTTTGATTCAATCTGGTTTTGCATTTAAACTTGAAGCCTACAGCAAGTCTGTTTGCTACACCAAACATGAATGTTTAAAAATAAAATATGATTCTTATAAAGAGTGTAAATGGACAGTAGGAATGCACGGATTTATTTTTATGGGCTGACTGAAAAACTGTTGGAAATGGTGTGCAAACTGCATTGGTCTCTTTGCTAGGTTCAGAATGGTACACAACTAGTTCTTTTGGACATTTAACAGGCCTAGGTTTCTTTACTTTCAGAGTCTCCCAAAAGCTCTAGCTCTAGTAACAGCAGAAAAAGTTGCTAGATTTATTGCTATCCACTTTTTTTAAGAGTCACTAGAGGCGTTTGAAAACTGACTAAATATAGTGGCAAAACTACAAAGTTAGTTACACAGCTTCTCACTAGGAATGTGGCTGACATCAGGAACACCTCAGCAGGTTTTGGAAGCTCAGTTTAATCTAGAACTCACAATAATGATCATTTAAAATTCCTAGCAGTGGGCTGATCCTTGAGCTAATACCTGTGATCAGATTGGTAGGTCTGAAGCTACAGTAAATTAGGAGCCAAAGTTCAAGTACAACATAAGCAAGATGATCAAAAGGTTGATGAAGGACAGGTGTTTTCAAACTCAAATCCACACTGGAATCAAATACATTTGAAATTCAAACATGTCATACATTTTAGAAGTACAATTTTGGATTTTTTTCCGGCTTTGAGAACTATCTAGACATTTGTGTACACTATATTAACCATTAATAGTAATCAGATCTCATTGTCTTTAGGTTTCACAAATCATGAAACAAAGCAATGCTGAAAATAACATCAGAGTGTAAAATAGAGCTATTTCACGGCCTTCTTAATGTTGGTAATAAATAAATCTGCTTGTTTTCAAACTCTTAGACACTTAAATAAGGACAAAAGAATGCCTAATTTGATAGTTGATTATTTAAAGGACAGTTTTGAGAACATTTAAAGTTAAATTTCTTTAGAACTAAACCAAAGGTCACACTGAACCTGCATTTAAAGCTTTCTGGAGTCAGAAAATGTAGTAGTTAATTTTAGATAAAATATAAAGCATGTCATTTAAAAATAAATAATAATTTCTAAAAATTATTAGATTTTTGTCCCTTGAAATAAATGGAAGAAATAAGTCTTTAAAACCAAAAATGTTTTCCAAACTCAAATAAATGTTACCCTACTCATCCAGACTTGAAAAAAGCAAAAGTCCAGCCTTTTTAAGACTTTTTAAGAACCCTGATCAAAATAATTTAGAACAAATTTTGAAAAAAGAATACACACAAAAAACCACACAAAAAACAAAACCTCAATAAAGTTGCAAAGAACAAGCAATACAGCATTTGATCATAATTATCAAACATGGAAATATGATCGTTGCAATTGTTTCAGTGAGTTGCATCACACCTAAATGGTGTTATCGACAGTTATCTATGAAAAAATTTAAAAAAGAAATAACCTTACTATGATAAACAATGCTTCACCTGAGTAGAAACAAGTCTGGTAAAGTTGGATGACATTAACAAATAAAGGAAGCAGCCGTCTATCACCAGCTGCCTGTTCACACATGAACACATTCCCTTTCTTCCCTCTGAGTGCAGCTACGCCGTCTTTCCATCATCCCAAGGCCCTGATTATTGTCTAGAAGGACTCTTGTGGTATAGAGAAGTCCAACAGGAGACTTCAAGAATCAGCTGCTTCGTTCCTCATCTTTGTTCTGTTATTACCAGCTCATGTCTTCTAAGGATAAAATGTCATGTTGGGTACCCTCCATGGTGATCTCCTGCACTTGGACACAAACCTCTTCGCCCAAGAAACCCGTCGCAGACAAAAGAGGCCTCCTCCGCTGTCAAGATAACGCCACAGTGGCTATTGTAAAGTCATTTGGCCATTGTGAATTTCTCTGCAGGTTTGCAGAAGCCCACATACA
Organism: Valencia hispanica; assembly: GCA_963556495.2. NCBI lineage: Eukaryota > Metazoa > Chordata > Actinopteri > Cyprinodontiformes > Valenciidae > Valencia > Valencia hispanica. Next base: position 10,883,340 of record OY747720.1, on the reverse strand, counting down.
GACACACACTTCGGCACAAAGACACACAAAGACGACAGAGAACGATGACAGAATTGGACTCCTCTGAAGACGCTGCTCGTAGGAGAAAAGACGGGACTGAGGAGGGGTGGAAGGGGGGAGACAAAAGAAGAGCGTTTCAAAAACACTTCTGAACACCAAGATCAAAGAGCAGAGAAAAACGTATGTGCAGAGAGGGGAAAAAATAAATCATAAATACTGAGTAAACAAGGCGAAATGGAGTGAGTGGTGGAGCACAGCAGGGAAACGGAGGTGTCATAGCATCTTAACCACGACCACAAGGTGTCTTTTTCCAGCTGCACACACTCCAGGTCGGGTTATCTGCTGCCAGAATTGACTTTTCTCTTGGTGTCGCCGAAGGCCGGCAGGTGTTTGTGCAGCGTGGCGAGGCAGCTGCAGCAGAGTGAGGAGATAACAACCAGAAAAACAAGCCCTACTCCTCCACCTCCTTGTCTTCTTTTCTTCACTTTCTGTGACTGGGGGTTTTCTGAGGATGCCACAATCAAACAGAATTTTTTTTTAAAAACCCCATAGTGGTAGAAAAACGTTTTGAAAACGGGTAGATACAAACCCCGGCCTGAAAGTAGTCAAAGAGGAGAGGGGTTTGTGACCTTCTGTAGGATGAGTGCACCCCGAGGACGAGTAGCGATCTGAGTGTTGCACCTTGTTTGTTCCACTGTGCTGACATTTCATCACCTTTTATTAAGGTGGGAAGCTGTTATCACTGGTGTTTCTGTCTGTGTGAGCAAATGTGTGGGTGGAAAAGAGAAGTGCACGTCTTTTTTTGTGTGCTTTTTTCAGGCAATTTGAGACATTTTAATTTGTGAAAGTTGTACACAATCATTCATGAGTTCTCATTAAGTGAAAATGCTCACACTTAGCGCAGGTGGCAAAATGGTGGGCTTCGCTTTCATTCACTCGTGAAGTTCGGGGGAGTCAAGCTTCCAAACCTTTAACCTGAAATGGGACAGACCAAGTTCCACACTAAATGGATATTTTTGAATTTATTTTAAATTTGAATATTATGTTAATGAATCAGGGTGTAAAAGGAAATAAGTTTAAAGAGAAACTGAAAGAGTTTACCAAAAATCTTTTAGCACACAAAGAAAAGGATTAGCAAGGCTTTAAAGGCAACGTTGATTATTTGCAACATGTTTCTAAGTTGGTTTCTTTCTGCTGTAAAATCAAGTTTGCAAGATATTTTTCTCTTACCAAAAATTTAAGTGATGTAAAGTCAAGACTCAATTTCAGCTGGTTGTAGCTTGTTACATTTTAGGCAACTGCTATAAAATTACAATTAAACAGCTTTATAGTCTTTATATTTTGCTAACTTTATATAAGATAAAAAGTAAACAGAAACTGTTTGGTTTATTTCATACTCTTTATTATGAGGCGTGATCAAACTGTCTGGCATTCACATTGCTCTCACTTAGATAATGTGTTCCCTGTACCCAAAAATCAATTTGTTTTATCCCTTCCATTTTCCCTCTGGAACTCCTTTACATGTTTGATCCTTGGTTCTGCTGGCCTATGATTGAAGCATTCATTATGGTGGAACTACTTTTTTCACTTAAGGAAACTAATGTCATAGTGTATGTGTCAGGAATGTGTGTGGAGTATGGACCCAAACGCAGAGGAAGTGCAGGATGTTTATTAAAGGTGGAGGTGGTGATGATGAGGACGACGGCAGGAACGGAGAGACTGGACATCGGGCAGGAACGAGACAGCAGGGAATGCACACTAGACATCAATAATGATCCGGCACTGAGTGAAAGGAAGTGATGGGTTTTAAAGGCAGGAGGTGAGTAGGATCAGGTGTGGTTGATTGGACAGGTGCAGACACCCGAGTCTTTCTGGGTACGCCCCTGGAAGTCTGGCAGACGGCGTCCCCTTGCTGGAAGGCGGTCGGCCCGGATGGCGTCCCCTTGCTGGAAGGCAGTCGGCCCGGATGGTGTCCCATTGCTGGAAGGCGGTCGGGCGGACGGCCCGGATGGCGTCCCCTTGCTGGAAGGCGGTCGGGCGGACGGCATAGCGATCCTCCCTTGAGGACCTGGAGATAGGGCGGACGGCCTGGATGGTGTCCTCCGGCTGGACGGCGGTCCGGAGGACGGCCTGGCGATCCTCCCTTTAGGACCTGGAAATCGGGCGGACGGCCCGGATGGCATCCTCTGGCTGGACGGCGGTCCGGAGGACGGCCTGGTCATCCTCCCTTGAAGACCTGGAGATCCGGCGGACAGCCCTTAGGTCCTCTTCTGAGGGTCAGGCAGCGGCTGAAGAGCTTGGCTGGTCGGCGGCGACGACGAAGATGCCTGGCCGGTAGAGGTCGGCCGAGACGAAGAGAGTCTGGAGGCTCAGACGCCGGCTGAGAAGAAGAATCTGGAGGCTCGGACGCCAGCTGAGAAGAAGAATCTGGATGCTCGACTGACAGCGGTCCCTCCCTGGGAGCTCCAGTGACGGGGACGGGTCCTACCTGACCATCCCTGGGAGCGACGGGGACGGGTCCTCCCTGACCCTCCCTGGGAGCTCTAGCGACGGGTCCTCCCTGACCCTCCCTGGGAGCTCTAGCGACCCATGGGGAAATATCAGTCGCTGCAGAGCTGCCGCTGTGACTGCTAAGAACACAGCAGCCACGATAACGGCAGGTTCTGGGACTGGAACGGACTCACAGACGACTGGAACGGACTCACAGACGACTGGAACGGACTCACAGAGGACTGGAACGGACTCACAGACGACTGGAACGGACTCACAGACGACTGGAACGGACTCACAGAGACGACTGGAACGGACTCACAGAGACGACTGGAACGGACTCACAGACGACTGGAACTCTGGCTGACATTGAAGCCAGCTGACAGGTCTGAGCGGGAACCGAAGAGCTGCCGAGAGCTGAGGGACTGGGTGGAGCCGGTGCGCTGATCGCTGCAGGGAAGACCGGAGGCAAGCGGACAGCTCCGACTTCCTCCGCGGAAGCGGCCCCACCTCGGCTGCATCGCTGCCTGCGGTGAGTCGGCAGAGGAGGCTCATGCCGTCGAGGACCAGTCCCCGGGGAACAGAACACCAGCCTCGTGCCGACAAACGCGGACCGCTGCTCTGAGTCGTCCTCCGCCTTGGATGTTGCTTCGGCCGACGCAGCCAGACAGGGAGAGACTGAACAGGCGGACGGGGGTGCTGCGTCGGTCAGCGGAGGATCCGATGAGGAAGCAGCAGCCGTGCAGGCAGCTAGTGAAGGTGCGCCACTCCGCTCCCCGCTCCCGGAAACAGCCCCGGCGGCGCAGCGGGACCTCCGGCGGCGCAGCGGGACCTCCGCCGGCGGCCAGATGGTGGAGACGGAGAGGGCGGACCAATGATCTGATCCAACGCCTCCCGGCGAACCCACTCCGCCTCGCGGCGAGATCTGGAGCGGAGAAGACACTCTTGAAGTGAGGGAGCACACCATGTTTTGCTTTTACTTGAAATTCTTGACTTTTTTTGTAGAATGAAACAACACATTTTCTAAAATTTTACACAGTTCTTGTAGTTTGTGTTGTGTACATGATGCCCTTGCATGTGTATTGAGATTCATCAGGCTAGGTAGATTTTTCTCTGCATCTTTGATCGGTCTTTGATTTTTTCTATGCTTTTTTTTACCAGCATGAACATTTGCAATCTTTGTAAAGCTTTTGGGATCATCAGAAGAAAAACTGAAACTATTAATTATGGTTGCATGTTGTACATTCAGGTGAGATGGTCTCCTATGCCCCACCCAAACACTGATATAAACGAATAGGGGATTGAAGCACCTATTAGGAATGTTCCAATTTGGTCCACAGGGATGGGGATGAAAGCGATTTGATTTACGTTGAGCTGAAACATCTACAACAAATACCAGGCATAAGTGGTGGCATCAAGAGTGGATTGATTAGGCACTTTTCAAAGTTTCCAATAGTAAGAAGATTGAGTGAGGGTCAGTAGGTAAAGAGGATGCATGTATTTATGGAATTAGAAATGCCTGGAATAAGGGGAATCAAATAAAGGGACTGATTTCAAATGAACACTAGATTGATAACTACATATGTAGGTATATTCATGTCTTTAAGTCTGATGTATGTTGTTGTTTTGTGCATTTGATAGTCATATTATGAATCTACGATGTGTAAATTTGTATGAGTTGTGTGTGTGATGGAGTGTGTTCAGATATGTTTCTTTTCTGGACTTCCCTCCCATCTTTTCCTTTTCTATCATTGCATAATAACTATCATCCATCCACCAACCAATTGTCTATATTCATTTGTCCATGCAGGGTCACAGGGAGGCTGGTGCCTAACTCCAGTGGTCATTGGGTACACCCTGGACAGGTCGCCCATCGATCGCATGACAACACAGAGACACACAGGACAAGAAAACGATTCAAACTTATACTTATACTTAAGGGGATTTTTTTAGAGTAACCAATTTACCTAACAGTTATGTTTATGGACTGAGTACTCAGACACAACCCATTTAGGCAACCCTAATCACCCATTAGACCTTAATTTTAAATGTGTAACGTCAATAATTTATGATCAGTGCTGCCATATGAAAAACATGTCAAATAGAGTAGCTAGGTTTCAAAAATGTCCTAAAAACAGAAAACTGAAAACTGGCTAGGAGAGAGGGGTCATAAACAGCCAACTGCAGCAAGAACTTGGTGAATTCTCTGAGTGATCATAAGTTGAATCATTTAAAGATTAAAATAATTTTAAAACCAGGAGTCATGTGATTTGAATGAAGGTAACACTTCCTCTGACCCTTTACCATATCATCTGCAGCTGAGTCCAGCCTGTCATTCCACTACATCACATTTCATTCACAGTTAGCCGTCTTTGTCATTACTAGCAGTTTGAGAAAAATGTTTATTTTAACTAGACAAAAAACTAACAAACAAACTAGCAAAATCTAAAGGTGGATGGTGTTTGCAGCAACAAGTTGAGGTCGTTAGGAAGTTATCAAGAACCAAGTTGATGCGGTCACACAGTGAACATTACAAGAGTCTTCTGAACATGAAATATTTGATACTCCAAAATAAAATAAAAATACGATCTAACCAATTGTCTTTAGAAGTAGCCTAATAGGTAAATACAGTCTACCTATGTTTAATTCACCCTCAGTATAAATCCAGCTGTTCTATAAAGACCTCAGAGGTTTGTGGAAGAAAATCATTAAACTAACAGAATCAACAGAAACACCAAGGAACAAAGCAGAGAGACATGTCAGGGATAATATTATAGAGATGTTTAGGTTACAAAATAAGAGCTCTGTTCAATCCATGATTAGAACATGGAAAAACTATGGCACAGTTGCAAACATACAGGACATGGCTGCTCAGCTAAACATGTTCCCCAGCTGAGTAGCAGATGAGAAGGCCATGGTTGCTCGGAAGCTGCGCAGATCTACAGGTCAGGTAGGAGAATCCACTGAAATAAAATAATGTTGCTTTCCTTATTTTCATGAGGATTTAATTCCTTTAGGCTCTTTCGTTGCAGAATATTAAACAACTTTGAATTGGGAATAAGGGGTTCATTATAAGATAGAATAATACCTGAAAACAAGTATTATTATTAACCTTATGAATCTTTGTGTTGTTTTTCCAGCGCACCAGTTTTATCTCTTTGCTAAACACACTTCTTTCTCCTGTTTTCCAAGACAATTCATGCTCTGAACTCGCTCTTTGTTTGCTGAATTCCTCCTAGATTCCACTTCTGATAGCAGAGCGGAGGCAACAACACCCCCTCACACTGTTTAGCCATTTCCACAATCAAATGAAAGAGTCTTGGGGGCAAATTCTACAAACAGTGCTGTAATATAAATTGACCATGTTAAAGGAATGGTGACAACACGCTCTCCCCTGTGAGCGTTTAGTTTTCCTGGAAGAAAATGGGAAAAAATGCAGAGGCTGCAGTTTTTGTTTTCTCCATCCACAAAGTCCTCACTACATGTCAGCAGCTGCTGCACTCTGGAAGTTTGTTTTGTTTTAGCCCATGATGTAAGACTAATAAATCCAGTCCTCCGGAATTTTTTCTTCAACCATAAATTCCATTATCTACTTGACAATCCAGGATAATTGATATATCTTTCTCTCATTTTCACTCTCCTCCTCAGAGCAAAGGCACTTCAATTATTCATTGTCTTCACTTTACACAGAGACAGATCTACTATACGCCACAAAGGCTTAACGCCCGTTGTCACAGTTAATGGAAGGAGCAATCAAATATTTTAGGGAAAACCAAATATGCGGATGTGTCGGCTGCAATTTAGCGAGACATATTTTAACAGTGCAGATCTGAAGAAGGAAGAGAGCCAAAATGATTCAGGGAGAAATCGAATATGACGTTTGATGAATTTTCGCCTCTTGTTGCAGAGATTGTAAGTCGCCACCTACCTCTTAGGACAGGAGGAAGGGAAAAAAAAGTTGAGCTACTCAGAGTGCTGGGTGTGGCGCGGTGGCATTAAGTGGCGTAATTAATAGCATTCTCACAAATCGGGGGAAGTTATTAGGGGTGCATAGGAGAGAAAGTCGCGCTTTAAGAGGCTCTCAGATTGCACTCCAAGATTTGTCACTTCCAGCAGTCGTTTAAAAGCTCATTTGAAACTGTTGACCCCAGTTAACAGAACAAGCCTATTTAAGCTTTCCGTGAATGAGTTCATATTTAAAAGAGCTAAATGAAGACGGAGATATTTGAAAAGCACCAATTTATTACCTGATAGAGACAGTGGAACTTCATTATCACACACTCTTCCTCTATCTGCAGACGGGTTTAATGTAAAGATGAAAATAAAAGATTATCTCTGAAAAACATCCATCACTGAAAATATCAGAAAATGTCACATGTGAAGGGGGGGTAAGAAAAAAAAGCCACACGCTATAATACACTTGAGAAAATATTTGCCAATCTAAAAATTTCACATGGTAAATGTTAGCGGAGAAACAGTGAAGCTGCCAGTGGAATCCAATTAAAGCATTCCTCACAATGTTTTTTTTTTTTTTGAGGATTTTCACAGGAATGCCGGCAACTGGAGATATCGGTGCATAAATTAAACAGAGCGGACTTAATTACACACAAGCAAAGCAAGAGGTAGATGGAAGAAAAGAAGGAAAGAAAGGTAAACAGGGAGGAATGGAGGTGCAGAGATTTGTTTTCCTTTTTTCTTTTTCTTTTACACCAATAAGTCTGAGATGCTCACCGTGCTGCGGGCTCCTCCATCTGTCTCTGACACACACACATACACACTGAGCAGAAGACACACTCCTTAGTCCTCAGCGGTCCAGCAGGAGCAGGTTAAAGGTGTCTCCTCTCCTGGCTCTGCTTGGGAAATACACACACATCAACTCTTTTCGCCTTAAAAAAAAACAGTCTCAGATGTTTCCAAAAATAAAAAACACACACAAAAAAACGACATTCTACCCTCCAAAAAATTTATTTCTTCCGTTTCTTTGCTTCTGTTTTTGGAGAAGTGTGTATTTTATGCTTTGCACATAAATGTGATGCATAGACTTGGCTTGCTCATATCAGCCTGCTCCGAACGTGGGCGGGTGTAAATCCTCATCCTGCTGTATATCCATTAGTAATGCAACACTCTAAAAATAAAGTGCGCCCCGGCGTATCAGTGCCTATGAACATGTTGCCTGTGTAATCACATTTTATATACTTTTTTTTATCTGTTGTTGGAAGAGAGGGATGGAGGGGATTTTTTTTTTCTCCATCGTCGCTGGTGCAGCAGCTATAGATGCAACGGATAGGCCAGTAGTTAGAACCAGGTGTTAGGTTTGCTTGGTGAAAGGTGAGATAAGTCCTGATTCTTTGACCCTGTTCTTCCTCCTCCTCTTTGCTGCACCGACACAAATCAGCATGCTTAGAATACACTGCATAAGTTATCAGCTCCTTGGATAGCGACGCGTTAGGGGGAGAACGGCGGCAGAAAAAGGAGACTTCTATCACTTAATGAAAAATAGCTTCTCTTTTGGACAGAACTTCACAGGGCTGCAATCAAGCCCCGGCCCCCAGTTCTTGACGTGCAATCGGGGCAAATCAAGTCAGCATCTATTAATAATATTTCCCTGGCTCCTTTCATTCCAGCGCATGTCCTACCACTGTCAACGCTGTGATGGAGCACTGCCTTTATCTCCACCCTGGCCTGCTCTGTCACAGTGATAAACAATTCTAACAAGAATCAGAATAAAGATCTCCCCAGTAGACTTTCAGAGATAGAGGGGGCCCTTTTTTTCTCATTTTCTAGACGGCAAAATTTAATCTAGTCCCCTCCCCGACATCCCCAACGCCACCCCCTCATTCCTCCTTCTGCCTGCTTCCTCTTCTGCTCCCCTACTCATCTTCTTTTTTTTCTCCTCTGCTTCCTTCTTCCCTGCTACTTTTTTTTCAAACCGTCACATTCAAAGAGATGCAAATTTCCTTCGAGCTGGGACCTGATGGAGTTGGAGTGAATGTGAAAGGGTTTGGAGAACGTCTGTGCATGGAGGCAGGGTGGAGCCATTTCTCCTCTCCTCAGTCAGTCTGACCACATCCCCAGATGAACTGTAAGTAGTTTAAAGGTGAGGTATGTTTCTGAGCATCCACTGTGTTTTCCTGATGAGCTTTGTGATGGGGAGTCACATGTTTCCCATACTGTCCTACTGTAAAATAGTTTTTAACTTTCAGGGTTTCTCTTCCTCAAGGTGCCTCAGTTGTTGTAGCAGTAGAGTTTTTTGTGTCTGATTGTTGCTGTTGTATTTAAGGTTTGAAGATGGTCCACAGCTTCCTAGGACTTTTTTCAGTATGATATTAACTTTTGGTTCCCATAGGAAACAGTTTAAAGACTTCAGCTCTTTTTTTCTCTGGATTTTACATTGTCAGACAACCACTGTGGTTGAGGGGCATTCCACCAAAAGTCACATCACATTGAAGAGAAACATCAACTAAAACAAAGGTGTATGCTACACTGAAAATATGTGGAGTTTAAACAACTGCAACTAGAAAAGCACTCGGAGGGAGCAAGGCAGCCCAGTCCTACCCAAACCCTAACACCCCACCCCACCAGACAGTGATCTGGATCACCCTCAACATCTATTCACTTGTTCCTGGTCCCACTGTGGACATTTCCTGAAAATGTCATCAAAATCCACCAAGAATTTTGAGTTCTGTTGCTAACAGACAAACAAACGAACCCTGGTGAAAACATAACCTCCTTGGCAGAGGTAAAAACCCCAGGGGGCTGAGAGAAGAGCGTATAAAAACCACACAAAGCAGAGGAGTAGTGACTTCTACTTTATCTTGTGATTTTCCTGAGTCAGTCTTGGATGCTGGGAATGAACATGTACAGCTAGTAAGATGGTCCAGACAGAGGTAGTTTCAAGTAGCTTTTGAGAGCTAGCTAACTCTTCTGGCCTACAGCTTAGGATCCTCTTGAAAACAGGTGTCAAACTACAGTCTTTGAGGGCTTGTGTACTTCAGCTTTTAGATGTGTCTTCGCTTTAACACACCTGAATCAAAAAATTAGGTCTTTGGTTGGACTCTGTAGATTGTAATGGATTATTAAGGAGGCAATCTAGCCTTTTAATTCCAGTTTATTGGATCATTGACAAATCCATAATGTTGTAGGACACTTGCCCTTTAGGACTAAAGTTTGGCACCGATTTTCAAGAAGACTGCAGTGTGCTTATCACAAGCACAAGCTCCAGTCTTTGTTCTCCTTCTGGTTGGGAAAACAGCCAAAAACTCTCAGAAAATCTCAGAACTAAATGTAAAAAGTCAAAATGCTGAAAAGTTGTTGTGCACTTCAATAGCATGACCAGTCAGATGAAATTTAGTTCGTATACGAACTAAAGTTCACAAGGAAATAAAGCATTCATTCCCCCCCCCCCCCAAACAAACAAACAAAAAAATTGGTTGAGAACTAGTCAGCCCACAGACAGTAGTTACTAGCAAAACTGTGAGCCGTCATGGGTAAGCCCTATTCGATATCAGGAGCCACATTATGAAAAAATCCGTAAGTACAGATCTGTAGCTAGCAGCTAACACTGGTGTACCGTCCTCAGCTCAGTGGAAGAGTTCCCTACTCTGAACATGTGGAGTTGGTTGGGATCATTAAATATGTGTCCTAAACTGATTAAAATACCTGCTTAATGAATCTTTTGTGTTGTCAAGCTTTCATTGTTTTACAACACTTGGTAGTTATGGCTATTTATAGCTTAGAGTATATAGCTTGACCCAGGTAAAACTGTTGCTGAGCAGATTAGTGGTTTGTTTGTTATACAATGCATCAACAGTGAAAACTACGACCAGAAATAACTCTACGGCTTAACTTTAGGGGGCTCTGATGACAGATCCATCCCTACTAACATGGCACATCCTCGCTTCATTAGGCTGATTAGTTAACCTCCAAAATCATTTTCAGAACAGGTGAGTTCTCTGACATTTTAAAATGGACATAGTTTGGCATAAGTTTTTTAAAATCTCTTTGATAATGAAGAATGTGACTAAATATAACACATCAATACATCGAAATTACAGTTACATTTGTGCCAGCAAAATTATTTTCATAAGGAGAAACATAAATCTCTGATGTGAAAGTGTAGCTTGTACAACATAGCTTCCAAATGTGCCTCTGGAAGGTTTTGGATTTTTCCCTTCCCTTTCATCACAGAAACAACTTCTTTTTCCATTAATGCTTAACATATAGATTTAGGGCTCAGAATGAGTTGGAAAATGGCAAACAATCTTTAACCAAAACAGAACAGCTAAAGTTTGTTTGGCAGTTAAACCTGTTTGTATATTTTAGGCTCATCCCTGCAGAATCCCGTCTAATTTAGTAAAACTCCAACTTTAAAAATACAAGGAGACAACTGATGTTTCAATAATGCCACCACTCTCCCTGGTTGTTGGGCCATGTTTTTAAAATGGCATGGCTAATTCTGTGACGTGAAACACAACAGTCAGTTGCGAGTGACAGTCACAAAGTAGAAGATTAGTGTCTTGCCATTTCTACCGATTTAGTTTTTGGGTTTCCATGTGCACCAGAAAGAATCAGGATGTGATCTGATGCTGCTTCATCCTGCCCAACAGCTCAGCATGAGGCGACACTGGCAAGCACGGCAAAGAGAAGACTAGTATAGATGGATTACATGCGAACAGATCTTTGACAAGCCGAGCGACAGCCATGGAGGCAGCAGCAGACAGTGAGAGACAAAGAAGTGAGGGACCCAGTGGGACATCCACATAGGAGGAAAGAGGGAACAGGAGCTGGCACACAGGTGAGGGAGGTGCCATGTGACTGGGAGTGTGCTCTGGTGGGGGAGGGGCCTGAAGAAGCAGAGGAAAGAATTTTGGAAGGCGCATGCAAACCTATGTATTCTTCCTCCCTACACTCCAATCTGGTTTTCCACCCAGACTCATTGTGACAGCTTCAAACTCCGGATCAATAGAACCGGGAATATTGCGTCTAATCCTCTCCCTGATGCAACTTTAATTGTGTGAGAGAGAAGAGGAGGGCGAGATGGGTGGTGGGTGTACCAGCAGGGAGGATGGGCGAACCTCCTCAGTGTCATCTTTGTCACTGAAGTTAGAGGGGTGACAAATCAGCTCACACAGATGAAGAGCTCAGAGTGGAAAAGATAAATTACAGAGGAGTACCTGCACTTAATTCTACAGAGGAGAATGAAGATTTAAAGGGAAATGTCTGGAGTTCCAACAAAGGTCTCTAAAACTAGTTTTTCCCTACTCCTCTTAGCAAAGTTGCTTCATTTTTTTATGCACAAGGACCCACAGCAGAATTTCAATCAGGTTGAGGTCTGGACTTAAACTGTGTTTTTGCAACAACTTGATTATCTTTCACCAGGCATTCTGTTGTAGATTTGATGTTTCGGGACCATTATCCTGCTGATGCCTCAGTTTTGAGTCAAACTTCAGGTGTGGGAAAGATGACCTCACTTCAGACGCTAGAATACTTTGATATACAGAGTTGATGGTCAACTGAATGACTTCCAGGGACGTAGGTCCTATGTCTACCTACAGCGGGGCAGCTTAACAGGAGGAAAACAGCATAGACATGGCAGCGTTATGGCCTTAGGATAAAAAGAAAGCAAAGAGGAAAACTACAGCCAAGACAATCATTTTTTGAAAACAAAATGAGGGGCTGCAGGGGTGCATGTTTAAGAAGTAAAACCAGGAAGATTTAGCTGACTGAGCAGCCCACACATAGATTACCCAGATTGGTATGTTGTATGTGAATTTTAGTTATTTATGTGAGATGTGCAGAATCAAAGGAACATTCTGCAGGTGTTTAGCAGATAAAGGTTTCGTCGTGCTTAGAGAAATTATAGATTTAATTGATTATTTTACGGAATTGTTTTAATTTACTACAATGGACTGGCGACCTGTCCAAGGTGTTCCCCGCCTCTCACCTGATGATTGCTGATGATAGGCACCAGCCACCAACCCTGCATAGGATAGACGGTATAGAAAATTGATGGATGGATTATAATTTAAACAATAATATTACCCTTTGTCATAATTTATAAGATTGCTAAAAGCAATTTTGAAAACATTACTAGATACCATAGCCATGAGTGAGGGCAATTAGGAGCACAGCACTGCTTTTTCCTGCTGATGCTGCTCCATGTCACTCACCCTCCTTTCCTACTTAATGTTCAGTCCAATGATATTTACACAGATTCTTTAAATCTGGAGGTATGTCTGTAAGCATGTTTCCTTAACATGGATCAGTATGTGTATATCCAGTGTACTCACAAAACTCAGCAGCATAACCTTTTAGCAAATTTCTATTAAAGCAATATAAGCAAACACGAAAAAAAATTTTTTTGTGTTAATGGCACATTGTGTAATATTTTTACTAAAATACGGTAGCTGTTTAGGGACATACAAGATACAATGCTCCGTGATTGGCGTCCTCTAACTCTCTACCTCTCTCTACCTCACTGTGTCTGTGTCCTCCGCCTGTCTCAACTGAGTGTCCTCCGCCTGTCTCAACTGAAGCTGGATCGTTCGATGATATTTGAGTCCATTTACAGAGGGGGGAAAATACTACAGACTCCACTACCTTGCATAAATCCAAAATGCCAACAAATACAAATACAAATATATAAAATAAAATAAACAAAACAATACAGTTTGCTTGTTACATTAGCTTGGAGTCATTACAATTTGCTAGTTGCTGTTAGCCATGAAATACAGCAAGCATATTTACCATCAACATAGCTAACATAAAAAAAGTTTTTATTAATCAACACATATTTAGATACAATTTTGAAAAGAATACAGATTAAAAGAACAGACCTGATCGCTGAACTGAAAGGTGGAAGTCATTGATTACATATGGCCTTTTTGATGCATGTGGGCTACTGTAGCTGCAATACCTAGAGTCAAAAACTTTTACACACTGTATCTTTAATGCAAGTTAGCCTGGTCACTCAGTGAATATATGTATTCGTAGGCTCTAAACACCATTGAAATTCTCCATCTTTGCACGGTTAAGGTTAGTGGTCAAGGATCCTGCTTAGGGGTTAGGGCATAACATTTTTTGACAGATGCAGGAAATGAATAAAACCTAAAAGTTATGCAAACAAAAATTGGCACAGACAGTATGTATTTCTCTTGTAAATGGCCACAATGTTGTAATTGTTTTCCAACTCTAAACAAGAACTTGTGGGGATGACTTACTTTGCAAGTCAGAGCTCCTATCTCAAAATGATAAGTAATGGAGTGTAATCTTCTTGGACATCAAGGCTTAAATCCAACACTTAAAGGTTGTCTGTTGCTTTGAAAAACAAAAAACAGATCATGAAAAGATCTAATTTAGACAGAAAAGGCTCTGATTTTTTAGTTTGCCTTAACCATGAAAAGAAGATGTAAACTGTCTGTCATTGCAAAGACAAAAGAGGCAATCTAGATTCAAATAGAACTGAGTGAAGACGGCTGAAAAAGTTCAAAGAAACTTGGCAATTGTGAATTTTATTCTTTGTTTAGAGATCCTGTTTAAGTGCCTCTTTCCTTAGCTCGATCCTAATCTTGACGAAAATTAACATTTCTTGTTGTGGACAGAGTGAATGTTAACTTGCCAGATTCTTAATGGTGTCATCTATACAGATTGAGGAGACAAGTTTCAATTTGCTTTGTATTCTTCTTACAACCCAACAATTTTAATTCACAGCAAAAAGTTCAACTCAAACCTGCCGCACCTGTATCCTTATTGTCATGATTTTGGAGGTCTGATCTCACTGTTTACCTCTTTTACTTTCCATATGCATGCATTGTCTTCTTTGAATTGAGTGCATAGTTAAGCTCTGCATTACAGGACCATATAGTATAAGTCCTGCCTTTTTGTAAACATCACCCTCTTTGCTGTAAAAACATGAGTACTTTTAAAGATAAAATGTCCTTGCGGGTGTGACCCATATCATTAGTTCACTCAAGTTTCCAAGCTGCAAATTAAAGTTAAATTACTGATCAACTTTGTAAACTTTAAGCCTGATCTGCAATGAGGCGATTTAGAGAAAGTATCCATAAACGGAGCCAAAGCGGATTTGCAAACGATACGTGCTCCATTTGACAATGCCAAGAAACCAAATTGGTAAACAGATGTGTGAGTGTGTGTTGCTATTAACATCTTGGGAATGGTCCGTGGTTCAGTGTTTCCTCATGAAATGTGATTTTATAAATCCCTCCAAAAAAATTATAATATCCTAGATAAGCTCAGGGCTTAAGTGATCCGCAGAATCAGTGGTTTGGGAGTTTAACATCAGTACCTCTGGAGGTAATTCTAATGCAAATGTGCGTGAAGACTCCCAGATAAATGCCTGTGGCTGGTGAATGAGGTCCAGGTGGGAATGTGCTTTATATGTTTCAAGGAATCAAAGGGAGAGAAAAAATATTCAGAGTGAGCGAGAAAAAAACTACAAATTGTAAACAAAATGCAGATGGCAGCTGTGCTGACTCGCCTCTTAGTGCTTTGTGACAGGCTTTTGCTTTATTTCACAGGGTATCATCCCTCCCTTCCCTCTTACCTCTCTATCACACCTTCACTCTCCTCCTCAGTCAGCTGGCTTATAGAACAGCCACTCTTCCAACCACTGATTAACCTGATGCTCGTCATCACTCACTTGATACTCTTTCTTTTGTGGACCATTTTCAGCATGAGACAAATGTTATACCAGCTCCTTTCGATGAAAATATAATCAATGTTTTATGAGTCTGATTTGAACTCTTTAAGTCTGAACCTCCTGGCCTTCATTAACAGCTCTTCAATTCCAAAATATCAACATTAAATAAGAGTTAGCAGCATGTAAATGTATAATTCCTAATTTCCCCTGATTAAAATTACGTTAAAAAACTGGACCCTTGGCAGCAGAAATATGATTTGGTCATATTTGTTGTACCTCAAACAGCTGATGGTGTAACAGACGCGTTACGGTGCACAGTCAAACTGAAAACTGCTAGAACACCAATTTCATCGTTCATAGTGAAGTCAGTTTACCATCAACATGGAATGCAAGTGTGCTGAGGAATAAGGAAGTCCGCCCATGTGCTCAGCCTAATGTATTATGGAGAAACGTTTCATGGTCATAGTGGACAAAGATTGAGCTGTATTGCTAAAATGACAAGAACTGCATCTTGAGGAGTCAAATTAAAGCTTTCTGATCTAAAAAAACTGTCAAGCATGGCAGCAGTAGGTTCATGCTCAGTCTACTTCACTTACAGTTGGACTAGTGCATCACACAATGTGAATAGAAAATAATACAAAGACTACCATCAAATTCTTCAACATCACTTGTCAATCAACCACTACTTTCTGATAGAAAATCAGGAGGGCATCTTTCAAAAGATAATTTTAAAGAAATTAAAATGGAGTATCAGCCTTGCAAAACTTTCTTTTGAATATAATTCTGGAAAATGCCGTATTTGAAGTTATAACCTCCTTTTTTTTTTTTTACGTGTCCTGTTTGGCAGTGTGGAGCTCAGAATTGGTGTCTGAGTACCAAGTAGAAGCCCAACAGATTTACTTTCACAAGCGGAGCAGTACAGCTTTTGCTATAATACTCCACTTGATATATGTGTGAAAAATCTTTATAATGAATTGTTGGGGTTTTTATTTCCTGATGTTATGGACACAGAGACGGAAAATTAAGGAGAAGAAAGAAGGAAGATGAAGAAGAGAGGTAGGAAACAAAAAGTCAAGAGAGGGTGAGTTGAAAATACAAGAGAGGAAGGGGAACAAAGAAAACACAGGAAGACATTGAAGTCTGCCTCCATACCCACAGGACGGCAGCGAGACGCAAAAAAACAAAACACGAAAAAGGAACATCGACAAAACAAACCAAACATTGTGAGCTAAGAAATACACAACCACATCACACAAAAATAGATATAAAAATACAACAACAATGTCACAGAAAAACTCATGGTACCGATTAATCAAGCTCTAGTAATGATAACTTCAGCCCAAGAATATATCCTTAAACACCAGAGACCCCACATCTATGTGTGTGTGTTAGCATGCTGGTGCATATAAGGTTTCTCCATAAGAGTGTTCGATAGTTGGTGTGAGCAGGCATCAATCCGTCTCCCAGGAATCGATGCAGACATGAAGGAGATCGGAGCAAAGACGTCCAAAGGACCTCCTTAATTGTCAATGAAAAATACATTTTTGGCATCATAACAATCAAACCTTATTTTTGATTGTTGACCCTTTTTTTCCATGTTTTCACTGGCATTTTGACATTTTATCTTTGGCTATGAGCTCCAATTCTCTGAAGCTTAAAGGTTGAATGTGGAACATTTTCATAAAAAGCTATTTAAAAATAATAATAATAATAATAATAATACCTCCACTGGTGTTTCAAATGGTGCAAAATGAAATAATTTGAATTAAAATATAATAAAATATAATTAGAATATAATAAAATATAAATTTTAACGGTCACGACAATGACGTAATGTTTACACCTACCGCCAGAAGCGGCCGCCGGGTGCCAGATACAGTCTCTATGATCCAACTATGTGGTCGGTACAACTCGGCTGGTATTGGAAAAAATGGCTGAGTCTGCAAGTCAAGCATCAGCTTCAGAGCCCTGGAGGAGAAATCGTTATCCGTCTCAGGAGAGGAGTGACCGGAGAACAACAGAGACTAGAGTAGTTTTAGGAGAAGCCTACACTAGATGGACCCACATAAAACATGTCCGCGGCATCAAACACACGCGGGAACAGCGACTTTCCTCCTGGATCGGTAAGGTAACTCACTCGCTAACTTTAGCTTTCAGTTAAACTGCTCTAAAATACATTCCTCACTGGATACGGTTCAGGCTGGTCACTGGGCGTATCAGCAGCGAACCAGGCAACCCACCAACGTGCCCGTTATTGTTGTAGCTACAACTTAGACCCACTAGATGTCGCTATAGTGTTCATGTTCCATATTCAACCTTTAAATAGCTACCTAACATAATCCTAAACTTTAGCTCCCTCTACAGACAAGTCAGGGACTCTGGCTGGGTCAGTCAACATGTTGGTAAAACAAAAAGATTACCTTAAACTAGAATCTCCCATCGATCTAATACTTTTGGACTTAACCATAGTTTATCAAAACCTAAAAACAATTGGGTTTTCCAGAATAATAATCCTGTTGTTGGAAAGGCCTTCCAAGAAGAAGGATCTAATAGTCTTTTAGAATTGGTCAGAATTATGACCACAAAAAGCATCGTATAAAGTTGCAGCAAGGGACAACTTGGGACATTCAACGAAAAATTTGTAGACTGACAGACAGATAGCCAGATGTGAAGTGTATAGTGTAGTCAAAATACACAATAAATGTGCAGTTGAGCACCCAATTTTTGAATTTTAAATGTATTGTTATTGTTTGCTGCATAGAAGGTTCAAATGCATAATCAAGCTCACAGTTAGGATGTCATTCATAATGATAACCAGTATGTATAATCAAAAATATCAAATCTGAGCCTCTTTCAACAAACAATGGCTGTTTGTTGGACATCAAACCTGCTAAAGGAGAAAGGGCTGGAGCTCACTGATCACTTTTCAGCTTTATGGTGCAAATAATATAGAGACTATAGTTTCAACATCTGTCTTGATCAGAGTCACCCATGTTGTGGAAACCTTAGTGTTCATAAAGTTTTCACAGTAAAGCTGAAAACTGTTTGGTATATTTAACCTTCCGACTGCCTTCGTAAGTTATGTGCATTTCAATAAAAAAAAATAACCCATGTGGTGGGGTATTATATATATAAAGAACAGCTAAAGTGACCTGATTGCATAAGTGTGCATACCCATAAAATAAGATTTTTTGGCATATTGACAGCTGTGTGCAAATCTATTAGAACCCCTGTGAGAATCATCAACAAGCTTTTGGTCAAGACTGCTCTGTTTTATTTCTAATTTGGATTTAAATTAATAAGAAAAAAGAAACTACTGCTTCAGGCAAAGTGTAATTTATGTCCACCTTACTGTGCTCTAAAACAGTTCATTAAAAAGGGAAAACATGTCTGGTTTTCAGGTTTTGCTTTTGCAGATGATGAATCTGCTGCTTATTTCCTACTGATCTAAACATATCTAATCATTTTTATTTTAAAAACCACCTTAAACTGATCACCCTGTGGTAGAATAAGAGGAAAACATTACATTTCCAAAGTCTACACAGACACTCTGCCCCCTAACTCTGTGTATTAGATTTATCATGCAGAGTTAAAAGACCTCATGTTCAAAATCTAAATTTAACGCAATTACTGAAAAAGAGAAATTATGACTGCCGTTAAATTTACAAGGCATTTATTTAGCCTTTTATGGGCTGGAGCGAATGAACGCTAATAAGAGACCATTTCAGTCATGCTCAGTAAAATGTAGCACTTCAAGAAAGCAGCCCTGGAGTTGAGATGCCACCGATGCTCAAATATGATTAACAGTTGTGTGTATTTGTTCTAGTAATTACCAGTTCATACAAAGATCCTTATGCCACTTAAATCAACTCCTTTCAGATCTACAACTCTAATGAATTTGAAAATCTTCGCTTTGATGTCCTCCACTGCCAATATAATAGACTGAGATTCTTTCCTCCTATTATTAACAGCTCTGCGCCTTTAAAAGTGAAGTACACCCCTGCTGTTTCAGTTTCCCTCAAAGGCCATCACTTAGCTGCTTTAAGTGCAGACTAATATTTGCCATGACAAAAGTGTGGCCTTCATATCAGTTAGCACCTAAATGGCTCTGCGACTGCTTTTAATAGTAAATGAAATAATGCTTTCATATCACCTCCTGCTACTGTATATACTTGTGAGTCATCTGTCAAAATGAACAAAGAAAATTTACAAATAACGCAAGAAGCCAATCTGACATATACCCTAGATCCATCTGAAGCCTACTCTCTAATGAGCCCTGATTGTTAACTGAAAATCCATGTGCAAACCCTAAACTCATGACAGCATTTAAAAAAAGGAATATCAACACTTATAATAATTTGTTGAAAAGTCTGTATCCATGAAAGGCCTAATCTGAGGACCAACAATCTTCAAAAGCTCTCGAGTTTGATGATGAAATAATCACAATAATTCAAAGAATCTAAGGAATTTCAGGGAGCAAACCCAAGATGGACAGCCATGATTTCCAATCTCCTCATAGGGTACTGCATCAAAACTGGTATTTATCCATACATCAATTCATCAAGAAACACTTGAAAAGGGGAGTATTTTTAAAGCTTTGTTAAGTACTTTCAACATTGTCCAGGGGTGGTGTCCATTTCTCACACCTCTTTAGGAAGCACATTTTCCCAGTCCTTTAGCGCCAACTCTTTAAAACAGACTGTGTTTGACAACTGTTGCTTTTTCTTTTTTTCTTTCCCATCGCCTATTATATCTGTTGTTTATGGTTTTATACCATCTGTAAGGTTACCTTAGATTCATGACCAATAACATTGGTCAAATATAACCTTCTCCAATCATTCATTAATTTTGTTACCAGGGATTATGAACCGTGTTCAAACTTAAAAGGACTATCGACTGCCCCCTGTGTTGATATAATATTTTTAGGAGTCAAGTAAGCCCATTTCTGTGCAGGAGATAAAGATATGTGGGCTTGTGTCTGTTATACAAAAGCACTATAATAAACACATAAAAAATCTGAAATAATTTCTCAGTGTTCTTCTCAGATAATTCTGCTGCATTGGCTAACTGCTGGGTATATTACAGTGCTTACGCTGAGAGGCAAGCATGCTAAACAATTCAGATAAATCATTTATAATAAATATGCTGACTTTTTTTTTATTTAGCTGCTGTAATCAAACCTTTCTCTTCAACTATGCCATTTCGGTCAAATCCACTAGGGGCGATTTTCTATACAGACAGGAGAATAAACCAACATAGTGGCTGTGGAACTGGTTTTTAAAAAAGGAAAAAACAAGCTCATGTGTATGATTACTATTAATATGTAGCTACACTAGGGTTATTAGATGTATTTAAAATGAAAAATACACCCTTTAGGTGTTTAAGGTTATTCTTCTTGCTTTATTGCTGTTTTTACTTTATATGCTTTGTCTGTGTTTTACTTATATTTTTATTTTACCCTTTAATCTTGTAAAGCACCTTGAATTAGAAACAATTGCCTTGTTGTTGAAAGTGTGCTATACAAATAAAATTTCCTTGTCTTGCCTTGCCAGAGAAGGCAAAAGTTTACTCTTTTGGAATTTGTTGCAGCATGAACCGAATAGATATTAACAGATTTAATGAAGCTGATGAGACAAATAATTACATATTTAACCTTTAAAACGTTACTGTCAGTGTAAGACTAGTCAAAAACTAGTCCTAATTTTGCTTTTTTCACCCTACTCGTTTGAGGTTGTAGAACTAGATAATGAAATGTCCAGCAACAGTCCTTAAATGGGAACTAGTCTGGAAGTGTGGGATGTGCAGTATGTGCATGAAACCTTAGCATGTGTTCTCATTTACACTCCATGTTCTCCTTCTTGGACTGGATACAGTTATCAGGCCAGCAAATGCATAAGAAGTTCCTTGGCATCAGTGGCATCTCTCTCCAGCCTTCAGCCGAGCGTTCCGTAGGGATTGCATCCCAGCGACGAGGGATGAGGAATGGCCTTAATGAAGTCAGACAAGCCGGAATACATGCATAAGAAAGATTTTAAATATTGATATGATGTCAGTGTGCAGCTGCATAAACGGGTTACAGTGGATCGGTTAGCTCTCAATGACCCTCGTCTAATACAGCAGCACAAGGGGGATGATTAGGCTCATCAGAGGTGATTGTGTATTCTGTAGGAGGCGCAAACACAGCGCACACACCACTTAAATCAAAGCCTCCTCCTGTCTTCCTCTGCATTACTTCCAGTTTCAATTCACTCTTTAAATTATTCACAGGCACATGTAATTAATGGCTCGTGAATTTATATCATATGGCTAAGCAAAGTATTAATGGGCTTTTATTAAGGGGCTCCATCAAGGTGCAGCAGGCCTTTTGGAAGCCCAAAATAAATGTTGCTGTAATTACTCAGAGGGGAAATGGATGGAAACAATCTCAAAGGATGTTCTTTTAACGTGATGCTCACTGCACAACAAGGACTAAAACACAGAATAGATGTGTGAGAAATGTCAGTTGTCCGGCAGTGGAGATGTAAGACTGTGGAGTAGAGTAAGAAGTGATGAAAAGGAGGTTGTGTTCGACATTACACAAACATAAGGGACACTCAAGTTTCTGTGCTGAGCCACAACCCGATCGGCATTCCCTACAAGCCGTCTCAGTTAAAACACACTTCAGGTCAAACTTCAGGCCCGTCCATTCAGACATGGGTCAGCCTTTAATTATTCAACCAGAGAGGGATGCAGAGACTGGCAAGATCAAGGAAGTCGAGCAATGCTAATTATACGCAAGAGAGCCGGTGGTGCTCACTCCTTACACTGTAAACACCAGCCATTTCCTAGACACTTGTTTTTTTAATTCCCCACAACCGGCACAGATGCTTTGAAAAACAGAAAATATTTCTTGTGCTTCATGTTGACACATGGGTGAAGTGTCTGTGCTCCACTTTGATCTCACTGATCAGTCAGTCGGTTTGATTTGGATGGATTTCACTGGTTTGGATGCAGCTCTTTGGGAAACCATGGTAATTCATTCAGTTACACAGCCCATAGTAAATACACAAACAAACATTTCAGATGGGTGGGAAATGGACATTCCCTTTGCTTTGAAGTCCTGAATTAAAACTTAAATCTTATATCTCATTAATTCATTCATATGAACATGTATTAAAAAGGCACCCTCAGTGTTCTCAGTGGTGGCACCAGTTACTAGAACTCCCATCCTACAGTCGCAAAGTAAGACCAATTACTCAGTGGAAGTTTTGCCCAAAATGAACAGCTAATTTTCTGGAATCATTTCAGTTGATGCTATAAATCATAAACCATATTAGAGTATCAATTTAATTTACAGATTGCTATAAAGAGGAGGAGATTTGGTTAAAATACCATATCTTTCCAAAAGTCTTGAAAGACCCATCCAAATCCCTGATTTCAGATGTTTCAAACACTTTTATGGCCACAAGTCTATGAAAGCAAGCACCTTGGTAACTACTCTTCCAAATATTAGTAAAACTGATTCTGCAATTCATGCAAATTGAGCCTCAACCAAGAACAGAGTGAATAGAAATTAACATACTTTCCAGAAGCCTGACATTTCGGTTTGAAATATTGTTTTTGTTATTGATCTTATGTAGCAATCTAATTTTGTGTCACACTGAAATTGGGTTTTCATTATATGTATCAATGATCAAAGTTACAAGAAATAAAGGTTTGAAATATTGCACTCTATGTAATGAATCTATATAATAGGTATGAGTTTCTATTTCTGATATGAGGGACAAGAAATATTGAACTTTTTCATGATATTCAATTTTTTTTTATGTACCTCAAACATCTGCTGATAGATATTGAGGTACATCATGACAAGCTCGAGAGGTGTATCCTCCTGATTAGGGTGCTAAATAATCAGTTTGCCAACCAATGGAGAGTTCACTCAGCGCTGACAGCATGTAAGCCCATCTAAACACACATTGAGAAAAAGATACTTGGAAAGATATTTTCCTAAGTAGGCTTTACCTTACACTTTGCGTAAGAATGCTGCATGTCCTTCAAAAGCAATCCCTTCAAACAATCAGTGGATTTCCATAAAGGATCAACACTGTAAATTTATTACGTGTTCGCTTGAACTATAATAATATTCAGATAAAAGTTTTTTAAACGTATGAAATTATTGTCACTTTTGTGTCACTGCAGCAAACCTCTGTACTTCCTCTGAAATATTTTACCCCTCAAACTTTCATTGATATTCTTGGATGATGGGGTACGCTGAGATCTTTACATGGGTTTGGAGAAGAATGAATATTAACATAGCTAAAGGACACATGGATGTTCAGTTCTTGTGGGATATTATCCGTTTCCTCTGTCCGATTCCTGGCTACTGTATCTATACACCTCCTTGTTCCAGTCCGCCTCATTAATTCTAACTGAGGAGTCCATTTCAATAAGTACATCTCCCTCTCCTTTTCCATTACAGTGCAGCTGTCCCTCGATGTCTTTCCCCAGTCATAGCTGGGGTTAACATGCTAATTCCGTTTTATGAGCTCTGACTGAGCCCACTCTGCTCCACTTACACGTGTACAACAATTATTACATCGCTTCTTTTTTTTTTTCACTATAAAAAATTCAGCACCCCGAGTGTCATGCAGGCGAAACCTGAAAATTTATTCAGCGAATAGAATGGTTAATTTCTCAAAGGAAAAAAAAAAGGATGACCTAAAAATAGAGATTTACTGTGAGATTTTGCATTTAAATGAGCCATACCTGTGTGATGGCCTGGCTGAGAAATCCATTTGTGTATGAAAAGAGGTAAAATACTCAACTGACACTAAAAATTATATTAAAATACAATGTGAATATAAATTTCTTTTCAGCTATTTTTCTGATTCAAATGTCCCCTCTCTTTTGCGTTTTCTTTTTAACTTAAACAGTGAGTTTGAGTGACAGTGTAGCAAAAGATTTATGTCATTATTAAACATCTGTGAGATTCATTAATCATTTCCTGCTTTTTTGCTTGTATAATATCTACATCACTGTGACTGTGCTATCTTTGCATGTACTCAGTGAAGCTCTAGAAAGGGTTTAATCTGTACAAAATTTGGCTCTTGCGTCCCACCCTAGAACCCCAAATCCTAGACTGTGCTCTATACCTCCACTACACTACAAACTCAACCCTACATCTCTAAGCCTATGATGACTTATTTTTAGGTGACAATTTCTGTGTTTCTTTGATTTTATTCACGCCTTTGAGAAGCATCCCTAATTCTTTTTGGAAAAATACAATACTTAGTTCCTCTTACTATTATCATCTTTTGTAGACAAGACATTCTCCCAAATCGGTAATCTTGGAATCAAATCATTGTGGATTTGTCTATAATTACATCTAAAAACTGACCATGCTTTTACAAACTGACCGTGCTTGACTTTTTCTTCTCATGCCTCATTCGCAAATACGAAAAAACAGTGAGTCCAACCAGAGCATTCTCACTGGCTGCAGTGCAGTGCGGATCCGGATGTGGCGCTCTGGAAAGTTTCCATATGAAGTCTATCTTTTCCGGACGCTGCATGTAGATTACATGCACCAGACAGGAAGTGAGATGTGGGCTAGTGAGATGCATCCAGTATAAAATTTAAATAACATTTCTGGCCTCTCTTGAAAACACGATATTCGAGAAGTTATTGCGGTTCTCCTTCTCCCTCTAAACATTGTGTGGGGGATGGCGCCAGTTCTCTCCATGGCAGCCTGGCTGGTTGGGGGAAATTCTGATCTTTCCTTTTGGGTAGCTTGCCCTGCTTCAGCCATATGTGACACACCTCTCCCTCGTCTGTGTTCTCTGCTTGTCTAAACTGATCCTGAATCGTTGGATGATATCTGAGTCCGTTTACAGAAGGGAAAAAAACACTACAAACTCCTCAATGGTTCCATTCAAATTGAACCCTACCCTCTGTACCCATGCCCGGTAAGTGACATTTTAGCATTTGTTGAAACATAAAAAGACAGATGTTGTTGGAGTTGCTTCATAGAACACCCCTCTGTTTGGTCTTGGTTAGGTATCCCTCTCATTTGTGACACTCTCTATTTTGTTTTCGTGGAATTCCACAGTGCTCCTCAGCCTGAAGGGATATCTAGTTGCACCAGCATGTTCTTGTTCTGCCCTGTAATGCTTGGGAAAACTTTAAGGAGGAGGCATAATATTTGTTTACAAATTGATACTTTAATGTTATCCTGATTTCTTTGTTTTAAAGTCACAACAGATTTAAAGTAAAGCTTAGTTCTTTCCACTGTATCTCTTCCTTGATGTCAAAGCACATATCAGAATGTCCAGGTGGATTTATTGGGGGCAGCCAGTCGTAGCCCACTCATGTAATGAAGCAAATGCACCAGACGAGTGGTCAGAGAGACCTCGGCAACTTAATGACAACCAATATCTCCAAACTCGGCTTGAAGAAAGGCTGGAAACATTTGCTCAGGAGACTCATTGGGTGTTTCAATCTCACCACAAATCCATTTTTATGTTTTCCTGCTGATTTATGGCCTTATTTTAACTGTCTCCCACATGCAAATGCCTGGCGACCGCTCCAGAAATATACATAATGTGATTCTCAGGGTCATCCCTCCAGCCTGTCAAGTTGAGGAGGTGCATAAAGAGTTTGGGGGAGGTGCAGTCTGTGACTGGGGGGGGGGGGGGGGGGGGGGGGGGTGATCAGTGGGACTTTGATTATTTTCTTCCAGTGGTCCAGTGTGCATGCAGAAGGTGGCTCTCACTGGGTTGTACATCTCTTCCAGGACTATTATCGTTATCCACACATACAGATCCCGCCAGGCAAGATGTGAGCTAATGTATCAATACGATAGCCATATATGAACATCTGTTATCTATATGGCTAACTTACTGTTTGGTATAATTTAGTCTATTTGGCCTGAATTAAACTGGATCAACGTTTACATCTGAATAACCTGTGTCCAACCTGGAAGTCTCCTCCTCTCAACTCACCCAGAAAATACTGATTTGAAAATGATTCCTGGGCAGGTAATTATGATCATATATCCTGACACGTGTAGAGGAACTTTATTAAAGATATCTGTCAAGCTGGCTTCTCTGCCCGTCTCCCTGCATGGACATGACAAAGTAGATCCATCAATTAAGCCCCAGCAATTGTATTTGGTGGGATATTAGCCAGCCTTTATATTTTCGTTCACATTATTTCAGACATTTTTCACACATTGGTATATGTTAATGAGAAGGTCCAGACAGTTCCACCAATGCTTCTGTTTCCAAGAAATCTTCACACTCTGGAGACAGAGTTACTTTTGTGCAATGTCAATGCCCATACA
Organism: Valencia hispanica; assembly: GCA_963556495.2. Classification (NCBI taxonomy): domain Eukaryota; kingdom Metazoa; phylum Chordata; class Actinopteri; order Cyprinodontiformes; family Valenciidae; genus Valencia; species Valencia hispanica. The sequence goes on along the minus strand of OY747720.1, from coordinate 10,856,875 downwards.
TCTAAAATCTTTACCTGACTGACTGGAGGAATTATTCTGCTTTGACAAGCTTTTTATCCCAACTTGAAATATAAAGCTAAAGCTTTTGAAATAAAAACATAACCCCAAGATTTCATAAACCCCATCAAACCCACCACTGCTTCTGCTTCATGCACTGCCAATGATCTGTCTTTGTCCATTGTTTCACCTCATCAACTCTCTAGCATTAACCAACAAATCCTCTGCCACCAGAACAATGTTTGCAGATAAAACTGATCTATCTTTAATGAGTCATCATTAACCTGAGAATTATTTTCAGAGAACAGGAAGATGAGAAAGACTTGTGGGTCTTGGCAGCTGATGTCCTCTTTATTCTTAAAACCCAAGATCAAAATTATTTTACAACTTCCAGACCAGCACTTCTCAGTCTCTCATAGAGCAAATGTCAATTAACTTGTGGGAAAAATGACTTTTAGATAATAAAATCGTAGTTCAATCTTCATCTGTCAAACATTGGGAGATTGACCTAAAGTAATGGACCCTGATTACTTAAACTACTATATTAAGTGTCATTGTCGGCCGTAATTGCTATGGATGAAGAATACATGTAAAAACGCTTTTTAGATTGATATTTCTTAAACCTAAAATCACACCTAAACTCTTTTGGTATTTTTTGATCATGCCATTTTTCACCATATATCAGTTTTACATTGGATGATTGGTAGAAAGTGTCCATTTTAATCTAAATTTTGTTCACAAAAAGAATCTGTGGTATGCTTTCTCCTTTTCATTTCTTCTATAAAGCATTATGCCCTCTTGTTCCCTGATTGTTATTCTAAAAATGTGTAAGGAAATTCTATCTGCCAAATTCAATCATTGGTACAGTTTTTTCTATCATAATGTTTGTAGATAAAAATGTCTTAACTAGGAAACAGTTCTGAGCAGCTGCAGTTCAAAAGTCTTCATGGCAACCCTAATCAGAATCTGTGTCAGTCGAGCCCATGTAGGAACATTAACAGAGCTTGTTGTTCTCTCCGTCTCACAGATGCCTCGTTGTCATCCAGCAGCCACCCAACATGTCAAGGTGGTCCAGCGCAGTCTACTCAAGTCACTTCATAGCTTCAACCACAGAAGCCCAGATGTTCCACAGCAGCTGACTGAGGGAAAACGTGACATGTCCAGTCAAAGATGCAGCATCCTCCACATTGGCCAACACCTGCCTTTACAGCTGCTCTGCCTCGGGTTCCGACTCGCTGCATCCACACAACTTTGGGAAGAAGGTGTTTGAAAGCACTATCCAACAGTAAAGTTGTCAGTCTCACATATGGCTGTAGGACTCGATAAAAAGCACAGTTTCATGTGGTGGAGAAGAGGGGGGGGGGGGGGGGGGGGGTAGAGTCTAAGTTGTCTGTTCAGAAATGAAAAAGAACCGTTAAAATCTCTCTGACCGTTAGGGCTGTTAAAATGTGCAGATCAGAAGTCTATCAAATTTCAGAACCTATATTTTCCTTTAAACTTTATGGTCATTAACTTCAGGTCAAAATCCTTGAACTAGAAAATTGAGGGTGTCTTCAGAACCATTCAAACACTGTGGTTTTTACCCCGTGTTTTCTAACTGTTTGGGCAATATTTGAATGCTTAGTTGCCCCTGATACATCCAATTTGGCTTAAGTAATCTTTGTTTCTGGGCGACAAAACAGTAAGGTGTTACACAAATTTCATGAATCTAACTTTTTTTAAAAAGCATGGCTTTGAACAGCTCTGTACAGCTGAATAACATGCTAATGAGCGGATTCAGCCATTTGAGTCAGGAGTGCAGAAGAAGGAATATGTCTAAATCTTGGATTCACATGGGCACCTTTAAGTTTTAGTCCATTTTGGAGGTCTGATTTTAGAGCAAGGTTTCTTTCTTAGTTGGCACTGTCAAGATAGTGATGTAAAACACACTTCCCTGCAGACTGGTCTTTCAGCAGCTGGCACTTATTGGCACTTGGCAGACTTGAATCTTGGTGTTTCCCAGGTTGTTCTGTCGTTTCTGGTGAGAGTTGGACTTCTTTAACATTCTAACCAGTATTCTTTCATCTAATTGGGCCCCCTTGGGTTAACTTTGACACAGTTGTTTGTTTGAGCAGGACAATGATTCTAAATACACAACCAACCTGGCTAAGATTAAACTCCCAGCATTGCCTTACAAAAGCTTTGACCTAAACCCTAGTAAAAATTTGTTTGACTGTGTCTAAAAGCCAATTTGTGTGGGAAAAGCAACCAATTTAAAAAATAAAACTAATGACCTCTACCTATTTATTTGTGGAAAGCTTTCCATTAACCAGCCAGAATTATGCCAGATGTTAGATGGCCACAAGAAAAGTGTGGTTAGGTAACCTGTAGCTTGTGAATAGACATTTATTTAAATATTAGTGTGGGTATATATTTGAGCTTGCATGTGTGATTTTGTAAAATGGAGAAATGTATCAAACAAAAATCATTCAATTTGTGCATTGTATAATTATTCCTATAATTCAAATTCCAAATCAAATAAATAATTAGAAGATCAAATTTAAGATGATACCAACTTTACAAATTTAAGATGACACCAACTTCTGACCAGTACTATCATTTTTTTCCAAATCCAAACGAGTGACCAGATACTTTTTTTCTACGTGCTGAACCAATGTAGGCTGTGACTGTATGTGGACAATATGAGACATATATAAAAAACATATAGACATGTATAATTTACTCTCTCATGATGTAACAATGATGTTTTCTAAGCATTAATGAAGGAACTTACTTAAGTGTGTAGCAAGTTTGCAAAGCAAAATAACAGAATGAAAGAAAAGGCAGGAAAGAAAAACCTCCCTCTAATTAGACTTTAATTTTTACATTATTCTGGATGCTGGACTAATGAACAGTTAAACTGTTTCATAAAACTCAGTCTGATTTGTTGTCCTGTTCCTCTGTGAAATAGTTTAAATGTATAGGTGGAAAATGTAAATGATGTTTAAGAGTTCAGCTTATTTTACTGTAGTTCTTACACCAAGAATCTGTCCCCCTGACCTGCTTAGTGATTGCTGCCTTGTGATTAGTTTAGAAACATACTTTAAATTTTAATTAATGTCAAAAAGACCCTAATAAATAATAAGATGATGCAGCAAACATCAGTGGACACCTCCCCATCATGTTGAAATACCTTCTACAGAGAGACTTGCCAACTTCGGCTCCCTAACAAACATTATTTTTAACTGGCTTTAAATCGTTTTTTATGACTAGTTTTAACCGATTTTAACACCACTGACTTTTAGCAACTTATTTTTATCGGGGGCGTTTCTAATCCGAGCACGGACTACTTCTTATTTCGTCATGCCTTCACTCACCTGCACCCCCGGATGTGATGGGTGTTTTAAATTAACACAGAAAGTTCTAGAGCTGGAGCAGAGGATCTCCATCGCTCCATCAAATCCAGGACCACGAGCGCGACGTGGACATCATCTTCGGCCGGACTTTCGCCGCCGCCAACAGTACTCAGCTGGCGGACACAATTCCCTGCCAGCCCAGTGAAGCTGCGGAGGGGGAATCCATCGCTGGACTCGGACTGCTGAACACTGGAGGAGCAACAATAACTGCAGAGGAGGACCGCTGGCTCCATCTGGGGGCTAAGCCAAAAGCCCCCATCAGCTCAACACCGGTGCTCCAGGGTGTCTGGTCCATGTTCGGGCCCGGCCGTGGTGGGGGGGCCCGGAGCAGCCGCTACCGCTCTCCTTCACCCGGCCTACCGTTGTCAAACCGCTTCGGTGCCCTGGAGCATGACTTTCCTCCTCTGACTGTCCCTCCGGCCGCCCTGAAACACCGCAGTTCCGCAGGACTGCCGCCCATCCCCTCCCAGCAGCCGGAGCAGCAGCCGGACTCCCGCAGCCCTCCACATCGCGCAAAAACCCAGGACTCGCCGAGGAGCGCTCCACTACACCCCGAACCCACGGAACGAGCCCTCGGCGCTGACTACACATCGCTGCAGTCCTGGGGAAGCTAATCCGCCCAACATCCAGCAGGTCCTGGACCGTGAAAGATCCTCTGCCCAGCATCAACTTGTAGACCAGCCGCCTACCACGCTCATCATTGGAGACTCTATTATCAGGAATGAAAGGATGAGAGGAGCGGTCACACTGTGTTTTCCTGGAGCCACCGTAAAGGATATTGCTGAACAGATCCTGGACCATATCCAACATCACCCATCTGTGAGTAGAATTATTATTCACGCTGGAACCCACAACATTCGTAAACAGCGGTCTGAACTCCTGAAGCTGGATTTTATTCATTTGTTTAATCTTTTAAAATACACACGTGTCTGTTTTTATTTCTGGCCCCATCCCCACTGTTGGCAGAGGTATTGGTCGTTTTAGCAGACTTTTATCTCTTAACACTTAGCCTTCCTCTGTCACCGTGATGCACAATATTGGTTTTATAGACAATTTTAACATTTTCTGGGGCAGGAGTCAATTGTTTGGTCCAGTTGGACTACATCTTAATAGACAGGGTGCCCGCATGCTGGCAATGAGCCTGGCATGCCCTCGCCCCCCCCTGTCTACCACACCAGCCCCAGCTGCACCTGCCCTCTCTGCCCCTTCCGCCACATCCTGATGTGCAGCTGGTCCCTGCTCCTACAAACTCAGTTCTGATTTTAACAGTAATTCACATATCGGACTTGGACCTTGCCCTAAATCATCTATACCCGTTATTATCAGCAGAGAGCGGACAAATAATAAAAAACGTAGCAAATGCAACTCTAAAAATCTCAAACAGTTACCAAAAGTCCTACCCCAAATAAATCATACAGTCACTCCATCTCCAACCACTATTAACATGGCACTTTTAAATGTTCGCTCTCTGCTGTATAAAACTTTTATAATTAATGACCTAATTTTAGATCATAATATACATTGTTTATTTTTAACAGAAACATGGCTGAGTACAGATGCCCCTGTTGTTCTTACAGAGGCCTCCCCACCAAATTTTAACTTCACTTATTCCACGAGGAGTTGCAAAAGGGGAGGCGGAACTGCTTTTATTAGTTCATCAACGCTTTCTCCCAAACCTGTTTTATTTGATAGTTTTAGTACTTTTAAATATAATGCAACTGTTTTTAGCACTCCTTAGATTTTATGTGTCACAGTTTATAGGCCTCCTAAAAAAAGTGCAGTTTTTATTAAAGAATTTTCAGAGTTTTTATCAATTTTGTACAACTCCTTTGAATGGATCATTTTAGCTGGTGATTTTAATCTACACATGGATAACCTTTTAGACCTTTTATCAACATAATTTTTACATATTTTGAATTATATGGATTTTAGTCAGCATGTCATGGAGCCAACTCACAACAGAGGACACACCCTGGACTTGGTCATCACGCATGGCCTGTCCACCCGTGTGTCCTCTGTTGTTGACTTGGCTGTCTCTGACCATTACTGTGTGTTTTTTAACATCACCAGTTTTATCCAGCAAGAGACCTCTGTGAGAACTGTCAGGAAGCGCCATCTAACCCCTGAAGTGACTGCTGGTTTTCTAGAAGTTTTCCCAAAGTTTCCTCCTACTCTCTTACCTGCCCCCTGTGATTTTATCGCCAGTGATTTTAACAGAAGACTTCAGTCCGCTCTTGACCTGCTGGCTCCACTTAGAGTGAAACGCTCACATTCAAAACGTGCAGCGCCATGGAGAAATAACAATCTTAAAAAACTAAAGAGGGACTGCAGGGCAGCAGAGAGAAAATGAAGAAAAAATAAAACCACAATAAACCATCAATTATACACAGAACTTCTCAATATATATCCTATAATAATGCTGTAAGAAATTCAAGAAATGCTTACTTTGCAAAAATCATATCAGACAATAAAAATAATCCTAAAATTATTTTTTCCACTATTGAGAAAATTTTTAACTGTACTACTAATGCATTTCAGAAAACACCCTCAAACAATCTTTGTGAGGAGTTCGCAGACCACTTCAGAGGGAAGGTAGACACCATCAGATGTAATATTTTATCTTCTCAAAGTCCCATGGTTTTAGACAAATCTGATTGTGTGTCTCTACCACAGGAAACACTGGACAGTTTTGTCCTGGTAGAGGCTGAGACTCTTGATAAAGTTTTCTCCTCAGTGAGGCCCACCTCATGTGTTTTGGACCCGATTCCCACTTCATTTTTTAAGCCATTTTATGAATCTTTTAGGGATAAGATTTTAACCATGATGAATTGCTCCCTTCAGATGGGGTTCTTCCTGCCGCCTTTAAAGGGGCGGTAGTGAAGCCCCTGCTGAAGAAGAGCAATTTAGATTTTAATGATTTTAATAATTTTAGACCGGCATCTCACTTACCATTTTTAAGCAAGGTTTTAGAAAAGCTTGTTTTAATTCAACTTAATGATTTTATTAATGAGAACAATGTCCTGGAGAAATTTCAGTCTGGTTTTAGGGTGAACCACAGCACAGAGACGGCCCTTCTGAAGATTTTAAATGATTTTAGATTAAATTATGATGCTCAGAAGGTGACAGTGTTGGCTCTACTGGATCTAAGCGCTGCCTTTGATACAGTAGACCACACTATTCTTTTAATTCGTTTAAAACAGATCGGCCTCTCTGGTGCTGTTCACAAATGGTTCACATCCTATCTCACAGACAGGACTTTTGTGGTAAGTTTAGATACCTGCTCTTCTAGGGTCCACAAGATCACATGTGGTGTGCCCCAGGGTTCAATTTTAGGCCCAGTGCTTTTTAACCTTTATATGCTCCCTCTTGGCAGCGTCATCAGGAGACATGGAGTTAACTTTCACAGTTATGCTGATAATACATAGCTGTACATCTCCATGTCTCCCGACGACACATGGCCAATGGATGCACTTTTTAACTGCATTTTAGACATCAAATCCTGGATGGCAGAAAACTTTCTCCAGCTCAACCAGGACAAAACTGAAGTTTTACTCATCGGTCCTGAGGCTCAGAGAGAGAAGCTTTTACCAAAACTACAATCACTGTCTTTTTATCCTTCTTTACAAGTGAAGAACCTGGGCGTGATTTTTGACTTTGAGCTGACTTTTATCCCTCACATTAAAAATATCACTAAAATAGGTTTTTATCACCTTAAGAACATCGCCAGAGTCTGCCCCATTCTCTCTCGGGCCAATACGGAGACGCTGATGCATGCTTTTATCACCAGTAGGATTGATTACTGTAATGCCCTGCTTTCTTGTCTTCCCAAAAAGAATATATCAGGTTTACAACTCCTACAAAATTCAGCAGCACGTGTCCTGACGAAGACCAGGAGACGGGAACACATTACACCTGTCTTAGAATCACTGCATTGGCTCCCCGTGTGTCTTAGGATCAATTTTAAGGTTCTTTTAATGGTTTTTAAGTGTCTTAATGGTCTTGGGCCTTCTTATCTATCAGAGCTGCTTTTACCATATGAACCTTCGCGGTCTCTGCGCTCCTCTGGCAGCCGTCTACTTGTCATCCCAAAAGTAAGAACACACACTCATGGTGAGGCGTCTTTCCATTATTATGGCCCTCACCTCTGGAACAGGCTGCCTGAGGACCTTAGGGCAGCAGAGAATGTTCATGTTTTTAAAAGTAGGCTCAAGACTCACCCTTTTAACCTTTTAGCCTAGCTTTTAATTAACTGATTACTATTTACTGCCTGTTATTTTCTTTTCATGCTTTTATTGATCAGTGTTTTACTACTTGGTCTTGTACTTATCTCGTTAATTTAATTTAATTTATTTATTAATTTACCTACCTACCTATCGATCTATTTATTTATTTGTTTGTGTATTTTAACATGTTAGCCTGTTTTACACGGATAAAAAAAAAACATAGACACATCGTTCCAGTGTTTCCTCAATGGGAGCCCTCTGCCCTGGGAGCGGTGGTCGGCTGTAGCTGCCTGGGTGCTCTCCAGGGGGGGTTCTTGTGTGGAAGTCACAATCCTGGCCTCCCCTCCTCTGGACGCCCTGGGTCGGTGCCTCGGCTGCTGCTGTTGACCCGCTGCTGCTGGGGCAGATGACTTCCTTGATGACGTTTCCTTACCCAACCTGGGTAGGAATCTGTACTCGGCCCAGTGTCCATCCTACTTTCTATTTTAATCTCCTTTTAATGTTGCTCTTAAATGTGTTCGCACATGGGGATAGGATTGGGGGGAGGGTAGTATAATTGTGTTTAAATGTTGGGGGGGGGGGGATTTATATTCTGTAAAGCACTTTGAATTGCATTTTTTGTATGAAAAGCGCTTTATAAATAAAGTTTATTATTATTATTATTATTATTAAAAGGAAAACAGGTCACAGAGGGATTAGGGAGAGGATGTGGGCTTCACAACTGACTCCTGCCACAGCACTAAATACATAAATGCATTCAAAGCTCGTATAGACATTGTCTGCTAGATATCTGCGATCAAACTTCAGCGAAAACTGTGTGTGAGTTAAACAATTTTGATGCAAACCACAAGTGACATTTTGAAAATGAACTCCATGACTTTTCTTATATTGGTTGGCTATTACGTTATTTTCTTTTACCCCTTTTTAGGGAAAAAAAAAGGGTTATTTGTCTTCAGGTAAATGTTGCTAAGGAGGTTTGTGAAAGTTATTTGTGATTGGTTGCACCTCTAACAAATGTCAAGACATATCATTTGCACATTTCTCGCATAGCTTCACTATAGCCAAACGTGTCATTAAGCTTAAGCCAAAAGTATATTCTGCAGTTTTAGCAGTATTGCATCTTGAATGGGTTTGGTGAGGGAGTTGCAAGCATGAGTCTCAGAAAACAGGAACCAGCAGGGAATTTGTTCCTTTCTAATTACCTTCTTTAGTGGATATACATCTGATGTCTTTTCTTAATAATTGGCTTTCAGTTTGACTTAAAGATTTGATATGTGGATCGCAATGGAGTTGCAGAAACTCTAAGAACAATAACTCATTGGATGAGCAACAGGTTGCACGGTATTGGCCGTGTTTTGCATTGCTGCCTTCTAGGTTTGAAGGTACTGCAACACATGATCTGGTATAGACAATTGATGGATGTTCAGACATCCATCCATCGATATCGTGTATCCTATGCCGGGTTACGGGGGGGTCTACTGCCTATCCCCAGCAATTATTGGGCGAGAGGCGGTGTACACACTGGACTGTCAGGTGTGTGTAGAAGCAGCATTGACCCAAACGCAGACGGCAGTAAGTGCAGGGTTGTCTGTTGAGATGATGATGACGATGATGATGAGGAAGACAATATAGGACACTAGACTGACGATGAACGAGTAGGAAGGAGAACGGTATGGTGAAACACAACACGAGAATGTCCAGGATGATCCGACCAAGAGTGAGAAGAAGTGAAGGGTTTAAATGCACAGAAGGAAAGGAGAATAAGGTGTGACAGATAGGAGACAGGTGCAGACAATAATTAGACGGAGTGAGTCTAAAACAGACAGGTTGCCAGTCCATCGCATACATCATTAATTAAAATGTTCAAACATTCAATGATTCTCAAAAGAGACACTACCACTTAAAACAAGATCCTTTTACATATCAAACAAATCCAAATCAGTATAAAAAAAAAAACACCTATTGAAGACAGAGTTCTGACTCGGAGGGTAATATGTCTTGTTATGATGCGTAACCATGGCAACAGTGTGGTTTACAGCCGGGAGCAGCTGATTAACATTGCAAAAGCTGAAAGTACCTCAACTGAAGCCACAAATCCCTGATGAGTTGATCAAACACTGTTTCCATCATGGGAGAAGAAGTGGAGGTGATTGAGGAGTATAAATACCTCGGAGTACACCTGGACAACAGACTGGACTGGAGACTGAACAGTGAAGCCGTCTACAAGAAGGGACAGAGCAGACTGTACTTCTTGAGGAAGCTTAGGTCCTTCAAGGTTTGCAGCAAGATGCTGCAGATCTTCTACAAGTCTGTTGTGGAGAGTGTAATCTCTTCAGCCATCATCTATTGGGGTAGCAGCATCAGAGCCAGGGATTTAAATAGGCTAAACAACCTGATAAAGAAGGCTGGTTCTGTTCTTGGGACAACTGTGGAAAATCTGGAGATGATAATGCAAAGAAGAATTCTTAATAAAATCAAAAAAATTATGGACAACCCTTAGCATCCTCTTCATGAGACTGTCATACAACAACAGAGCGTCTTCAGTCGGAGGCTTCTTCAGTTTCGCTGCAATACAGACCGCTACAGGAAATCCTTCCTGCCCACAGCCATCATCATCTATAACAACTCCTTAAATATTTAATTATATGAGCTATACCAACACTTAATTGCCCTCTGGGATCAATAAAGTATTTTTGAATTTGAATTTGAATGTCGAAGTTCACAAGTTGAACTTGAAATTAAATATGGCTGCTGTACTTTTTGAACGTATCAATGAGTCCGCCTGTCCATCCCCTATACCTGCTTATCTGTGCAGGGGAGCAAACCCTGCTGGAGCCTAAATCAGATTTTATAGATTCATGACACACAGACTTATATATTTCAAGTGTTTGTCTGTTGCTAGTGAAAACCCAAAAAGCAGATCCAAATAAAGCCTGAATATTACATAAGACGAAGAAAGGGATTTTTAAAGCAGAAATTTCCTTTGTAAAAAAATGTCCTTTTACTGTAAAGTTTACAAGCTCAATACTTGGGTTTGGTAGGATTTCCATTTCCATGAGTTATTGCAACAATGCGACATGGCATGAAGACAATCAGTCTGTGACTCTACTGAGGTATTAAGAAAGCCCATGTTGCTGTAATTGTAGTGTTTGGCTTGTCTACATTGATAGCCGATATCTCACATCTTTTTCCTGACAATAGCACATACATTATCTCTGGGATTTAAACCAAGTCAGTTGCTGGCCAATCAAACAGTGGCACTTTTTGTAACCACGCTTTTTCCTTTCACTAAGTTTTTTTATGAATATCCAATGTTAAAGCACTCTGAATCTTTTGTCTGTTCAGAGTTACCCAAGGGTGGTTTGGAGAGACCAGTTAACCCAAAAGTCATGCTTTAGGGCTGTTGGAGGAAGCCAGAGTACCCAGAGAGAACCCATGCATGCAGGGGGAGCACATGCAAACTCAAGGCAGAAAGAACTCAGGCCAGGATTTGAACCCAGGACCTTCTTACTCTAAGACAACAGTCCTATCACCTGTGTCACCGGGCAGCCCTGCAACTGTTACGGTATATTTATCATGATTAACAGAAAAAAATGTTTTAAATATTTCACTTTGTGTGTAATAAATCTGTATGTGAGTTTAACTTTTTGAAATTAATCCCCTACATTATTCTTATTCAAATTTATTATCATGATATATGTTTGAAATTCTTTATTTTAGTTAAATTAGCTCCTAAAGCATGCGTGCTGTTTTACTCTCGACCTTCTTAGTTTAGAAAATAAAATTGTTTGTCTATCCAACATAATAAAGAATATGAATTATTCCGGTTAAAATTGAATACACAACCACTCCAATATATGTAACAGTCATATCTGTAAGTGCGATCGTTCTCCCTGCAGATGGAGAGTTATTAGAGCACATGAGCACTGTCCGAGACATGCAAATGGAGCCGGTTGCAAATAGAATTTCTACAATATCAAGCTTTGTTAGAGCGGTAGCAGCAAAGCACTAAGGACAATCAAGACACCTTGTCACTTGCTTCTTTTTTTATCTTCTGCCTCCTTGTGAAGAAAAAGCACTTTGAATCTGCTAGTTTTTCTCTTGCATTTACATAACAAAGCCCCCAAGAATAAGGTAGAGATGTGATGAAGCAGCCTCCTCTGCTGCATCTGAACACCCATCAACATGCCTCAGACACACACGCTAACAAACACAGAGGGAGGTGTATGCGTGCACACACATATCCGCATGTATTGTCTCCTTCTTTTCTCTCAGTAAAAGTATCTGACAACCAAAACCCCAAAGATCTCCAATGCTTGGCTTCACAGAGTGGATACGCAGTCAGCAAAATAAATTGAAAGCATTAAGAGAAAGTCAAAAAAAGTAACTGGAACAGAAAACAAAATAACCTCTCTGCACCAACAACTCCCTCCACAGCCACCTACATATAACCCCCCCCCCCACTCACTACCCAACCATCTTCCACCCTACCCTCAGCCCAGCTCTGCTCCCCACTCCGAAAGAAACAGGATGAAATGACATTATGCATATGAAAATGTCCAGAAAGATGTTTGATTTATGTATGCATTAGATGCAAATTCTATTACGGGACACAAGGCGGGCTGCGAGATTTCCCACTGAACACTTGGCTGCCCTGATCAAACCCCATCTCATTAATTCAGACAAGGGGGGAAAGATAGAAGGAGTGAAAGAGGAAGGAAGGAATTTACAACCCAGACAGATTTAAAAAATGGGAAAAAAGAAGGGTAGTGGGTTGTTGGTGTGGGAGATGGGGAAATAATGTAGATGTTTGGACCAAAAGCCTGACCAGTCAATATATGAAAAACAACAACAAAAAAAGCATAACTTTTATTCAACCTACATCCATGGAAATGTGTAAATAATTTGTACAGAATATAAATACATCAAAATTTAAATATCTAAGTCAAATTGCCTAAATTAGGGTCTTATGCTGTCAGTATTGTTTGGAATATTTAAACTGCACTTGAACTCACCAAGGCAAGGCAAAGCAATTTTATTTGCATAGCACACTTTCAACAACAAGGTAATTCAAGGAGGGATCATGACCAAAAACTATCATGAAGTATGATTTAGAGGCACATTTTAATTTGTTTTTAGGCTACTTTGGCAATTTCCAAAAATGTCAAACTAGGCCATATAATTTAGGTTTGTTGCCATTTTCTTTGTATTACTACAGAATTGGCTAAAGTTAGCTTGTTAAGACCACCAGGATTTAATGCCATTGCAAAAATGACAATGTCTTCTACAAAATCAAGAAAACGTTTGGCCACATTAAACTAGCACTAACTTTACCAAATTACCACAAAGGTTGGTCGGCTTGAAAAATAATAACAAGCCTAACAACAGTCTCTTGTGGAAGTGTAGATGATCAATGATCACTAATATAGTAGTATACAACAAATATAAACATGAGCCATTTTATTTGCTAAAATAAAATAAGCTGAAACAGGGGTCCATCCGACTAGTTGTTAGCCTTTAATTGCTCCAAGGTTTGAATTGACTTTCCAGCAGTATCACTTATTTTTTTCAGCGGATAAAGGAACTATTGCTGCTAATAATTGTACAGAATCTCCTAAAAAAATCTCTTTAAAGCTGCTGTCCGGAGAATATATTTATGTATCAAAGTTTTGTAAATCTTTCAAATGATTGTGAGGTTCTACACTATGATAAACGGCTGGTGCTCCATAACATTTGTTATTCTTCCTAATCCCTTTTTCCTTCCATAGACCCCTATGCAATTCAAGCTGACTGCTGAATTTTTTTAGCTAATAGAATTCGAGAATCTGCCTTGTCGGTTTCTCTATCAACGTACATGCGCATCGCGCAAACCTAAGATAGGGCCATGCACACAGGCCGCTCTATGTCTTCCTGTTTACAGTCGGCATATTGGAAGAGAGCATAAGTCATGGAGAAGTCGCTCAGCGAAAGGGGGTGAGAAGGGATGTTTTTGAGAGGGTCCTTGGTACGTTGGATTAAAAAACTCTCTCTCTCCCATTTCTGCAGCTGCAGACTGCAGACTGCAGAAATGATAGAATTTGTAGAGAACTTAAACAGGGTGGACAATTCTGTAAATGAAGAGCAAAACGTAATGTTGCTAAAAAATTATCAAAGCAAAATTTGTATGGTATATTTTGCTCAGTTTAAAAAAACCTCCCAGGTTTATTAGCATTACTGCAATCATACCCTTCTTGTAATTCGTAACCAGCTATCTGTACAGCATGTTTTCACTGGTATTTCAACGATCAATCTTCAGTGATAAGTTCCAAGAATTTGAGGTCGAAAGGCCTCCTTGCCGTCATCCTTACCTTTAGCTCCCTTCACAGATTCTCAATTAGATCTAAGTTAGGACAATGGCCAGGTCTCGCCAAATCATCAATACTACTTCCAGTGAGAAGCTACACTGTTGGTGCAGTTAAAAGGAATCTTTAAACCTAAATCTGCCAGAGATTTTGACATTTTTTTGACTCAAATGTAACTGCATTAATAGGGTCCATTTTAGTTTTTGTCTCAGAGGTGTATTACTGTACTTTTGTAGTACAGTGAGAACCAATGAGTGTCTAAGGAGATGTACTGTAATTGGCTCAATCCTAAATTTGGTCAAACCAGTGGATCTACTGAAAGCCCACAAAGATCTCTTATAACTGCGTGGTCTGACAGATGCCACTATGTACTGTACAGTGATGTTTCATACAATGTCTTGTAAGACTTTAGGAATTGTGTATCCAGCATCGAATAGAGATAGCAATTGAAAAAACAATGATAATGTTATAAAAAATTGCCAAAACCTTTTTAGTCAAGATTGTTGTATGTCGTTAAAAAAATATCTTTATAGAAAATCAACTGACTGTTGCTACCACCTCTGAAGAAAACATGCAGATTCTACAATCCCCCAAACAAACAGAGGCATCTGTATGGGGTCAGATCAGTCTCATTAAGAATAAACTCATGCAGGGTTTTTCACAAATTCACATGCTCATTCACAAATGCACACTCTCTGGTTCACAAATATAATTTCGAAGAAACACTTGTAATATAACTTCACAAATGCACACGTTCTGGTTCACAAATGCACACGATCCGTTTCACAAATGCACACAATCCGTTTCACAAATGCACACGATCCGTTTCACAAATGCATACAATCTGTTTCCCAAATGCACACGATCTGTTTCACAAATGCACACAATCCGTTTCACAAATGCATTCAATCTTTTTCACAAATGCACACAATCTGTTTCACAAATATAATTTTGAGAGAAGCTTCAAATATAAACTGATCATATGAATCGCTAAATGTGCATTTACGAACCACTTCTCATTCGCAAATCTCTCTGTATTTGTGAGAGAATTTTGTGTTGTGAATTTTGAGAGTGTTGTAACGTTGCAAGTCAACACACATCACCATTGGCTAATGAATTTGTCAATCAAATTTACGATTCTGATTGACAGATTCGTCAGCTAACCAATTTCTTCGTTTTCAGCCAATCGTATGGCTGCTTACAAGAGAGTTCTGACACTCCCATAGACTTCTATGGAAAGAATGGAATGTGGAAGTCACGTGGGTCTGCAGCTGCAGATACTTCCAAACAGCGCAGGGTCATTGACCGCAGTTGTTCCTCGGCGTTTTGGAACTATTGTTCCGGTAAGTTAATGGAATCACAACATTTTTTAGCATTGAAAAGCGTTAGCTGACTGCTCTGTATCAAAAATAAGTCAAGGGTCATATTTATTGTAGCCAGTTTTGGTTAATTAACTGCGTTAATGAGCTAGTTGTAGTTTAACTGCAGCTAGCTAATTGTGAGTAGCAGAGGTCTGGAAAAGCTTGACGACCTATTGACGGGTTTATTTCAGTATGTCAAATTCATCTTTTTTAAAATATTCATCACAGTTTGAAATAGGATATACACTTTTACATCTCATTAATTTTAATGGTGATTTTTTTTTTTTGTCTAAAATATATCTAATGAGTTGCTGGTTGCTGTATCAACAGTCTTTAACTGACTTTGATGCATCAGAGATGGAAGCATAAATGGAGATATCAGTAAAGAAAAATGTGATTGTGAAGATGAGAAATTATTTCTTTATTTTTCAGTTAAACCACATAAGAACTGACTGCAATAAACTGCTGAAGCATATGGCACACAGGATCACCAAAGTAACAAGATATGATGTTTTCTTGTTTTGTGTCCTCCAAAATAATAAGAGCTGAATCAAGACATTTAAAGAAAAGTACTTGAATACCATAACCTTTTTTTAAAGTTGATATTTAGTGCAGAACTGTTCATTTGCACTGGTTTTATGAAATTATCGTTTGTAATCATTTGATTAAGTAGAGATTACAATCTTTTTTTACACACAAGAATTGAAAAATTATTTAGAATGTCAGCCTAAATAAACAACTGTTGAAGAGTAACTAAAAAAGTCTTATTAAACTGTTACAGGCAACACTGCGTTGCATTCATGTCCATCTTCCTGTTTTCAGATGAGTTGCTGAATGGAGAGCTGATAAGTGATCAGGTTTGGTGGAACTTCCCAGTTCTGTCAGTGATGGAGTGATACATAAGTTGGTAAGTGGAGTGCTGGAGGTGGCTGGGTGGTGATGGGGAGGCTGTCAAAATAAAATCAAAATGATCAGAAATGACTTCATTTCATAACAAAGCTAATGCAAGCATTGCAATCTTTTTTTAAATTATTCCCTGAACATGCCAAGACTATGTTTGATTAAAATAACATAAGTAGAATCGCTTAAATTAAAGTACAAGGGACAAAAAAATCCCACCAAAACATACTATATATATATATTGAAGCTGATCATCACAATTCATTTTTGCACTGGTTTCCAGCTACCTGTTTGACCAATCTTATTCAAAATTCAATTCAATTCAAAAATACTTTATTGATCCCAGAGGGAAATTAAGTGTTGGTATAGCTCATGAAGAGGATGCTCAGGGTTGTCCATAATTTTTTTGATTTTATGAAGAATCCTTTTTTGCATCATCATCTCCAGATTTTCCACAGTTGTCCCAAGAACAGAACCAGCCTTCTTAATCAGGTTGTTTAGCCTTTTTAAATCCCTGGCTCTGATGCTGCTACCCCAACAGATGACGGCTGAAGAGATTACACTCTCCACAACAGACTTGTAGAAGATCTGCAGCATCTTGCTGCAAACCTTGAAGGACCTAAGCTTCCTCAAGAAGTACAGTCTGCTCTGTCCCTTCTTGTAGACGGCTTCACTGTTGCGCCTCCAGTCCAGTCTGTTGTCAAGGTGAACTCCGAGGTATTTATATTCCTCAACCACCTCCACTTCTTCTCCCATGATGGAAACAGTTTTTGACTTATCCCTGTTTCTTCTGAAATCTACAATCATCTCCTTTGTTTTGTTCACATTCAAGGTGAGATGATTGTTTCCACACCATGTCACAAAGCGGTCCACCAGCTCTCTGTATTCAGCTTCTTGTCCATCTCTGATACACCCGACAATTGCAGAGTCATCTGAGTATTTCTGCAGATGACAGGTCTCTGATTTGTACTGGAAGTCTGAGGTGTACAGAGTAAAAAGGAATGATGAGAGTACGGTCCCCTGTGGCGCTCCTGTGCTGCTGACCACCTGGTTTGACACACAATTCTTCAGTCTCACAAATTGTGGTCTGTTGGTCAGGTAGTCATTGATCCAGGCGATTGTTGAGGGCTCCACCTGTGTCTTCAGGAGTTTCTGACAAAGCAAATCAGGCTGAATTGTGTTAAATGCACTAGAGAAATCAAAGAATATATCCACAGAAGAGTGTTATCATGTCTTGGAGGAATGTGATGGCTTTGTTGTACTCTTCCATCTTATGCCATCACAGGGTGGCGTGTAGAGCCCTGATTGAAAATATCTGACAGTGCAGATTAAACTTATTGTACACAGCTTTCTGTTATTATGACCTCTGGCGATGGTGAGGTTTTTCCTGCTGACTTGAGCCAACGATTTCCTTCTTCTTTCTGTGTCTTTAGGGAAGCCATACGTTCTGATCCCTTTCTTGGACCGATTGCTGCATCCAAATGCAGCACAGCCAGTCATGGTAAAGCAATAAACATATAAAGGTATTATTTAAATATACATTTTATACATATGAAATGTTGTACAAAACCAAATATAATATGTATAATTACACTTTAAACTTTTCTCTTGTTCCACCCTAAACATCTTGATTTGTAATTTGATTTTTTCACCCACTAAGTTCTTCAAAGCAAAACATTTTACTAATGAACTGTTTCTCTATTGTTTTCAGGAAGGTCACTAGTGGTTGTTATCAAAGGGAGCTGCTGTTAATGCTACCAAGGATGAACCTTCATTAGGACTATTTTACTGTAGTCAGGCTAGAACCACAATCAACTGGGTTATAGATGCATGAGTTCATAAGAAAATAAAAAAATTCATCCCAGGTCATCAGTCAACACATAGACAGCTGCATATTTTCCTCCAAGTTATTTAAAACTGGTTCAAAACATGTAACTTAGATCAGCCTTACATTCAGCTAATTTTCTATCCAACAGCAGGCAGAGAAAACACAGACTGAATGTCATCTGCTAGACATATAGGGTGTTTTAGGAGTAAATCCTGGGAACAGTAATGTCCCATGCTTTGTTGAAAGATGGAGATCTAAAGGTAAGGTGGAGCAGAGGTCTTAACCACTGGCATGTTTTAAGTGTATAGGAGGACAAGGTATGGCATAAACATTGCTATCATTCAGAAAACAAGCTATAAATTGGGTATTATTACTCCAATTTAGGGTTTCTTGTGGCACATAAAGTTATTAAACATGCTTATATTGAGCAGTGTAGTGCATTAATTTTTAAATAAATATGATCGGTGATCTACATGTATTCTACAATGTGTTAGCGCTCTTGTCTCCCTCTAAAATGTAGAACAATGACGAATGTCTGTTCCTCTAGAAATGCCTTGATAAAATAAAAATGCATAGGCTATTGAGTAAAAAGTAATCAGTACACATTATTAGTCAATGATCAAAAATCGCCAGGAGAAATGAGAAATATTCGAATTTGCGTTCTGTCCCGCCAGAAGCTGCTCAGACTGACTGACAGCGCTGGGATGTTTGGAGCTATTGAGGACTCCATGAACCACGTGATCGCGTGTCGGCTAGTTCAAAGTCTGTCGTAACTCTCTATGACGCTGCACTGGCAGAGCTGTTATGTGTGCATGCGCAGTGAAGTTTAACCGCGACACATGGCGATAAGTAGCGACCGTTGTATACAGTCTATGGTAGTGACATGCATCAGTCTCAAATGATAATTACCACATTTCGCCATGTGTCGCGGTTGAACTTAACGGCGCATGCGCACATAACAGCTTTGCTAGTGAGGAGAAAATTTAAGCAGCCATACGATTGGCTGAAAACGAAGACGGTGGTTAGCTGACGAATCTGTCAATCAGAATCATAAATTTGATTGACAGATTCATTAGCCAATGGTGTCGTTTGTTGACCTGCAACGTTACAACAGTCTCAATATTCACCACACAAAATTATCTCACAAATACAGAGATTCACAAATGAGAAGTGGTTCGTAAATGCACATTTAGCGATTCGTATGGTCTGTGAGTTTATATTTGAAGCTTCCCTCAAAATTATATTTGTGAAACAGATTGTGTGCATTTGTGAAACAGATTGTGTGCATTTTTGAAAAGCATCGTGTGCATTTGTGAAACGGATCGTGTGCATTTGTGAAACGGATCGTGTGCATTTGTGAAACGCATCGTGTGCATTTGTGAAACGGATCGTGTGCATTTGTGAAACAGATCGTGTGCATTTGTGAAGTTATATTACAAGTGTTTCTTCGAAATGATATTTGTGAACCAGAGCGTGTGCATTTGTGAATGAGCTTGTGAATTTCTGATAAACCCTGCATGAGTTTATTCTTAATGAGACTGATCTGACCCCATACATCTGCCTGTGTTCTTTCTGTGGTACAAGAACAACCAAACTGTATCAACCACATGACATACTGAGGGGATGTAAAAGCGGCTCCTCAGCACCGGTTACACCACTATTTCTAAACTAATGGCCTGCTAATATCAGCTCTGTTCTTAGCATGTATAAGCGGCTGATACGAAACATGCTCATTTCTCAAAATGTCAACCTATTTCAGATGTTCCACTTACAGGAACACATACATTATGAAGCTCTACAGTGTGTTTTTGAACTTCAGAGAGAGTAAAGCAAGCGGCATTTTTTATCTTAATGACACTGAAAGATAATATCAAGTTAGCACAAATAAATCTGCCAAACTCATGACGGAAAAGTTCATCAAAGTTGTGCAACAGTACAAACAGTACAAACATGTCTGTAGAGCTTAATATTTCCATCAGTTCATGTTTTCATTCATAGTATGTGACATCATATCAACTCTGTTCACCTCTCAGCATGGTCAGGTGATTGAAATGGGAGAAAAAATGGGAGCAGAGAAAAGGTGATCCAGGCGGTTCCCCCTCTCTTCCTCTCACCACTTCCTCCTACAGACGTCCGTATGATTGAGGTCAGACAGGAAATTCTTCCCTGGCCTAACTAATGTGATTGCATCAGAGCAATCCCCTTAAACCACATCACAAGCCTGATCTGCATACTAATTGGCCCTGCTCCGTCCTTGACACAGACCTTGGGAGGAATAGGCCTTCAATTCCCCCCCTTCAGGGTGGGAGAGGAGGGTGTGCGCATATGAGTGAGGTGGAGTAGAGGGGTTAGCGGAAAGAAAAAAAAAATTCAGCGTCCATCCATTGCTTACATTTCCACGCAAAGATGCCCCCGCCCTGCATAACCTCCTCCCTGCCACATGGTACACTAAGCCCCTCAACCCTCCTCGCCCCCCATCACCCCTATCTTCATTCTCTATGCATCAATGCAAATTATAACAATGGCCGGGGCTTTATTCGGTGGGGGTAAGCCTGCGTGACCTTCTGTGACAGGGAGCAGTAGAGACAAAAGGCCATTTTTCTCTGAATAAGCACACGGACAGCAGCATCTCCCCATCCAAGGCAGGAGAGTAGGTGGTGGAGGGGTGGTGGTGACAGATAGGGGAGAAATCCAAAAGAGGCAAATGTGAGGATTTTTTTTAAATAATAGAGGGCAGAATGGAAATGAATGCAGACCGATGCAGAAGGATGTATAGACTGTGGCCTCTTTGGAGGCTGCAGCGCTGGGCCTGACAACAGAAAATAGAGTGGAAATTTGCATCTTTTATATTCATGTACAGCTATAAATGACTGGGACTGTAGGGGAATTACATGCTTTAAAAAATATCTTAATTTCAATTGCTGTGTTCTTTCATGTAAACATTTTATTTTGCAAGAAAAACATATTCCTCCATTTCAGCTATGTGGCACTGAAGAGTAATGACTTAAAACCGACTGCACAGAAATTAGTCATCATGTCATACACAGGATTTCAGTTTGCATCACATTTGCATCTTAACCAAAACAGAAGAGATTTCTTTGCAGTCAAAAATGACTGAAATTTAATTCAAGTCATCACTTTTTCCCAGAACCAAAACAAACGAAGCCGAGAGTTTATTAGAAAAATGGGAAATAAAAAGATATTATTTTGACCTCCAGTGAACAAAAAAAAGAAGAAAAAATCTTACCACCCCCAACACAAATCAATAGTGGTTTTGTTGCAGTAAAACTTCATCGCTAGTGGACTGTTTGCAAATGTTACATCTGAATTATTTTGAAATTCTTAGAATAATCTTTTTGAACAAGGTACATGTTTATTATAAATAATACTGTTTTACTGGACTAATAAGAGGCCTCACTGACAATAAAAAGAAAGTACAAATATGGGTCAAGTGTGATGCACTCACTGAGTGGACAAATATCACATTTTAAGTTGCTGAGGCATAGAAAGAGCAAGGGAGGACAAAGAAATGTAAACACAGAGAAGCCAAAACAACCCAGATGCTGACAGATATTGGTAAGTGGCCTGTGTCCAGAGCTGGCCCTACTGTTTTTGGTGCTCTTGGAAAGATTGTTGTATGGCGATCATATCAGAAACCTTGCAGGTTGTATTGTTTACCTCTGTCAACACTATTTGCAACCTCTTTTGAGATATGCACCACTAATTCATCCCCCTCCCCCTCCATAGAACACATTACTGTGCTGCAGAACGCATTCAGTGTCAGGTAAATTAAATGGGAAATATTATTATATTTTATCACGTTCTACATTTAATATTTCCTTTATGTTATCATCAGCACAACAGCTAAACAATTTATTTTGGGCTTGAATGGCGGCGGGGCCCTATGCGGCCGTCTAGCCCCTCTGTGCCTAGGGCCGGCTCTGCCCATGCAAATCTCATGAATGGATGCTTTTTACTCCTTTTTCTTTTCTTTTCTTTTTTTACCTTACTCTGAAGTTATTGTTTATCTCAGTTTCATTAAGTGGAAAGCAACATGTTCAGGACCATTGAGGAGATTCACATGTCAATTTCTATTGCAATCATAAATAAGATGTAGCAAATTTTAATGAATCAAACCATTTTCTTGACTTCTGTAACTTGACTCAGTTTTGAATTTCTGTATTTGGATCAACTCCAAATATGCACTATATGTAGTCCAGTAGTTTTTTTGTTTGTTTTTTTTTTACTCTGGAGTTCGCTTTTGGGTCTCTTTTTTCAGGTTTTCTTTCAGGAGATATACTTCTTTTATGCATATTCCCATACATGCAGTGAAAAACAAGTTCAAACAAGCACTCAAATTGTCACAATGTCTTAGTTATGTGTGTACCACAGTGTTTAAGAGGTGACATGTTGGACACCTTCTGACATGTACCATTATTACACAACACAGTGATTATTCCACTGTTGAACTTTGCTACAGTCAAGCTCATCCTGCAGAAGCATTAGAGGAGTCCGAGAAGCGACAGAAAGGTGTCCTCAGGTTAAAGCCTCACACTTGCAGGTGTGAGATTTTCCTTTTCCTGTTCTTGTGTTGCTGCTCTACTGTGAGATGTGACAGCATTAACAGGAACAGCTGCAATTGGCTGTTTGGTCCCTTTTACTTTAGTTTAGATTACTGGTTTGTTATGAATATAATTTAAAAGATAAAAAGAAAGCAAGAATAAAACTTCTCAGACATAGGAAACAGACTGATTAGAAGTGAAAACCTCTAGCAAGAAAGTGACGTTAGACGTAAAAAGTGTTATTCCCTTCCCCCTTTAGGTTATGTCCCTTTTCTAAATCACTGATTTTCCAAAATTATTTACACCACAAATAAAAAATAAGCACTGCCATCCCTAATTTATAATTTCAGTATTACACAGTAATGATACCAATCAAAGTTGGAATCCCATGTGACAGAAAAGTATAAGGAGCAAACCTCACTACACCCCTACATCAGCCATATATTTCTCCAAGATATTTTGTCACTCTGTGGTGTTTTTCCCCTTCTCTGTCAGTCCCTGTGTTCTTGATTTTCCCCTGCTGCCCCATGTTTCCCTGATTGTCTCCCTCATTGCTTTTCCTGTGTATGTATACCACTCTGTGTCTTTGTGTATAGGTTGTGTCTCCCATGTCAAGTCTTCCACTTTGCTTCCTTGTCAGTTTGTCATTGTCCTCGCCTTTGCACTCTGAGTTCCTGAACCTGTGTTTGGCTGTAATCTGCTCTTATCACCTTTAAAGAATACTTTCTACTACGTCTATCTCTGCATCTGGGTCCATCAACCAACATCTCATCATGACATATTTTTTCATATTTCGTAAATATATCTATGTTTTTTCTATCAATCCATAATCCAAACTATTCCATAGATCCACACCACAGACCAAAATACACACATTCCTTTCAGTTGTACAAACAGACTTTTTTTGATAAGTTCACTTTGCCTCTAAGATTAACTCCCATTTCAGTTAATAAGCATATTTTTTGGCTATTACCTGAGAGCAAGTTCTTTCTTGCTCTGAACATAATTTATGTTTTGGATTGAATCCAAGTTTCAAAGTTTCTGACTTTACAAACAGTGTGTTAGTGCCTTTCCTCTTTCTGAAATTATTTAAAATCCTGATTACTCTTTTTTGTAAAAGTAATAATGGTTGTCGGTTTGCTGAGTATGTGTTACACCAGACACCCATACAGTGACAAAACTATGGTAGTAGAAGTGAATTATACATTATGCTTCAATCTTTAATCCAGCATGTCTGGATCTCCAAAAAACTGCAAAACTTTTTTTTTAACTTTTACATGTCTTACTTGAAGTTTCCAGTAGATATTGTGGTTTGCAATTACACCCAGAAATCTGTTTTCTTATACTTGATAATTATCTGTAATTATCAATTATTGTCTGTAAAAACAGATAATCTAGTAATCTGTATTGTTGTATCAACAAATATAAATTTGGCTTTATTTAGATTTAATGACAGTCTGTTAAACCACCAAAAAGTTAAACCACCAATTATATGACACCATTTATGTTGTTCCTCCAAAGGATGCTATATATGTGGCTCAGAACAACAAATGAAAGTTCTAGGCATTTTTAAGCTTTACACACATCACTAATATCAGTGATATACAAAATAAAAAAATGTTTTGTACCTAACACTGATCCCTGTGGTACACCACAAGTAATCTCTAAGAAGTCTGATCCATACTCGTCCATTTGAAAAAATGCTGCCTTTTCATAACCTAGCTTTTGACCCTGTTCAACACCTTTTCTAATTTCTAATTTCTCAATTAATATTATGATTTTTTGAGTCAAATGTTCAATCTATAAATACCCCTGTATTTTACTTTTATCCGAGTTTTTATTTATTTTCTGTCATCCCCTTTAATGCCAGGCAAATAGCTTGATTTCTTCTGAAATCATACTATTTAATTAATAATTTATGTTTGTCCATTAAGTTATTTACCATGTAAATTAGTACTTTTTCAGTATCTTTATGAACTGACAATGTGGTCACTGTTCTATAGGATAACTGGTAAAATTACATTTGTCTCCAGTCTTGTACAGTAGAATTTAAATGTTATATGCTTCCACAAATATCTGCACTGTGGACATGTGAATTATGCTTTTGTTTTTTTTTATTTTAATAAGGATAAATGAAAACAAAGAATGTAAACTATTCTATTCAGGACAGAGCTTTTTGTCTCTCCAGTTCTTGTAGGGATCATTTTGTCTGAGAGCTCAGCGGGTTTAATCTAGCTCCGATAATTTCACCACGCCTTGTAATGGGGTCCCTGAAGACAAACCTGTGCCTGTTTTCATGGAGCTGGAAAACCTTTTAACCAACACACCATCCTGCGCTCAGCGAGAGCTATTTTAGCATCCCGCTATCTGCCCCTGGGACCAGACATTACACAGTCACCCCCTGCCAGAGCTTCTCCACACAAACAAGAACCCTGCATCCACGTGCACACCTCAGGCTCGTGCACTTCCCCTTAATGTCTGGCAATTTGCCAGGTTGTCACTGGAAAGGTAAGTGTTGATTTCAGTGGCAGCGGTACGCAAAGCAGAAAAGAAGGCAAACTTCAGAACAATGAAACACTCCTTTGGAGTTTTTTATTTTACCCTTTCTTCCTCACCTCCTCCTCCTCTGGAAAAGGAGAAAGGTGTCAAGTTTGTGACAAGTGAATTGTTTTTTTTCCTCCCCCGCCCCCCGTGCTGTGAAGCCGTCTGCGATGCAAAGTTTAAGGAGTTGCGTTCTTACAGTTAGTTTGACCTACTTAGGTTAATGCTGAACACCAGCCGCTCCTGCAAAAACACATATGGAGAAATTCACACAAGGATTTTATTGTTTTACCTTAAACTAAAGTCTAGATATTTTCTGTTTCAAATTGTCTTAATTATCCTTCAATTTCCTATGCAAGTTCTTCTCTGGAGCAAAAATAGTTTACTTCCACAATGGATCAGATGTAATTATTCTTGAAAGGTGTAGCTTTGCTAATCTTGGGAATCACTTGTGTGACTTAGACTGTTTTTGTGATTATTATCCTTTGTACGTTAATAAAATTGGCAGATTGAAATGTAATAGCCATGAATCTTTTGAGTGCAGGGGGGTTAATCTATAAATTAAAACCAGGATAAACAAAAAAAAAATACTATCCTCAGCACGCGGTAACAAGACCACTCTCCTGAAGGGATCAATTAACCTCACCTGCCTTCTCACATCCAGAGCTACACTGCTCAGTCACAACAAGTCCAGAAACACCATAACCTCTCTTCACCTGACAACAAACAGAAGGCAACCAAAACCTGCACCAACCTCATTCACACACTGCCAATAAGACCAGCTTCCCTCCCAGCTTTATACTCTGTTCATCGAGGACAAAGTGGAATCAGCTGTGCCCTCCATGCTACAGAAACTGAACAGCAACAAAAAACTCAAGGAGAGAGGGATTCAATGACATGCAGACACTGCTGCATGTAACACTTCCCAACAAAAGTATGATTAATTTATCAATTTCAGGTCAGCAGTTCAAAAATGTATAACTGTAACCTGCTCAGTAAAACAGTGCCTGCAAAAAGAAAAGGACTTACATTTCATCTTTATCAAACCGAGATTTTTTTGTCATTTTTAAGATTCATGCAAAAAGTCAATAGCATTTTATACATGCCAACAGGTAAAGAGATGTGATTCAATGAAAGTATTTAAAAAAAAATTTAAACTGTTCTCTTTGCAGTATAGTGACACAGCATATGCTTGGGGTTATAATAAGTTTGATTCAGAGAAAAATGATAATCCTGATAAAATTAAAAAAATGTATTGATCCCAGAGGGAAATTAAGTGTTGTTGTCGCTCATACAATTAATTCTTTAAGGAGTTGTTGTAGATCACGATCACTGTGGGCAGGAAAGATTTCCTGTAGCGGTCTCTGTTG
This sequence comes from Valencia hispanica, assembly GCA_963556495.2. Classification (NCBI taxonomy): domain Eukaryota; kingdom Metazoa; phylum Chordata; class Actinopteri; order Cyprinodontiformes; family Valenciidae; genus Valencia; species Valencia hispanica. Next base: position 10,830,357 of record OY747720.1, on the reverse strand, counting down.
TAGCAAAACTGAAGAGGCCTCCGACTGAAGACACTCTGTTGTTGCAGGATAGTCTCATGAAGAGGATGCTCAGGGTTGTCCATCATTTTTTTGATTTTTGATTATGTTTAATATTGAAATCTTGATTAAATTGAATTAAAACAAAAGTTTTTTTATTATTAGAAAAAAATATATATAATGCATCTATTGAACGTTAAAAAGAGTAAAAAGGCCTTAAGCCATTACATTTTCCCTGACACCCTTTTGATTTAGTTTTTAGGCCAATGGTCCAATTAGAAGACTACAAGAAACTAAAGTAAAGAAATTATTTTGATTTTTTTGTATGAAATCAACATTACCACTCTAGACAGAAAGGAATGGAAAGATAATTAGTGATTTAATCTAGTATATCATTCATCTCACAGAGAGACATGGGTACCAGACACCATTGGCTTATCAGCTGTGCATTTTTTGTACAGTTTACACACTTAGTTCAGTAACTGAACAGAGGTTCAGTCTGCAAAAGAGACAGAAGACCCCTCAGTCGAGAAACCGATGTTCTACAAACAATGTTTTTTGAGGATTTTATGTTCATGTTTTTATGATCCTTTGGAGCAAATCTCTTTAAAAAAAACAAAAAAAACAATACGTTTGGTTAGTTTCACAGACTTGAATGTGACATGCAGTGACCTCTGCTGACTACAGCAAGATAAGATTTTAACCATGACTTTTAAAGGAGATGTTTCCAAGTATGTATTCAATTGAAACATACTAGACATATATATAGGATAATCAATAATATCAATAGTATTGCTTTGAATACCACAGTAAAATTGCAAAACTGTTGTAAATTTATTGTGTTGTGCTAAAATTTGTTTAAATGTCACATCTGAAGCTTAAAAGGTCTAAAAACCAAAATTTATTACAGGTAGATAAAGGTAGTTCTACTTTAACAAGTACCTTAAGTAAAGACATAAATCCTGCGGTTAGCAGGTGCTGAGAAAGAGAGGTGTTTTCAGCAGGCCACAAACTGAAGTAAACTTTAAACACAGATGTTGTTAATTGATGTAAAAATGAGAAATGAGAATCTAAAGTCATTTTATTCTTATGACTGCCTCAGGCTTTTATGAACCAAACTTCTCAAAGCTCATTTGTATCTTTTTTAATGCACACAAAACTATAATATTTTAGACAAAAATGATTTGACACAAAGACAGATATGATGCAAATATTTATCCGAACCCAAGAAGAGATCATTTACAACTAAAAACACATCTGGAACAGTTAATAAACCGAAGGTGTTATTTTTTAAATGTTATAACACCTGCTGTTTCAGCTCGCTAATTATTTATAAAAATCATTATACATGCCGTCTCTGAGGTACTTCTCGTGCAAATTAAAGTCAGATGTTGTTGTTTTGTTGTTGTTGATGTTGTTGTCGTTACCTAAAGTAAAAAAATATAATCTTGTTAAATTGTACAACAACTTTAAAGATTCAAAAATATATAACTGTGTTCCAAATTAACTTTAGGTCCCTCTCGAAAAGTAAGAGGATCTACATAACTTAAATTGTAAAAAGAAACTACCTTTTTGAATAAGAACTGCAAAAAAGAAACAAATCATAATAATTGTAATAATATTTAGATTAAATGAAATAATTGGGACATATATGAGTCGAATAGTTTGTTAATTCTTTGGATTTTAGGATCTTTATTTTGGAAAATTGCACTTTTAAACCTTAATTTGTTTATGGTACAGAAAATGGTCAGGGGAACTGGTAACAGCAATCAAGAGTGTACTTCCCTGCCACTGTTAGGTATGTCTTTATAATAGACCTGAATAATTTATGCTGTCCTGTAATATGGCCCCAAACCGTTTAGAGTTTGTAATTATTAATTTCTTTGATCAAAGATCAGACCAAAGTCATGTTACTAGTGCTTTCTTTAAATGTCAAATAATTTCTTTTAAATAAAAGATAAAAATTCTCACATTCAAATATTTTCTCTCAGTGATTTATTTAATATTATGCCACAATGTATTATGCCAGAGAAACTGCTGTTTTACCGTAATGATGCAGTTGAGAATCCAGTTTCTACTGCTTAAAAATGTTCACTGTTTTTGGAGTGGAAAGCATGGAAAGCATTTAGGAGAGTACAGCCCCAGTCAATATGTTACACCTTAAAGTTCATACTCGAACCATGCAATCTCCAAAATACAAACAAACAAAAAAAAAACAGCTTAAGATCAGACCTAAACATTAACGTTAATTACAGGACAATTAGAAAGAGATGAAACAATTAAGGAACCGCAGCAAATCATCTGTCTCCATTTAGTCCTATCCTCTGCATCCTCTGCCCTCACACAAACTAACTTCATGGCTTATTTTTTTGTTTAAGAGATAAAAAAGTCCTTGTTTTAGGTCTTTTTAAAGGTCAAAAGGTCACATTTTCTGAGATTAAAAAATGCATCTTTTTGGTTTGTGCATAACACAGCTTTGCAGGCCGCTCAGACCTCTGATCAGTTCTGAGCGTCTTCATAAGGACCGGCGGCGCTCTTCTTCTGTTTGTGTTTCTGTGTTTCCTCCCTCTACCAGCAGCAGGTTTTGATGTCCCATTAAAGAGGCCTCACAGACATCAGACCAGTCACTCAGAAACAGAAAGAGGGACTCAGGGGACATACAGGATGTTCATCATTAGAATTTTGTGCCACTCACTCAACTCCTAACCACTGTGGTGGAAAAAAATATTAAAGCAAAAAACAACTCGAGAAATCTTTGGGTGGAGAAGCAGAACAGCGAATGGCTCAAAGGGAAGGGTGGGGATGGGAGCGTGGAGAAGGCGGGAGGGTGCACTTAGAGATATTTAAAGGCGAAGGAGATGGGCTTTGTTAAAGATGCGATTCCCTTGGGTTCCCCTTGTACAGGCGAAGGGATCTGATAAGCCCGACGCTCCTGTTCCAGCATCTCCTCCTTTGCTGGGGGGGAGATTGGATGGTGTGTAATTATACTGTGAGGGCTTTCAGGGCCCTGACATACCTGTCACCTAGGAAGGAGAGTGATAAGACATCTGCATATCTTTTAGTTCTTACTTCAGAATATGGAAACTTGTCCTTTCTCGTTTGTCTCCAACAGCTGTGATTTTCCTTTTGTTTTTTGTGTTTTTTATTTTTTTAATTCATTCTCCTTTCACTCGCCTGAAGAAGCTTGTTTGAAAAGTTCAGGGTGTGTTCACGGCTCTTGTTTGATGACTTTCAGGAGAAAAAAAGTGGTAGCAAGTGAGGAGCTTTTGATTTAAGAAATGGTTACTAATGAGAGGAGATAATCATTGTGTGAATTGTCAAAGATTCAAATGTCGTTTGACTGGACTCATTTCATCTTTTGCACAATAACAAATTACACCTAATAAACGACAGTGATAATCAGACATGAAACCACCGGTCGGGTAAAACACAGGGAGGAGGACTCTGTGTGTACGTGAATGAAGGTTGGTGTATGAACTGTGGACTGGAGAAAAGCTCCTGCTCTGAGACGATAGAGCTTATGACTGTGAAATGTCGGCCGTTTTATCTGCCACGAGAGTTAACTGCAGTGTTCGTCACCATTGTTTACATTCGACCAGGTGCAAATGCCAATGAAGCATCAAAGGAGCTATTTGACAACATTAGCTCGTTGCAAACAAAGCACCCGGAGGCGTTTTACGTAGTTGCGGGGGACTTTAACCACGTGAAACTGACGGACACTCTGCCAAGTTTTTACCAGCATGTCACCTTTCCTACACGCGGAGAAAATACTATGGACTGTGTGTACAGCAACATCCGCGGTGCATATAGAGCTTTCCTCGCCCCCATCTTGGCCTCTTCGACCACATCTCCATCCTGCTGGCACCAGCATACCGCCCCCTGCTGAGACGTATCAGGCCAAAGAAGAAAACGATCACTGTGTGGCCCAGAGATGCGGCCTGTGTGCTCCAGGACTGTTTTCAGTGCACAGAATGGCAGGTATTCAAAAGGGCAGCTACACATGAAGGAGAGGTGGACCTGGAGGAATATACATCATCTGTCTTTGGTTTCATCTCCAAATGTGCTGATGATGTCACCACCACCAGGATAATAACCTGCTATCCGAACCAGAAACCCTGGCTAAACTCTGAGGTGAGAGCTCTGCTGAAAGCTAGGGATGCTGCATTCAAGGCAGGTGGGGCATCGAGAGGCCCGAAAAGGACTGACTGCGGGCATTACGAGGGCCAAAGCCACATACGCCCAGAAAATCCAGGGTCACTTCACCACCAATGACCCTCAGCGCATGTGGAGGGGCATTAAATACATCACGGACTACAACACCAAGGATGTACAATGGCCAAGAGACCCCTCCTTGCCAGATGCACTTAACCATTTCTAAGCCCACTTTGAGTTCCCTGATGTCTCCCCCAGCACCAAACTTATACCACCACCTGGTGACACGCCCATCAGTGTGACCACAGCAGATGTAAGGAAGACCCTTCAGTGTATCAACGAAGCAGCAGGGCCAGACAACATCCCAGGGTGGGTACTAAGGGACTGTGCACACCAGCTGGCTGAGGTGCTGGCAGACATCTTTAACACCTCACTGTCACTGTCATCTGTCCCCACCTGCTTAAAGACTGCAACGATTGTCCCCGTCCCCAAGTGCTCCACAGTGACAAGCCTGAATGACTATCGGCCCATGGCTTTAACCCCGGTAGTCATGAAGTGCTTCGAGAGGTTGGTCATGACCCACATCAAAGACGCCATTTATATCACTGTGGACCTCCACCAGTATGCCTACAGGAAAAATCGCTGCACTGACGACGCCATTTCATCGATGGTCCACACAGCCCTGACCCATCTGGAGAGCAGAAACTCCTATGTCCGTCTGCTCTTTCTGGATTTCTCCTCAGCCTTCAACACCATCATCCCACAGACGCTGGTGCAGAAGCTCTCCTCCCTCGGACTGAGTCCCACGCTGGGGAACTGGGTCCTGGACTTCCTGACCAATAGACCTCAGACTGTTAAGATCCACATAACCATCTCCTCTTCCATCACCCTCAGGACAGGCTCACCACAGGGCTGCGTGTTGAGCCCCCTCCTGTTCACTCTGCTAACGTATAACTGCTCAGCGAGACACCCCAGCTGTCATATAGTTAAGTTTGCGGATAACACAGCAGTAGTGGGACGCATCATTAACAACGATGAGTCCAAATACAGAGAGGAGGTGGAAAACCTGGTGCAGTGGTGCAGAGAAAACAACCTCTGCATCAATATGAAGAAGACCAAGGAGATGGTTGTGGATTTCAGAACGGACAAGCGTCCTCTCCTTCCCCTGTACATCGTAGGAGCAGCTGTGGAAGTTGTCTCCAGCTTCAGGTACCTGGGTGTGCACATATCCAATGACCTCACCTGGAATGCCAAAAATTTGACAAAGTGTGCAGTGCCAGGAGGCGCGGAGGGGCATGGCCAAGTGTGGAGGAAAAGCGGAGGGGGGAACGTGGGGGTGTGTTCAGGAGGACAGTGACAGCTAGCTTAATCTGATACTGAAACATGGACAGTGACCAAAGCAACGTTGGCAGTTTTGCGACTGATCGATCTGATCAACGTTCATCTGTTTTGAAAGTTAGCCTATGTTAGCAATACCACTCAGAGACTGAACTCCTCCTGTCTCCCTCTGCCTCAGCAGCGCCAGCAGTGCCGGTGTTCTGACAATCTGCACAGATTGAGGGGTAGCACAGATAGTCGGAACAGCGATCCCATGCAGCGCTGACTCTGCGCCCTGAGCCAGCGGATCTCCTCCGTCATCACCGGAGACAGAGGGAGGCTTTATGGAGCCCAGCGGCCCCGAGCCGTATCAATTCGAGCCATTGGTTCAGGGCGCTGAGTCAGCGCTGCCCGAGGCTGGCGCTGGCGCTGCCGCTGCCGGCGCTACCGCTGCCGGCGCTGCCGCTAAGGCAGAGAGAGACAGGATGGGTCCAGTCTCTGAGTGGTAATGCTAACATAGGCTAACGTTCAAAACAGTATGTTAGCTATGCCAACTAAGTGCTAATGGGATAATTATGGTAACCTGAAAAACGCAATCCAACTCCGAACTCGCCATGGGACGAGTGTGTCTGACAGATGTTTTTTTACCCAAACCCAAGGGGCATGTCTGTGAGACAATGCCTGTGACACAGTTGATGCCTGTGACATAAAGATGTACCGCTCTCCACCATTCACAAAATTCAAATTCAGTAACCACCGTTCAACCCTAAGAGGGCAGCACTAAGACGTTTTTAGACCAAAAAGTGTAGAAAATGTAAAAACAATCCCCAGAAACTGAAAGATTGCATTGGTAAATACCCATTTATACAGTTTATATGCAAAAAAGGGTGTTTTGGGGTTTAGTTACTCTTTCAAGTGGTAGGTCTGCACTCACTAAGTCCAAGGTGTTGTAAAACTGGTCTCCTTGTGGACAGTGATACTAATGTTCCACCAGTTTCCACTTCATGGTGTTTCCTAGGCTGTTTTTCTGAACCTCCTAAACCTTTTCCTTTCCCTTTTGTCTGAGGTGGGAACATTTTTTTTTCCTTTTTCTTTTTTTTTACGTGTCCTGTTTGGCAGTGTGGAGCTCAGAATTGGTGTCTGAGTATCAAGTAGAAGCCCAACAGATTTACTTTCACAAGCGGAGCACTACAGCTTTTGCCATAGTACTCCACTTGATATATATGTGTGAAAAATCTTTATTATGAATTGCTGTGGGTTTTATTTCCTGATGTTATGGACACGGAGACGGAAAATAAAGGGGAAGAAATAAAGAAGATAAAGAGAGGTAGAAAACAAAAAATCTAGAGAGAGGGTGAGTTGAAAATACAGGAACAAAGAAAATAAAATGAACATTGACTAAACAAACCAAACATTGTGAACTAAGAACTACACAACCACATCACACAAAAATGGTTATAAAAATACAACAATAATGTTACAGAAAAAACTCATGGTACCGATTAATCAAGATCTAGTAATGATACCCTCAGCCCAAGAATATATCTGTAATCCCCACATCTATGTGTGTGTGTTAGCATGCTGGTGCATATAAGGTTCCTCCATAAGAGTGTTCGATGGCTGGTGTGAGCAGGCATCAACCCTTCTCCCAGGAATCGGTGCAGACATGAGGGAGATCGGAGCCAAGACGTCCAAAGGACCCCCAGAGCTCCAGGCGGGCCAGCGCAGGGCTGACCGCATCCCCCAAGAGAGGAGCAGAGGAGAACCCCAGGGGAATGTCCAGCTGCTATGATTCAGGGGCCCGGGGGGCCGCAGTGACGAGCCCATTGAAAGCAGGGAATGGGCTGCGCCAGGGCGGGCCTGTCCGTGGACTGGGAGAGCCGGGGCCCAGGGGCGCCCCATCCCTAGCAGGGACCCGACCAGGGACCGGCCGACGAGGGGCCCCCGCCACCGGCTGGGAGCTTTGAGTCTTCCTCTGACCTTGTCAAAGTCTTGGCACATTTGAATAAATGTGTGTTGAAACTGTTTGATGATCTTAGGTTCTGCAGAGATTTAGAAATGGCTCCAAAAGACCCCAATTTGTGTACAAAAAAAATTTTACTTCTTTGAATCTTCAGACTTCATTTGCCTTTTCCTATGTTCTGGTCAATAATTAATTCTGTGAGTGCTGTGAAGCAAATCCCTTTATTTGCTGGTCAAAAGAAACTATTAGCTGCACTCAAGATATGTAGGCCTTGACATTGGAAAGTCAAGACATTCTGAAACCTTCAGAACCACATATTAACATATTTTGGTGAAGATTTTGGCAACTGTACCTAAAGTTTAGAGCCTGTGAGGATTTTCCACAGTATTTTCAAATGTATGCACCAATTCTTGTTTAAAATGTATTACTGATATATATTGTGTTATTATTCTACCCTGGGAAAAGAACAATTCAAACAATTCACTAAAAGCCTACTATTAAAATTAAACGCATGCCTAATAGGAGTGAACAAAAGTGGATCTCTATGTTGTGGAGAGAGAGCTGCATTTGAAGGAGTCTTAGCAGGTAAGTCACATCAGAATCTGAACTTGTGAATGAACATTTATTCAGTTCGGTAATGTTTTCAGGAAGTAAACTCTGCATCCTTATACTGGCGAAACAACGCCTCCCTTTTGAGCTTTCTTAGAGACAAACAGCAGCACAAGAGTGTGAGGTACAGGTTTCTGCAATTGTTGGGTTTTGCACATACCAGACTGTGAAGCGGACCTCTCTGTGATCCCTTTCATGTCTAACAGCAGGGTAGAAATGTTAAATCTTAGCAGCATTTACACATTCAGAAAAATGTCATGAGCAGGATTCTTATCTTAATACCTAAAGTTGGTGCAAAAAGAACTGTAATTTTAATCAAATCGCTGCCTCATCGGTGTGAGGCCGCTGAGTGCCATTGAAGCTTGAAATCCATGTTGTTGGGAGCTGTGAGAAAGGGACTCAGCAGGTGGTGTCTCACAGTGTAATTATCCCTCACTTACAGGTATTTCTGTTGCCACAGTCATTATCTTCCCTTGTAAAGAGGAAATCAATTTGTTCAGATGTATATGAGGAGTGGGAGATGGCCCGGAGGAGAAGACGACAGCAGAAGAAAGGCCTGTTTGGAAAATTGAGGATACATAGCTTGTTATTGGTCTGCGTTTGGGGCTTGTTTGTTTGTTCAGCTGATTGGCTGCAGTTACGGCGACGGTGCGTTGGACAGAGCAGAACAACGTCTTTGACTCCAACTCATTATTAAGTTTTATTACTGTGTTCCATATTACTGTGTTCCAGAGAAGAGCCCAAGATCTTTTTTACGGACTCAATGAAAATACAGTCCGTGGGGCTGTTGTCCACTGTGGTGGGTTTTTTTTTTCATGAGATTATAAATGTAAAAAGCCAGGACTTAGAACTGTGTAAAGCCACATTCTTCATTCACACTTCTGTGGCATCACTTTATGATAGGAAATGGGAGAACTTTGAAACATTTTTTTACATATGTAAATTATCAGTCCATCAGAATATTTATTTGCTAGACACAAGAACAAACAATGTATTTTTCGGATTTTCACTGACCAACTTTTTTGTAAGTTGAAAAAATAAAATGATTTTGTCAGAAAAATCCTCTAAAAAATACTATCTAGCAAATGTATTATTACGTTAAAGGAGCTGTATGTAAGAAATGTATTTCAATTAATCATAAAATGGCCATGATATGTCACTAGACATTAAGAAATCATGTTCATTTCTAATACGTATATCATTGACAACAGTAGTACGGACAGGATATTGTCATTTAAAAAATGGAGTTGCAGCCCTCAGCTGATGTTGATGTTGTCATCTTGTGTTTTGTCCTGAAGCGCCACCCTCCACCTATCTACCAACCACGAAGTCAGTAGTGTTTTGACATCATTGTTGCCAGCTCTGCTCTAGTTACTACAGCTGCAGCTATAAAAGTGTTTCAGATAAAAATGTCTAACGTTACTACACCAAAATGACCTTGTTATCATTCAGAAATACATTGTGACAAAGTTCGAAATAAAACAAGGATTTGTATAGGAAAGGCCTTTTCAAGATGGAGACAGTTGAAAACAGACAAGAATTTGAAGAAATTCCAACGTTGCTAATTTTCTCCTGGACAGGTAAGATTCATCTATGTCAGTGGACATTTCAAATATTCATGACAAGTCAAACAAAGTTATGCATGTTCGTGCAAAGTAACCCTACATTACCGCATATATTGAATTGAAAAGTTAAGAAATTGTTTGGGAAATAAAAAAAGGGCGAGTCGTCATTGCTAACATTAGCAATGCATTATCAGAGACCGTTTCTCTGTCATTATAATTAACAGAAAAAAAAACGTACTGTGTAGGACTCGTCACTTGCCATTGGAAGCTCCTTGTAGCAGCCTACGTTCCTGCTGGATCCCGCAGCCTATCTGACAACCTCGAGTCAGGGGGGAGGGAGAGGGGATACACCGCTCTACAGTAATTTGAAAGTGATTGCAGTACCACTTTTGGCCACAATCTTACATACGGCTCTTTTAAACCCTTTTCCTTGAAATTAAACTTTTTTTTTATTTTTATCCCATGGTTTTTTTCCAAATGATTAATCACCCAGTGCTCCTACCTTCCTACCGAAATTAAACTTTTTAATCATTCGTGAGCTTAGAAGATAATTGTGGCAGTTTTCTGAGGAATCCCATGTTCTAGCAACTCAATAGACCATGACTGTGACCCTCTAATTATTCTCTTCATAGTGCTCAAAACATTTCCACCTCAGACAGATCCAGGCTGTGGAAAGACCTAATCTCTCACTTCTGCGTTAGTTTGACCCAACTCACCCAATCTGCCATGGTATGACCTAAAAGTCACTTTATATCAAGACATCTCTTTAGTCTGATTATAGTGAGCCATAGAGAGGCAAAGTAAAGGAACTTAATCTGCTTTTTACTGATTATGAAGGCGCTGCATCTCTCTCACTGAGTAACTCAAATAAGATACAGATTAAAACTTTGCATGGCATTGCATATATATATATATATATATATATATATATATATATATATATATATATATATATATATATATATATATATATATATATATATATATAATATATAAACAGATGAACTGAAGATGTTGCTATACCAGCTGTTAGGTGGGAGGTTCACAGTCAAGGTGCTTGTAGAAATAATTAGGTTATTATTTGTGGGGGTCAGCATGGTCTTTCTGAGACTTACATCTGAAACATGAACTCATCTGTCCATATATCCATGTCTATGTGAGATTAACTTGTTTTTTTGTTGTGTGTTGTTTTTTGCATGCTGACTCCCTGTTTGTGAATTAGTTACAAGGTGAGTCACAAATGGTCTACCTGTATTATTCGGGATACATTGACAAGATGGTTTCTCGTGATTGGCTTCCTGAAGATTTAAAGCTCATTCAGCCATGGTTCCTGATCTTCACACACTGAGATTTATTCAGAATCCCTGAATCTTGTACCTGATCGGTCAAATAAAAGCAGTAATGTTTCACTGGGAATATTAGGAAAGGCAAGGCAGTTTTATTTGTAAAGCAAACTTTCAGCAAAAAAGCAATTCAAGGCACTTTGCATGATTTGGGGAAAAAATAAAACAACAATAAAAACAGAAAATAACATCAAAAACAAAACAGAACATTAGAACAGACTGCCGAAACAAATGTGTTTGATCAGAAGTTTAATTCTGGAGATCTTTGAGGTATGGCACTAGATTCTGGCCAAACCTCAAACAACCTCCAGATTGGGCAGCATGCTCAGACCAACCTTATGACTGGAGGATGGACAGTGTGGTGACAGAGGGCTGCTGTCTGGCTTGGTAGCCAAACAGTAAGGCCACTAACTTAATTACTGCAATTAAGGTCAGCCGGCATTCTGGTCAGGAGATATAACATCACAGTCTACATACACAGAGGCTCTAACACGACCACATTACTGTCAGTCTGTAAACGGGCTGTCCTGATCAGTCAGGATTAATTGCTAATTAAGCAGCAGTGTTTTCTTACCATATTTGTCGATGCTGAATGGGTTGAATGTTCTGTCATAGAGGATACGCGACTGTCCTTCTGTGCTGGCCAGCCTAATTAGTCCCATTACAGAAAGGTCTGTCGAAGGAAGAAGAGGAAATTCCCTGAGGTATTCCAGACAAGACAGAGAAATCACTTTAAAACTTACACACCATGTAACATTTGGCTTTATAATATTCTATTCAATTGCCTAACTGGCCGGTCTTTTCTACAAAGGACATGTTTTCTCAAATGACCGTTGACAAACTGTCAGGACAAATGACACTCTTAGGGTAAAGAGGTGTCCAAGTAGTGGACAGAGAGTCAGATGACTTCTGTCCGGCAGCTTCGTGGTCCAATCTCATAACATCCATGATAATGAGGACAAGCACATTGCTGATGCTCCATTTAGCCCCAAAGTACCACCATAGGGAAAGCACACATTTTCGGACACTTGACACTCTGTGTCAGAACAACTTAACTACTCAATTAAAGGATTCAAGATGAAATGTAATGTGCGACTCATGCAATGAAAAATCCTAAAAGAATTATTTCTATATTGCATTAAATATAAATGTTTGCTATATGTTCAACATTGTTGTTTTTGGGGTAAACAGAACTTCAAATCAAAACGAACTAGTTGAGGTAGTTTGGGATCTGATTAGGATGCCGACTAAAACCCTTCCTTGACAGGTTTTCCAGTGAGGTCTCATGGACAGGAAAACCATAGCCAGAGGGACAATACTGCATACATTAATATTTAATAGGTTAGAATAACATTGAAAACTTCATTTAATTCAGTAGCTCGGTTAACTAAGTGAAACACATTAGATAGATTAATTACACTCTGTTTTCAAGAGTATATTTCTGTTGATTTTAACAATTTTCCACTTAAAGCTAATCAAAACACGACATTTAAGATTAGAACATTACATCAGACAAGTAAAAAATATTTTTAATATAGACATGTAGACTTAATGAAAAGTATGTATAATACCTGCTTTAAGGTTGTTTTTTTCAAAATATATTTTCAATTTGACGATCGAACCTCATTAGAACACATATTAAAATGCATCTAATGTAAATGTATTCTTTCTAACTATAGAAATATCCTGGATCCCCTACGGGGAACCAGAGAGTTTGGATGGTGAGATTTTAACTGAAAAAAGAAGCTAAAAAGGATGTGGTCTTTTACATTCCTGTAAGGTACAGGATTGGTTTCAAAGCCTAAATCCATTAAATTGTTAAACATCACTTTTTGATGGACTGTCAAAGCTGCAATTCTTCTTGTGTGACCAACCTCCTGACTTCATCAATGTATTTTGCAGGTATTCAGACCTTTCTAGTGACGTTTTGTTAGAAAGTCTACTACTGAAAAAATAGCAACTTTATCTGGAGCTACAACAAGCTTTTGGGGACTGAAGTGAAAACATGAATCATTTTTACTCTTCTGAATAAGCAGTGGCTCCTCTATTCCAAAGCTCCTTTCCTTCTAAGCAGCTGGGAATGTTTTGTGGTTTCCAGGATCCTTGGGGTTGGGAAATGAGGTATTGAGAATTTCTTGTTGTAAGGTACTTACATTTTTTTTTAGCAGTGGAATCCTTTAGTTAATTTCCCTTACCCAACCAAAACTTCACACTTTAAACTTTAAGCCTCAAGAGTTTATGATTAAACTCTTGAGGCTAAAGTTCCTCTGTCCTTGTGATAAAACTTTAACTTTTGTTTATTTGTCACATCATTGAGAAAAGAAAAAATGAGTCCTGAAAGAGTTTCCTGAGTTTATCTCCCTTCTGTTTGAATTGTGTTACTCTGATTACACATTGAGTGGTGTGTTAAAGATATGAGCCACACTTAAGGAAAATAAACCTCAGAGTGTTATATTATTTCTTTAAGAGATAATAAAAAACACAACAAAAAAAAAGTTATACAATTTTAGTTGTTTTAACAGTTCTGCATAAAATAGGAATGCTTTGTTTGCACTGCTTTTCTTAAGAACTATTAATGCTTTGTTTCTCTACAGCATATTAAATATCATGTTCCTTGTAATTATGGCATGGCGTAATCTCTTTGGGAAGAGTTTAGGAGGACTGAACGTCTTTGTATGTGCACGAGAAAGAGACGGAAAAAAATGAAAAGGGTCCGTGAAGTTTAACTTTTTCTTTGCTTCTCACCTGACCTAATTACAGCACTTCAGTGGTTGCTGCTGCAACGCTTCGACTTTGGAGTCCAACACTCTTTCAAATTCCTGAGTTATTCTCAACACAGACATTTTATTTCTTTATTTATATCTCTGAAATATTCCTCTTTGTTTTGCAGCCTCCGTTGTAGCCCTCCGGGGACACTGCTTGTTGTAGCTGTTGGAAGGCGGTTGCTCTTTCTTTGCTTTGGTTTGAAAAGAGAACAAAAATAATTTCTACCATGGCTTTCATTCACTGCAGCTGTGGAGACATGATTTAACCGAGCAGAACAACACACTCAGTCCAGGGAAAATAACTGTGCTCTGTGTGGAGTAAACACAATCAGCTCTGACTCTGACTGAAACTGATCCAACAGTCTTATGTTCAGATTTACTGAGATGTCTTAATGTATGATGCTGGGGCAGGCAAATTCTTAACTATTCGCACATTTTCTTTTTTGTGATCTGACAGATCTTAAGTTTTTATCAAACATTTAAGTAAATCAATCCTAAAAAAACTGTCCCAGGAACTCGATATATTATGTAAACAGTTGTATGAGATTCATGCTGCAACAGGCTTCTCAAGTTTATCAGGAGGAATCTGCCAACAGAGAATCAATTTGATCTAAACACACTAACATTATTCTTCTGATCTCTTCCAAGTAGCTCTATTAAAATAACAAGGTGCAGAGCTGTCAGCAGGTTTACCTTCCAGTGTGTCAAAAGTTAAGAAATGATTAATTCCTGTGCCATATCGAAAGAGGTTTCACCCTAGATTCGTTTTGTGATGTTAAAACTGAGCCTGAACATGGATGTTTCTTCAAGTGTCTTGGAAAGATCTTTACAAAAAATGTTCGATTATATGTGATGGTAAATGGCCTGTCCTTGCATATTGCTTTGTCTAGCCACGAGGAACCAAAGGCGCTTCACACTACTTTCAGTCATTCACCCATTCAGGCACACATTCACACACTGATGAGTGATCATGATCCAAAGTTCTGTAACAAGGTGTGGTGATTTATTATCATGATATCAAGGTCCTGAGTCAAGCTTCAGGTAAGATAGTAACCGTTTATCAACTGATAAGCCAGAATGACCCCTGCTGGCCTTTTCCTAATCCCACAGATGCATTAAGATATCAGCTGGTTATGAGGTAAATTTAAAAATAACGCTCCTTGCTGTGGACATTGTTACTGTCAGAAGATGCTGGAACACAATGCTTCAAAGAAACTTCTGGAAAGGAAACCGGATTTTCAACTGACATATATATATTGTTTATTCATGCTCTCAAAATGGGGAGTTGCACACCAACACAGAACAAGCAGCTGCATGTAATAAAGCAAAGTTGCTTTTTGATATTCTTCTAAAGAGGCCATGTTTTCCTGTTGTGGAAAATGATGGATTTAGGAAATGTTTTGTAAATCTCAGTTAAGGTTAGGGTCCATTGATCCACAGGGAATACAGATTGAGACCGGCTTTAGTAATGCTTCTACACTTACTAATCACAAATATAATATGTTAAAGACAATGTCAGTTCTGTAATAATGTTGTCTTTTTTTGAAACATTACCTTCTCCTTGTCATCCCTTAAGTCAGGACACACTCATGGCGTCGCTTCTTTCCATTATTATGGCCCTCACCTCTGGAAAAGGCTGCCAGAGAGAGCCGCAGAGAACATTCATGTTTTTAAGAGCAGGTTCAAGACTTGCCTTTTTAGCCTAGCTTTTAACTGATTATTATTTATTATAGTCTTTTTAATTGCTCTGCATTTTTTACTTAATACATTTTTATCAATGTTTTACTTTTTAATCTTTTAATTTTTACTGTCAATTTATATATTTTAACCTGTTATTTTAATCTTCCTTCCAGTGTTTCCTCTATGGGAGCCCTCTGCCTCAGGAGCGATGGTCGGCTGTAGCTGCCTGGGTGCTCTCCAGGTGCACCTTGGGTGGAGGTGGGGGTCTCTGCCTTGCCTCCTCTGAGCGCCCTGTGTCAGTGCCATGGCTGCTGCAGTTGATGTGCTGCTGCTGGTGCAGATGGCTCCTTTGATGACGTTTCCTAACCTGGCTCAGCTCAATGTCCTTTAATTGCTGCTCTTAAGTTTGTGTGTGCATGAAGGTTGGGTCTGGGGGACGGGGGTATAACTGTGATCATGCTTTTAATTATGTGGGGGAGGAATGGGAATGTGCTCTTTGTAGGGTCATTTTAATTCTGTAAAGCACTTTGAGCTGCAACTGTTGTATGAAAAGCACTTTATAAATAAAGTTTGATTGATTGATAGAGAAATCCTGTTTTATTGCAGAGCTGTGCAATGCTGTCTACTCTCCCAGACACAAGACATCCACAGTTATCTTGCTGAAAAATTAATAAATAATTTGTGATATGGTTCACATTATGTTTCAAAAACTAACACCTTTGTACTATAATGTGGGTGATTTTACCCTATTTGTAGATTAGTTTTAAATCTGAAACGTTTTTATTATAAAATGTGTGTGTAGTTTGGTAGAAAGATTTTATAGTTAACATAGAGACACATTTTTAATCTCTTCATTAAAAATCTATTCTTTCTATCTTGTTGTAATGTATACAGTGGCTTGCAAAAGTATTTGGCCCCCTTGAACTTTTCCACATTTTGTCACATTACAGCCACAAACATGAATCAATTTCATTGGAATTCCAGTTGAAAGACCAATACAAAGTGGTGTACACGTGAGAAGTGGAATGAAAATCATACATGATTCCAAACATTTTTTACAAATGAATAACTGAAAAGTGGGGTGTGCGTAATTATTCAGCCCCCTTTGGTCTGAGTGCAGTCAGTTGCCCATAGTCATTGCCTGATGAGTGCTAATGACTAAATAGAGTGCACGTGTGTGTAATCTAATGTCAGTACAAATATAGCTGCCCTGCGACAGCCTCAGAGGTTGTCTAAGAGAATGTTGGGAGCAACAACACCATGAATTCCAAAGAACACACCAGACAGGTCAGGGATAAAGTTATTGAGAAATTTAAAGCAGGCTTAGGCTACAAAAAGATTTCCCAAGCCTTGAACATCCCACGGAGGACTGTTCAAGCGATCATTCAGAAATGGAAGGAGTATGGCACACAGTGGCGGATCTAGAAAAATATTTATGGGATGGCAAGAAAGGGGCAATAATTTTTCAGGGGTGGCACCATATGCCAGAATTATTTATATATATATATATATATATATATATATATATATATATATATATATATATATATATATATATATATATATATATATATACATATATATATATATATATATATACATATATTGGTTTTATTGATCAGTCAAACACATGCTTCACCTCTTCACTCCCCAGTATTTACATATATGATAGATACATACATGTATTTCTTTTGCTTCCGGTTATTTAAACACATTAAAGCTGCATTGTGCAGTATTTTTATTAAAATATATATATATATTTTGATCTATACTCAGTTTTTTCATCTCCTGACGATACAATTGAATCAAGTGCTGTAGTTTGCTGTAGTTTGATTCTACCGCGGTTGCATGTAGAGGGCTTGAGAGATCGCGTAGCGTGATGTAATGATGCCCGTATGTACCCATGCACGCGTTCTAAGCTAGCTTAGATAAGTGTAGCTAGTAAATCAAAGAAGAAAATAATTTTATCCAGCATTACAAAAAGAGCAAAAATGGACTCTGACCGTCGCAG
Organism: Valencia hispanica; assembly: GCA_963556495.2. NCBI lineage: Eukaryota > Metazoa > Chordata > Actinopteri > Cyprinodontiformes > Valenciidae > Valencia > Valencia hispanica. Next base: position 10,812,955 of record OY747720.1, on the reverse strand, counting down.
AGCTCGGAATAATGAGCACACGCCTGAAAGTCATGGGAGTGCGCATTTTGCTGATTGTAGTTTGTTTAACGGCCACATGGTGTACTCTCTGCAGCACTTTCAGAAAACTAGCAGCTTTAAAGGTTCACCTAAGAGAATATAATGCAACGATTTTCATGAGCTTTAAGCTCCTAATGTCCAATTTTACCCCCTTAACATTCCTGCAATTTCCGCCATACATTTTTTTAAAACGCATACCCAAAATTAACTTAAAGCTGTTCTTGAACCATTTTGAGTACAGACATGGCCGGGATCTCTTTGGAAAGCAAACACTCTAAAATTTAACCCAGAACTGTGTTAATATCTCTGAGTGCTATTGTTACCAAGCAATATGAATTTTGATACACTGAAAAAAAAAATTTATGTCTCATTATTTATTTTAAATAAATACATGCTGTAAAAATGGCTTTAAAAAGAGGTGGTGACCTAAAACACACTGTGGGTCTAAAGCCTAAAGTATTATCTTCATCCACACCAAATTTATAAAGGGTGTTTGGACACGGTGCTGAAACAGTATGTTACCGGTATGCACTGTGCGTAATCTCTTCATGAATAAGACATTTTACACACGTCAAATAATAATAATAATAATAATAAACGTTATTTATAGAGCGCTTTTCATACAAAAAATGCAATTCAAAGTGCTTTACAGAATAAAAATCCACAACACAATTATACTACCCCCCCCTACCCCAATTCTATCCCCATGTGCGAACACATTAAAGAGCAACATTAAAAGGAGATTAAAATAGAAAGTAGGATGGACACTGGGCCGAGTACAGATGTGCCAGGTTGGGTAAGGAAACATCATCAAGGAAGCCATCTGCCCCAGCAACAGCGGGTCAACAGCAGCAGCCGAGGCACCGACCCAGGACGTCCAGAGGAGGGGAGGCCAGGATTGTGACCTCCACCCAAGCACCCCCTGGAGAGCACCCAGGCAGCTATAGCTGACCACTGCTCCCAGGGCAGAGGGCTCCCATAGAGGAAACACTGGAACGATGTGTCTGTTTTTTGTTGTGTTTTTTTTATCCGTGTAAAACAGGCTAACATGTTAAAATACACAAATAAATAAATAAATAGATCGATAGGTAGGTAGGTAAATTAATAAATTAATTAAATTAACGAAATAAGTACAAGACCAAGTAGTAAAACACTGATCAATAAAAGCATGAAAAGCAAATAACAGGCAGTAAATAGTAATCAGTTAATTAAAAGCTAGGCTAAAAAGGTTAAAAAGGTGAGACTTGAGCCTACTTTTAAAAACATGAATGTTCTCTGCGGCCCTCAGGACCTAAGGCAGCCTGTTCCAGAGGTGAGGGCCATAATAATGGAAAGACGCCTCACCATGAGTTTGTGTCCTGACTTTTGGGATGGCAAGTAGACGGCTGCCAGAGGGGCGCAGAGACCGCGAAGGTTCATATGGTAAAAGCAGCTCTGATAGATAAGAAGGCCCAAGACCATTAAGACACTTAAAAACCATTAAAAGACCGGGAATACAGTATATGATCCTGGAAGAATAAACAACACATTTAAAGAATTTTACAAGGCTCTATACTCACCAGAGATAAATCCATCGGATCATGAAATTGAAAAATTTATTGATAACATATCACTACCTAAATTATCTGAAAGTCAAGCGATGGCCCTGGATTCACCACTAACAGCAGCTGAACTCCAGGAGGCCCTCCAAGGCATGCCCAATAAAAAGGCTCCAGGCCCAGATGGATTTCCAGCAGAGTTCTATAAAGAATTCTGGAATATTCTGGCACCAACATTCCACAGAATGCTGCAGGAAACCAAGGAAAATGGCCGACTCCCACCAAATATGAATTCTGCCTACATTAGTCTTCTACTAAAATCAGGTAAAGACCCTTTGTTTCCTACCAGCTATCGTCCCATATCCCTCATTAATGTTGATCTTAAAATAATCTGCAAAGCCCTCGCAAAAAGGATAGAGAAAGTAACCCCTCTTATAATACATCCTGATCAAACTGATTTTATTAAAGGGGGACATTCATCCACAAATTCACGTAGATTAATAGATTTCATAGATTTTTCTAACTGTAAAAACATTAAAACTAATATATTATCTTTAGATGCAGAAAAAGCATTTGATAGAGTTAACTGGAAATTCTTAATTGTAACCTTACATAAATTTAGGCTTTGGAAATTATTTTATAAACTGGTTGAAAATATTATACAGTTCACCAACAGCGTGTATCAGAACAAATAACCAAACATCATCTAGGTTTTATCTTCAGAGAGGTACCAGGCAGGGATGTCCTCTCTCTCCCTCCCTGTTCGCTATTTTTATTGAACCACTAGCTGCAGCGATCAGGCAAACTCACAATATTAAAGGCATAAAATGCAATAACATAGAACATAAAATCAGTCTTTATGCAGATGATGTATTACTTTTTCTCCAGCATTCACAAACCTCTTTCTCTCAGGTAATCGGGTTGATAAACTCTTACTCAAATGTTTCAGATTATTCTATAAATTGTTTAAAATCTACAGTTCTTCCAATCAATTGTTCTGTCCAGAATCCAACTAATACACAACTGCAGTCAGGGAATATTACCTATCTAGGTATCAATGTCTCACCAAGACTGGCAGATTTAATAACGTTAAACTACATCCCACTTTTAAAAAAAGTGGAAGATGATCTTGGCAGATGGAAATCTCTACCCATATCACTTATGGGAAGGGTTGCTTCAATAAAAATGATGGTTTTGCCCAGAATCAACTACTTATTCTCAATGATCCCAAGTAAACTATCACTAGACTGGTTTAGATCTCTGGACTCCTCTATCTCTAAATTTCTTTGGAAAGATAAACCCCCACGTATCAGCTTAAAAACACAGCAGAAGACCAAAGAAAAAGGAGGTCTAGATCTACCCAACTTCCATCATTATTTCTTAGCCAACAGGCTCCAATACATATCAAGATGGTTAAAGCATAGCTACCTAGACGAGTCCTGGATAGACGTAAAACAGACACTATGTAATAAGATAAAACTTTCAGACCTACCATTTATTAGCTCAAATATAAAACAATATGAATGCTTTAAAAGCATAAATATCAGATCCTCTCTGACAGCATGGTGGGAGTTTCTAAAAATGACAGAGTTCACAATAATCCCATGCAGACGTACACCGTTCTGGAATAACCCCGACATCTTGCAAAAAAAATGTATGATAAGTTTCCCAGTCTGGAGGTGCAATGGAATTGAATACCTGGAACATATATTTGAAGGAACAGACTTTATCCCATTTAATACATTAATTACACAATATGGAATTGATAAAAACAAATTCTTAGAATATCAACAAATTAAATCTATTATTAAAGGTAAATTTAGGCTCAATACAGCTGAATTATAAATTCCAGCAAGAGTTTTAGATTTTCTTAATCTCAACCCCCCCAAATTGCTGTCTAAAATATACAAAACTTTATCTACATTAGATGAATCAATAGCCATCCCTATTTCAAAATGGGAGGTGGATTTATCAGCCAGCTTTGACCAAAACGTCTGGTCTCAGATATGTTTAAGAACAAAAAATCCTAATTTGCAATTAATACAATACAAAATCCTTCATAGAGTACACTATACAGGTCAACGAATGTTTAGGATGGGTTTTACATTGTCTAATACCTGCTTACAATGCACAAGCAATATACCAGATACTTATGTTCATGCGCTTTGGTTCTGTCCACCTGTTAAGAAATTTTGGTGCCAGATATGTGAGGACTTATCAAAGTGTCTGAAATGTAACATCCCACCATCTCCCTCAATTTGCCTGTTAGGAAATTTAAATGATGTCACCATGGACAGAAAGTCAGTTCTAATGGTTCACATTGCCTTATGCATCGCTAAGAAAACTATCCTCCTGAACTGGAAAAATAAAAAAGCTCTTAATATTAATCAGTATAGAAATCTCTTGTTGGACCATATTGGTCTTGAGACGGCCTCTGGCTCCATATCTGATCAATCTCTCTGGGCTCCTTTGATCGGCTCCATCACCTAGTGGGGGTGGGGGGCACTTGGTTTTGTCGTTTGGGACACTGTTGCTGATGTGGGGGTTTTGGGGTTGGAGGCGTCTGGGGGGGACCCCGGGGGGTGGGGTCACTGGGCGGATGGGGCGCTGGACGTCGCGGCTGGCCTGGGGTTGGGCTTTGGGTGGTGACTCCCGATGGCTGCATGCGGTGCCTTGGGAGTGTTGCACTGGCGGACATGGGTTACTGGCCTGGTGGCCTTGCTGCGCCTGGGTAGGGTCTGGGGTGGGCCTGGGGATTCGGGGCTCGGGGGCGCCGCGCCAGGCGAACTCAACCTGGGTGTCTAGTGTCCTTTGTGTTTTGAGAGTAGAGCGAATGTCAGGGTGGGTTTAGTTCCCCTTCTGGGATGGGGCTGGGGGGACTGCCTTGGGGTCCGTGGGGCTTTGTGGTGCTGTGGCCGTGGGGCCCGGGTCGGACGTACCATGGCCTCCCTCCCCTGGTGGATCCCGGTGAACAGCGGTGCCTATTGGGGTCAGTGGGGGAGCTGGCTCCCTGGGAAGACATTCACTACCGCCCCTTTAAAGGCGGCAGGAAAGACCCCCGTCTGAAGGGAGCAATTCATCATGGTTAAAATCTCATCCCTAAAAGATTCATAAAATGGCTTAAAAAATGAAGTGGGAATCGGGTCCAAATCACATGTGGTGGGCCTCACTGAGGAGAAAACTTTATCAAGAGTCCCAGCCTCTACCAGGACAAAACTGTCCAGTGTATCCTCTGGTAGAGACACACATTCAGATTTGTCTAAAACCATGTGACTTTGAGAAGATAAAATATTACATCTGATCGTGTCTACCTTCCCTCTGAAGTGGTCTGCGAACTCCTCACAAAGATTGTTTGAGGGGATTTTCTGAAATGCATTAGAAGTACAGTTAAAAATTTTCTCAATAGTGGAAAAAAGAATTTTAGGATTATTTTTATTGTCTGATATGATTTTTGCAAAGTAAGCATTTTTTGAATTTCTTACAGCATTATTATAGGATTTGAGAAGTTCTGTGTAAAATTGATGGTTTATCGTGGTTTTATTTTTTCTCCATTTTCTCTCTGCCGCCTTGCAGTCCCTCTTTAGTTTTTTAAGATTGTTATTTCTCCATGGCGCTGCAAGTTTTGAATGTGAGCGTTTCACTCAAAGTGGAGCCAACAGGTCAAGAGCGGACTGAAGTCTTCTGTTAAAATCACTGGCGATAAAATCACAGGGGGCAGGTAAGAGAGTAGGAGGAAACTTTTGGGAAACTTCTAGAAAACCTGCAGCCACTTCAGGGGTAAGATGGCGCTTCCTGACAGTTCTCAAAGAGGTCTCCTTCTGGATAAAACTGGTGATGTTAAAAAACACACAGTAATGGTCAGAGACAGCCAAGTCAACAACAGAGGACACACGGGTGGACAGGCCATACGTGATGACCAAGTCCAGGGTGTGTCCTTTGTTGTGAGTTGGCTGCATGACATGCTGACTAAAATCCATATGATTCAAAATATTTAAAAATTATGTTGATAAGGGGTCTAAAAGGTTATCCATGTGTAGATTAAAATCACCAGCTAAAACGATCCTTTCAAAGGAGTTGTACAAAATTCATAAAAACAAAATAAAAATAAAAGCAGTTCCGCCTCCCCTTTTGCAACTCCTCGTGGAATAAGTGAAGTTAAAATTTGGTGGGGAGGCCTCTGTAAGAACAACAGGGGCATCTGTACTCAGCCATGTTTCTGTTAAAAATAAACAATGTATATTATGATCTAAAATTAGGTCATTAATTATAAAAGTTTTATTTAGCAGAGAGCGAACATTTAAAAGTGCCATGTTAATAGTGGTTGGAGATGGAGTGACTGTATGATTTACTGGGGGTAGGACTTTTGGTAACTGTTTGAGATTATTAGAGTTGCATTTGCTAAGTTTTTTATTATTTGTCCGCTCTCTGCTGATAATAACGAGTATAGATGATTTAGGGCAAGGTCCAAGTCCGATATGTGAATTACTGTTAAAATCAGAACTGAGTTTGTAGGAGCAGGGACCAGCTGCACATCAGGATGTGGCAGAAGGGGCAGAGAGGGCTGGTGCAGCTGGGGCTAGTGTGGTAGACAGTGGGGGGCGAGGGCATGCCAGGCTTATTGCCAGCATGCGGGCACCCTGTCTGTTAAGATGTAGTCCATCTGGACCAAACAATTGACTCCTGCCCCAGAAAATTTTTAAATTGTCTATGAAACCAATATTGTGCATCACGGTGGCAGAGGAAAGCCAAGTGTTAAGAGATAAAAGTCTGCTAAAACGACCAATACCTCTGCCAACAGTGGGGGTGGGGCCAGAAATAAAAACAGACACATGTATGTATTTTAAAAGATTAAACAAATGAATAAAATCCAGCTTCAGGAGTTCAGACTGCTTTTTACAAATGTTGGTTCCAGTGTGAATTATAATTCTACTCACAGATGGGGGATGTTGGATATGGTCCAGGATCTGTTCAGTAATGTCCTATACGGTGGCTCCAGGTAAACAAAGTGTGACTGCTCCTCTCATCCTTACATTCCTGATAATAGAGTCTCCAATGATGAGCGTGGTGGGCGGCTGGTCTACAAGTTGATGCTGGGCAGAGGATCGTTCACGGTGCAGGACTTGCTGGATGTTGGGCGGATTAGCTTCCCAAGGACTGCAGCGATGTGTAGTCGGCGCAGAGGGCTCGATCCGTGGGTTCGGGGTGTAGTGGAGCGCTCCTCGGCGAGTCCTGGGTTTAGCGCAACGTGGAGGGCTGCGGGAGTCCGGCTGCTGCTCCGGCTGCTGGGAGGGGATGGGCGGCAGTCCTGCGGAACTGCAGTGTTTCAGGGCGGTCGGAGGGACAGTCAGAGGAGGAAAGTCGTGCTCCAGGGCACCGAAGCGGTTTGACAATGGTAGGCCGGGTGAAGGAGAGCGGTGGCGGCTGCTCCGGGCCCCCCCACCGCGGCCTGGCCCGACCATGGGCCAGGCACCCTGAAGCACCAGTGTTGAGCTGATGGGGGCTTTTGGCTTAGCCCCCAGATGGAACCAGCGGTCCTCCTCTGCAGTTGTTGTTGCTCCTCCGGCGTTCAGCAGTCCGAGTCCAGTGATGGATTCTTCCTCCGCAGCTTCACCGGGCTGCCAGGGAATTGTGTCCGCCATCTGAGCACTGTTGGCGGCGGCGAAAGTCCGGCCGAAGATGATGTCCACGTCGCGCTCGTGGTCCTGGATTTGATGGAGCGTGGAGATCCTCTGTTCCAGCTCCAGAACTTTCTGTGTTAATTTTAAACAACCATCACATCCGGGGGTGCAGGTGAGTGAAGGCATGACGAAATAAAAAGTAGTCCGTGCTCGGATTAAAAACGCCCCCAATAAAAACAAGTTGCTAAAAGTCAGTGGTGTTAAAAAACGGTTAAAACCAGTCATCAAAAACGATTTAAAACCAGTTAAAACCGTGTTTGTTAGGGAGCCGAAGTTGGCAAGTCTCTCTGTAAAAGGACGCCGACGCATGCGCACCACCACCAATTCTTTTAGACTCTTTTTGTCATAGTATGGCATAGTATGGCAGCGACCAAGTCCGCCCGGTCAAGTTATATATCTGCGTTTACAGCATTACATTACATTACATCAGAGTTCTGGACCACGATTGGTTCGAGTTACTTACCATAACGTGACTTTTCATCCATGCGCCATTGGTTGGAGATCGTAAGGAATAAACTGGATAACATTTTTTTCTTTTCTTCTGGGCATGCTCAGTGACCTTTGTAAGCGGAAGTGGAAGCGAAGGAATCGGAAACAAAGCCGTAAAGACTACAAAAATGGCCATAGAAATTTCAGAAGCGCATTTTAACTGTTTATTTTACATTTTCTTATCGGTTTTACTGTTGTCCTGGACTAATCACTTTATTGGAGGACTTTACTCGGACCCTTATTGATGTAAAAAGACAATTTTTGTTCGAAATGGATCGGTTTTGTCACTTTTATTGGACTACAAAGTGGTGAGTTCCATATTTTTATACCTCCGTCAGGAGAACGTTTGTGTTGGCTAAAGCTCTCACTGTGTCTACAGTTATGATTGTATCCTTGATCGCCATCCATAATTAGAATCACAAGACTCTAAGCTTTCCAATGATATCAAATATGTATAGGTTCATAGAAGTTAGAAGTCCGAAAATCGACGGATTTAAACTAGAAAATGGGCTGGGCCCGCCCGCAGGCCCTCGGAACATTAACAGGTTTGAATTCATAGCTGCTAGGGTGGCAGCAGGGGTTGCAAGGCTTTCTTTTAGGGTGGCAACTGCCACCCTATGCCACCCATGTAGATCCGCCCATGATGGCACAACTGTAAACCTACCAAGACAAGGCCGTCCACCTAAATTCACAGGAGAGCGCTGATCAGAAATGCAGTCAAGAGGCCCATGGTGACTCTGGACGAGCTGCAGAGATCTAAAGCTCAGGTGGGGGAATCTGTCCATAGGACATCTATTAGTCGTGCACTGCACAAAGTTGGCCTTTATGGAAGAGTTGCAAGAAAAAAGCCATTGTTAAAGGAAAACCATAAGAAGTCCCGTTTACAGTTTGCCACAAGCCATGTGGGGGACACAGCAAACATGTGGAAGAAGGTGCTCTGGTCAGATGAGACCAAAATGGAACTTTTTGGTCAAAATGCAAAACGCTATGTGTGGCGGAAAACTAACACTGCACATCACTCTGAACACACCATCCCCACTGTCAAATATGGTAGTGGCAGCATCATGCTCTTGGGGTGCTTCACTTCAGCAGGGACAGGGAAGCTGGTCAGAGTCCATGGGAAGATGGATGGAGCCAAATACAGGGCAATCTTGGAAGAAAACCTCTTGGAGTCTGCAAAAGACTTGAGACTGGGGCGGAGGTTCACCTTGCAGCAGGACAACGACCCTAAACATAAAGCCAGGGCAACAATGGAATGGTTTAAAACAAAACATATCCATGTATTAGAATGGCCCAGTCAAAGTCCAGATTTAAATCCAATCGAGAATATGTGGCAAGATCTGAAAACTGCTGTTCACAAATGATGTCCATCTAATCTGACTGAGCTGGAGCTGTTTTGCAAAGAAGAATGGGCAAGAATTTCAGTCTGTAGATGTGCAAAGCTGGTAGAGACATACCCTAAAAGACTGGCAGCTGTAATTGAAGCAAAAGGTGGTTCTACAAAGTTTTGATTTAGGGGGCTGAATAATTACGCACACACCACTTTTCAGTTATTTTTTTGTAAAAAATGTTTGGATTCATGTATGATTTTCGTTCCACTTCTCACGTGTACACCACTTTGTATTGGTCTTTCACGTGGAATTCCAATAAAATTGATTCATGCTTGTGGCTGTAATGTGACAAAATGTGGAAAAGTTCAAGGGGGCCGAATACTTTTACAAGCCACTGTAGCCCCTCAACAAAAAAATGGTTTCAGGTACAATCATAGCTGGTAGGTTGGAAATTTGCAAAATTGGAGATGGGAAATTGGCCACAAAGTCTCTGATCGGTGCTTCTCTACTAAAAACTTGTCTAGTTAGTTTTGTGCTAAAGCGGCATGGTCTTTAAATATATTGCTGCATTTTGAAAATATTATACAAGTTGTAAGGGCATGGTTCAATTGTGGGTGGATATAACAGTGTTGTTGATGTGCTGCTGAATGACATAGGAGAGCGTTCAGGGGATGCAGAAAAAAGTTTGGAAAACCTTTTTTGGTGAATACCAAAGGGGGGATCCATTGTTCTCACAAGTCAGAATTTACGAGTTTGCAAAATCAACTGAAAAGAAAGCATAGAGGAAAGAGAAATACATTATCAGGTTTTATTGCTATTAGCAGTTACTTTTCCCACCATAACAATATCTAATCCCACTGTTTATTTGCAACTGGAACATGAGATTGGGTTGTCATGTCATTCTGAGGTCAGACATTCCATTTTGGGAGGCAAGTGGAATCCAGCTTATAAGAGTAGTAGCATCATCATTGCCTTCGAAGCAATTTAAGCTTTTCTGACAACTGATTGAAAGAAAATGAAAGTGTTATCACTATTGTTTGAACCACCAAGACTAGTTTCATTTGATATTGTATTCTGAGAGGAGCTTGTTGATTTAAAACATGTTTTTGCTGTTATTTACTGAAAGCTTCTGGCAAGAAATCCTAAAATGACATAATCTCTACATTTGGGAACTTGACAAAATGTTTATTTTAACTGACTCAGTTTTTGTTTCTGAATCAGTACAATACAGTTTAAAAATAAATTGAGTGAACTGAAGACGTTGAAGTGTACCACAGTACAGAAGATAGGCAACAAAGATCCATCTAGCTGACATGTTACACAAACTAAATCTAATGACTTCATGGTCAGGTGATCAGTTTAGTGTCAAATATGGCTCAGGAATTAAGATTGTCTGCTCAATCGAAGCAAAGCAGCTGTTCACAGCCACAGTTCCCTCCGAGGCAATCTCCTCAGAATGTGACTCACCTGTGAGCTCACACTGCAGGAATTACACCCACCGTGTCTGTCCTCTGCTAGTCCAAGGGGACGCTCTTGTCCTTCTGCACAAACATCATCACTCACACATTCAGACATAATGGACACGCACAAACTCACTCAGGACATAGAGGAGATTTAGCTAGAGTCCTGGAGGCTGCTGGGGTTTGCCAAATCTGAGATAATCTGTGTCATTCATATTGTGGCGCCTGACACAAATGATCTGATAATTCACATGTGAAGTGAATTAACATCTGTTGTTTGAATGTGCCTAATGTGTTGCCATTCATCAATTTCACAGAATTATACTATTGACCAGAACACGTGTAATGCATAGGCATATTAGAAGGACTTTGTTTTCTGGTGGAATTGATTTACCTGTACAGTGTTTCCAGGTGTGATACAACCGCCTGACCAAGGCCTTACAACCTCTGCAGTGACCATTGCTTCAGCAGCATTCAGCCTCATATATCTTCCATGAATATGATGATTGCTGTAAAATGCAAATGAGCTGTTTCATTTTTTTGTATGCACGCATTTTCATAAGGAAGAGAAATTGTAGTTTTTATGGGATGGAAGTGGGGTGGGGGTGTAATCTGTCTGATGGCAGTCGACTGTTGTTTAGTGAAGAAAGGAGAAGCCAGAAGAAAAAAAAAACAGAACGTGGTGTGAATATTCATCCATGCAAAAATACAAGCAGACAAAAACTATTCAGAAGCAAAAGTGCTCAATTGAATCAAGCCTAATTCTGTTTTGATAATTGTGGAAGCCGGGCGTCTGGGCCCGGCTCTGCAGGGAAGCTGTGACTTGTGCACAAGGCTGACAATGAGACCGGGTAACAACAGCTGCTGGATGGCGGGTTAGCTCGTGTACCTCGACGCTAAAGTCTTGTCAGTCACATTTCCCCTAATTAACGAACATCTGCTTTCCATTTTCAGTTACACTGCATCACCAGCTTGTCTCATATGAATTGACGACTTCTGACCTCCCCCGAGGAAGGCAGGCGCTGTCAGAAGTACCCACCCAACACCGGCTACCATTTTGTGTTTTCCACCACGGAGGCCTACAGCCCACCGCAGGGAGAATGAGGAGTAGGTGGAGGCAGATGGGAGGGCTTTTAACCTGTAGAGACTACTCTTTGAATCTTCCTCAGGGACAGTCGATGCAGGAAGTGCAGAGTTTGTGTTACACACCAATTGGCTGATGTAATCTCATGTGGTAGCTGCCTGGTTCTATCCATAAAGGACCTGAAGCCTTCTTCCCACCTTAAGCACTAGAACATATCCCCAAAAGCCTACCCACCTACTTGTTGAGCTATCTGGCCAATTAAACCTCCATAAGTATATGTGCCTCATGGTACAACAGCTTAAAACATTGGGAGCCAAAACAAGACTTTCTACTGCCATCCTTTCTGTTCCTCAGATAAGCCAGAGTCTGGCAATTGGGTGAAAATCCAAGCCATGACTTCAGAATAGCACAAATAACTAATGAAATTTAACCACACCATTATAAGCACTACACTACATGTCAACACCTGAATGAATGATGAATCCGTACTGGAGAAATGACTAGACTCTACTCTCTGACTACAATGGACAAAGTATCTGAAGGTTTTAATAGAGCCATTCTAATAAAGTTTTTCAAAAAATCACTTTTTAAGCCCTTGATGAGCCCTCATGAGATGGACAGTGTAAATTGTCTGAGAACTGTGATCCTGAATTTGAAGACAGAGTTCTTCGCTGCCATCACATTCTGAGATATCTGATGAGACAGTAAAGCCACATGGTTCCTGAGCAATGTTTAACTCCACTCTGGAGAAAGCCAGCCCCCTTCTAAAGAAGCTCAAACTGTGGTCATAACTTGAGTTGTTGTCATTAAGATGAAAAGACATAGGTTTTGCTATGAAAGGTATAGTATAGCAATTGGCAAAGACGATGTCCTCTCTATAGCCCCAGAAATGATTAAGGAATCAAGGCTGAAACTCCTTGTGTTCACTTGTGCTATTTGGCTAATGACAATTAGCAAGTTTTGTCCTTTGACCAGTGAAGATGCTTACCTCAGACTTGGGGTAGTAAAAGTTGGAATAATAATAATAATAATAATAATAATAATAATAATAATAATAATATAAAAGCATATTTTGTACATACACCCAGCATTTTTCTGAATATTTTTTCCAGGTACTACTCCTGATAACCAAGTCAAACATAAAATGTTTAGAATGCAACTCCTCATGCAGCTCACACACATTTACAAATATTCTCACATCTGTTCTGTAACGCTTGTCATTACAAATGCCCATACTCGTCTGGTAATGAGGAACAGTTTAACTTGTCAGTAACGATGTGTGTGGCTGACAGGGAACATCTAGACCCCCAAAGCAAGATGCTGCACATTAGTAACAGACTGTCCATGTAAGAGCCGGATTTTCCACATCCCACATGACATCAAGTTGAAAAAAAGACAGTCTTTCACACATTTCACCTCGTGATTCGGTTTGGAAGTGAGTGAAATCTCAGTGGGTTTCAAAACAAAAGGGTAAATGATTACATTTAAAAATAATTAACAGATGGGCACAGGCTGGGGAGAGAAAAAAATATGATTTTCTACAAATGATTGCATTCTCTCTCCCCTTTGGTGTGAAAGTAGATTCAAGAACACTTTTAAATAATTTGTTCAATTTGTTCCACAGCCAAAGAAATGCAGCTTGCTGAAAATTCAGATTCATTAAAACTTAATTAATATGCATCATTATGTAAATGAGGTTGCAGTTAATGAGTTCTTAAAAGAAGCCTTCCTTAATTAGTTCACTTTTAATGGCATCATCATTTATCTTTTTTCTTTGAAGCCGAATGACGGTAAGGAAGTAGCCTCTCCCTAAAGTACTCAAAATCTTTGCATTTATACATTTGTCTTATTTTCTGAATTTATATGATTAAAAAATATGTTTAGGATAAGAAGTAGATTGGAGGAACTTGAGCTCCTGCATTTTACGTTTAATTTCATTTTACATTTCATTAATTGGTTACATTTCATTGTAACTAAGGCAGCCACTAAGATGGAAGGAGGAGGTTAAATGTATACATGGAGATTGAGAGCCATGATCATCATTAACTTTGCTTTTCAAGAAATTCTCTTTTGACATTATGCAACATCTGGGCTGGTGCAGCATATGGAAAAGCATTTGTCTGAAGGTGAAGGCCATGTTGGTGAGGCCCCCCACTCTGTTTTATGTTGTCAGGAGCGTACCTCCACTCCTTACTGATGAACACTGGCATTTGATCTGAAAGGCATTCAAACACACACTCCATCTTTGTGCTTCCAATAAGACGAACCATCTGTTGTTGCCCAGCCCGCCGTTCATTAAATCTAATTTTCTTCAGCAGAAATCAGGTTTTAATTGTACACCTTGTACACTTGTTACCGTGTGCTGGGAGTAATGGCTCTCTTTGTGAGAGGGTGGGGTGGGGTGGGGGGGCGACAAACTATAACCAAGCTACCTGAGAGATGGATGGATGAGCGATTGATGTACACTAGAAATCGGGTTTTTGCACAATGAGGTAATTTTCTAGCTGGGAATGTGCTGGACGATTGCATCAAAACAACACACAGCAGTATTATTGTTAGCAGCAGAGTCTTATTGGCACCTGACAAAGAAAAATGTATAAAACACGAGCTGGAGATTTACATCAGCATTGCAGCAACTTCTATGAGTCCTAACTCATCTGAGAAATTCCACATCTAAAATATGACATCGGTGCTGAAGAGGAAAATGAACCACAGTCTACAGATTCCACCAATGACAGCTTTTGACGTTCACGAACTCATTCAAGAGTTGTGAAATACATCCACCCAGCAGTAAATAAAACTTTTACACCTTTATGAGAAATGTTACAGAAACTGATCTGAATATGAAACATGGAATAAGAAATATAAAGCAAAGAATATGGTCTGGAAGTAAAAGATCGCAATGAACAGAGAACACCTTTTTAATAAAAGATTTTCTTTTGAATAAGATTCATTTTTATTTTCACTAAATGCTACACAGCTCTTTAAGAAATATTTCTAAAAAATTCCTCTAAAGTTTAATAAGAAAATATCCTTCAAACCATTACACCACCAGTCTGAATTGCTGATACTAGCCAGATGGATTTTTTTTCAGTTCTGAACCTACCAAGTCAATCTCAGTATCAATTCTGACGTTGAGTAGAATACATACATTTTTTTCAAATGTTCAAAGTTAACTCCCAAGTTGGAGGCTTGTTAATCTGTTTCCTTCGTAATTTGAGTTGCACACAGGTGTAGAGGAGCCATTGACCTGGAACCAGCACATGCTTCTCTCAGTGTGTGTGCTCATTTTCTATCATTTCATAGGCATAGTATGGGGTGTATGTTTCCCCCTTTAACTGAGGAAAATCCTCCAAGAAGAAACATCATCTGGGTTTATGGTGACATTCATCGTTAACAAGGTGCTTGGATCAATCACAACAAGAAAGTTGAAACTAAGTAAAGGCTCTGTCTAATGAAAACCTTACTAGTAATTTCTGCCAACAGAACAGATGGAAAACAATTTTTATATAACCATGAACAACTATTATATTCATTAATGAAAGATGCAAAAACCAAAGCAATCATTCTGAACACCAACAAACACAGCTCACCAGCAAGGAGGAATTGTCCAAATTGGATTTGAATTACATTAAATTAAATCTATATGCATTCCAGTGATTGGGGTGTACATGACTGAATTTTCAAGGAGCTAGAACATCTTTAACAGACACACGGGAGAAATATCAGGATGAGAATCGCAGTGTCATCAAAAATGTGCTGAAAGCTGAGTCCAAAACAGTAAGTAAAGGTCAGCAGACACAGAATCACTTTGGAAAAACATTATGGCCCCATTTTACTGGTATGTCATAGAGCAAATTCTAAAGTGCAAATATTTGAATTATTTTACATTCATCACAGTTGTATTTTGAACAGTACGTATCAACACAAAGAACGCCTACTAAATGAGTAGGAAGCAGAAAAAATGAACATAAACTCTGTTGTGACACAAGAGTGAGCGATTTTTGTCTGGTTTACGTAACCATCAATATTTATGATCAATAATGTAATATTAGTATAATTACTGATGAAGTTCAAGTTTTTAATCTATTAATTAATGTTACCAGCTTCTCCCCTAAGTTCAAAAATAATTTTTCGCATACACTGGGTAATCACAGAAAACTTTTCTTTAAGCTAAGGGGAATTTATTAAGAAAATAGATCAACTTTACAGCCAAAGCATTTCGGTAATAATTCCCATATATTCTAAGGCATGCAAACTAACTACTACCGATCTTAGAAAATGAATAATATGTGGACGACACTTAGGAATTGGTTCAAAACACCATTTGTCATAAAAAGGAAGGGGGAAGTCATGCGTTGGTTTCTTCCCTTAGGTAGAATCCAAGACATGCGCAGATGTGGATGCTAAAGGGGGTTGGCCACCGGGAGGTGGGTTAATCCCTTGCTCCAGGCGGGGCTCAAACAAATATCAGAGACGTGGGGAACAAAGTACAACAAGAATAGCTTTGGCTAACAATGCAGCTGTCCAACAGGGCGTGTGCTGCCGCCTCCACGTGCTTAGGCCACACCTTTAACACAGAACAATGAATAATGGAGTGAGCATTTGGCTAACAGGCCCAGCCAGCGCAGGCTGGACAGAACCCGAGATTCTGCGCAAAATGTAATCAGAGAGTGCATGAGAGAGAGAGAGAGAGAGAGATGAGAGAGAATGTGATCCACTCGGATAAAAAACAGTTTAAAAACACACAGCAAATAAAACAGCTCACAAAGTTATGCCTGCGGCGACACTAATGAACAAACTGTTTCAGGTCTTAAAACCCTTCTACTCGTTCTGACCTATATATTTCCCTATTTATCTGCCAGACACAAGATTAGATTAAATGAACCGTTTCAGTCCTACTTTGCAATGAGGGAGGTCCAGTCCACAAAGAGGGGAGCAAAATGTGTCAGTAGTTGAGCAAAAGAGAGAAACAGAACCTTGTGCATTATTCTTCGGAACCTCGGCCCCAGTTGCAGGCTGGAAGGCTGCGAGTTGACCTCGTAGACGGCCAGGCCGTCTTGAGGAACTGTCTTGGAAGAATTTACCAAGGCTGGATGCACGGACAACGCTGGGTAGACAGCGGCACTTCAAAGATTAAAAAGGGTTTTTTTCCCCCCCAGCAGGTCAGAAATAAGGGGATTTACCAGTGGGGAGAGTGTCCTCTTGCCCCCGGCAGAGCAGCATGTAAAGACGGAGCGGAAAAAAAAAATGAATGGAAGTCAATGGAGCGATAAAAGTTATTTTCTGGTCCGCTTTGTCCTTTGTCCTGAATCACACATATGATGTACCTCAATTTAAACGACAGCTAATGATGTGCATTTCGACTGTGTTTGTCAAATGATTTGGGATTTATTTGATTGTAAAAATTCGCAATTAAAATGCCTACAAATCAGAAGTCGCATATATGACATCACGGAGCTAACGCTAGCTAGCACTAGCTAGCACTTAAAATACTCACGAGATCTTGTGGAGCTGCTTGCTGGCTCTCACTAGGCTGACTATTTTTTCCCCAGCATAGCTGCCACATTCCACATTTATGGCAGTTTTCCTTATGCTCCTTCCTTCGTCCTCAAGGAAGGAGGCAAAGCCGGCTAATCTGACGGCCATTTTTCTCCTTCTTCTTCAGATGTAGTCCACTAAGTGTTTTTGCACAAAACCTAATATAACTTTTGCCGCTGGTCGAAAATTAGCTTTTTCCTCCACATTAAAATGTCTTTAAAATTCACGGACATCATATGTTCAATCCATGCCACATTTCAAACGGGATCAGAAAAAAACTTTTATCGCTCGACTGACTCTCATTCATTTTGTTTTGGCAGTAAGGGACCCATGATCCGGAAGTAGAAGGGTGTGACTTAAGCTCCCCATGGGAATGTGTTGGGGTCACAGCTAGGAATGCTGGGAAATGCAGTCTGTTCAGTTCATTTGTGGAAAATTGATCCCAACAACTCTTACAGATTTTTTCTGGTACAAATTCAGATCTTGAAGATTTTTGTATTCCTTTTTAAATATTGCACTAATTTAAAGCGGTTATTGTTGTTTTCTGATTATGAAGAAAAAAAATATACTGCATGTCCAGAAATCAGCTCCAAGATTAAACTCTAAGATTAAAGTTCTGGTCACATTTTTGCATTAGGGATCCCTTGAAACTGATACACTGCAAAGAAGGATTTTCAAGAAAGCAAAAAAGCCTTGTTTCTGGAAATGTTTTCTTATTTTTTGTGTAAAGAGAAAAAATGTTCTTAACAAGTAAGTTTTGTACAAGAAAATTAAGCTTATTCTAAGATTTCTTTGCCAGTTTTAAGAATTCTAGCCAAGCAACTTTTGCTCACCCCATTGGCAGATTTTTTTGCTCAAAACAAGAAAATTTTATCCTTTTTAATAATATTTGGCTTATTTAAAGCAGTGCTGTTTTTGCAGTGATAGAAGTTTGTAGTGTAAAATTACTTTTTGAAAGAACTAGTTTTGTATTTGTGGTATGTGCCATGAACAGCAAATTCTC
Organism: Valencia hispanica; assembly: GCA_963556495.2. NCBI lineage: Eukaryota > Metazoa > Chordata > Actinopteri > Cyprinodontiformes > Valenciidae > Valencia > Valencia hispanica. Next base: position 10,794,792 of record OY747720.1, on the reverse strand, counting down.
GAATCCACTAGTTTGTGACTTAATGTGTCAGCAAACCATCAATAAAATGTCAATTGATACCTTTCCAGAACATGGGCACCAGAAAACTGACAGAGTTAGTTTCGAAAGTTACAGCTTCCCACCCGCAAAATGGCAGCGAGAAATGTAAGACCGTGATTCAAGTATGCAACCTTTGTCAGTAAACAGTGAAACAAAATCTTAATGAGAAACAAATGGCACAAGAACTGTCTTTAAAACCTTTTAAATTTAATTTATGATGTATCACTTGCAATTTCATTATCAGGAGGGGTTACCTGACCCACACTTTAAAGACCCATCGGTGAGGTACTTAGTTTGTTTAAATTACTACACACAGACACATTTTGTTATAAACTAACAGCAGAGAAAATCAGTAAAATTATTAAGACAGAGCCTTTAAATGCTCCAGATTTTCCTGATATTCCACCAGTACTGTAATCTCCTCACTAATCTTTTTCACACATTACACACTCAGAATGAAGCTAACATGACTTCCCGTTCCATGAACCTTAGATTGGGTAAGCAGTTAATGAGATCGTTAAAGTTGTGCAGGGTTACAGAAGTTCAGCAAAGCATATGTTTAAAAAATGCAGATACTCATGAACACTATCAAGCAACAGGTTGAAAATCTTTTTGACATGTATTATGACTAAAGGGTGACGTGTCAGTCACTTGTTACCACTTTTAAGAAGTCTTATATAATTTGCACTTCCATAACATTATTGCATTTAAAAAGAAAACATTTAAATCTACCATCAAGACCACCAGGTTTGTCTACATGTCTACACCATATCTCCCACCATTTATATGGATAATTTTAGAAACACAGAAGCATCTCCTGTTAAGTATAGAGAGATTCTGGGTTTGCGCAGATGACACTGAGGCCATCTTTGATCTGATTCCACCCACCAGATTCTTCAATCTGCCAGCACCTTGAAACAGCTCCAGCAAACAGATATAAATATGACTTACACTTGCTGCCCAACTTGTTTAACAGGCCAACTTCACGTTCCACTATATCTTTCTTATACCTATTTTTAATCTAGCTCAAACCTAGCAATGGGAAAAGTCTTCCTTTGTGAAAAAAAGCTGTTTGAACAGCGTCGAGTGGTGGGTAGAGGAAACAGTTTTAATTGCCATCTGTGAAACAAAGTACCTGGTATGTTAACAAGTAAAGACACATTTAGAAAGTCTGAGAAACAAGAATAATTTTACTGTGAGGATTTATCAATACCAATGAATAAAATTTTTACACAAAAAAATCTATGAGGATACAAATTATACTTTATACTAGCGGTAAATTCTGAATTATTTGTCATGATTCCTCAGTAGAATTGAAAACAGTGTATCTATAGTACTTGAATTTCTTTTCAAATACTGTTCATAACTTTCTGAGTTCAGTGTTTTCAAATGCTTACTATTTTTTCCCAGCTAAAATTTGTTGACATAAACTATGTCGAAAAACATTAAAATCTACCCTCAATACCAGTCTAGTTTGCCTTCACACATATGAATTGAAGTGACATTCCATTTTGAATCTCCACATATGACTTTGACCAACCATTTAGCTAACTAGCCTCAACTTTTCTGGGAATGGTTTCCATAAGGTATGATGGTAAGTTGATGGGAATTTCTGACTATTTCAGAGGTGAGATACCAATCTTGGACACAAAGACCTGGCTCCTTTCTCCTCTCCAGTTAATGTCCATGCAGGCAAAACAAGTGCTTTCATACCAGACATGCTAATCCATGTTTTATGAACCTTGCATTGTGCACTGGTGGGTGGCAGGCAGGTTGGAAAAGAAAGGGAACAAGCTCATATTCAATATTAGGAGCCTAAGATTGTCCAAGATGTCTTTGTATGCTTCAGCAGTTATTTTCTTTGCCTGAAACCTAGGGGCCAGGCCCAACAAAAAGTCTTGATCATCACCAAACCTTTCACTTGTCAAAATGCAGTCAGGAAAGTAGTGTTTTTCTTCAACCACCAAATTTAGACTCAACTCGAAGATTCCCTTCCCAAAGAGTCAAGGTTTGTCACTCAGAACACCATGTCTCTCCTTCTCTGCAGTTCAGTGGCTTTGTGCTCAACACCACTACATCCAGCACTTTTAATAGCACTTAGTGATGTTGCACTTGGATGCAGATGCTCAGTCATGCATACCAATTTCATGAAGCTCCAGTTTTGGGATAGTTAAGGGGAAATCATCTTCTGTTTACTAATTATCTTGAGCTAATCAGAACATGGATGTCTGTAACTGTCGGCACCACAGAAAGTTGATGACTTCGGCATCCTATTCCCCTTAGGTTGCATTGTCCCCCAATTTAGCATTTTTCCCTGGCTGAGTTGCAGTTGTTCCTATTTGTCTCCACATTGTAATGATAGCACTAACAGTTGAGAAGAGAATGTTTAGTGAATTTCATAATAGGACTGAGTCTCAAGCAAACTTTTATTCCAAAAACGTCGGGTGCAGCTGTCTACATGACTAGATGCTTGAGTTTGTACAGCTCTGGCCATTAAAGAGGTTGGAAAACCTTTATGTCCTGGTGACATCGTAATGTAGAGCTGTGTATCATCATGCACCATGCTGCTTATCGATGTATGAATACGCACGCGTCAGCGTCTGTCAGATCCGCCAAGACCGGCTCACCAACAAGCATGGTTTTGAACTGGTTTTAACCGGTTTAAATCTTTTAAAAGACTGGTTCTAACTGATTTTAACACCACTAACTTATTAATAATCTGGACGTTTTTTATCAGATCGTTTTAATCGGTTTGGAGCGCGGACTACTTCTCTCCCCACACCATGCCTCCACTCACCTGCAGTCCTAGGTGTGATGGCTGTGCAAAATTCAGCCAGAGGATTCTGGAGCTGGAGCAGAGGATTTCAACACTTCACCAAATCCAGGACCATGAGCGTGACTATGCCTGGGGGGGTCTGAGCGTCTCATCTTCATCGCCGCCCATAAAAAAAAAAGCCCCTGTGTGTGAGCGCAATTTTTTGTGTTGCATAATAACATTTCATGTGTGTCCCACGATCTGTGTAATGTTTTGTACTTTTGGATTTAATATGCACACATGAAAGCCTAACATGTGTGACGCACAGTGTGTCAGAACTTCAGAAAACGGAGCCACAGGTGAAAATAAAAGGAAAAAGCAACCGCCCTGAGCAGGCGAGGTGCAGGCATCTTTCAGCCGTGGTTCCTGGACCTGGCCACAGCAGAGGCGCAGAGGGAATGTTCCAACCGGAGAATTGGGACCGCCAAGCCGTGGATGAATGCACAAATAAAGTCAGTCGCCCAGTAGAAAGGAATGAGAAGACGGAATTTATATATAAATTAAACTGTGCATAAAAGTGCCGAAGCAGGAGCTACGGTGGGCTCTTCTCCTGGATAAGTTGTTACGGGATGCGCTCTGCCTTCACCACAGACAGAGCCATCTTTGACACATAGGCGCGGCCGTAGTTTGGCCTCAAGGTACAGCGCGTTATGCACACGAGCAGGGTACAGTCGTGGCACAGCGGCAGGTAGATATATGCCTATATATATATATGTTTATGGGTATATCGCAAAACCACGGGAATTAGTTGATTACCACCCGTTGTAAGAAAAACTCCAAACCGGCAGAGCCTTAAGCGGGACGTGGACATCATCTTCGGCCGAACTTTTGCCAAAACCAGCAATGCACAGTTGGCGGATACCATTACCTGCAGCGCGGCGAAGCCATGGAGGGGGGATCAATCGCTGGGCCTCCAGGCGGACTCCTGGTGCCAAGCACCTGCGTGACATCTGCTGCAGAGGAGGACAGCTGGTTTCAGGAGGGGGCTAAACCAAAACCCCCCATCAGCTCCACTCCGGTGCTCCAGGGTGCCTGATTAACAGTTGGGCCCGGCCACTTGGAGCAACCGCCACCGCTCTCCTCCAAACATCCTGCCTCTATCAAACCGTTTCAGCCCCCTGGATGCAGATTTCCCTCCTCTGACAGCCCCTGGTCCCCTTAGCTCCATAGGATCGCCGCCCAATCCCTCCCAGCAGCCGGAGCAACAGTCGGACACCGCCAGGCTGCAGCCAGAACTCGCTGAGGAGTGCTCCACTTCACCCCAAACCAACGGAACGAGCCCTCAGCACTGATTAAACATCACTGCAGTCCTGGGGATGCTTCTCCACCTGGCATACAGCATGTCCTGGATGGTGAAAGATCCCCTGCCCAGCGCAAACATCCACCTGCAGACCCGCTGCCCACCACACTCCACATCGGGGACTCAATCATCAGAAATGAGAGGATGAAGCGTGATTTTATTCACCTTTTTAATCTTTTAAAAAACACAAGTCTCTGTTTTTATATCCGCCCCCCACTGTCAGCAGAGGAATTGGCCATTTTAGCAGACTCTTAGCCCTGAATACTTGGCTCTCCTCTGCCACTGTCATTCACAAGATTGGTTTTATAGACAATTCTAAAAAATTTTGGAGCAAGAAGCACCTGTTTTGACCAGTTAGGGTCCATCTTAATAGACAGGGCACCCACACGCTGGCATTCAGCCTGGTATGTCAAACAAAAGTCCACTTTCAGTAAATCATACAGTCACTTCATCTCCAAACACAATTAATATGGATGTTCGCTCTCTGCTGAACAAAACTTTTATAATAAATGATCTGATCTTAGACCATAATCTTCATTGTTTATTTTTAACAAAAACTCAGCTGAGTGCAGATGCCCCTGTTGTTCTTACAGAGGCCTCCCAAGCAAAATTTAACTTTACCTATTCAACGAGGAGTAGTAAAAGGGGAGGCAGAACTTCTTTTATAAGTTCATCAACATTTTCTGCCAAACCTGTTTTATTTGATAGCTATTTTACTTCTGAGTATAATGCAACTGTTTTAGCACTCCTCAGACTTTATGTGTCACAATTTATAGGCCTCCTAAAAATAGTGGACTTTTTATTCAAGAATTTTCAGAGTTTTATCACTTCTGCACAACTCTTTTGAAAGGATCATTTTAGCTGGTGATTTTAATCTACACATGGATAACCTTTTAGACCCTTTATCAACAGATTTTTTAAATAAATATTCTGATTTATATGGATTTTAGCCAACATGCCAACATGCAGCCAACATGCAGCCGACTCACAACAGAGGAAACACCCTGGACTTGGTCATCACGTATGGCCTGTCCATCAGTGTGTCCTCTGTTGTCGACTTGGCTGTCTCTGACCACTACTGTGTGTTTTTTATCACCAGTTTTATCCAGCAGGAGACCTCTGTGAGAACTGTCAGGAAGCGCCATTGAACCCCTGAAGTTGCTCCAGGTTTTCTGGAAGTTTTTTTAAAAGAATACTACTATTGTTTTACCTGCCCCTTGTGATTTTATTGTCAATGATTTTAACAGTAGGCTTCAGTCCGCCCTTGACCTGCTTGGTCCACTTAAAGTTCAAAGTTTACTCTAAAGCTATACCGCGGTGGAGAAATGAAAAGCTCAGAAAAATAAAGAGAAATTGTAGGGCGACAGAGAGAAAATTGAGGAAAAGTAAAACCACGATAAACCATCAAATATACACAGATCTTCACAAATTATAGAATAGCACAGTAAGAAATTCAAGAAACAGATACTCCAAAATCATCTCAGATCATAAAATGAATTACAAAGTCCTTTTTTCCACCATTGACAAACTTTTTAATAGTGCTACTACTACATTTCCTAAAACCCCCTCAAACGCTCTTTGCGAGGAGTTCGCAGACCATTTCAGAGGGAAGGTAGACACCATCAGATGTAATATTTTATTTTCTCAAAGTAACATGGTTTTAGACAAATCTGAGTGCGTGTCTCTACCAGAGGAAACACTGGACAGTTTTGTCCTGGTGGAGGCTGGGACTCTTGATAAAGTTTTCTCCTCAGTGAGGTCCACCACATGTGCTTTGGACCCGATTTCCACTTCCTTTTTTAAGCAATTTTATGAATCTTTTAGGGATGAGATTTTAACCCTGATGATTGCTTCCTTCAGACGGGGGACTTTCCTGCCGCCTTGAAACAGGCGGTAGTGAGGCCTATGTTGAAGAAGAGCAATTTAGATTTTGATGATTTGTACAATTTCAGACCAGTATCTAACTTACCGTCTTTTAAGCTAAATTTTAGAAGATTGTTTCAATTCAACTTAATGATTTTATTAATGAACACAATGTCCTGGAGAAATTTCAGTCTGGTTTTAGGGTGATCCACACCACAGAGATGGCCCTCTTGAAGATTTTAAATTATTTTAGCTTAAACTATGATGCACAGAGGGTGACAGTGCTGGTTCTACTGGATCTAAGCGCTACCTTTGATACAGTAGACCACACTATTCTTTTAACCCGTTTAAAACAGATTGGCCTCTCTGGTGCTGTCTACAAATGGTTTACATCCTATTCCACACACAGGACTTTTATGGTAAATTTAGATACCTGCTCCTCCAAGGTCCACAGAATTACATGTGGTGTGCCCCAGGGTTCCATTTTAGGCCCAGTGCTTTTTAACCTTTAGATGCTCCCTCTTGGCAGTGTCATCGGAAGACATGGAGTTAACTTTCACAGTTATGCTGATGATACACAGTAATACATCTCCATCTCCTCCAATGACACATGCCAATGGATGCACTTTTTAACTGCATTTTAGAAATCAAATCCTGGATGGCAGAAAACTTTCTCCAGCTCAACCAGGACAAAAGTAAAGTTTTAGTCATCGGTCTTGAGGCTCAGAGAGAGCAGCTTTTACCAAAGCTACGGTCACTGTCTTTTAATCCTTCTTTACAAGTGAAGAACCTGGGCGTGATTTTTGACTCTGCGCTGACTTTTATCCCTCACATTAAAAATATTACTAAAACAGGTTTTTATCAACTACAGAACAATGCCAGAGTCCGCCTCATTCTCTCTTGAGCCAACGCTGAGACACTGATGCATGCTTTTATCACCTGCAGAATTGATTACTGTAATGCCCTGCTTTCTGGTCTTCCCAAAAAGAGTATCTCAGTTTTACAACTCCTACAAAATTCAGCAGCACGTGTCCTGACAAAGACCAGGAGGCGGGAACACATTACACCTGTCTTAAATTCATTGCATTGGCTCCCTGTACAATTTAGGATCGATTTTGAGGTTCTTTTAATGGTTTTTAAGTGTCTTAATTGTCTTGGGCCGTCTTATCTCTCTGAACTGTTTTTACCATATAAATCTTCGCGGTCTCTGCGCTCCTCTGGCAGCCGTCTCCTTGTCACCCCAAAAGTTAGGACAGACACTCATGGCAAGGCGTATTTCCATTATTATGGCCCTCACCTCTGGAACAAGCTGCCAGAGGACCTCAGGGCCGTGGAAAACGTTCATGTTGAGCAGGCTCAAGACTCACCTTTTTAGCCTAGCTTTTAAATGATTATTATTTATTATTGTCTGTTTAATTGCTGTGCATGTTTTATATGATTATATTTTATCAATGTTTTACTATTTAATGTTATCACATTTATGTACTGTTTATTTCTATATTTTAATTTGTAAATCCCCATTCCATTGTTTCCTCTGTGGGAGCTCTATGCCCCGGGAGCGGTGGTCGTCTGTGGCTGCCTGGGTGCTTTACAGGTGGAGTTTGGGTGGAGGTGGGGTCTTAGCCTTGCCTCCACTGGGCGCCCTGTGTCGGTGCCTCGGCTGCCGCTGATGATCTACCACTGCCGGTGCAGATGGCTCCTCTGATGGCGTTTCCTTGCATGGTTCATCTGCACTCGGCCCAATGTCCTTTTTTACTGTTGCTTTTAACTGTGTCTGTGCATGGGAGTTGGGTTGGGGGGAGGGGGATATAACTGTTACCATGCTTTTAAATCTGTTGGGGAGGGATGGGAATGTAGTTTTATGTGGGGTCTTTTTTATCTGTAAAGCACTTTGTGATGCAATTTCTTGTATAAAAAGTGCTTTATAAATAAAGTTTGATTTGATTTATGGCCCAATACTTTTGCCAATAAAATATAATATAGGTTCTACAATAGCAAATCATCTGCTATTTAACTCATACTACATTTTAATAAAAAGCAAAAGCAAAAAGAGCTTAAGTAAATTCAACTACAATGTTTTTAGGGACCAATATTTTTAACTTTGCTCAGTGTTAAGCCCAAATCTCCCCCAGACATCACACACACTGAAAATAGGTTTCAATATGTGTTGGATAACATAAAGATATTAACATATTCCATAATACTTGTAGTTTTTCAGTTTACCATAACAGATTATAAAAATTCATGCCATATTTAAAACAAACATTTTTTTCCTTAAAAACAATACCTGATCAAAAAAAACTGTATACGTTATATTCAGGAGTGCTGAATATAAACACACATATTTAAATACACAATTTTTGCTTTTTTTTCTCCCAAGGCTTCATTAATGTAATTCACAAAATTATTGAATCTGCCTAAAAGGCAGAAGGGTAGCACTCAACCACGGTTTTCTCGCAAAAAGTGCCTGCTAAACTCCATTAGCTTCGTCAATCATCTGCCCCCACCCTCACAGCATCACTCTCAGCTCCACCTCTTTGACCATATGTTGTATTTTCCGGGTATGACGAGACGCATGATGTGGCCAAGAACCGCCCATTAGGCTTCAATTCAGCTCTTCAGAAACCTACGGGTCAAATCATGGAGGCTCCATCCATCTTATATATACAGTCTATGGGTGTGGCATGCATGCTATCAGCCTGTGGCACTCCTAAGGTGTTATGGAAGACCAGGATGCTCCGGGTTTTTTTTTATTTTTTTTTAATACTTGTAGTTTTTCAGTGGATTACTTCATGTGTGTTTTGTAGCCAAGACAGAGGTTATCAGTGTGGTCAATTCATTTAACTAACAATTGCTCTTTGTCAGTTATTTTTTTATGATTGGTGAGAAACTGAAATTCAAATTTGATAAACCACTACGCCCTAGTTTATAATGGATAAACTAATCCCACAAACAAGTAAAACAATGTAAAGCAGCAATTACTGTCAGTGGTCTTTATCTTTATAACATTATCAGTCAGTTTCAAAAGTTGCTTCAGGTTGAGGACTGGAGTTTGCCTGGGGCCATTGCAATACTTTGGTTGTTTTCTTTATCATCTGTTATGCTGTAAATTTGATGCAATGTTTGGGCTCATTGTCCTGTTAATCTTTCAGTTAGGCCAAGCTTAAGCTATCAGGCAGATGGCATTACATTTAGGCCTGCTCTACACAGAAACAAAATGGGTATAGTTTAAAAAACAGTCTGTAAAAAATACACAATAATTAAAATGTTTGTCCACACATATTCATACAAGCCGGCTTAAAATGCTGCAGTACATATGCCGGGCCCATTGGTGGTGCTGTGACACTGCCAGAAAAACACAGAAAATAACATTGAGCATGCACAGTCAACCCGGTACCAAACACAACAAATCTACCTTCAAATGAGAGCATATGGTGTCTGTGGTTCTCTGGATCCATTTTTTTGTTGTTGCTGGTGATAGAGTGACAGCAAATCATATTCTAGGATCCATAATAAGGCAAGTATTTGCTTTATTAGGGCCGCAACACTGTACGGTGGCATCTTAGTTTACTTTATTACAGAGCTGCGCATCTGCGTTACATATAGGAATGGGGCGGTGACGTCATAAAGTCAGAAAAAATGCCGGAGAGCTCATAATCATGGAGACAACTGAGCCGGTTTCAAACATGATATTTCATTCTCCTAAAATGCTGACTCCTTGTGAATGAGACACCTATTCGATTAAGTATCTTTGCTGCTCCACCTGGTTTCATCTCCATGTAGACAGGGCCTTAGAATAGAATAGAAAAGAAAAGAATAGAATAGAATAGAATAGAATAGAATAGAATAGAATAGAATAGACAGAGGGGTTCTGGGTTGACAGAGTGACTACAAGCCCATGTGGCCAGATATCGGTCCCACATAACCGCCTTCCATGCACTGCTTTGTTTAACATTTAATATTTTTCTTTGGTCTCTTGTGGGAAATCTTGAGATTGTTTTCATGCAACTTTGCAATCCTAAATTGGGCTGCCATATTCCTTTTAGAGAGACTCTGCCTACAAACATTGTTTGATAACATCTTAAACCACTTTGATCAACAACAATTCTGTAACTGTCTTCTGTAAGACCATAACATTTTTGTGACTCACTGAACAAAGTTGTAGTGAAATTGTACGTAACGTTATAGACAGTAAAATACATAAAAAGTAAATATATCAATGCAAAATAATAAAATCTGAGATGAACAGTAGACTCAAAATATTAGTAGTTGTAAAACCTGGAAAGATAATCCTCAGACAGGAAGCAAACAGATGTAATCATTGACTAAATAAAAATGTGAAATAAAAATGTGAAAGATAAGCAGCTCAAAAAGAAGAAGAGGGAATAAACATACTGAAGCACAAAAGAAAAATATAAGAGTAACTAATATATCAACATTAGGAGAACCTCTAAAACTTCTATAAAAACTGTGAGGATTCAGCCAACAAAATTTAAAAAGAAAGTAAGGATGGTTTCTTATATATTAACTGTTTGTGGCAGATGCTGCCTGGACTCGTCTCCAGCTGCACAATTTTAATCTTGTTATGCTCTGAAACCTTGTCTTAGTGGACTAACAACAGAAAAAAGAAACAAAAGTGACCTGTTTATCTACATTTTACTAAAATCAATGTGATGGAGACAGTAAAAAGCCCTGCAGCGTGCAGGACATAATGGAGATGATCAACACAGCCAATGTGACGTGAGCGCCGGTGCCTCATCTCTCCCTGGACTCACAGCTGCACTCAGATTAGCAGGCATGTCCATTTAGCGTGCAGCATCCTCATCTCTGCTGGTTGGATGGATATAAACAGAGGTGACACACTGACGTCCACAGAGCAGGAAGAGAGGTGAAGTGTCTCCCAGGCAAAGGAGGTTTAGGCCTGGAAGCAGGCGGAGCAGCTGGAGGGCAGACGGAGGAGAGACTGAGCTAGCTGAATGCTTTTGACAGCTGGGATGTCCACAGTTTGACCGGACCGTTTAGGAACATCCTTCCAGATTAGCAGCAGGACAGACAGAATGAAGTGATGGACCAGAACATGTTGTTGCTCTTTTACTGCCTCTTGGCTGATGTGTTTGTGTCCTAGAAACAACAAGTTTTATTTAACAAGTTTCTTCATTATGGCTTAACTTCACTACAGTTTAGAAGTCATCCATCGTGATTTGAAATTTTACAGGCAACTTTACAAAACAATGTTCCCTGAACATTCCTGAAATCATGTTTCCATTGGGGGAACAGTCCTGAGAGTTCACTTTGATTGATTCAAGCATTAGGGTTTTTTTTCAGATGTAGCTACAACCTTGTTCATGTTGGCATCATCAAATATCACTTAATAGCCAGAATGAGATAGAAGTCCTCTAAGTCTGAGTCTATAGTCCTTAAACAGAAAACTGTGAAGAGCCTGCTTCAAACGGAAGAGGGAAACTACCCCTATACATTGATATCATTGATTAAATTATATACACTACTCACAATAAGTTAGGGATATCGTGAGAGACTCAGTGGATGTCATACATATGGTGTTCGTTTCACTCAGAGATTTTTGGGATAGGGAGGTGTTGAGAGGAGATTTTTAAGTGAAAGTTTGCGCCTCGCGCTGCTATGCTACCAGTCCCTGACCAGCCTGCTGTCTGCTAACTCCTCTATCCCAGTTCATTTATCCTGTGGCAGAGTATAAAAAAGAATTACACATTCACACAATATATATGTTTGGGTATGCATGGGGAGAGAGATTCTTACCAAACCATCTCCGAAGAACTCTTCCTTATAAATGCCTTTTATTACTTTACAAAGTTATTACAAAACATTCTGAGAGACAGCCTCTCTTACAGGATCTAATCAGCTCAATAATACATATTCATATACGCAAAGTGTGCCTGTAGTCCTTCCCTAATAGGTTAAGCCCCTTTTAATATATTCCTTTTGATTGCTAAGCAGAAAACCTTTCTTCTCCCAACAGACCATTTGCACGATCAAACAACCAGAAGTTTCCTGTTTTTTTCAGAGAATCGTGACCCATTGTCTAACTCATATCCTGTTCTTAACAGTTTTGTCCATTTAATCGTCACCATTCCCTTCTGACCCATGGGTCACGTCCTGTGCTAACACTTTTCTGCATTTAGTTAATGATTTTAGCACACAACCCCTTCACCTTTTGGCCTGTGTATTCATTCAATGCTTGTTTAAAAGTTTTCATTTACATTAGAGGCAATTGTATTAGGGTGATAGAGATACCTCATTTTGTGTTTTCCATGTAATGGTCTCACTGTATACAGTGTGCCTTACATATTGGGGCCAGCACCAAAAATTACTAAAGACAACCCTTTTCAATGTGGCATCAATTTCATCATTCTGTGGGTTTAAAAAGCTGGTATTGTCAGTAAGTCCTTACAAGTTCATCCTTTAAACAGCCATGAACACACGTCACTTGACGGACGACCAGTGCCACCTAGCCATAGCGCGTCTTTGGGTCGGTGGCAGGCTGTCAGATGTTGCACGTGACCTTGGTGGGTCTCAAAGTGTCATCAGCAGACTTGCATCAAGACACAAAACTACTGACAGTTTGTGACAGACCCAGGAGTGGAGCCCCACGAGCGACAGACCACAACGATGACCTGTACCTAAGGAGCTATGCACTCAGACATCGTCATGCAACTGCCACACAGCTGCAGGCCCGTTTATGAGATGCGAGGGGTACTAGGGTTTCCAGACAAACTATTCGCAACCGACTCCATCGCTTTGGCTTGAATGCCAGACAACCGTTGCAGGTGACTCCACTGACACCAAGACACCGGCGTGAACATTTGCAGAGGGCACAAGACCATGTGACCTGGACAATGCAGCAGTGGTCTACCGTCCTGTTCACTGACGAGTATCGGGTCACCTTTTGCACAGAAATGATGGTCGTCAGCGTTGCTGGAGAAGGCGAGGTAAGCGATACGCCGAGCTCAACATGGTCCCCAGGGTTAGCTTTGGTGGAGGAGGTGTAACAGTAGGCAGGCATCACCAGTCAGCGCAAAACTGATTTGGTTATTGCAGATGGCTCAGTCATTGGACGTTCTTACCTCAGAGACATCATTCAATTCAGTTTTCAATTCAGTTTATTTATATAGCGCCAATTCACAACAGATGTCATCTCAAGGCACTTAACAAGAAGTCATTTCAATACATTTATACAAACATTCCAATCAGTTAAAAAGTTTCCTATTTAAGGAATCCCAGCAGATTGCGTCAGTCATTGGCGTGAGGTTGGGCAGATTTCCAACCACAGCAATCCTTCAGCAATCCCTCATACTGAGCAAGCATGTAGCGACAGTGGAGAGGAAAAACTCCCCTTTAACAGGAAGAAACCTCCAACAGAACCAGGCTCAGTAGGAGCGGCCATCTGCCACGACCGTCTGGGGGTTTGAGAAGACAGAGCAGAACACAGAAGGAACAGAAGATCCGATATAAGAGAACTTTCTATGTTACAGAAAGGAAAAAGTTGATAACAGGACACAGTGGATCTTCAGTTACTGAGAGGATCATTCCAGTCGATGACCCCCGTCCAACAGGGCATTGCAGCCAAGCAGGATACCAGACCAGGTGTATCTTCGATGGGGAGAAAAACACTGAGAGAAAACAAAGTTAACAGTCGAAATAACAGAATGTATTGTAATACAACTGGAGAGTCGTAGGAGAAAAGGAAGTAGCAGAGTGAAGAAAATTGGTAAGTCTGTCCTCCAGCAGTCTAAGCCTATAGCAGCATAACTACAGAGATAGCTCAGGTGACCTAAGCCACTCTAACTATAAGCTTTATCAAAAAGGAAAGTTTTAAGCCTGGCCTTAAAAGTAAACAGAGTGTCTGCCTCACGGACTAAAGCTGGGAGCTGGTTCCACAGGAGAGGAGCCTGAAAACTAAAAGATCTGCCTCCCATTCTACTTTTAGAGATCCTAGGAACTACAAGTAAACCTGCAGTCTGAGAGCGAAGTGCTCTTTTAGGAACATATGGAACAATTAGATCTCTGATGTATGATGGAGCTTGATTATTAAGGGCTTTATATGTAAGAAGAAGGATCTTAAATTCTATTCTGGATTTAACAGGGAGCCAATGAAGGGAAGCTAAAACAGGAGAAATGTGATCTCTCTTTTTAATATTCATCAGAACTCTTGCTGCCGCATTTTGGATCAACTGAAGGCTTTTAATGGCATTTTGTGGACTTCCTGATAGTAAAGAATTACAGTAGTCCAGCCTTGAGGTAACAAATGCATGGACTAGTTTCTCAGCATCACTCCTGGACAGGATGTTTCTAATTTTAGCAATATTCCGGAGGTGAAAGAAGGAAATCCTAGAAACCTGTTTAATATGGGATTTAAATGTCAAGTCTTGGTCAAAAATAACGCCGAGGTTCTTTACGTTATTACTGGGGGCCAATTTAATGCCATCCAGATGAAGTGATTGACTAATCAGTTTCTGTTTAAGAACTTCTGGTCCAAAGACAGCAACTTCTGTCTTGTCAGAATTTAAAAGCAAAAAGTTTAGGGTCATCCATGCTTTTATGTCTTCCAGACATGCCTGTAATCTACCTAACTGACTGGGTTCATCAGGATTTATGGATAAATATAGTTGTGTATCATCGGCATAGCTGTGGAAATTTATCCCATGCTGTCTAATGATTCTACCAATTGGAAGCATATATATGGTGAAAAGAATTGGTCCAAGGACAGAACCCTGTGGAACTCCACAAGTAACCCTTGAGAGTGAAGATGATTTATCATTTAGATGAACAAACTGGAATCTATCAGACAAATATGATTTAAACCAGCCTAGTGCTGTTCCTTTGATCCCTGCAACATGTTCAAGCCTTTCTAAGAGAATATTATGATCGACTGTGTCAAAAGCAGCACTGAGATCTAACAAAACCAGAACAGACACCAGTCCATTATCTGAGGCCATGAGAATATCATTAGTAACCTTCACCAGTGCTGTTTCAGTGCTATGATGAGCTCTAAAACCTGACTGAAACTCTTCAAACAGCTCGTTACTGTTTAGATGTTCACAGACTTGATTAGCAACTATTTTCTCAAGGACTTTGGATAAGAAAGGAAGGTTAGATATAGGTCTGTAATTCACTAAGTCATCTTGATCAAGGGAAGGTTTCTTGAGTAAAGGTTTAATTACAGCTATTTTAAATTCCTGTGGTACGTATCCGTTTACTAAGGATAGATTCATCATATCCAAAATGGGGCCAGGAACCAAATGGAACACTTCTTTAAATAATTTGGTTGAGATTGGGTCCAAAATACAAGTTGAAGATTTAGATGAGGCTAATATTTTTGATAATTCTGAAAGCTCGACTGAATCAAAACAGCCTAAGCAATACTGAGGTTCTACAGTTCTTTCCGATACTGACTCATTTACTGAGGAAGAAGTAATCATGTTTGGGAGGGTGCCAATGATTTTATTTTTAATAAAATTTATTTTATTTATGAAGAATCTCATAAAATCATCACTGCTAAGAGCCGGGGGAATAGTTTGCTCAACAGAGCTATGACTCTGTGTAAGTTTGGCAACTGTACTAAAAAGAAACCTAGGATTGTTTTTATTCGCCTCTATTAATGATGAAAAATATGCTGTTCTAGCTTGTCGAAGGGTCTTTTTATACAGCAGTAGACTGTTATTCCAGGTTAAATAGGAATCCTCTAGATGTGTAAAGCGCCATTTTCTCTCCAACTTCCTAGTATTCTGCTTTAAAGTACGCAACTCTGCGTTAAACCAAGGAGTCAGCCTCCTATGGCTAGCCACTTTCTTTTTTAAGGGGGCTACACTATCTAATGCCAAACGCAAGGATGACGTAACGCTGTGAACCAGACCATCAATTTCTGAAGGGTTAGAGATAGAATTGCTGCCATCCACTGTGTTACTCTGAGACACTGAGGAAAGTAAGAATGGTACAGATTCTTTAAAAATTGTTACAGCATTGTCTGATAAAGTTCTACTATAATGAAATTTTCTTTCAGATTTAAGATGGTCAGTTAAAGTAAATTCAAAAGTTATCAAGAAGTGGTCAGACAGGACCGGGTTATGTGGGTGGACTGTTATTTCCTCACACTCAATACCGTATGTCAGTACAAGGTCCAAAGTGTGTTTACCTGAGTGGGTCGATCCCTGTACTTTTTGAGTAAAGCCAATTGAGTCTAAAATAGCATTAAAGGCTGCATTTAGGCTATCACTTTCAGTATCCACATGAATATTGAAGTCCCCCACTATAATAACCCTATCAGTATTTAATACTAAATCAGATAAAAAATGTGAGATCTGATCCAAGAATTGAGAGTAAGGGCCTGGTGGACGATACAAAACCACAAACAAAAATGGTCTTAATGTTTTGCAACTTGGATGAGGAAAATTAAGGGTTAGATGCTCAAAAGAACTGTAGCTATCAATTGGTCTGGGACTAATTAGTAAATCAGAACGGAAAATGGCTGCAACTCCTCCTCCTCGCCCAGTATTTCTAGGAATGTGAAAATTTAAATGACTGGAAGGAGTTGACTCATTTATACTGACATAATCCTCCTGCTGCAACCAGGTTTCTGTGAGACAAAGGAAATCAATGTGATTATCACAAATCAAGTCATTTACTAACAAAGTCTTTGAGGAGAGAGATCTTATGTTTAATAAACCACATTTAATAGATTTATTTTCAGTCAAAGTTGTATTTATTTTTATGAGATTTCCATAATTTGCTTTTGTTGGCTTAACTTTTAATCCATTTAATTTTGGCCGTGGGCAAGACACTGTTTCTATAGGGTAATGGGTGGGTAACAGTACAGAAGCAGCAGAGAGGTGGGTTAAACTACGACTCTGCTTCCTGGTCTGGACCCTGGGTTGTCAGTGTTTTGGAGGATTAATAAATTCGGCCATATTCCTAGAAAGAAGAGCTGCTCCATCCAAAGTGGGATGGATGCCGTCTCTCCGGATCAGACCAGGTTTTCCCCAAAAAGTTCTCCAGTTATCAATGTAGCCCACATCGTTTGCAGGACACCACCTAGACAACCATTGATGGAATGACAGCATGCGGCTAAACATGTCGTCACTGGTCCGATCAGGCAGGGGACCAGAGAAGATTACCGAGTCTGACATTGTTTTGGCAAACTTACACACCGAAGCAACACTAATTTTAGTGACCTCCGATTGCCGTAACCGGGTGTCATTACCGCCAGCGTGAATAACAATCTTACTGTATTTACGCTTATCTTTAGCCAGCAGTTTCAGGTTGGATTTGATGTCGCCCGTTCTGGCCCCTGGCAAACATTTGACTATGGTCAATGGTGTCTCTAATGCCACGTTTCTGACTATGGAGCTGCCAATTACCAGGGCCGGCTTCTCAGCGGGTGTGTCGCTGAGCGGGGAAAATCTGTTAGAAACGCGGACCGGTTGGTGGTGGCCCGGGGGCTGGGTCCTAGAACTATGCTTCCTACGTACAGTCACCCAGCCGCCTAGAGGTCCCGGCTGCGCGGGCTCTACCGGAGGACAGCTAGGGGGTTCTATTCTTGTTGGCTCCACGCTGGCTAATGGGCTTCGGCTATCTGCTGGTTTTTCAACAGCGCGGAGCCGTGCTTCTAATTCTGATACCCTCGCCTCCAAAGCTACAAAAATATTACATTTATTACAGTTACCATTATCACTAAAGGAGGCAGGGAAGTAACTAAACATCTGACAGAGAGAGCAAGAGAGAAGAGAAGAGTTAGAGACAGGAGAAAGAAGAGTAGCCATAGCCGCAATGAAGCTAAGCTAACTGAGCTAGCGAGACCTTCCACCCAAAGAAAAACTGTGTGAAACACGAGGAGTTCCCAAAACGTAAAGTACACCACCACAAAATGTGTGTTTTAGTGTGATTGTGTGTTAAAATAACTTAGAAAAGCCTCAGCACAGAGAAAATAAGATCAATTCAAGAGCGTTTGAACACCAAAACAGCTCCACGGACCACAGCAGTGACAACAGGAAATGACGCAATACGGCTTACCCCGTCACACCCCGAATCCAACAGAAAGCTGGAGAATTCCCTAAACTTCTCCTGTTTGATGCTGATCAGCCAGCAGTAGGGATACCTAGTCGCTTCACTGGAAGTGGAACCCATCATCATCCCCCAATTCTGCCAGCACACCACCAAACTTTTTGTTCATGGATGATAATGTTCCACCACATCGTGCCAGAATTGTCATAGCTCGACTTCAGGAAGTCCGAGTGGCTCATATGGTATGGCCAGCAATGTCCCCTGACCTGAACCCCATAGAGCTTGTTTGGGATCAGCTGAAGCAGAGATTGGATGATCATACCCCACCCCCATGTGACCTGGCAGAACTGTGTGTAGCACTTGTGGAAGAGGGGAACGTATTGGCTCAGGACAACATCATGAGGCTAGTGAGGAGCATGAGACGTCGCTGTCAAGCTGTCTTTGGGGCAAATGGTGGAAACACCCGCTACTGACATGTTTTAATTGGGGCTACCCTTGTTATTGTCCACATTTTTGGGGTAGTAAATATTACACTAATGAAAACTATGTTTCTTCTCATTCATTATTAGTTATATCAAAGGATACTTCTACTGATTTCATTAAAATTCTGACCAAATAGGAATAGCACTCATGTAAATAGCAATATCCTTAACTTATTGTGAGCAGTGTATACAGTGCTCAGCATAAATGAGTACACCCAACTACATTTGTCAGAAAACCTTTAGTTTCCTTTCAGAATCAACATTTTCTATGAGATACTATACTACAAAATACTCCCACAAATGTGGGCCATTGATTGCAAACAAGATTTGTTAATTTGCACACACAAATAAGTGAATTTCCTAACAAATTCATTCAAGCCCATGCTGCAAAAATGAGTACACCCCAATTATAGTCTTAGGAGAAAAGCCACACTTAAGACTACAAAATGCTAATTAACAGGCATTCAACCACAGGTGAGTCTAATGATTAATTTAAGAGGTGTCCAGCAGACAGGTGACTATAAAAGGGCATTACTTAACAAAGAAAAGCCCTTCCCATTTCATGCTGTCAGCAATGGCTCCCCATGGAAGAGAAATGTCACAAAATCTGAAAAAGGAAATCATTTCTTTACACAAAAAAGGTGAGGGCTACAAAAAGATCAGCAAAGCTTACCATATCAGTCAAAATACTGTAGCAAAAGTGATCCAAAAATTTAAGAAAGATGGAAGTACAACCATCTTACAGAGAAGTCCAGGCCGTCCACGGAAGTTAACATCTCGACAGGAGCGTCTTCTGATGAAAAGGGTTGAAGAAAATCGCCTTGCAAGTTCACTGCAGTAAGCTAAAGCAGTAGAAAGTCAAACTGGAGTGACTGCTTCACGTGACACCATACGACGCACACTGCAGAGGAATGGCATGCATGGGTATGGTCCATGATGGAAGCCTCTCCTAAAGCCCATGCACAAAAAAGCACGCCTTGAATTTGCTAGGGCCCATGCTGAAAAAGATGAAGACTACTGGGACTCCATACTCTAGAGTGATGAGACAAAGATCACTGTTTTTGGAACTAATGGTTTAAAAACTGCATGGTGTCGTAAAGGTGCAGATTTCAAAGAAAAATGCATGGTGCCTACAGTGAAACATGGTGGTGGCAGTGTCCTTATGTGGGGCTGCATGAGTGCTGCTGGTGTTGGGGAGCTGCATTTCATTGATGGTATCATGAACTCAACAATGTACTGCTCTATACTGAAGGAGAAGATGCTGCCATCACTCCGTGCACTTGGTCGTCGTGCACTTTTCCAACACGACAATGATCCAAAACACACATCTAAAGCTACTGTTGCCTTTCTGAAGAAGAACAGGGTGAAGATGATTGAATGGCCAAGTATGTCTCCTGATCTGAACCCAATCGAACACCTGTGGGGAATTCTAAAGAGACAAGTTGAGAATCACTCTCCATCCGGCATCCAGGCTCTAAAAGAGGTTATTCTTGAAGAATGGAAAAAGATAGATGTAGCAATATGTCGCCAACTTGTTCATTCCATGCCTAGAAGACTTGGTGCTGTCCTTAAAAATCACAGTGCTCATACAAAATACTAGATTTAGTAGTTTTTGTTGCAGGGTGTATTCATTTTTGCTTCAACCAATTTGAGTAAAACTGAAAATTTTGTGATCTAAGTTAGATTATTAACCTTAATTTCATGTTATGGAGTTAAATAAGTGTTCAATAAAACTCAGCCTTGTGAAAAGTTTGGAAATTGTTCTTTTGTTCATTGAGCTACTGATTGAATTTGTACTTTCTAAAGGAGGTGTACTCATTTATGCTGAGCACTGTATATCATATATATAATATATTATATAAGTCAAGGACAGAAAAAAAGTTTGGCAAAACAATGTGAGGCAAATTTAAGCCTCAGTACAATGATATGCAGAGGGGCGAAAAAAGTATTTGGCAGCCACCAATTGTGCAAGTTGTCCCACTTAAAAAGATGAGAGGTCTGTAATTTGAATCATAGCTACACTTGAATTGTCAGATACAGAATGGTGGCTCTCCATCGTGATGTCGGTCAGCCATCACGATGGACGATGACATCATCCATCGGCACAACCCTAATTGCCAATCAAGGTTACATTACAAAGGATTGACATTATTTTTGTTATTGGTCAAATGCTTATTTTCTACACCATTACACACATAAACTCATTAAAAATCATACAAGGTGATTTCCTGGAATTGTTTTTCACATTCTGTCTCTCACAGTTGAAGTGTACCTATGATGAAAATTACAGACCTCTCACATCTTTCACAAGTCAGAAAACTTGTACATTCGGTTTTTTGCCCCACTGTATTTAAATGAATTGATGTCCCTGCAGTCAAAAAAGATTTAAACAATTACAGTTTAGAAGAAACTATGCAAGATGATGGTCAAAATGTAAACATGGTTAGATTTTAAACTTTAGTATTGGCTTTAACCTGGAAACTGGCAGTTGGCAACGAGAATTGTTAGCAAATAAAAACTTAGACCTGCTGAAAGAAATGAGCAAAGAAAAATCTCGACACACAAGCCTATTGCAGTGAAAGAAAGACATTAAAAAAATTATACTGAAGGAACTGAAGACATACAAATGATAGCTGTAATGTAAGCAAATTTACCTGAAACAAATTAGGGACAACTCACAAAAATGATAAACAATTAAATAAAATTAAAAAAACCTCACAAAACTACAAAAGCAGGAAAAAGACCAAGAAATAACAAAATCATGAATTCCAAATAATTCCTTACAAGCCTTTTATTTTGAAAATCAGAAACCTTTACTCATGACTTACAGTGTCTTGCAAAAGTATTCACACTCATTTAGGTTTTGATATAATTCTTAAACAACAAACCTTTATTTTATCAGAATTTTTAAGTGACAGACTAGTGATAGAGCTGCTCGTGTAGCACTTAGGTGCATCTATAGGAGAAATATTATATTAATGCACAAAGATCTTAACTGGTTGCTGGTCAAAGATAGATTGTTGTATTCACTGTTAATTCTCATTGAAAACATTTCCATCTCAAAACTGCCTTCTGTTTTGTTCAAACATCTTTCTTTTTAGTACAGTACCGGACATGCAACTAAAGGCAACTTCACCTTACCCATAGCAAGAACAAATGCCATAAAAAGCAGTGTCATGTTCAGAGGTATGAAGGAATGGAATAAACTGCCAAAGCATATCATACTCACTAACAATGTCAATAAATTAAAATTATATGTAAAACAGCTTCTATCAAAATAATACATCTGACTGTTATTGTGTGTGAATATGTGTGTACATGCACATGTGTAGTGTATGTTTTTAACATTTTTTGTTAATGTACATATTTTCCAGGACCCCAGGAAGAATAGCTGCAGCATGGAAAGCCGTTTGAGCATTTATTAGATATCTTTGATATCCAACTTTAAATCCATGTACTAGTACACACTTCATCCTCACTAGTAAGACAATTTGGCAGACTAGTATAACGACTAGGGTGCACTAGTATAACGACTGTGTCTTACTTGTCACTTTTTTTCCACTACTAGTGCCACCTTTGGACTACTAGTATGCAATCAAACCTTACTAGTAAACTACTGTGCAGCACTAGTGACACTACTAGACCCAACTAGTAGGCATGTGTCACGCACTAGTAGCCTCCTGAATCCTACTAGTAGCGCAAAAATACCGACTAGTAGCACTAGTAAGGCATTTTGACCTCACTAAATGTACTGGTAAGAGACAAAATGTCCACTAGTAGAACTAGTGGGGTGGTTTTTTTCTTACTAGTACTACTAGTAACAACAAAGATGCTCACTAGTAGTACTAGTGAAAGCTAAAATATCCACTAGTGGTACTAGTGAGGATGTGTTTTACCTTACTAGTAAAACTAGTAAAAGCCAGACAGTCTACTAGTAGCACTAGTGAGACTTTTATCATATTAATAGTACTACAAGAAAAGGCCAACATGTCTACTAGTGCTACTAGTGAGGCATGTTTTACTCTACTAGTACTATTTGTAAGGGCCAAAATGTGTACTAGTAGCACTAGTAAGTGGAAAAATATCCACTAGTAGCACAAGTAGGGGACTTTTACACCTTACTAGTAGTACTAGTGAGATCAAAAATGCTCACTAGTGTTACTAGTGGCAAGGTTTTGTTTTTTACTAGGGTAACTAGTAGAAGAAAGTTTGTCTCACTAGTGAGCTTCTAAACGTCACATGAAAGGCTTTGGCTGTACTAGTGCGCATCTGCCCATCACTAGTTCTCAACTAGCTTACCACTGGTATGCAATTGCACACTACTAGTGCGTGACTACACACTACTAGTGCAACATTTCTGTAACATGTGAGACATTTCTGCACACTAGTAGGACAAATTTGACATACTAGTAGGACAGCTACGTCTCACTAGTGAGGCAAAACTTTGCACTAGTTGACATCTGTATGCTACTGGTACTACTAATGC
The DNA here is from genome assembly GCA_963556495.2 of Valencia hispanica. Lineage (NCBI taxonomy): Eukaryota > Metazoa > Chordata > Actinopteri > Cyprinodontiformes > Valenciidae > Valencia > Valencia hispanica. Next base: position 10,771,771 of record OY747720.1, on the reverse strand, counting down.
AGCACTAGATGTTAACTGGTAGAAATTTATGATGTCACTAGTAGCACTAGCGGTACAGAATTGTCAACTAGTGCACAGTTTTCCCTCACTAGTAAGATGTAGCTGTCCTACTAGTATGCCAAAGTTGTCCTACCAGTGTGCAGAAATGTCTCACATGTTAAAGGAATGTTGCACTAGTAGTGTGTAGTCACGCACTAGTAGTGTGTAATTGCATACTAGTGGTATACTAGTTGCAAACTAGTGATGCGCAGATGAGCACTAGTACAGCCAAAGCCTTTACATGTGACGTTCAGAAGCTCACGAGTGAGACAAACTTTCTTCTACCAGTCACACTAGTAAAAAGCAAAACCTTGCCACTAGTAACACTAGTGAGCATTTTTGATCTCACTAGTACTACTAGTAAGGTGTAAAAGTCCCCTACTTGTGCTACTAGTGGATATTTTGCCACTTACTAGTGCTACTAGTACACATTTTGGCCCTTACTAGTAGTACTAGTAGACATGTTGCCCTCTTCTAGTGGTACTAGTGAAATCAAAAAAGTCTCACTAGTGCTACTAGTACACTTTTTGGCTTTTACTAGTGGTACTAGTAAAACCATAATATTGTGTGTTACTGTCCACTAGTGTTGCTAGTGGACATTCTAGCCTTTACTAGTTAACATGTATGTTGCAACATGCAGCCACTAGTGTCACTAGTAGGACTAGTGGACTGCATGCAAATGAGGAAGGTGGGACATGGATTTTGATTGGTGGATGTTCAAACTGTGTGCTTAAAGCCTTAAAGTGGCCACGCTGGATACTAAAGTGTTTAACAGCAGTCATTCTAAAAGATGTGCCATTTTTTTTGTTAACTTAATCAGAACTATTTTATTCAGATAGACCCATAAAATAGCCCATGTGGCACCCTTGACATTTTAGTGGCTAAGATATGCACAGAATTACTAATGTAATAGTTTGTTTCATTTCCTCCATAGTCCCTTATTTCTTGTTTTCTGGTTCATAACAGTATATTATTGTCATTTGTAGTGCGATGTTTTCAAGTTTTCTAAAGCTGTCAATGTGAGAAAATAAGACAGCTAATTGTTGCCAGCTTTATTAGTCATTTTTTGAATTAAGACAGCATGTACTGTTATGGCAACATGGCCTGACTGTATACAGTACCTGCTAATGTTAGCTTAGCAGCCACTATTGGCACTGGTGGACACTTAGTTGCCACTAGTGGGAATTTCGAGGCCACTAGTAACACTAGTGGCACTAAGCTTAGAAGCTACTAGTAGCACTAGTGGGCATGTAGAGGCCACTAGTAGCCACTTAGCGGCCACTAGTAGCACTAAGCTTAGAAGCCACTAGTAGCATTAGAAGCCACTTAGCGGCCACTATTAGCACTAGTAAGAATAAGCTTAGAAGCCACTAGTAGCATTAGAAGCCACTTAGCGGCCACTAGTAGCACTAGTAAGCACTTAGCGGGCACTAGTAGCACTAAGCTTAGAAGCAACTAGTAGCACTAGTGGGCATTTAGAGGCCACTAGTAGCACTAGTGGGCATTTAGAGGCCACTAGTAGCACTAGTGGGCACATAGAGGCCACTAGTAGCCCTAGTGGACATTTAGAGGCCACTAATAGCACTAGTAGGCACTTAGCGGCCACTAGTAGCACTAGTAGTACTAAGCTTAGAAGCCACTAGTAGCACTAGTGGACATTTAGAGGCCACTAGTAGCACTAGTAGCCACTTAGCGGCCACTAGTAGCACTAGTGGGCACCTAGAGGCCACTAGTAGCACTAGTAGCCACTTAGAGGCCACTAGTAGCACTAGTAGGCACTTAATGGCCACTAGTAGCACCTGTGGACATTTAGAGGCCACTAGTAGCACTAGTAGCCACTTAGCGGCCACTAGTAGGCACTTAACGGCCACTAGTAGCACTAGTGGACATTAAGAGGCCACTAGTAGCACTAGTAGCCACTTAGCGGCCACTAGTAGCACTAGTAGGCACTTAACGGCCACTAGTAGCACTAGTGGACATTTAGAGGCCACTAGTAGCACTAGTGGGCACATAGAGGCCACTAGTAGCCCTAGTGGACATTAGAGGCCACTAGTAGCACTAGTAGGCACTTAGCGGCCACTAGTAGCACTAGTAGCACTAAGCTTAGAAGCCCCTAGTAGCACTAGTGGGCATTTAGAGGCCACTAGTAGCACTAGTCGGCATTTAGAAGCCACTAGTAGCACTAGTGGGCACTTAGCGGCCACTAGTAGCCCTAGTGGACATTTAGAGGCCACTAGTAGCACTAGTAGGCACTTAGCGGCCACTAGTAGCACTAGTATCACTAAGCTTAGAAGCCTCTAGTAGCACTAGTGGGCACTTAACGGCCACTAGTACCACTAGTGGGCATTTTGAGGCCACTAATAGAACTAGTGGGAACTTAACGGCCACTAGTACCACTAGTAGGCACATTGCGGCCACTAGTAGTACTAGTAGCACTAAGCTTAGAAGCCACTAGTAGGCACACAGCGGCCACTAGTAGCACTAAGCTTAGAAGCCACCAGTAGCACTAGTGGCCTCTAAGTGCCCACTAGTGCTACTAGTGGCCGCTAAGTGCCCACTAGTGCTACTAGTGGCCTTGAAAAGCCTACTAGTGCTACTAGTGACCGCTATGTGCCTACTAGTGCTACTAGTGGCCACTATGTGCCTACTAGTGCTACTAGTGGCCACTATGTGCCTACTAGTTCTACTAGTGGCCGCTATGTGCCTACTAGTGGTACTAGTGGCCGTTAAGTGCCCACTAGTGCTACTAGTGGCTTCTAAGCTTAGTGCTACTAGTACTACTAGTGGCCGCTATGTGCCTACTAGTGGTACTAGTGGCCTTAAAATGCCCACTAGTGGTACTAGTGGCCGTTAAGTGCCCACTAGTGCTACTAGTGGCCTCAAAATGCCCACTAGTGGTACTAGTGGCCGTTAAGTGCCCACTAGTGCTACTAGTGGCTTCTAAGCTTAGTGCTACTAGTGGCCGCTGTGTGCCTACTAGTGGCCGTTAAGTACCCACTAGTGCTACTAGTGGCTTCTAAGCTTAGTGCTACTAGTACTACTAGTGGCCGTTAAGTGCCCACTAGTGCTACTAGTGGCTTCTAAGCTTAGTGCTACTAGTTCTACTAGTGGCCGCTATGTGCCTACTAGTTCTACTAGTGGCCTCAAAATGCCCACTAGTGGTACTAGTGGCCGCTATGTGCCTACTAGTGGTAGTTAAGTGCCCACTAGTTCTACTGGTGGCCTCAAAATGGCCACTAGTGGTACTAGTGGCCGTTAAATTCCCACTAGTGCTACTAGTGGCTTCTAAGCTTAGTGCTACTAGTGCTACTTGTGGCCGCTATGTGCCCACTAGTCCTACTAGTGGCCTCAAAATGCCCACTAGTGCTACTTGTGGGCACTTTGTGGCTACTAGTGATACCAGTGGCCGTTAAGTGCCCACTAGTTCTACTAGTGGCCTCAAAATGCCCACTTGTAGCACTAGTGGCCATTAAGTGCTACTAGTGGGCATTAACAGGCCACTAGTGGGCACCAAAATCAAATGACATCATGTTTCCAAAAGAGTATTTTAAGTGTTAAGGACAGTGAATAATTATGAAGCATAGGCATACACTTGAATCTGAATGTCAAATTCATTATATAATCAACAAACAACCATTATAGGTTACGTAAAAAGGTAAGACTACCAGTTACAATTAAAATTTTCTCTTTCCCAATCAGCACTAGCTGTTATTTACTGTCGCAGCTTAAACTTCCTCATGATAAGAAAGAGATGCCTATAACATAATCATTAATCATTTTCCTCTCAGACATATATTAGTATGACTTAATTCATTATGTATATAGTACATATATAATAGTTATTTTTAATTATATTATTAATTTTCATTATTGTTATTGCCAAAAACAATGAAAGTTCATCAGGCTTTATAGGGTTAAATTTTGGCTGAGTGCAATTCTTTCTGAATAGCCAATAGCAAGAAGTTTCAGTGCATGCTGTCCACACCTCCTAATTAGCATTTTTATTGAATTAATTTGAGTAGTGCTACTAGTGGACAGTTGGACCCGTACTTGTACTACTAGTGGACGTTTTTGCCTTCACTAGTAGCACTCGTAAGATCCTAAATACCCCAACTAGTGCTTCTAGTGGTTGCTCTGGCCCTTACAAGTAGTACTAGTGATATCAAAAATGTCCACTTGTAGTACTAGTGGGATTCGTTTAAGCTTACTAGTACTACTAGTATCACCCAAAATGTCTACTAGAACTACTAGTGGAGATTTTGGCTTTCACTAGTACTACTAGTGTGCATCCTTGCTGTTACTAGTAGTACTAGTAAGGGAAAACACACCCCACTAGTACTACTAGTGTGCATTTTGTGTCTTACTAGTAGCACTAGTGAGGTCAAAAATGCCTTACTAGTGCTACTTGTGGGCATTTTTGCGCTACTAGTAGGGTCCAGGAGGCTACTAGTGCGTGACACATGCCTACTAGTTGGGTCTAGTAGTGTCACTAGTGCTGCATAGTAGTTTACTAGTAAGGTTTGATTGCATACTAGTAGTCCAAAAGTGACACTAGTCGTTATACTAGTGCACCCTAATCGTTATACTAGTGTGCCAAATTGTCTTACTAGTGAGGATGAAGTGTGTACTAGTACATGGATTTAAAGTTGGATATCAAAGATATCTAATAAATGCTCAAAAGGCTTTCCATACTGCAGCATGGCTGTAGCTAATAGGGATCCTTTCAATAAAACTAAAACCATGATGTTGTTACCACCATGCATCACTGTTTGGTGTGTTCAGGGTGATCTGCAGTTTTCATTAACACATAGCGTTTCTCATGTGAGTCAAACTGCTGAGTTGTATTCTAATCTGACTAGAGCACTTTCTTCCACATGTTTCTAGAACAATGAAGTAGGTTTGTTTTTAAAATTGCTGGGGACGATAACCATAAACATGAGTGTGGTTTAAAGATTGGTGGGGACAATAAATAATCATTCATATATAGGTATTTATCCTTCTGACGTTTTATTATAATATACACTGTGGTGTAATAACAGGTGTAAAAATTGAAAGCCCCTTGTGTTTTATTTTGTTTTTCAAACGGCGCTGAAACCATCATTAGACTGTTGTCTGGGAAAGATCATGTTTAACCACATCATAGCACAAAGAATAATGTTGGCTACATTAATAATATGTTCGCCCCAGAAGAAGAATGTGCAACAAACAAAACAAACGCATTTCCCTTGCAACCCTTGCCTTTCTGTCCGCAGAAACGTCAACTGTAACTTCACTACAGTTCTGCATAAAATAAGAATGAGCTGTGCAACAATCCAGAGTATGAAGTCTCGTGGCCTCAAGATAGTATCTCATGGCCTCAAGATACTATCTCGTGGCCTCAAGATACAATCTCGTGGCCTCAAGATACTATCTTGTGCCCTCAAAATAGTATCTCGTGGCCTCAAAATATTATCTTGTGGCCTCAAGATAGTAATTTGTTACCTCAAGATAGTAAAGTGTTTGACACATGGACCCTTTGTTATTAAGCTGGACCCTGTAGTGCAATATTTCACATTCTGTGCAATATTATCTGTTTTAATATGCAGTGTGCAATATAGTTTGCTGCAGTTCTGCTTTTATTTATTTACTAGTTCTATCAATCTTGTAGACTGCATATCCATAGTAGTTTATAATTATTCTTCATATTTTGTAGCCTATATTTATACTTTTTACATGTATATACTTGTTTATTTACCAACTTCTATTATTATTTATATTCCTTTAAATGTCTTGATGTGCATATCAACTGTGACACAAGAATTGTCCCCGGGGTTATCAATAGCATCAATAAAGATCAATAAAGTATTTTTGATTCTGATTGTAAGTTAGCCTATAGTGGAGTGTGCAGACTGGTTCATCAATTATTGAAGTGTTTCACATTTTGGTAGTTTAGAATGTAAGAAAAGCATGTGACCGTGTAGGCTACGAAAAAACATCAGCAGAGGGCGTTCTACACTGCGGTCAAGTGAGCAGACATTTCGAAATACGCGGTCAAGCCATCCGCTGCTAGGGTTCTTATAAACATTAAAGAGAAGAGGAATTAAAATAATTAACCATAAGAAATGCTTTTTTATTAACTACATAATACTTTCCCATACTATATCCCAAGTACATATTTTATAATTTTATAGCAAGTTTTTGAGAAATACAAAGTCAAAGTACTGTATAATGCCTTTTCAGAATTGGCGTTTGTGTCATTTTCAGGAATTTATTTCTTCAAAATACTAAGAAGTGACAACAAACTCTCTTCAGACTATGGTAAAGGGTGTCCTGTAGTATTACCAGAATACATATTTCAGAATTTTTCAGTACAGTTTTGGAGAGGGGCCAAACTCCAAGATCAAAGCAATAGCAGTTGAAGGAAGAAATACCCACAGCAACCAATGCAATGGCTTACTTTATTGATCTTTATTGATGCTATTGATAACCCGGGGGACAATTCTTGTGTCACAGTGTGTCATAAATAAATAGAAGCAGAACTGCAGCAAACTATATTGCACACTGAATAAGAATATAACACAGAATGTGAAGTATTGCACTACAGGGTCCAGTTTAATAGCAAAGGGTGCATGTGACAGACACTTTACTATCTTGAGGCACAATATACTATCTTGAGGCCAAGAGATACTATCTTGAGACCACAAGATAGTATCTTGAGGCCACGAGATACCATCTTGAGGCCACGAAATACCATCTTGAGGCCACGAGATACTATCTTGAGGGATTGGAGCGCGTAGCTGCGGCGGACACATAACGCTGGCGGTTTCAAATAAACGGTTGGGTTGGGTCGGGATTTATTCTGGAGATAACTGTGGGAAGGAGTCGGGTTAAAAAAATCATCTTAATGCATGGGGGCTGGTAAAATTGGACCAGTGCAGGACTCTGCAACAGTAAAATGTATATTTTTACTGCAATTACAGTGGCTTGCAAAATTATTCGGCCCCCTTGAATTTTTCCGCATTTTGTCACATTACAGCCACAAACATGAATCAATTTTATTGGAATTCCACGTGAAAGACCAATACAAAGTGGTGTACACGTGAGAAGTGGAACAAAAATCATACATGATTCCGAATATTTTTTACAAATAAATAACTGAAAAGTGGTGTGTGCGAAATTATTCAGCCCCCTGAGTCAATACTTTGTAGAACCATCTTTTGCTGCAATTGAAGCTGCCAGTCTTTTAGGGTATGTCTCCACCAGCTTTGCACATCTAGAGACTGAAATTCTTGCCCATTCTTCTTTGCAAAACAGCTCCAGCTCAGTCAGATTAGATGGACAGCATTTGTGAACAGCAGTTTTCAGATCTTGCCACAGATTCTCGATTGGATTTAGATCTGGACTTTGACTGGGCCATTCTAACACATGGATATGTTTTGTTTTAAACCATCCATTGTTGCCCTGGCTTTATGTTTAGGGTCGTTGTCCTGCTGGAAGGTGAACCTTCGCCCCAGTCTCAAGTCATTTGCAGACTCCAAGAGGTTTTCTTCCAAGATTGCCCTGTATTTGGCTCCATCCATCTTCCCATCAACTCTGACCAGCTTCCTGTCCCTGCTGAAGAGAAGCACCCCCAGAGCATGATGCTGCCACTACCATATTTGACAGTGGGGATGGTGTGTTCAGAGTGATGTGCAGTGTTAGTTTTCCGCCACACATAGCATTTTGCATTTTGGTCTCATCTGACCAGAGCACCTTCTTCCACATGTTTGCTGTTTCCCCCACATGGCTTGTGGCAAACTGCAAACGAGACTTCTTATGGTTTTCTTTTAACTATGGCTTTCTTCTTGCCACTCTTCCATAAAGGCCAACTTTGTGCAGCGCACGACTAATAGTTGTCCTATGGACAGATTCCCCCACCTGAGCTGTAGATCTCTGCAGCTCATCCAGAGTCACCATGGGCCTCTTGGCTGCATTTCTGATCAACGCTCTCTTTGTTCGGCCTGTGAGTTTAGGTGGACGGCCTTGTCTTGGTAGGTTTACAGTTGTGCCATACTCCTTCCATTTCTGAATGATCGCTTGAAAAGTGCTCCGTGGGATGTTCAAGGCTTGGGAAATCTTTTTGTAGCCTAAGCCTGCTTTAAATTTCTCAATAACTTTATCCCTGACCTGTCTGGTGTGTTCTATGGACTTCATGGTGTTGTTGCTCCCAACATTCTCTTAGACAACCCCTGAGGCCGTCACAGGGCAGCTGTATTTGTACTGACATTAGATTACACACAGATGCACTCTATTTAGTCATTAGCACTCATCAGGCAATGTCTATGGGCAATTGACTGCACTCAGACCAAAGGGGGCTGAATAATTACGCACACTCCACTTTTCAGTTATTTATTTGTAAAAAATGGAATCGTGTATGATTTTCGTTCCACTTCTCACGTGTACACCACTTTGTATTGGTCTTTCACGTGGATTTCCAATAAAATTGATTCATGTTTGTGGCTGTAATGTGACAAAATGTGGAAAAGTTCAAGGGGGCCGAATACTTTCGCAAGCCACTGTATAAACATTATTGCATTATGATCAGATTTTTTTTCCAAAAACACCCAAAAGTGTTTATTTTAGGGCTACTGAACACTATGTGAAATTAGAATGAAAAATATAACTTTTACATGACAAAAATAGAAATAGCACTATTTGTGCCAAACTGGACACCTCGCCTGACTTGCCTGTACTAAAACCTTTCTAGTTTTGTCCTGCTTCACATAATCAGTATAAAGTTTTGCAGAGATAATGTCCACATGTTGTTTTTATATTTTATTGAGTAACCACTGCCATTCAAGCAATATCCATAGAGTTTTTCAATATAAAACATGTTTGTTTTTATAGGCGGAGCAAAAAAAAATACATTTCTGCTGTGTTCCATCTTTAGTTTCTCCTAACCTGTAACAGATAACATGCATACTGATACATCTAGCAATTCTACTCAATGTTACCTTTACAATGACACCACACTGGTTCAAATACTCATTTTGGTTGCTGAAATATACTAATTTTTAATGGGTAAGCATTTTTCAAGAAACAGGCTTCAAAATAGGCCTAGGTTCAATCATTCTGGCGATAACTGTGGGAAAGAGTCGGCTTAAAAATCCTCTTAATGCATGGGGGTTGGTAAAATTGGACCAGTGCAGGACTCTGCAACAGTGAAATGTATACCTTTACTGCAATTATTTTTTATTTAAAACATATGTGAGGGAAATTAGATATGCAAGCAGAAAATATAAGGGAAATAATATTTATTTTTATGCAGCTTTGAAGACGAACCGATCGCAAAAATTGTTGCATGACTGGAAAATGGGCTTAAAAGTATGACAGAAATCACACAGTGCATGCGCACCTTGCTCCCTGGGGAAAGCGTGCACAGACCTGCGCCATCCTTAGATGCATTGTATAACATAACTAATAGTGGGCAGCTTGTTGTGCAGTTAATTTCCAAACCACGTAATTCATAGTTACATACAATTTTAGAGTGTATGATGTGCGCCAAAGTGTAGCATTGCCAGTAACGTTATTATGAAGGACACATTTCATTAGCAAACTTGACTTTAACGGACTTACAGGTTTCTTTTAAAAATAGTTCCTCATGTCCAAATTCTTCTTTTTTGCTGCCATCCTTACTCGCTTTTGATACTTATATGTCAACCATGTTGCACCTGAGTCCTATTGCGGACTGGAAAGTTCTCCTTGCAGTTTTGGCGCTGCTAACAAGCAAACATAGCTGTAGAGTCTCACCTGACAGCAGGGAAAGGCACAGCCAATCATATTGGCCATATAAAACGTAATTAAACTCTTTCTGCACCTCTAGAATGAGACGTTGACAGATCTGTATTTTTCTTTCTTTTTTTGCTTTCTATCGGGTTTGTTATTCTTTTCTCAAGGAGATCAAATTATTGGTGGGGACAATTCAATAATAGCTGGATATTGGTGGGGGCATGTTCCTTCCGTCCAAGCTAATTTTAAACCCTTTTTCTAGAATTCTAGAATGTGATGTAAGTCAAAGCAATTCAAGAATTGTGCTACTCATGGTGGCAGCATGTTGCAGTAGCCTTTTTACATTAGATCTGATTTGCTCTTTTTGAAGACTTTGTTCATAATTCTTTGGGTTAAGATATTGCATATTTGGATGCATATTCCATTTGTTTTTAGATACTGTGCAGCTGAAAGAATGATTACTTTTGCTTTTACTTTAAACAGTTGTTATGGTTTGCAACCCTGGAAAAAGTTTTTTTTTTTTTTTTACAACTGGGAGTGGCTAATTAACATCCTAAAAGACAAAAATTGACTTTCTGAAGATTAATATCCTGAGAATCTGTATTTTCCTCATTAAAAACATGCCTGAAGTGTTGCTCTGACCCATTCACTCATGTTAGAGTAATCTTTGACTCTCTGCTGGTAGTTCTCAGGGTTGCTGAAACGCCTGCTCCCACCTATCCCCGCCTTTTCCACCCATCTCCTCCTCCGACTTTACGTACTCAGTCGAGAGCCTCGCCCCAGCAGAGCTCTCCAACCCCTCCCTTGCCCCTCCCCACCTCACACAACTCCGGCTGAGTCCCAGGTGCAGTAAGTACAACACACCAGCTGCAGTTGCGCGTCTTTTGTGGGATTTATTTTTTGCAGCTCTTTTGGTACGCATTTTTTTCAAGCCAACGGTGTAAATGCGTATTTGGGTGCCAAGGAAGCATGCCTCTTTTTAAGTTTCCACAGGATGATATGGTTCGTAAGAAGTGGTTTTGATTTCGTGTTTTTGGTAACCACCCGAGGCCAAAAAAGATGTGCTATGTACTTATGTAAACAACGTCAGAGTCCGAATCCGTGCATGCCGCGATGATGCACGGTATGTGACGAACGGAAGGGGGAGTGTCAGAAAGAGTAGGAGGGTCTTAGAGAGCCACAGGCAAAAATCAAGACGTCCAATACGGAAGTAAATTTTTTTACGATGGATTTGGATATATGACAAACTTTTATAGATTTAAGGTGACAATTTTATTGGAGTGTGCTAGGGTAATTGAAGGGTAATATGTGCCTGGAAGAAGCATAAACCCCCCCCCCCCCTTAACAACAACCCAAATTCCCTGAGGAGCTGAACAGAAGGCTTTATGAATGAAATTGAGAACCAAAAAGCAGAGAGAGAAGAAGGGAGTTCAAACCTTCTTTTTCATTGATCATAGAGGGCAAGGATCATATCCAATGTCTTCCTGTCAGACTTTCTAACCATATCATCAGAGCGAAGTCTAAAAAGGAAGGACACAAGTGAAGGAAAGGGATTAGTAGGGCTTGCCAACAACTGATGCTGTCACCCAGGACATGTTACTGTGGAATATCATCTATGAAGCTGTTTTTCAGATTAATCCTGTTCTTGCCTGGCGTGTCCCTTCATGTGGATGACAATTTCATAGCAGTCCACCCAATGTCCCTAGACTTTCAGAGATTGCGATATTGTTTAATAACCTAACCCCAATTTAAACTTCTCAACAACTTTATCCCTGACCTTCCTGCTGTGTTCCTTGTTCTTCATGATTCTGCTAGTTCACTAATGTTTTCCTATACAGAATAGCTAGAGTTAAAGTGAGAATAAATATACACCGGTGGAGGCTATATAATGATTAGGGGACTTCTGAAAGTAATTATTTGCACTTGGTATCATTTAGGGGTATCAGAGCAAAGGGGGCTGAATACAATGACACACTTCCCAGATTGTGATTTGTAAAATAAAAGACACAAAGTTTTTGATTGAAGTTAAAAAGATATTCAAACTTTTGCACTGTAGTAGGTGTATTTACTTTGCTACATGATTTTCAAAACCCAGCCTTATTTCAATTAGCGCCTTTCTCTCTTTTAAGTTCATGAAGGTCTGGCAAGAATGAAATAAAGAGATTTACTTGCTTAATTTTTTTCTGTAGTCTCTGGTGGATACATTTATTTAAAAACCATTATTGTATTTAATAAAACTGGTTGTTTCCTTTGTTCTTAAAATGCATGTCTTGTAAAATAACTGGAAACAATTTATTATATAATGTAGAGTACAGAGGCGGAGTGGCAATCGGGACGACTCGGCCGGCTGAAGGATTTACACAACGGATTTCATTTTAAGCGCCGGGCGAATGCGACCGGCCTGACTCTGTACTTATCCAAATCATTATCTTTATTTAATTCACCACAAATAGCAGCCATACACTCCCAATTAAACTACCTATGGCGTCCACCCAGTATTCATGTCAGTTGTTCACTTTCTATATCTTAGTCATGGTCTTTTGTCTCAGAACATTCATGGTCACAGATTAAAAAAATAAAACTATTTGATTTGTTTGTTTGTTCTTGAATTTCCTCTTGGGGATCAATAAGGTATCTATCTATCAACATATTTAATGTAGAATGGAGCAAAGCCTCTTGGGAATTGGGAATGCTTTTATCCAATGAACCGATTGCGGGTCAAGTCTGAACGTCTCAGACACAGTGTTGCCAACTTAGCGACTTTGTGCTTTTTTTCCAAAAAGTACCTGGCGACAAATCTAGCAACATTTCTTACCACCCTTAGCTACTTTCTGTGAAACTTTGTCGCCGATATTTCCTGCAGTTTAGAGACACAGCTTGCTCCTTACCGACGCTCAGAAAGGGAATGATCTGCGCATGTGTATGCAGCATGATCAGAGTATGTCCACTGACCAATCATAAACCTTTTTCGGTTCATTTCACCCACTAACAAACGAAGTTGTTTGGTAGTTAATATTAATTCAAAAGTAAAAAATTAACATGCATGTATATAAGACCGACCTTTCAACGGGAATTAAGGCAGAAGCTTGTCTGTACTGCGCTGCATCGGCATCTCACACTGTGGTGCATTCAAGGAATGTTCGAAATGTATGGTGAGTTCAAAAACGTAGGACATTTAAAACTTATGACAAAAACCCCCACTTAATTTCCCTCTGGGATCAATAAAGTATTTTTGAATTTGAATTAATACAATAAGCAATGAACTTCTGTTTAATTGAAGTTGGCAAGAAACATTTGATGCATGCTAAATATGCCCTACTTATGTTTTACAAAGTACTAAAAAACAAACAAGTATGTTGTCTGTATTATCCAAACTGAGGTGTTTATGTCCTTGTGTGGATGTCGATTGTGGTATAGCCCTGTGAGTGAGACTGTTTCACCCTGATTTGGTTGAATGCACTGCACACAATGATCGTGGAGACAGGGCCGGCTCTACGGGTGGGCAAGGGTGGGCAATGCCCACCCAAACAGAGTCCCTTCCCACCCAATAAAAATACAAGGAAACGAATGTGACGTAGCATAGTCTTCCAATTAAATGGTATAAAACATAGCAGGACATATCTACACTTTTGATTGGGCGTGCTGTAGATATATAGCTAAAGCGTAATACTGAATATAATATAAATTACATAGAATATCATATAGCCTAAACCTAATATAGAATAGAGTGTAACTATAATATATAGCCTATTGTTATTTAATATATTATACAGCTAAAGTCTAATACTGAATATAACTATAATATAACTTGCATTGAATATCATATAGCCTATGCTTAATATAGAATAGAGTGTAACTATAATGTATAGCCTAATGTTATGAACAATATATCATATAGCTAAAGCCTAATATTGAATATGATGTGACTATAACAGTATAATACCTAATATATTTACTGACCCATAATATATATTTATACACATAGACAGATAGACAAATTCATCCTATTATTCATAGTTCCTTTCCCCAAATGTATACACATGTTATATTTCAGCTTCTGTTTATTAATGGGAAACCCATAAAAGCTTTAAACCTACAATTTATTGTCAATAATGTGCATTTGTCTAGTGCCATCTAGTGGTCAGGGTTCATATATCCGGTAAGTCCTTCCAAAATGCGTAGTCATAAAGAAACAACATAATCTGGGTCTTCATCCAGTGGGCTGGAGGGAAGGGGGGGCTGGTGCAGTCAGAATTTTCCCTGTGGATTTTAGTGCCCCACTCCTCCCCTGGTAGAGTATGATGGAGGGAACACTAAATTCTTCCAGGATTGGGGTTAGATGTTCCCCAAGTTGGGTGGGCACACTTTTCGGCATCCAGAGGGGGAGCGGTTCAATCAGCTTCACCTCTGGTGCCAGGGCCCACTGTTAAACCACATATAGACACTGACGGCTCGGGGTGGGGGTTGGGGGATGTGTGGCTGCCTTCCCCACATCCCACCCCTCTGTTTTAAATGCACATTATAACAACACGCATCAACACCATACTCGAGCGGGAGGATGGAGGGTAGGGGTCTTTTCACACCCCTGTTCGCTGCGGGCCATCAGGGGTTGGGGTCCGGAAGAGGAACAGGCGGTCTGGTCGGGGTCCTGGGCTGTCAGGCTGCTTTGCCACTATGGGGCCCTTGGCGGTCTGCTTGTCTCCGTCCTAGAAGGTAGGGGGTCCATCTCCCGGGTCCGGGGGCTGGTGGCTCTACTGGGGCATCGGTACCTGGACCTGGGAGCATAAAATGTCTATGGGGTGTGTGAGTTAGGGTACAGTGTAATTTTTTTGGGTGTCTAGGTGAGTCAGTGAGAATGTATGGGTTTAAGAGGGAGGGAATGTATGACTGTGTCTGTATGTCTTTGTCTACCTGTCAGGTTGGATCTTGGTCTGCCCCCTCTCCTAGCGCACCTCAGGCCTTACACTTAATGGGGGGCCTATTTCCCCTCCGTCACTCCCCGCCGGTGACGGGGGCCCCTGCCTGCCGGTGCATCTGTGGTCAATCCGGTTCGGACCTGGTGCGTGCCTGGCTGGGCCTGGGGGGGCTGTTGTGTCGGTCGGCCGATGCGCTGGGCCGATATCTTCCTTTGGTTCGTTGGGGCACCTCTTGTAGAGGTGCCAGGTTTGGGATTGTTGGGTGGTGCCTGCTCGGTGGCTCGGCGGGATGCGGATCCGGCATCTCTGCTCGTTTGATCACCTGTTCTGTGCGCACCGTGCGTGGCCGGTTCATTGGCGGGTTGGACTGGCCCTGGCCCTCGTTGGATGCCTGGTCTCGGTGCCCTGCGTTGCGCGGGATCAGGACCTGGGAGCTGGTACAACTTGGTGTCCAGATGCTGGCTGAGCCCGGCCTGGGGATGCTGTCCGTCCCCTGCGGCTATCGGTGGGGCGCTGGGATGTTGGCGGGGGGGATTGGCCTAGGGTGGAGGCGGCGCGTGGTGGCCGGCCGCGGCCCCTGCAGTGCCGGGGGCCCCTCGTCGGCCGGTCCCTTGTCGGGTCCCTGCTGGGGGGTGGGGTTCCCCTGGACCCCGGCTCCCCCGGTCCATTGACCGGCCCGCCCTGGCGCGGCCGGTTGCCGGTGGGGCCCGTGGGCTCGTCACTGCTGCCCCCCAGGCCCCTGCATAGTGGCCGCTGGATGTTCCCCTGGGGTTCTCCTTTGCTCCACTCTTGGGGGATGCGGTCGGCCCCGTCCGGGTCCGCCTGGGGCTCTGGGGGTCCTTTGGACGTCTTTGCTCCGATCTCCTTCATGTCTGCATCGATTCCTGGGAGACGGATTGATGCCTGCTCACACCAACTATCGAACACTCTTATGGAGAAACCTTATATGCACCAGCATGCTAACACACACACATAGATGTGGGGTCTCTGGTGTTTAAGGATATATTCTTGTGCTGAGGTTATCATTACTACAGCTTGATTAATCGGTACCATGAGTTTTTCTGTGACATTGTTGTTGTATTTTTATATCTATTTTTGTGTGATGTGGTTGTGTAATTCTTAGTTCACAATGTTTGGTTTGTTTTGTCGATGTTCCTTTTTCGTGTTTTGTTTTGTTTTTCCCCCTCTCTCTGCCGTCCTGTGGGTATGGAGGCAGACTTCAATGTCTTCTCAATGGTTCCTGTGTTTTCTTTGTTCCCCTTCCTCTCTTGTATTTTCAACTCACCCTCTCTCTTGACTTTTTGTTTCCTACCTCTCTTCTTCATCTTCCTTCTTTCTTCTCCCTAATTTTCCGTCTCCGTGTCCATAATATCAGGAAATAAAAACCCCAACAATTCATAATAAAGATTTTTCACACATATATCAAGTTGAGGACTTTAGCAAAAGCTGTACTGCTCCGCTTGTGAAAGTAAATCTGTTGGGCTTCTACTTGGTACTCAGACACCAATTCTGAGCTCCACACTGCCAAACAGGACACGTTTAAAAAAAAAAAAAATTGAACGTTAATTTCCATTTACTTCCCTCTTGTTCATAGTTGATTGTAGAGTAGAGCTATATTCCATGAATAAACTTGGACAAAACCCAAAGTTCTTATCCATGGTCTTATAACAATGAAGTCACATAGTTCAATGCAGCAGGTGTAATCTCAGCCATGTCTCTGTAACTCTTGTCAAAGATCTGGTGTTAAAATCAACGTAACTATTTCCTGTGTTTGAAGTCCAACATCCTGCCTTCACCCTGCAGATCTCCCACCTCCAGCTTCCTCACTTGTATTTTCTCTGCATCTGAACGAAGCGTGATCGGCAGTTGGCTGGGCCTTGTTGCAGGCTTTATTTAGAGCAGCCGAGCGGACCGGCGCCCCCCCTTTGTTCTGAGCTTGATGAGGAGGAAACCCTGCTAGGCTGCGACAAGTTCTCATCATCACCATGCATCTTTGCCAAGCTGCTCGGCCCCGCGCAGAGCCGACGCCGCAGAGCAGGAGGAGGAGGAGGTGGAGGCTGACTGACAGGAGAGGAAGAAGGAGAGATCTCCATCCTTCATCACTGCTCGACTCGGAAGGAAGAGGACTTCTGTAAGGAGTGGGAACATCATTAAGGAAAGGGTCCATTTACTTCGGCACCAACAAAAACATGACTCCAGCAGAGATTTCTAAGTGGGGTTTGGTATTTTTCACTGTGTGAGCCAGGGAGAAGCATTGAGTTCTGATTTTAGAGCTTATGAGATCATACAGCGGTGATCTAAGAATAATGTGGATTATTATTTTAAATATTAAAATGTTTGAAAGGAAATAAATGTATTTTTGTATTTAGTGAGCAACATTTCATTTGTATTTAATTACTTCAAGACAGCATATTGAAATCTTTTTTTTTTCTTTTTTAAATCACCCTTTGGTCAAAACTTCTGTGAATTTTTTTCCTAGTTAATTAAAGTAAAGGCATTTAAAAAAATGAAAGTAGCCAAAAATACATTTAAGGGGTGCATTAAACAGAAGCAATGCTTATTGAAGCATTTCCTAAGGTGATCCGTCATTCCGGCTGCACATGTATGTGCCAGTAACAGAAAAATTGCACTAAAATATAAACAAATGTATAGATAAATGTTTCTTTCAGATTAAGCAAAGGTAAATTGTCTGGAATCCGAAGCATAAAATACTTATTTAACCCCTCATTGAATTACATTGGATACATGATCAAAAACTAGAGCTTCTATGCTCTAAAACCAACCTACACAGTTTTTTTTCAGAATCAGTCTGCGTTTATATGTCATGTTAACCTGTTTAGATGTTTTTGTGGGGTTTAGGTCATCTTTCAGGTGTGTGATTTATCCATCCATCCATCCATCCATCCATCCATCCATCCATCCATCCAGTGCTCCTACTAATCCTTGCCGAGTCACAGGCTCTAGTACCTATCTCCAGCAGTCATGATCCAACTAAAGAAACTAAAGTATGTACCTGTCTTATGTTTACCCTGGAATAAGGTAAATATTTATTTTATGATTTTTTTTTTTTCATTTTGTTCTATTTATATTAGAGTAATGATAATTAAATTCACCCGACCATGCTTTGTGCAAGTTGTTGTTTTGTAAGGTGTATTGCTAGATTTGTATAGTTCTTTCTGCAGTTTTAGATGCCTACAGTGGCATACAGAAACACCAAATATTTATCATTTCTGTTGTGTCATTGCTAGATATATTATATTCAAATAAACTGTTCTGGTTAACCATGACTTTTTTTTATTATTTAAAAGCAAGAATCATGCAGATTGAACAGTACAATCAAATAAAATTGATCACTAAGGGGCTAAAATCAAAGAACTAAAGAGAAATTTGCAGTTTGTTGGTCACTTTCACAGGCACACACACACACAGAAACACAGATATTCTATGATCCACTGTGATGTTCAGCAAAGTTTAGAAAACAGCTGAAGCCTGCAACAATGGCATCAACAGTCGATGTCAAACTAATGTTTTTTCTTCTTTTACATCGTTCTGCACCAACAAAGCAATTTGTTTCCCCGGAGTTTGCTAATTTCTAGATTTCACAGTGCCAGGTGTTACGGCTGCCAGTCATTACATGAAAATCAGCAAAACCTTAACCACGGTGCTTCATCCTCGCCGTAAAATGCACCCAGCTCAATTCCCTCTGATTTGGGGGGGGGGGAGGGGTGGTGAAGTGTGTTTTTTTTTTACTTTAGAAAAAAAGAAGAAAGAAAAAACAGTGACAGACAGCTCTACTGTTTTTGCACCCTGATGAATGAGACAAAGATCTGCAATGTTTGATGAGTTTGTTTCTCCTTACATTAAGCGTTTACCTTGCAACCCTGCAAAATGTACCTTTTGATCTCAGGTCAGGCAGCGCCTCATCTCAAAATGGACGAAGATGTGTGCTATTTTAAACACCAGTGCACATAAATGTTGAAGTATTTAAATTCTTAACAAAAACAGCCTGCTCCCATGCAATGTAAATATTGGATTTTCTCACAAGTGTTGCTATGAATTATTAAGCGTTTTCCAAATACATGGTGGCATTTCTTTTAATTCTCTGGCATTATGTGATTAACTTAAAGATTTCTGGAATACAAATGTGCTCTGAGGATGTGCTGGGATATATTTAGAGCTGTTAATATGTGGCATTAATTATGCACATGTATGTAGAATTAATTAAATCAATCAGCAGCAGACGTAACTGAAGAAGAAGGCGGTAAAACGCGTGAGTGTGTAACTGCCGGAGGGTTTTTTTTTTTTTTTTTTTTGCTTTCTGCGTTTTCAGTTGTCACATTTTTTTAACACATTCTGATTTGATTTAGTGACTTCTTAAATTAGGCTTTAATTCCACACGAGGAAAAGAATAAAATTAAAAGTTTCTTTTGATGATATGAAAATTATTCCACTGATTTGTTTGTGTTTTTTCTTTTGTTCCTTGCATTATTACCATACGATAAGTGTGTGCCAAAACAAACTCATTTATTTTAAGGAAATCCACAGTTGATAAATTATTTAAGGCTGCTGGGATTATCTGCATGTGTGTGTGTGTGTGTGAGTGTGTGGAATGACAGAGTGGGGTTTAAACATCTTCTGATTTAAGATCAGCTACAACAAGAGTTTTGACGCCCAAATAATTGGTGACTTCTGTGACGCTACTCGGCCTTTGTTGGCTTCATTTACACTAATCTTAATTAGACACACGCGCACACACGTGTACAGATACACACAGTGAAGAAAGGGGTTACAGTATGATAAATATACAGCTAACATCTGCTGCTACTTTTGTTTTTAATTTAGTACAATGAATCTGTTTTAATTGGATAATTAATTTGTGCTAATGAAAATCAGCTCTTATCTTTACACTTAAAGCAAAGAAAGTTCTGGCTCTTTCTTTACTTTAGGTTAACTTTGTGCTCAGTTATTAAAGCGACTAATTTGGTCAATCACTCACTAATGTTTCACATCTGCCGTGTGAATAAGAAGGTGACGAGGTGAAATTAGAAATGCGTCTCCACTTTTTCTTCTCCTCTCGTCGAGGTGATGATGAAGGTGTGGGGGAGGAAGAAGCACACTGTCTTCCTTCCTGTTTGGATCTTCTTCCTCTCCCCCGGTGGCCACGCCTCCTCTGCCGCTGCCTGGCCACAGTGAGAGGCGGGCAAGGCACAGGAAACAGGAAGCAGCGTGGCAAGGTGTCAAAGCTGCCACAGAGAATGATAGAGGGAGAAAATGGGAAGCGGGTTTCTAGTGTCCCAATTACTCCACGTAAACAAAGGAGAAAGTTTTGCCACATCGGGGGCACGGCTCTGCCTCCCACGTCTCCGTCGCAGTACGAGAGCTTCCTCTCCTCCTCTTCCTCCTCTCTGCCATCAGATTAGAGACGTTCAAACGCGCTGCAGCCCTGCTATCATAGCACAAGGTGTCACTTCTGAAAGGCAGCGTCCCCGCTGAATTCGCTACCGTCGATGAAAGGTCGGCAGAACTTGGGTTCACACGCACCGCCCTGCTTCTTGTCGCTCTGCTCTTGTCTCTGTGTTTGTTTGAAGCTGACAGCTCTCAGCTCCTTCAAGGCCAAAGCGAGCGCCGTCTGATCGGTAGGAGAGCTGCACTGCTTGGATTCCTCAGAGCTGCAAAGCTGATGTGGTGAAGAACGTCTGTGTGCGACTGCGGTAGATTTAACTTTTACTGCACTGAAAGTCCAACTGAAACCATTGAACCTATCCCCTTATTACATTATTACTGTCACATGTGTTGCCAGTATTTCATATTTTTAAAAAGAAGAGACAGACGACTGCAACACACTTTTATGGTTACGTGAGCTTAGGAAGTTATTTTACTCTTTTCTCTGAACGATACAGCTTCTTTAGGTCTGAATGAAATATCTGTGACATTCTTTGGATTAAATTGAATAAATATCACTGAAGAAGCTAATTTTCAAACATAGCATTCCAGATATTTTCAGAGCAGAAACTTTCAGGCTGCAGAGATTCTGGACCCCACTTCTCTTCTGCATGATTCATTTATTTTAAGGTGGTACAATAAACAGCCAAGAGCTCAGTTTTCCAAACTAGTTACTAGACAACCTATTACTGTCTTAGTTTGGCCAGTTGGTTTTGTGCTACATTTTTTAAAACAATCAGTTCTCAGTCTGTGCAGCTTCAGAGCTTCCTTCTCCTTGATGTTCAGTCACTGCATCCGGATGTGGAGGTGACGTTTGTGCTACTCTCAGTAACAAAATACACACAGTATTAGGCATTGAGAGAATTACGTTCAAATGTAGGTGTTAAATATACAGAAAGATGATTTCAACATCACTGAGTCTAATGGAATGCTTATCTTACCTTTTAACATTTGTTTAGACCACAAAGACCTATGTCTTTCCTTCATTAAGCTAAGGGAAGTAGTGACCCATTCACTTATTGATATTACGGACATTCTCACTCAGTGACAATTAGTAGTGTGTTATCTGCATAGAGTTTTATTCAATGTAAGCATTCGAATAAAAAAAGGCATCGGCAATTGCAGAGCACCATTCCAACACTAAATAAAGTTTAAAAAATCATTACCTTGTATACGCTTTGAAACCAATTTTAAAGTGCAGTAAAAACATCACATTTTATTTGTACTCAACAATGATGTTACAGATGCTGCACTCTGTGCTATTCTAGTCAGAGTTTCTGAAGGACTGCTGCGACAACGCCGTTAATTAGATTAAGAAAGATGTAATGTTTTAACAATGTGTCACCTAAAATGCACATAGCTTTCTAATTTGTTTCTAAGCACATATCTAACTTGACACGGACCACTTTAATCAACTCATGTCCTGCTCCTGCTGAGAAGCTGCTTTTTCCTGCCTAGCAGTTGACTTTAATGCTAGGACAATGTTAGCTTGTAGCATATATTTAATGCTAGTCCGATTAATCATATCCAGAAAAAGGTTGTTCTCCTTCTTCAGAAACTTACTTTTTAGTTTTGAATACTGTAAAATGTAATAAGCAGTATTTCTCTCTTTTACACTGGCATCTGTCTGGGGGTATTTGAGCACAGCAGGCAGAGCAACTCAGATGACAGACAGACAGATAGCTGGAGCATCCTCAGTCTCACTGTAAAAGTCATGGTAAAGCATAAAAAAGGCTTAGATTCAAAGTGGAAAACACAGATTCCACGAACAAAATCATTTGCACAAACCTAATACACTTTAATACAAGCCCTTCACATAAGAACAGGCTGTGGTTGTTAAAAACTGACCATGGAAAAATGTGGCTGTGCATCTTACCAAGGGTGCATCTGACATAATCACAGATAGTTAACAAACAAAAAGAAATGGAAAAAGAAGGCCATGATCAGAAACCTCAGCTGATAGCGGGTATCACATTGGAATATCACTAAAAATGTGGGATCAGAATAGAAGCTTGAGGAAATCCAAATGTTATTTTTTATCAGGTTCACCAAAAATGGAGAAAATAAGGAAGAATGGTGATCCTTTGTAGGAGTGGCATGCCTATCAACATTACTTCAAGAGCACATCAACAATCCATCCAGGAGGTTACAGAATAACAACATCTTAAAGTGGAACTGAACCCCATGAAAAAGCAAAACCCCGCCCCCAGACAACAACCAAAGTTCAACGTGTCCAATTACTTTTTTACATAGTGTCAGGCAGTGGCGTCTCTAGCATGATAAGTCAGGTGGGGCACAGTAACTCAACACCTGATAGTAGCAACTAATTATTTTGTTATGCATGCAATCTGACTTAGATTAATAATACTGATTGCTATTTTATGTGATTAATTCAACCTTGATTCAATATTAAATGAACCACATAAAATAGCACATATCTACACACTAAAAACGCAATTCTTTGTAAATGTAATTGAAGAATGAAACCTTTTTATAGCCTACCTGAAATTACAAATAAAGGTTCACTCGTCAGTGTTGTTTTTCTTGAAAAAAAATGCAGATCTTTCATCTGAGCAAACTTTTCAATAACTGTATAATATTTCAAATAATCCCCTTTAAATCTATAATAATCTCTTAAAATCCTTGAACGATGATAAAATCCACTGACTGGTGACGTCCCAAATATTTAATCTGTAATTTTCGCTCAATAGGCAACTTGCTAAATTTAGACTTTATCAAAACATCAACGTAATCTTTTTTTTTTGTCTTGGTAGCTAGCAAGGATATTAGATGGCTGCACACTTCTATACAACGTAACGTGAACATAACTATTCCAATATTTTAATGAGTTATGATGCACAACAAACTTTCGCATTTGCCAAAACGGGACGCATTACTTCCTGCTGTGGTTTGATACTTCTTCTTCGTCTAATAAATTTCCTGTTGACTGCACACCAGATGGCGCATTGCTGCCTTTCTCTATCCAGGAAGATAGCGGAATCTCAGCTTGGGGCCGGGGCATTTGTGCCCCTCGGCTGTCTGCTGAGAGCACCTTAGGCATGCACACTGTGATTTCAGATGTTCATCAGTTAAACAAACGATAAGGGGCCGGCCCCAATTGCTGCTTTAAGTGGATTTAGCCTACTGAGCTTGTTAGTATTCTGGCAAATACTTAGATAGTTATGCACAAATGTTTATAACAGAATCTTCTTGGTAACAGAATTGGTCTTTACATAATATTATTCGGTAAAGAACGATGCTGTTCTACTGATTAATTTAGGCATGCTGTACTTAGAGCTCCACAGCAACATCTGGTGGGGCCGGGCCCCACTGGCTCCAAATGCAGAGACGCCACAGGTGTCAGGTTGGTTTGGAAAGCTTTTTTCCCCTATATAAGAACTGGAAGATCTGAAACATTTAAATGTTTAAAAGCAAAGAAATAAGAAATACGTATTCAACTGTAGCTGTGCAGAAATCGAAAAGTGTGTTACTGCTATAATTTGGTCGCTGTTGTTTGTTGTTTGGTCTAGGGGTATGATTCTCATGTTAGTGTGAGAGGTCCCGGGTTCAGATCCCGGACAAGCCCCCAATTTATGTTACGTTCCCCAATCTAGTCTAGGAGTTAGGGGGAAACAAACATAAAGCTACCTAGTAAACAGAAGTCTCAACGGTATTTAAGAGTTTATTTTCTTACCAAGTGTAAAAGACATGGGAAGTTCAGACTGACAATTTGGAGCTTCAGGGAGAACCAAGGCCAACATAACAAACAAAACATCTCTAACTATAAATAAGAATTCAACCTACCTAACTTCATAGAAACAAAATATACAAAACCTACCAAAATAACCTACCTAACCAACACATAAACAGATGAAAAACTAGAAGTAACAAAAAGGGCAGTTCTCCCCTACATGGTTCAGCCTGAATACAAACTACATTAATTTGTACAAGTTACAGAGGCCTCCAAGCCTGCACAAACATGAATGGCAGTCAAAATGGCCAAAAAGTCCTTATATAGGGCGGGGCTGGTGATGAACTTGAGCTGTCCTGACATGGCAGCCAATCAAGTTGGAGGAAGAGCCTGAAACAAAAGAAGGTGTTATCTCAAGACAAACTGACATCCTCTTTAAGGATGTAACAGTCAGCCACCACAAGGTTGGCAGATTAACAAACAAGAAGTTTTCTGTGTAGAAAGATGAAGTTAGTAATGCTGCCTTTACACATGAAGAAAGCTGTCACTCACTAACAATACCTTAACTTTTTTTAGGGCTCCTAAAAAAACTGTGCATAAAGCTGTATTTTAATTTCTTATTGTTTGCTAAGGACACTTGCAGGTTTGTGCTGCACCCTCCCTGGTTTCCTTTGTCGAATGTTTCTCTTCTTGTCTGCTTGTCTGAGCAGCTCAGATAAATTAGGAAACGAACCCCAAGCGTCAGTCAGAGGAATCATTTCTCTGTTCCCCATTAAAACAACCGGACTACGGATCCTCCCTTCCCATTTTGCTGCCTGTCTCCTTCCATCCACGTTCCACAACTCATCTGTCAATCCTGTTATTTTGTGTGTCTCGGAGTAATGCCAACACACACACACGCACTCACACATACACACACACACACACACTCTGCTTTTTGAAGGAGTAAACCAAACCGGTGAGCTTAACACATTTCTAATGAGCTGCCGGTGAGAGCCTGAAGATTACTCATCTTACGACGTTCACCCACGTCAACCATGTATCATCTGCTCAATCCCATCAACGCCTTGGCAGAATCTCCAGGAATGAAAAAGATCCTCTATTCCGAGTGATTAACTTAGTTTTGCTGATGTCATAAAAATTTTAAAATCAGTGTTTGTTTGGCTGTTTCTTCATAAAGAAATGCTTCAGAGGATTTAGGAGGAGCTCTCATGTTGTTTTAAAGAGGCAGTTCTTCAATTACTGTTTGACAGATGGCATTGTCTTTAGGTATGCTGTCATACAAATAAGGCTGGATGGTTTCATCTATTTAGCAGTGACAGACAGAGCAACACAAACTGGCTGGCAGGTGTTAAAAAAGGCCTCCCCAGAATCCGAAGATCTTCCCAGCGTTTCATTAACAGGGAGCATCCAAGTACTGGTCCTTGTGGTTCTGAGCAAACGGCCGAGGCGTCACTACACTCTCTGATTGCAGAGATGAAAGTCCTTCCAGACAGGAAGTGAGTGTGTGTTTTTATTGCTGCAGAAAGGGTAATTTCTGCCCTGCAGCAAAAAAAAATCCCCACTCTTCTTCAGCGCCTCATCTCTCGCTCCAAAGTTCAGAGCTATTAGCCAATATTCAGCCTAAATTACTCGTCTGCACAATAAAACGAACGCGAAGGATGTTTTTATTGAAGCTTATTATTTTGGCTGTTTTTGTTCTTTGAAGTTATGAATATTTTCTTCTGTTTGGATTCATGAGTTGAACTGGTTTGTGACTTATCTGCCTCGCTCAGTCTTTGTTTGAGCACATCCTTCTTTTAATCCTAAAGAGTTACGAGGATGATACCCCCCCAACAAATATAAGTAAATATGAATGTTTTGTGTTTTTATTTTGATAAAAACAGTATGAAATATGGTAATAAAATACTATGTAAATATGAAGCATAACTCTGGTGCAGCACTCTACTGTATTGTAAAGATGAATCACTCAGTACTACACAATGAATGATATCTCTGAATAAAAAAAAAAAAAAAAAATATATATATATATATATATATATATATATATATATATATATATATATATATATAATATATATATATAATAATTTGAAACTACTGCTACATGTCAAATTTTCCTCAACATAAACTAAAATATATTATTAAAGAATATGTAAACATCTGTTTCTGATTTTAAAACGCTTGTTTCCTTTGGTTTCAGTCATTTCCCTATCATTGTCACTTGCTCAGTTCCTCTGGATGTTCCTTCTGTTTCCAATTCATGCCTAAAGGATTCAAATATTGTCTGGAAAAGAGTGGAATTTGCTTGCTTGTATCAAATTTTTATGCTTGTACATATTTGGAAAAATAAGCATGATAATTTTGTTTTTTTAAATGTATTTACTGTTCCAGGTCTTGTAAGGTAAGAATCACATCTAAAAATAAATAAGAAACAAGGTATTTAAGTATTAGTTGCAAAAAGAACATCCATAGCCATCACTGTATTTAGCATCGTAAAATGCCTTATTAAAATAGCTAAGTTTAAGAATCTTTCCTGTATTTGTAGATTATATGTCACTTTTATTCTCATTGAGCTCTGAAGAATCTGCATCTTGTTCTAATCCAGCCTTTTGTATGGATGCCACTTGATACAATGAAAGTCAGGTTTTATGGGAGAAGGTTTAAACGTACAAGTAGGACCAAAAACTATTAACTACTAACTACTAACTAGATGCTGTTCATCTTTTATTAACTCTTTGTTCTGTTGCAGTAATTTGTGCCATATGGTAATCTTAAAATGTGAAGATTCTAAGTATTTACCAAAATTATTTCTGTATTTCTCTGTAGTAGCAGCAGCGGTAGTGGTGTTCAGACCTTACATCCATGGGGGCTGAGCTATGAAGTCTTTACATTTTTCACATAATTTCGATTATGTTCAATGAAAAACATCAGTTGCGCCCTGGATTTGTTTATTGACAAGGTCCCAGTACTGGACAAAGACCCTGCTGTGCCCTCCACAACCTATGCAATATCCCAATGTGGCTGTATCTTAACAAAGAGAAAAAAAGCTTCATTACAAAAACAATCATGACACCTCTTCTTGAATTTCACAAAAAAATGCTTTCTCCAAGACACTCTCAAGCACTTATTACCACTCTCTGTACATCAGCAGTATTTCCTAACATGATCCTGCCACATAAAGGTATGGTTTCATCAAACTCCCAGTCACAACTTGGTGTGAAGTTTTTGAAATGTCAAAAAGCATGAATACACTTGAGCAGGGGTCTGCAGCTCTGGAATATTTATTTTAGCAATTCCTTGCACTGTTTCATGTATATTCTGCATGTACAATGAAGGCCCAAGGAATATTGTTTTATCATTTAAGTTGTCATTGATTCACAAGCTACATTTTTCCTCATCATTCCTCCATTATTTTTTTCCCTGAACCTTCAATTCAAAAAAAGAAAATGCATACACAGAAATAAAATTGTGGTTAATTTAACCACAAAATTAATAAATTTTACATAGTACATAGTTATAAAACATGAAAAGCTATTCTTTTAAGGATCATGTAAGTTTTGTGGCTCTAAAGAAATGGGGAAAAAAAGTCTGTTTAGATTGCAAAGGTTGCTGACCACTGCACAAGAGGATCACGCGACTATGGCATAATGCTGCTTCTATTATCGATTACACGGCAGGACCTCGATAGACTGCCACAACTTTAAATTACACTCTTAAGAGAGTTTTGTGCATCCTCACCTCGACCAATCACACTCTGTCAGGCCGAATGGAGAAACCAATAAGTTCCTAATATGCCCTTATGGACCTCACAAAACAGCCCTAAAAGATCATCTCTGTTCTGGCAGATGTTTTCTTTTATTATCTCATTGC
The DNA here is from genome assembly GCA_963556495.2 of Valencia hispanica. Taxonomy (NCBI): domain Eukaryota; kingdom Metazoa; phylum Chordata; class Actinopteri; order Cyprinodontiformes; family Valenciidae; genus Valencia; species Valencia hispanica. Next base: position 10,744,063 of record OY747720.1, on the reverse strand, counting down.
CGTGTTAATTTAGTATGAAGGGTTTAAAAATCACCCAATCTATTCTTTTAGATTTGGTGAATTTGGTCAGAATTTCTACATATTTAGTAAGAACTTGTAGAAATTGTATTTAACCATCAAACACCTAAATTTACTGTTTTAATAGATGCTTTACTTTTGTGTAAAACAATAAATGAATAAATCTGTCAATCAAACAATCCTCTTGTTGAATTTAAAACTATTTTCATTTGTCTGTTGTTTTTTTTTTTGTTTTTTTTAGCAAAGCAACTACTTGCTCCCAACAATTGTCGCCTTTTTTCCCTGCTACTAAAAGGCTTTTTTGGGTGTAGACAAGTGCATTTCGCTGATGTACAACCTGACTATGACAAGTAATCAAAAAATACATTTTTATAAAGAAGTTCTTTTGTTTTTTCGTATGTTTCAGACTAGGTACGATTTAGTGTAAATTGATCACAAATTATGTATCTGATCTCCAGGATGAGTATTCTCAGGGCTAAAGGGTTTGAAGATAAAGCACAAAAGACACACAAAAATGGTAATCCTTTTTCAAAAATGTTGGACAGGGATGCTGATTTGAAATAAATATTTCTCTGCATTCTCAAATACCAGAGGCTGAATCCTCCAATATTCATCCACATCACCCTCCTCACAAACTATCCTAGTCTGCCTCCAAGTGAGCCCGACGACCTGTAAAATGAGGTTTGGCCTTGTTCCACATTCAGCAGATCACTCTCCCCTCCGTCCAAACTGACACAACTCTCTTAATTTGATTGGCATATTCTATTTGTTACCATGCAGCTGAGGATTTCTGTGTTATTTCCTGCAAATTGGCCAATAAGATTAAAGAGAGATCCCCCCCCCCATTGATGTGAGTACTGATGTCACCACAGTGGGCAGAATACCCAAAAGATTTCAGGAGACAATTTGAGAGGAAATTTTCAATTTTGCAGGTCCCCTCTGTTTATTTTGAACATTAATTTGTTTGGTTCAAGGATGAGAGCAAATGCTTTAGAGAAATCTCTGGACAAGAGAGGGAAGCCAATGTAAACCAGTTTGCCAAATTCTTATCATAATTGTTGAAATTTAAATTTAAAAAAACATTTTTTTCTCAGTTGTAACTAATGTTGTAATTACAAGATAAATACAAAAATACATATATACTGCATATTTTCTCTCTTCAGACAAATCAGCAGAATTTTGGAACAATGCTAAGAATGAAAGTCCAATTTATTTTTTCTCTAAATGCACCCGCCACGCACCTTCCCACAGTATCTGTGTATCGTCCCATGAATCTTTCCTTCCATCCACATCAGGGAAGCTGAGCTGTGACGAGCGGGATTAGACTAATCACTCGTTCACACACAGAAGATCCTGTGCCTGCCGTGACCTTATATCTCAAACATTTTTACAGATTCTCATCGGTGGATTATTTAATGGTTGAGGAGATGCTCAGTTTCTGATTACATCACCTCACTTTCTAACCGAGAGACTTAATTTTCTAAAATAGATATAAAAAAGAGTTTAAACATATAAAATAGTTTCTTATTTTATATATGATAGACATATGTAGTCAAATGATACTGCATTCACTTAATAATTACATTAATTGCAATAATTTGCACACAAAGATATAGTATAGCATTATTTATGTTTTTGTGAACTATTTTTTCATGATGTATTTTAGTGTGATTTATTATTATTTAGGTTTAACAGATTATTATGTTAAATATAAATATATCCAGTTATTAATTATTTAGTTGAGGTTTTACAGTTATATAATACAAATATGCATATTAGATTAAAAAACCCTGCTGCTATACCCATATTTTTCTGCATATTTCTTTTACAGAAAATACATCTTGAAAATAGAGGTTTAAATGAATTCCTTCATTTTTACAACGTCTTTGAACATTTAAAGACTTAATATAAATTGTTTTTATCAACAAGTTAAAGACAGTTAAGAAATAACACGTGGTAGCCTGTTTTATTGAGTTATCAATTAAGAAAGAGATTAAATAAGAAAAAGAAACAGTAGTTTTTTTTATTTTTCATGCGGAGGAAGTTACAGCATATTTTCAAGCTTCAAATCTGTTTATGAAACAGAAAAAAATAATAATATTAAAATGGAAAAACGCCGGTAAGCTTGTGTTTCCTCCAACATTTAACCCCACTTTGGAAACAAAAGATGTTTAAGGGGGACAGGGGGAGTTGGAGGAAAGTAAAGGGGGGCAAAACGCAGGTCCATCAAACTCAAATCAAAAGCATTTACACCCCTCCTTTCTTCACCTCCTCCTTCTTCCTCCCTCCTGCATTCTAATCAACACTCGGAGCTTGTAATTTATGAAATGTAATTCTGCCCTCCACTGGTATGAAGAAGGTGCACACACACGCTTCCTCCTCTACCAGAAAAATAACTGAATAAAAAACCTGTGTATGTGTGTGTGAAATTAATTGTGTGTTTGGGGACAACAAGTTAAAGAAACTGGTGATTTTGATCTACCTAAAAATACAATTATCCTGCTGACTTTTTCCCCCTATTAAACATAATTAGCTTGCTATAATTTAGCTGTGATTCAGCAGGATAATAAGCATTTATTTTACACTCAAATTAAATGGAGTCGATGAATATTTTGTATGTTAGGAAAATAAACCTAATGCAGCACTGTCAAAGTGAAACTCTCCAGTAATAAGCCCCTCTAACTGAGGTGAAAAAGCAAAAATTTAAGGGGAAGTCTTTGTCACTGCGTTCAGGTAAGTCTGATCCCCCAGAGATGCTGGTTCTCTTGTTATACTCGGGTCTAAAGCTTCCATCCAACTGCTTCTTGTTTGTGTGTGTGTGTGTGTACTCTGGATTGACAGCCCCACCATCACCACCCACTGTCACCCAGTGGTGCCTCTGTCACCCCGGGTGATGCCAGCAGCAACGGTTGGGGAGGGATGTTCCTCTGAGAGTTGGAACAGAACAAAAACAGCACCTCCCTGACGGAACCACCTCAAACAGTTCAGTTCCTGTCAGCGAGAATAAACTGAGTCAACAGGCAGGCTGACGACTGTGTGTTTGTGGAGGATTTCATTTTCTGACAATGTCTGAAAGTGTTTTCGCATGCAACCAGGTTGGAAATAAACACATCTATGCTTCTTTATATATAAGTGCACAGTTGTCTAAATGTTTTTTTTTTAATACACCATTATCATTTTAGACATCCAAATTACCAAACTCAACCTAACCATATAACCTAAACTTCAGCTGCTTTGATAGGCTTCCACAAACTAGCATCAAGACTGGATTCATGCCTCCTGATTTCCAGGTCAGTTTTTGTGAAATTAGACAAACCTCTTTTTCTCTGTATCTCTCTTCAAGAGTGGCTTCTTGATCTGCCTGTTTTTTTTTCACATATTGGTAAATTTTAATGAATAATTGTACTACGAATTCAATCTATCTCAGTGTTGTACTTACTTTACTGATGTCAATTTCAGTTTATAGACATCATGATGTGATTTCCCCACCAACCTACGGTGGGCCCTATAGAGACAAAACACGTCAATCCCAAAACACATGCAAAACCCAAAACACTTGCAAATTCCAAAACACATTCAAATCCCAAAATACATTCAAATTCAAAAAACCATTGCAAATCCCCAAAACATATGGAAATTCCAAAACAATTGCAAATCTCCAAAACACATGCAAAACCAAAAACGCATGCAAACTTCATAATGGAATTGTTCCAGGATGCTAGGATGCATTCTGGTCTTCCATAACACCTCAGCAGTGCCACAGGCTGATAAAATCCATGCTATGCCGCATTGAGGCAGTAATTGATGCAAAAGGGACCCAAAATAAGTACTGAGTACATATGCATGATTATACTTTACAGAGGTCTGACATTTCTCTATTTAAAATCCTTGTTTTATTGATTTCATGTAATATTCTCATTTTCTGAGATGTTGAATTTGGGTTTTCATAGGCTGTAAGCCATACTTATCAAAATTATAAAAATAAAGGCTTGAAACATCTCACTTTGCTAAGCTGAATTACTGAAATGAATTAACTTTTGCACGATATTGTAATTTTTCGAGTTTCACCTGTAGACTTATAGAAGATCTGCATCTTGCGGCAAACCTTGAAGGACCTAAGCTTCCTCAGGAAGTCCAGTCTGATCTTTCCCTTCGTGTAGACAGCTTCACTGTTGAGTCTCCTGTCCAGTCTGATGTCTAGGTGAATATTGAGGTATTTATAGTGGGTGTCAGTGTGTCAATCAATCAATCAATCAATCAATCAATCAATCAATCAATCAATCAATCAATCAATCAATCAATCAATCAATCAATCAATCAATCAGAAATTATGTTTACAGTAATACTGTAGGGGCTTACTTACTTGAATGATGGCATTCCTGTAGTATTCCATAGCATGAGTGTGAAATCCAGTTCACGTTCATGTTTCATGGATGTTAAATGCATGTAGCACTTTCTTCATACACGCTTACTCGGATTTGTAGAAGTTTCAGAGGTATTTTCCTCATCGTTGCTGCTAAACATTACTACTCTCTCGTTACGGTCAAAACAAACTACTGCCTAATTAAAAACATTGATCACAAAATAACAGCGCTATTACAGAATGAAAAGTTTTGGTTCGGAACTCAGTACGAACATATTTATTTAATGAAGCAAACAATATGTAGATGCCAGAGGTCGGAACAAGATTAAACAAAAACTGGGTTCCCCTTAAGGCCTATTCTGTCTCCTATTTGGAATGTGGATTTACTTCCTTGTTTGTGTGGACACTAGGTAACAAAAGCACATTACAGCCTCTAGTGTCCCGGAGCACTTCCGTAGTGAATTTTTCATTTGTTCTGGAATGTGCATGTATTTTGGAGATTTGCATTTGTTTTGGAATTTGCATATTTTGGAATTTCCATGTGTTTTGGAATTTGCATATGCTTTTTAGATTTGTTTGGGTTTTGTCTCTATGGGCCACCATACCGACCAATTAATCTGCCAATACAGTAAAAAAATATTATCACTTTCTTCAAAAACGTTCCATAAAAACATTGTGTGCAACTTGTTAATTAGGGTAAAACATCCCACAGTTTTTTGCCATGTTACTGAAACTGGAAGCTCTCCATAGAGCCACCAACATTGCCAGGTGTAGGACTACCTGCAGAGAAACTAATTTCCAGAAGAACCAAATGTGATGGGCGAGGATAGTGATTTGAGATGGAGTTTTCCCTGACCCTACTAAATCAAGATGTCTCTACCTCAAGACGAAGAAACCTTGCTTTTAGTTTGTGTTCTTTCTAATCTAACACTGTTATGGCGGTGCGTTTGGTGAGAAACAGCTGCTCCGCCCACTCTCTCCGGCTGTCTGAGGTTCAGCTGGAAGGATCCTCATTAACAGAGTCTGTGAATTCTGAAAGTTTCACTGCTTAATCTTATTTCTTCATCATCTCATACAGGTCATGTTTTGTCACAAAGATATCTCAGGGAATATTTACAGTGTGCTCACTCCGTGATAGTTAGTGATGATAATACAAAGCTCTACGAGTGTTACATCATGATCAGTTCTTGTATTACAACTTTTATCCTTGCTATAGGAAAGCATTGTGAGGAGGGTCATGTGGCTTCCTTAAAAAAAAGTAAATGAACAAATTCTATCGTGATGGCAAAATTTCACCAATTTAAAATTGTACAAAGATATCATTGTTAGTGGTTTCAGATTTCTTGATTTACTTTAACCTCCCTCTTTTATAAATCCTACCAGTGTTTTCTATGAATCACATACACCTGTCTTTCCCAACCTAAGCCACACTATAACAATATTTTTGTTTGGCTATAAGTAAACAATAATAAGCACCAGGGGCAATCCGTATGGTTAGTGATTTTCAATCTAAATCAATTTGGGGCACCACCTGATTATCAGAAATTATTAGACAAATAGCTCTGTCTTGGTCACTTATTGTTCTGTGAATGTGATTTGGTGACGTGTAGTATTGTAAAGCAATTGCTCAATAACTCTAAAGCTACCAAAGAACAACAGTTGCTTGGGGTTCAAGCAACCAATCCATAATGCAAAAAAGAAGGAAAAAATAAATCATAAAAGGAAAATTGTGCAAGCTACAAACTTGCCTGTCTCCAAGGAGTATGCTGGCATATATTTTATGCTGATGATTACTAGTACTAAAATCGCTCATAAACAATGCTTGTAGCATAATCTTCCCCTTGCTTTGGGGCTTGCATCAGCCTAAAAAAATTCAAGCACATTATAAAATAAATAGTATGTAAATGTTTTTTCCTAAACTAATTATCTCTGTTTAGACACAGCCTCTTTCTTGGCGCTTTTCTGGTTAATGGTGAACCACGTGGATTTCTGGAATGTCTGATTGAGCCAGAGAAACATAGCAGCCGCTCTCTGTAAGCAACTGGGGCATACGGTTTTTCTCGCAGACATTGAGGGGGAAGCCGCTTCATCAACATACAGTACTCAGACACATATGTCTGTTCATGGAGAATCAATGATCCCATTCCCTTCCTGCAGAAACTCAGACGAGTCTTGTTTTTCGGCTAGTATGCTCAATGGACATGAAAATATTAAACCTCACTTGACATTTCTTTAACTCGTCCAGCGAGATCAAGACAATTAGATGCAGAGGACACCTCTGTCCAGCTATCACTGTGTAAGAGCACTGCTACATTAAGGGTTTTAATTCAGTGGGAACTCAAGCTGTGTAGAAATGACTCAGAGGATTTAGAGGGCATCATTCCCCAGTGTCAGCCCCAATCATGTGACCACTACCACTCCCTATTTAAGGAGGTCTCACTCACCTGTCATACGCTCTGACATCATTCCTTCTATGTCCCGAGGTTACTTACGGCCAGTCTTCCAGACGTCTCTAGCTTTCAGGTGTCGTTGGTCCCCTCCATCTCCAGATCCGTGTTGTCCACCTGATTCGACCAGTTTCTGTAACACCGGTCAAATCTGAATGATGGTCAACGATGACATCATGAAGTTTATAAAAGGGGTCGGCAGCGACTGTCTTTTCCCAGCGTTGCTTGGCAATGCAAGGAGACACGATGAATCCATGTGACTTCTGACCTCCGGGGCGGGAAAGAAACCACTTCTAAAACCTTCAAAGTAAATCCATCTACCCAGCGTCTGTTTGCGTAGCCAGCCTGGGTGAGATCAGGATTGTTCCTAGACAATTCTTCACGACGTCAGTTTGCAGCCGTCAGGCCTGCAACCGGAACCGAGATTCCGAAGAACCTCTGCAAAAAGTTTTGTTTTCTCCCTTTTGTTTAACTACGGACACATTTTGCTTCCCTCTTTGTGGACTGGACCTCCCTCAAAGCAAAGTAGGACTGAACCAGTTCACTCAACCTAATCTTGTGTCTGGGCAGATAAATAGGACGAGTTAGAGCTCATTCATTGTTGGTTAATGTGTTTTAAGCGCTGATCCTTTTGGCTCATTTAGTGTCGCTGCATGCATAGGTTTGTGAGCTGTATTATTTACGATGTGTTTTAAACTGGTTTTTATCCTGAGTGGATCCTACTCTTCATCTCTCTTTTCCTTGTTCTACCCTCTCTCTCTTCCTCTCTGATCACCTGCTTGGCAGGGTCGGGCTCGGTCTGACCTGCGTCTGCTGGTCTGTTAGCTGAAAAGTTAACTCCATTGTTCTTTGTCTGTTAGTTAAAGCTGTGGCCTTCCAGTGTACACCATGTTCTCTGCCCTATTTTAGCCAAAGCTAGTTTTATGGCCCTTTGTCTCCTTACATGCCGTGTGCTTCCCTCCATCTTGGCCCAGAGATAAGTTTATGGCCCTTGTCCTACAGCCTATCTCTTAGTTGAGCCACCTGGAGTAAGGGATCAGCCACCTCCCTTTCTGAACAAACCCTCACCTCCCCTGTTGAAAGGAAAGACAAATTATATTGATATTAAATTATTGATCATAATTATTGATGGTTATGTAAACCAGACAGACATTCGTTAACTCTGTGTCACAACAATTGGTCTCTTAGGTATGAGTGTGTTCATGCATTGCTGTCTGTCTCTGTGATGGATTCACAACCTGTTAAGGGTGTACCTTGTATCTTGCCCATTGACAGCAGGAAATAGGTACCATGTTGGGATTTGATAGGGATGACCAATGTGAAGAGGTCTGATGGACACAAAATAATTAAAACAAGGGAAACAATTTCTGCTCATTTCTGGAATACTGTACCCCACCTGATCTGATCACTGTTGTACCGTGGAGCTGTTTGGTGTTGATACTCTCTTCAAATCAAATCAAATCAAACTTTATTTATGAAGCGCTTTTCATACAAGAAGTTGCATCACAAAGTGCTTTACAGATTAAAATGACCCCACATAAAACCACCTTCCCTTCCCTCCCCCACAGATTTAAAAGCATGGTCACAGTTATACCCCCCTCCCCCCAACCCATCTCCCATGCACACACACAGTTAAAAGAAAAAGTAAAAAAGGACATTGGGCCGAGTGCAGATGAACCATGCAAGGAAAAGCCATCAGAGGAGCCATCTGCCCCGGCAGCAGTAGATTAACAGCAGCAGCCGAGGCACTGCAGAGGGCTGGAAGACCAGAAAGCAGGGCATTACAGTAATCAATTCTACTGGAGATAAAAGCATGCATCAGTGTCTCCGTATTGGCCCGAGACAGAATGGGGCGGACTCTGGCGATGTTCTTTAGTTGATAAAAACCTATTTTAGTGATATTTTTTATGTGAGGAATAAAAGTCAGCTCAGAGTCAAAAATCACGCCCAGGTTCTTCACTTGTAAAGAGAGATTAAAAGACAGTGATTGTAGTTTTGGTAAAAGTTTCTCTCTCTGAGCCTCAGGACCGATGACTAAAACTTCAGTTTTGTCCTGGTTGAGCTGGAGAAAGTTTTCTGCCATCCAGGATTTAATGTCTAAAATGCAGTTAAAAAGTGGATCCATTGGCCGTGTGTCATCGGGAGACATGGATATGTATAACTGTGTATCATCAGCATAACTCTTGAATTGATCTAGGTTTCTCTGTGCTGAGGCCTTTCTAGGTTATTTTAACACACACATTTTCTGGTGGTGTACTTTACGTTTTGGGAACTCCTTGTGTTTCACACCGTTTTTCTTGGCGTGGTAAGGTCTCGCTGGCAAGTTAGCTTAGCTTCATTCAAATTCAGTTAAATTCAAAAATACTTTATTGATCCCAGAGGGAAATTAAGTGTTGGTATAGCTCATATAATTAATTCTTTAAGGAGTTGTTGTAGATGATGATGGCTGTGGGCAGGAAGGATCTCCTGTAGCGGTCTGTATTGCAGTGAAACTGAAGAAGCCTCCGACTGAAGACGCTCTGTTGTTGTATGACAGTCTCATGAAGAGGATGCTCAGGGTTGCCCATATTTGTTTTTTGATTTTATGAAGAATCCTTCTTTGTAGGGATGTAAGAAAAAATCGAAACACCGATATATTGCGATATTTTATTTCCCGTTATTGTATCGATATTCAAAAAATATATATACTATGGGTTTTTTTTAGGATTTGAATGGAACCATTAATGATGACAGTAATTTTTTTGCAAAATTAAAAGCATGACTGGTAGTTTGTGGCTGTTGTCACCTTCTTCGTTCCAGTGGATCAACTAGTATTAGACTGGATGTGTTAAAGTATGAAACAGGTTGGGGCATTTAGAATGCTGTGACAGTTTTCCTACTGTTAAATTGAGTTTTAAAAATCACAATATATTGTCTTACTCATAGTATCGCGATATATTGTGATATATCGCATGGTGATGCGATATATCACAATATATCCCCTGTATCGCGATACATTTCGTATTGCCAGATTTTTCCCAATACACATCCCTACTTCTTTGCATCTGTTGTGCCATGGATAGGTAGGATTTGGCTATGAATAATAATTATGAATAATTGCTTAGGGCAATTATTAATAAGATTAAGAATTTTTGCATCATCATCTCCAGAGGTTCCACAGTCGTCCCCAGAACAGAACCAGCCTTCTTTATCAGGTTGTTTAGCCTTTTTATGTCCCTGGCTCTGATGCTGCTACCACAACAGATGATGGATGAAGAGATTACACTCTCCACAACAGACTTGTAGACGATCTGCAGCATTTTGCTGCAAACCTTGAAGGACCTAAGCTTCCTCAAGAAGTACAGTCTGCTCTGTCCCTTCTTGTAGATGGTTTCACTGCTCAGTCTCCAGTCCAGTCTGTTGCCAAGGTGAACTCTGAGGTATTTATACTCCTCAACCACCTCCACTTCGTCTCCCATGATGGAAACAATGTTTGACTTATCCCTGTTTCTTCTAAAATCTACAATCATCTCCTTTGTTTTGTTCACATTCAAGGTAAGACGATTGTTTCCACACCATGTCACCAGCTCTCTGTATTCAGCTTCTTGTCTATCATGGGGTCAGTGGGGGAGCTGGCTCCCTGGGAAGACATTTTGTCTCCCAGTCCTTCCCTCCCCATCCCTGGACACCTCTGTCCACCCGCTCCATCACTTTACCACTCATATAGGGTTTTGGGGCATGGGCACATCACTGGGGTGCAAGGAGGGGCTTCCCTCCTCGCTATCCCGTGGTGTCCTGGGTCCCAATTTTAATATACAACTTAGACACTCCCACTTATAACATTTTCACACGACACATATGTAGGGACTTTGGGGTGGGCACACTTTTCGGCATCCAGAGGGGGAGCGGTACAATCAGCTTCACCTCTGGTGCCGGTGCCCACTGTTAAAGCACATATAGACACTGAGGGCTCGGGGTGGGGGTTGGGGGATGTGTGGCTGCCTCCCCCACATCCCACCCCTCTGTTTTAAATGCACATTATAACAACACGCATCAACACCATACTCGAGCGGGAGGATGGAGGCTAGGGGTCTTTTCCCACCCCTGTTCGCTACGGGCCATCAGGGGTTGGGGTCCGGAGGAGGACAGGCGGTCTGGTCGGGGTCCTGGGCTGTCGGGCTGCTTTGCCACTGTGGGGCCCTTGGCGGTCTGCTTGTCTCCATCCTAGAAGGTAGGGGGTCCACCTCCCGGGTCCGGGGGCTGGTGGCTCTACTGGGGCATCAGTACCTGGACCTGGGAGCATAAAGTGTGCATGGGGTGTGTGAGTGAGGGTACAGTGTCATTTTTTTGGGTGTCTTGGTGAGTCAGTGAGAATGTATGTGTTTAAGAGGGAGGGAACGTATGACTGTGTCTGTATGTCTTTGTCTACCTGTCAGGTTGGATCTTGGTCTGCCCCCTCGCCTGGCGCACCTCAGGCCTTACACTTAATGGGGGGCCTATTTCCCCTCCGTCACTCCCCGCCGGTGACGGGGGCCCCTGCCTGCCGGTGCGCCGGTGGTCAATCCGGTGCGGACCTGGTGCGTGCCTGGCCGGGCCTGGGGGGGGCGGTGTGTCGGTCGGCCGATGCGCTGGGCCGATATCTTCCTTTGGTTGGTTGGGGCACCTCTTTTAGAGGTGCCAGGTTTGGGATTGTTGGGTGGTGCCTGCTCGGTGGCTCGGCGGGATGCGGATCCGGCGTCTCTGCTCGTTTGATCACCTGTTCTGTGCGCACCGTGCGTGGCCGGTTCATTGGCGGGTTGGACCGGCCCTGGCCCTCCTTGGATGCCTGGTCTCGGCGCCCTGCGTCACTGCTGCCCCCTGGGCCCCTGCATAGTGGCCGCTGGATGTTCCCCTGGGGTTCTCCTTTTCTCCTCTCTTGGGGGATGCGGTCGGCCCCGCCCGGGTCCGCCTGGGGCTCTGGCGGTCCTTTGGACGTCTTTGCTCCGATCTCCTTCATGTCTGCATCGATTCCTGGGAGACGGATTGATGCCTGCTCACACCAACTATCGAAACACTCTTATGGAGAAACCTTATATGCACCAGCATGCTAACACACACACATTGATGTGGGGTCTCTGGTGTTTAAGGATATATTCTTGGGCTGAGGTTTTCATTACTAGAGCTTAATTAATCGGTACCATGAGTTTCTCTGTGACATTGTTGTTGTATTTTTATATCTATTTTTGTGTGATGTGGTTGTGTAATTCTTAGTTCACAATGTTTGGTTGGTTTTGTCGATGTTCCTTTTTCGTGTTTTGTTCCCCCCCCCCTCTCTGCCGTCCTGTGGGTATGGAGGCAGACTTCAATGTTTTCCTGTGTTTTCTTTGTTCCCCTTCCTCTCTTGTATTTTCAACTCACCCTCTCTCATGACATTTTGTTTCCTACCTCTCTTCTTCATCTTCCTTCTTTCTTCTCCTTAATTTTCCGTCTCCGTGTCCATAACATCAGGAAATTAAAACCCCAACAATTCATAATAAAGATTTTTCACACATATATCAAGTGGAGTACTATAGCAAAAGCTGTACTGCTCCGCTTGTGAAAGTAAATCTGTTGGGCTTCTACTTGGTACTCAGACACCAATTCTGAGCTCCACACTGCCAAACAGGACACGTTAAATAAAAAAAAATAAAAAAAAATCTACAATCATCTCCTTTGTTTTGTTCACATTCAAGGTAAGACGATTGTTTCCACACCATGTCACCAGCTCTGTGTATTCAGCTTCTTGTCTATCTCTGATACACCCGACAGTTGCAAAGTCACAGTGGAAGTAGATGCGTCAGAAGTGGGCGCAGGAGCAGTTCTCTCTCAGAAAGGCCCCAAACTGAAGACACATCCCTGCTCCTTCTTCTCAAGGAAATTTCCCCCCACTGTGTAGCATTATGGAGTACGAGACCGGGAGCTGCTGGTAATCAAATCGGCACTAGAAGAGTGCTCTCACCTCTTCATTGGCACACCAGACCCCTTCCTCATCCTGACCGACCACCAGAACCTCATACACATCAGACAAGCCAAGCAGCTCAACCCCCGACAAGCCAAACAGCTCAACCCCCGTCAAGCCCGGTGGGCCCTCTTTTTCGAGCAGTTCAACCTTCACATTTCATGGCGACAAGGATCCCGGAACATGAAAGCCGGCACTCCTCTACTACCTTCTCTCCTCTCTCTCCAGTTCCTAGCCTCAACACCTGCTGTGGGCCGAGCTCTCCATTAACCTCCATGTCTCTTCTGCAACTAAGATACCACCTACCGTCTCCGCCTTCCTACCTCTCTCAAGGTCCATCCAGTGTTTCACAGTTCGCTGCTCAAGCAATATACGGCGTCCGAGCTGTCTCTACCTACTACCCACCCCTTGCTTCATTGATGGGGGACCCACCTACACAGTCCGCCGCCTTTTGTACTGCCATCCTTGAAGCCGTGGATTCCAATACTTGGTGTGACTGGGAGGGACACGGTCCCGAGGGACGCTCATGGGAACCCTTAAGGAACATCCTCTGTAAGTCCCTCATTTCAGATTTCCACTGCAAACATCCAGATCACCCAGGCCCTTCCGGAGCCGGGCCTTGAAGGGGGGCGCTCTGTCAGGAGATCATCAGCTCCAACCACATCCACCTGTGCCATTCTCCAAGCATCTCATTCATTGGCCACACCTTCATATTTAAGAGACCTTCACTCACCTCCACCTCATTCAGTCATCTGCTCTGCTAGTCATGAACTCCTTCAAAGACGTTTCTTCCACCAATCAAAGTCCTGCTCAGATTTGCCCAGTCCTGATTTCCTCTCATCCTCTAAGTTCTGCACTTGAGGTCTTGTTCCTTTTCAATAAAAATACAACAAACTACTCGTGGCCTGCGTAGTTTCCTGACAGCAGGGATCAAAAGAACAACACTAGGCTGGTTTAAATCATATTTGTCCAACATATTCCAGTTTGTTCATTCAGATGATAAATCTCCTTCACACTCAAGGGTTACCTGTAGAATTGTGCTTGGACCAATTATTTTTTCATTATATATATGCTTCCAATTGTTAGAATCATTAGACAGCATGGGATAAATTTCCACAGGTATGCAGATGATACACAACTATATCTATCCATAAATCTTGATGAATCCAGTCAGTTAGGTAGATTACAGGCATGTCTGGAAGAAATAAAAACATGGATGACTCTAAACTTTTTGCTCTTAAATTCTGACAAGACAGAAGTTGCGGTCTTTCGACCAGAAGCTCTGAAAAAGAAACTGCTATATAGAAATTGCACTTATTGGTGCATTAATTGTGTGAAGTAGGAATACTGCAGCGTCCCCAGCATAATGATGCACAATGGATGCTGGGACTCACTGAAGATCACGCATCTGGATGGGGGGCCCGATGTAGATTCCTTAAAGCAGTCCTATTAGATCTATGTGCTGAACTGGACCTGATGTTAAATCTACCGACCCGCCGGAACCATGCCCCCCGTCCCCCGCTCTTCTTTTTTATGTCAGGAACGCTGCTGGATGAACGCTGCGTCACTTGCAGCTCTTCCGTTTGTTTGTGACCCCAAATCAATATTTTGCGAGGATGATACTTTTTAAAAGTAGATTTAAAACGAACCTTTTCTGTCAGGCTTTAAATATCTAGTTTTAATTGTTTTAATAAATTCCAGTCTTATTGTTGCTACAAGAAGTAATCATATAGACGTTATTTAAACTTTATCGTGCATATCTTTTTTATCGCTTGTGCTGCTTTTATTATACAATTTTTTTATATTTTTACTCTCTTCTTGTCACACATTTTCTTTTTGCAACTGTATTTTTGTCTTTTGATGTGAAGCCCTTTGGCTGCCTTCGGCTGAGTAAAGCACTGATTGAGTGATTGATTGAAAGAAAGAAAAGGGTTTTCAGTGCCTCTACGAGCCTGCAGCTGTCTTTGTGGATTTACTTTCTCCGCGTCTTGGTTGCCATGGTTACCGGTGAAACGCCCCATATTAGCTGGCTTAAGTCTATGGAGAATATTCACTAGACACATTGCATAGACCGTTTATGGGAGAAAGTGGGTGTGTAGGAGGCGGGATATGATCCAAAAACACCTGTGCACATTTCTAGGGAGAGTGGGATTTATAAAGCGGAAAGTGCGTGCAGCTTTGCGTACTCCAAGTTTGATAGATCGGAAACTTACTAGGCGTAAGTAAAAAAAAGTTGCTGAGCTTAGGTACGGTTTTAGTAATGATTCTACGCAAAGTTTTACAAATTAGACCCCAGGAGTGATGCTGAGAAACCAATCCATGCATTTGTTACCTCAAGGCTGGACTACTGTAATGCTTTACTATCAGGAAGTCCACAAAATGTAATTAAAAGCCTTTAGTTGATCCAAAATACTGCAGCAAGAGTTCTGATGAATATTAAAAATAGAGATCACATTTCTCCGGTTTTAGACTCCCTTCATTGGCTCCCCGTTAAATCCAGAATAGAATTTAAGATCCTTCTTCTTACATACAAAGCCCTTAATAATCAAGCTCCATCATACATCAGAGATCTAATTGTTCCATATGTTCCCAACAGAGCACTTCGCTCTCAGACTGCATGTTTACTTGTAGTTGTAGGATTTCTAAAATTAGAATGGGAGGAAGATATTTTAGTTATCAGGCTCCTCTCCTGTGAAACCAGCTCCCAGATTTAGTCCGTGAGGCAGACACTCTGTCGACTTTTAAGACCAGGCTTAAAACTTTCCTTTTTGATAAAGCTTATAGTTAGAGTGGCTTAGGCTATCCTGAGCTATCTCTGTAGTTGTGCTGCTATAGGCTCAGACTACTGGAGGACAGACAGACCACTTTTCTTCACTCTGCTACTTTCTTTTCTACTACTCTCCAGTTGCATTATATGCTGTTATTTTGACTGTTAAATCTGTTTTCTCTTAGTGTTTTTCTCTCCATAGAAGGTACACCTGGTCTGGTATCCTGCGTGCTACAATGCTGTTTGCGACTGGGATGATGGTCTCAGCGGCTGAACATTCTCCGTCTCCTGTTATCAACTTTTCACTTTCTTAACATAGAAAGTACTCTCAAATCAGATCCTCTGTTCTTTCTGTGTCTATACTATGTCTTATTAAACCCCCAAACGGTTGTGGCAGGTGTTCTGCTGGATGTTTCTTCCTGTTAAAGGGGAGTTTTTCCTCTCCTCCTTTGCTACATGCTTGCGCAGTATGAGGGATTGCTGTGGCTGGAAGTCTGCAGCAATGGGACGCAACCTCAAGTTAACGACTCGATGCAATCTGCTGTGATTCCTTAAATAGGAAGCAAATTAAAACTTTAAACTAACTGGAATATTTGTATAATTGTATCAAAATGACTTTTCTGGTAAAGTGCCTTGAGATGACATCTGTTGTGAATCTGCGCTATATAAATAAACTGAATTGAATTAAATACAATAAAACGAAGATATTGGGGGGTGTCCACATTTTACCAGTCATTTAAAGTCATAAAAATGCACTTTTGCCACACTGCAGTTACGTTGTTATATGCTTAGGCCACTGGAGAACATAGTGTCCACTGTTGCAGAAACATTTCAAGGTTATGTCAATTAATTGATTAAGTAATTATTAGTAAAAGAATATGGGGTATATGGCATCATTATTAAAGTCAGGGAAGATGCCTTTCACCTACTCTGATGTAATTGTGTAACTCCTCAACTGTAAGGAGTGTTTTTGGTTAATTTGCAATGAAAACACATCATTAGGAGACTGAGGGCAGAAGTTGCTTACCGGGAGATCAGACATGATCTGAGTCAGAGAGAGTTCGAGCATTTGGCCAGACGGGCTCATGTACAAGACTGGCCGTAATAAATATAAGAAATGCTAATCCAGACTCCAGCCTCATCCACATGGAAGGAAAAAGATATTTTCTTCCCACAACATATTGGCACCCAACGTGCTCCTCAGTAGGCGAAGCTGAGCGTACAGAAGATGTTTTTTTTCTCTCCACCGTCTGAGTTTTGGACAGAGAAAGATTCACTGTCAAGAAACCCCTGCGTCGGTCGCCGCCTGAAGGAGAACCCCGGCTTCTGGGTGAGGCTCAGTCTGACACAGTGTGCTGAACCCGCAGAAAATGGACCTTTATGGTTATTTATTTTTTCCTGGGGGAGAGAGCATCAGCTGATAGTGGACTTTAAAACAGGAAGAAAGATAATAGCCAGACATAACTTTTTTTTTGTTGCATCGACTACCGACCGGATGAAACTGAGCTTGGAATAGAAGGGCGGACTTGCAGTGGGCTACATGCAAGGTCTATGTTAGTTTTTTTGGTTGCTTTTTCCGCTCTCCGTGTTGTCTCGCGAAGAAAGTTCAAGAAATAGAGAGCACTTCTCTCCTCCAGCGTCCTTCATGGAAGACTGGACAGTGCCAGAAAAAGAAAACACTGCTGTGATGATCGACAGACATTCAACTGAAAGTGTCCAGTGTCCAGAGAGGGAGTGGAAAGAGCCAGACTGTCCTCCTCCAATCCGTGCTCCATGAGGAGAGGGGCGCAACCAATTGGGCAATGAGCTCATGCACTGTCCCGTTCGATGATCACAGGGTGCAGCAAATGAAGAGGTTGAGAAGTTAGTGCAGGGTTGTTTTAAAGATGTGTTTTGGGAAACTTTTGGGAAACCTCTTCACCTAAATTCCTGGGGCAGCACCAGCAAGAGAGAAAAGGACTTTAATTCCTTTGATTCCAACACCTCACAAATCTCTGAAGCTTCAATGAAAATGGGTTAATTTGACATTTGTGAAGAATAAAGAAATGGTTGGTGATTTGCGATAAATAAAATGACGGATTGGGGACACTGACTGACTGACCTCTGTGTGTATGTTTGTCTTTTCTTGTGGGATATGTCCCTGTTTAAATGTTTGTGAGTAATGATTTATGTTGAATGTATAAATATAATTGTACATTTAAATTTTTTTCCACAGGGGCTCTGAGATAATGAATGAATAATGTGATGATTTGATCTGTCAGCCTACTACTTGTATAAACTGAACTAGAATTGAGTGGGTTTGTAAAGTGAAAATAAAGGTAATTCCACAAAGCTTGCTTTCAAAATAAGCTGGCCCAAAGAACAAGAGAACCAAGGTATCGAAGATAATTATAAAAGAGCATGCTAAAACAAATTGTTAAATAAAATGCCATCCATCCATTTTCTCTACCCATCCATCCTCCATTTAATGGAGGAACTTAAAATGAGAGAATTAACATGCCTAAAAACAAAGGAAGAATAAACAGTGATCTATGGTCTTCTATTTAACATCCAATACCCTTTATTGTAGACTGACAAGATTGAAAATAGCATTTGAAGGCATAGAGAATAAAAGCAATTCTATGAGGAGAAAACAACAACAAACCTAAAAAAAAACAACAACAAATGAATGGATTTTACCTAAGATGCTTAAAATGAAAAAAAAAATCTTATGGATAAGGGTATATAATTTTCTCTGGGAAAAAAACATTGGGAGCAACATTAATATTATGGGTTTTCAGTGCCTGCTTTTGGAAATGAGACGTCAACTGATTATTATCGTAAAGAGGACAAAAAGCTGAATTGTCTAATGTCTTGGATCATGTCATTTGTCAACAAGTGTGGAGAAAATATGGTATTTGGAATATTTAATATTCAAGGAAATACATATATTTACAAATACAGATTCTTAAGGACTTACAAGCAATCAATCATTCAAAGTTAAGTAGAACGCTTTCCACAATCCTGGAAGGTGACTAAAATGCTTTACTGATGGAAAAGACGATACACACAAGAACTAAACAACAACAAAAGCTTGTATTTACATAATAACAGCGGAAAAACATATTAGAGAGTCATACTAAAATAAAGCAACAAGAACTTAAGAGGAATGGAATAAAATTAAATAGAAATCAAATTAGGTTAAGAGTTTGTCAAAGGAAAGGATGAAGAGTCAAAACATATATTTAATATGGTAACATGAAGCTAAAAGAGGACGTTTCTTCTTCGCAGATAGAAACCCTTAGACAAATAACAATTCAGGACTCTTTCAAGGCCTTCTAATTGAAAATTGGTGCCTTTTGAATCTGTTGGAGCAAACCCAGGAGGCTGATCCTGATGAAACAAGGTGAATGATTTTAAACAAACAAAACTAAACTCAGAAACCAGTGAAGTGGTAAAGTCAAGTCAAGGTCAAGCTGCTACAGGCCAAGCACAAGTCCAAGTCCCAAAAAGAATCATCCAGTCGGAGTCAAGTCATTATTACCTGAGAGCGAGTCAAACATAAGAAAGTAGGGTGTAGATTTTAAGACAAAAATAATGGCACCAATACTTGGTTTACTTTATAAACAAATAAAATAAAGTACAAATACCGAAATTTTACTTAAAGCTCCACGCTATCACCAAGCTAACAAAGTAGTGGATGCAGAACGATAAAATCTGCTTGAAATTAATTTTAGAACAATAAATAATTGGCATGACGTCTGCAAAACGTACAGAGGTTTTAGGAAGTCATTACATTATCCAGCATTTTGACCTAATTCAACCTAATATAACAAACTAGTATTAGGATTGGCTGCATGCTAATTCCAATCATAGCTATTTCTCATGTCGTAGTCAAAGTTTAAGAGCTGCTCAAGTCAAGTCATCAGTCCCTGAAAGGTGACAAAAATCAAGACTTGGAGTCTGAGTCCAAGACTCTAGTATTCTATCCCTGTTAGAAACAGGCTGTGAACATGGGAAATAAACACAGAGACTCTGGATTTAAGAGAATTTAGCACTGCACACTGAAAAACAATGAACTTATGTAGGACAAAGATCAAGTGAAATACATGGGGAGGATTTGGCAGCACAGGTGGAAGTCATAACTGGAGATTAAAGATGACTACAAGGAATCCAGAGGAGGACTAACATAAGAGGAAAATAAAACAGACTTAATGACCTAGGGAAAGGTAAACCAATTTAACACAAAACATAAAGACACAAGGAGTAAAACAAGCTAAGAAACAGCAATGTAAAAAAAGAAACATATGGCAAGAACTTCTGAGAAATGATACAGGAATTACAAATATGAAATATAAAAATATATATCAAGACCTGAACTGAAATAAAATAGTAGATCCTGAAACATGCAAATGTAATTCAAATATTCAGAAATTGTAACACCAGAATAAACTAAGGAAATAGACTATAAAAAACTAAAAGGGCAGAAACTAATAAGCTTTAATTAAACTAAATACACTGGAGGGCAAATCATACAAATTATTAAAAACATCATAGAATTTACAAAAGGTTACATTACCTTTAGGTAATAATTAATAATTAAAAGGGTTCACTCAGTTTCCCCAAATAAAATCCAAGCACCTTTCAAGCATTTTCAAGGATTTTAAGCACCCATAAGAACCCTACATTAAGGCTGTCAAGATTAATGCTTTAACGCAGATCGATTGATTTGGAGAATTAGGGCGGGTAACACACGGTTCAGAACCATTTTAAGTTTATGTTGCAGGCCTGTACGAAGCCGGGGTGCAATACCGGCAACGAAAACCCTCTTCTGCCGGGTTAACAATACAGCACACCAAAAGTGGCTCACTCCGCTGGTGTCCACCCCTCCCACAAATGGAAAGCGTTGCACAAAACTTCTCAGCTACACTGGAGCCGATGTCGTCATGTTGACACTTTCATCACATCTCCGCAGATCAGCCACTGGTCTCCTCAGCACTTCTCCCCTGCTTCTCACTCAAACACACTTCTACATAAAACCTAATTACAGCAGTCAGGTCTGGCTTATGCAAAATAAGTCTGTCAAGCAATTCTTCCACCGACCTCAGTCTCCGCAAACCTAGACTGTGGTCTCCATCTTTTCCCCCTTCTTCCCAGCATCACCACGGCTTCTCTTCCTCACAGCCTTCTAACTCGCCTCCTCCTTCTGTCAAGTTCAGTCGTCACTTGTTCTCCTAAACCACTTTAATATCTATTATTATCAGTCCACAGTCCTTAGACGAATCATATAATTAGTCAAACAAACATTACTACACATATGTAAATAACATGTCACTTTCAAAACGTTTCTTTTCTCTCTTTTCTTTTTCCTTTACCAATTTTCTCAAACTAAAAAACACTTGTAAACACTCCGGTAAAGTACATCATCATTAGGATTACACATTTACACAACATATTACTACATTCACCCAACTTCTTATTTTGATATAACTAATACCAAACCCTGTTATAGTTTGTTTGTAACTTTTAAAAGGTATAAAGGCATGGCTTTAACCAGGGGCTACAATAAGATTTAGCTGTACTACCTTAGCTATACTTCAGCTGCGAGGAGGCCTAACACTTCTTCACAATAGATCTTAAGCTCAGTGATGGAACAAATGAAGAGAGATGCTCTAAATTAAATTGGCAACTACAACTATAGCTAATAGCTATGAAAACAGAAATTAATAATAAACTTACCAGGGTCAGAGGCCTTGGGAACTCTATGTTCCCAATTTCATCAATTAGATAACAGCTGTCTGCTTCTGGCCCGCGGGCCAAAATTTGGGAAAGTTTAGACGTTTTTTGGAACATATTTCGTTCAGCAACAACCTGAGTGAATGGAGAATGACTGAAGCTTTGGAAATAAGTTATGCTGATGAAGAAAATATGCCCTGAGAATGTTTTCAAAGATCGCTCTGAACTAATTTAGAAGAAATTTGTAAAATAAAGATAGAGCTTTGGAATTGTCTCATGAACTAAAAGTCGGTTCTGAAAACATGTTTGAAAAGCAAATTATGAATAAACTGGGGATTTCAGTAAAACATGGTTTAAAAAAGCATATTTTTAAAGAAAGAGGTACTAGAAACGTTTTAATATGGGAATGATGTCTCAGGGGTTCCAGCAGCAGAACTAGGATCCCACAGTGATTGATTGAAACTTTTCAAGTTACGTTCATAACCTTCGACTTTGATCAATTTATTCCCCAGGTACAGGAGAGCAGGTGAAGCAAATTTAACCATTGAGATTTCCTTTGCTGTGTATTAACTTTTATCTTCACAGGTTTACTCAAGTAGCAATCACTTTAGAAAAGTGTTCACGCTGGCTAATAGCAAACCTGAGACAGGGGACCAATATTTATAAGAAAAAGATGGAATTGGATTGCTGATAACCTATTGGTAGATAATGTGGATTCAATTGGGGTTTTGGTCAAATTTAAATATAATCACAATTCTGAAGAAGAGTTTATAGTATAATGGCATTATACTAGAAGCAGTGGAAAACAGGGGTTTTCAAATAGGGTTCAAATTCAACTTCAAACAGTCACCAAGATTAAAGGGCTCTACTGGTAGGAGGATATTTTGGTTTTTGGGCATAAAAACTAAAGACCTTCAATCAGGGGAGGAGTGGGGCAATAAAATCCACAGGGAAAATTCTGACCGCACCAGCCCCCCCCTCCCCCCCTCCAGCCCACTGGATGAAGACCTGGATTATGTTGTTTCTTTACGACTACGCATTTTGGAAGGACTTACCGGATATATGAACCCTGACCACTAGATGGCACTAGACAAATGCACATTATTGACAATAAATTATAGGTTTAAAGCTTTTATGGGTTTCCCATTAATAAACAGAAGCTGAAATATAACATTTATATACATTTGGGGAAAGGAACTATGGATAATTGGATGAATTTCCCTTTGGGGATCAATAAAATATCTATCTATCTATGTGTATAAATATATATTATGGGTCAGTAAAGATATTAGGTATTATACTATTGTTATATCATGTTATATATTACATTATAGTCACATCAAATTCAATATTAGGCTTTAGCTATATAATATATTGTTCATAACATTAGGCTATACATTATAGTTACACTCTATTCTATATTAAGCATAGGCTATATAATATTCTATGTAAGTTATATTATAGTTATATTCAGTATTAGGCTTTAGCTATATAATATATTAAATAACAATAGGCAATATATTATAGTTACACTCTATTCTATATTAGGTTTAGGCTATATGATATTCTATGTAATTTATATTATATTCAGTATTACGCTTTAGCTATATATCTACAGCATGCCCAATCAAAAGTGTAGATATGTCCTGCTATGTTTTATACCATTTAATTGGAAGACTAAGCAAAGTCACGTTCGTTTCCTTGTATTTTTATTGGGTGGGAAGGCACTCAGTTTGGGTGGGCATTGCCCACCCTTGCCCAGCCGTAGAGCCGGCCCTGTCTCCACGATCATTCTGTGCAGTCCATTCAACCAAATCAGGGTGAAACAGTCTCACTCACAGGGCTATACCACAATCGACATCCACACAATGACATAAACACCTCAATTTGGATAATACAGAGAACATACTTGTTTGTTTTTTAGTACTTTGTAAAACATAAGTAGGGCATATTTAGCATGCATCAAATGTTTCTTGCCAACTGCCATTAAACCGAAGTTTATTGCTTATTGTATTAATTCAAATTCAAATTCAAAAATACTTTATTGATCCCAGAGGGAAATTAAGTGGGGTTTTTTGTCATAAGTTTTAAATGTCCTACGTTTTTGAACTCACCATACATTTCGAACGTTCCTTGAATGCACCACAGTGTGAGATGCCGATGCAGTAGTACAGACAAGCTTCTGCCTTAATTCCCGTCAAAAGATCGGTCTTATATACATGCATGTTTAATATTAACTACCAAACAACTTCGTTTGTTAGTGGGTGAAATGAACCGAAAAGGTTTATGATTGGTCAGTGGACATACTCTGATCATGCTGCATATACATGCGCAGATCATTCCCTTTCTGAGCGTTGGTAAGGAGCAAGCTGTGTCTCTAAACTGCAGGAAATATCGGCGACAAAGTTTCACAGAAAGTAGCTAAGGGTGGTAAGAAATGTTGCTAGATTTGTCGCCAGGTACTTTTTGGAAAAAAAGCGACAAAATCGCTAAGTTGGCAACACTGTCTGAGACGTTCAGACTTGACCCGCAATCGGTTCATTGGATAAAAGCATTCCCAATTCCCAAGAGGCTTTGCTCCATTCTACATTAATTATGTTGATAGATAGATACTTTATTGATCCCCAAGAGGAAATTCAAGGACAAACAAACAAATTAAATAGTTTTATTTTTTTAATCTGTGACCATGAATGTTCTGCAAGATAAGACAATGACTAAGATATAGAGAATGAACAACTGATATAAATACTGGGTAGACGCACTGCACTAAAAATTCCTGGGTTATCTTGCCAACCCAACAGTTGGGTCAAGGCTGAGCGTTGAAAGGTTGGGTCAGTTTCTTCTCAGTGGACGGATGAGCTGCTGCTGAGATCTCGTGAGAGCTGTGCGTAAGTAATATGGCGGTAAACTGGTAAAACAAACAAACTTGGGTAAAAACAAACCATAACATTTGAGCCAAATATAGCAAACGTTTAATAATAATAACCATTATTTTGTATTTCTCCATAAACAAACTGGACGAGGAAACCTTGCACAGCCTGGAAAGCTACTTGGACGAGTGCTTTGACAACATTGTTATGGGCAAGCCACAGAAATCCACCTCTGCTATGCCGACAAGCACACCATCACAGAAATGCACCCGTTCTGAGGCCAGCACCTCCACCATCTCTCCAGAGAAAAGCTACAGCGATGTCCTGGACTCAATAGATAAGAAGCTAACCAGCCTGGACGCCCGTCTGGCCCTGGTTGAGGTTCTCCATAAAGAATTTCAAGCTCTAAGGGAATCCCTGGAGTTCAGCCAACAACAGGTAGCATCGCTCGCTGCAGAAAACCAAACGCTTAGGGAGAGTGTAAAGAAACTCACCGAGGGGATGATGCAGCTGTCCGGATAAAGTAAGAGGATGAAAGAAACTATCTTGGATATACAGGAATGGGGAATGCGGGACAATCTTGTTTTTTCCGGGATCCCAGAACAGGCTGAGGACGACGCTGAATCCACCGTCCGAGATTTTCTCCAACATCGGTTAAAGCTCCCAAGCGACACGGTAAAAAACATCACTTTTCACCGCGTCCACCGGCTCGGAGGTAAGAAGCCCAATAACAGCCGGCCACGACCTATTGTTGCTAAATTCGAGCATTACAAGCAAAAAGAGCAGGTCAGAGGCCAGGGCAGAGAGCTGCGGGGAACGAATTACAGCGTTAACGATCAATATCCGAAGGAAATCCTGGATAGAAGGCGCGTTTTTTTCTTCCCAATCAGAAATAAATATATCAGTGAAAGCACCAGAGCTACAGTAGCGGTAGATAAACTGTATGTTAATGGTAAGCTGTTCAGGGACCCCCAGCTTACTCCTTGGCTTTATTAGTCATGTAACACTGGTCAGATAAGAGTTGCTTTATCAGTCAACTATAATGTAATGTTAGCACAGCTCTGTAAAGTTGTTTACATTACTCAATGTGGGCGGGGCCAGGGCAAATCACTGGGATACTGGCTCTTTTTTCTTTTCTCATCTTCACATGTCTATCACCAAGTGTCTTTGTCACTCCTTTTTCCTTCTTTTATCACTCACACACACACACACAATTTTTTCATAATATAACTATTTCTTTCTCTCTCACCCTCACCCTTCACACCTTCACAACTTTCTTCTATTTCTCTCTTTCTTATATCTCGGCTTTTGGATTTTCAATCAGGCAACCCCAAGCACAAACTAATAATACACCTGGGTTTATCTGTTTCTATGGTGATATGGACTTTAAAACTTTTGTCTCAAAACTATGGCTACTCTAAGGTTTGTCACATGGAATGTTCATGGAGCTGGCACCAGAGAGAAAAGAGTTAAGACTTTTAACCAGCTTAAAAGATTGAAGGTAGATGTCGTTTTATTACAAGAAACCCATAAATCTACCTCAGCTGCAGATGATCTTAAATCCCCTTAGTTTCCTAATGTGTTTTCTGTATGCTATAACTCTAGACAAAGGGGAGTAGCAATATTAATAAATAAAAATGTAAATTTTACAGTAATAGATACAGTTACAGATCCAGAGGGTAGATTTATTATAGTAAAACTATCTATACATAACCAAAAGTTATGTATTGTCAGTATATATGGTCCAAATGTCGATAACCCCTCATTCTTTCATTCCTTCTTCTCGGTGCTCCTTGAACACATGGATTGCTCACTTCTTCTTGGGGGCGACCTCAACTTTGGTTTAAATGAAGAAATAGACAGGCTCAGCACAGCAGGGACTCAGCGCAGCTGGAAATCTATAAATATACTCAAACAGTACATGAGTGATTATGGACTTTGCGATGCATGGCGATCTGTTCACCCCAATGACAAAAAATATACTTTCTTCTCAAATGTCCACCATTCATATTCTCGACTGGATTATTTGTTAGTCAGCAGCTCACTGTTGACTGACATTTCAGACACTGAGATACACCCTATAGCTGTTAGCGATCATGCTCCTGTTTCTCTAACTTTAGTAAATAAAACAGAAACACCTCAAAGCAAAAATTGGAGATTTAATATATCCTTACTTAAGGATAAAGAATTTATTAAATATTTTGAAAAAGAGTGTGCCTCATATTTGGAATATAACGACCTCCCTGGTACGTCGCCATCCATTCTTTGGGAGGCAGGAAAAGCTGTGATTAGAGGTAAAATAATCTCATTCTCATCAAATAAAAAGAAAATGGAAAAAAAACGTATTCAGGAATTAGAAGAAACTATTAATTCATTAGAAGCTTCTCTAGATGAGGAGAGACTAGGCAAAATCCGTAAAGCAAAGCTAGAATTAAATCAAATTATGAATAAATAGACCCAGTTCTTAATTCAAAGATTTAGGATAGAAAACTTTGAACAGGGTAAAAAATCAGGTAGATTTTTGGCTAACCGGCTTAAAATTAATAAAGAAAAAACAACTATATCTGCTATTAAAGATCAGACCGGGAATACAGTATATGATCCTGGAAGAATAAACAACACATTTAAAGAATTTTACGAGGCTTTATACTCACCAGAGATAAATCCATCAGATCATGAAATTGAACAATTTATGGATAACATAACACTACCTAAATTATCTGAAAGTCAAGCGATGGCCCTGGATTCACCACTAACAGCGGCTGAACTCCAGGAGGCCCTCCAAGGCATGCCCAATAAAAAGGCTCCAGGCCCAGATGGATTTCCAGCAGAGTTCTATAAAGAATTCTGGAATATTCTGGCACCAACATTCCACAGAATGCTGCAGGAAACCAAGGAAAATGGCAGACTCCCACCAAATATGAATTCTGCCTACGTTAGTCTTCTAGTAAAATCAGGTAAAGACCCTTTGTTTCCCACCAGCTATCGTCCCATATCCCTTATTAATGTTGATCTTAAAATAATCTGCAAAGCCCTCGCAAAAAGGATAGAGAAAGAAACCCCTCTTATAATACATCCTGATCAAACTGGTTTTATTAAAGGGAGACATTCATCCACAAATTCACGTAGATTAATAGATTTAATAGATTTTTCTTACTGTAAAAACATTAAAACTAATATATTATCTTTAGATGCAGAAAAAGCATTTGATAGAGTTAACTGGAAATTCTTATTTGTAACCTTACATAAATTTGGCTTTGGAAATTCTTTTATAAACTGGTTGAAAACATTATACAGTTCACCAACAGCATGTATCAGGACTAATAACCAAACATAATCTAGGTTTTATCTTCAGAGAGGTACCAGCCAGGGATGTCCTCTCTCTCCCTCCCTGTTCGCTATTTTTATTGAACCACTAGCTGCAGCAATCAGGCAAACTCACAATATTAAAGGCATAAAATGCCGTAACATAGAACATAAAATCAGTCTTTATGCAGATGATGTATTACTTTTTCTCCAGCATTCACAAACCTCTTTCTCTCAGGTAATCGGGTTGATAAACTCTTGCACAAATGTTTCAGATTATTCTATAAATTGGTTAAAATCTACAGTTCTTCCATTCAATTGTTCTGTCCAGAATCCAACTAATTTCAGGTCATTTTTGAAATGCCAGGACATGAATCAAATCCTGTGAAACTGAGGGCTCAGTTGGCTATGACGTAAGGTTGATGTTTTGCAGACTAAAGCACCCAGAGGTTAGTGTTCTTGGAAGATGTTGATGGACATTAACTTTGTTACAGTTCTTCCATTGGCATTGTATTTGAAAATTTCAAGACATTAAAATGTTCAACATTTTTTTAAAGATCTGTAATTGCCTTGAAATATTTTCATTTACACGAATGAAATAAGCTGTGTTTTAACAAACAAAAGCTAAAAGTAATGAATGTTTATTTTTTAAATTCCCTGCATTTTTATTGATTGTTGTTTTCTTTGTTTTAAAAAAAAGTACGATTTATCTGATCAATAAAGAGTTGGCACATACATTGTGTTAATTTTTGTTTGTTTATCGAGTTATTTATTTAGCATAAAAATTGTTTCTATAACATTTTATTGTATAATTGGGTTATTTCAACCTAAGTATTAGTAATTTAATTACCAAGATTTAGGGTTTTCTTTTTAACCCATGTTTGGGTAGCCTTATCTGCAAAGTTGGGACATTTTAACCCATTTTTAAGGTAGAAAACGTAACCCAATATGCTGGGTCAAACCCATAACCCAACCCTGCTGGGTTAAAATAACCCATGGCTGGCTCGGTCCACATTTGACCCAGCACTTTTAAGAGTGTAGGTAGCTTAATTGGGAGTGTATGGCCGCTATTTGCGGTGAATTAAATAACGTCAAGGATTTTGATAAGCACAGAGTCAGGCCGGTCGCATTTGCCTCGCGACCGCTTAAAATGTGATCCGCTGTGTAAATCCTTCAGCCGGCCGACCGGGAAAAGTCCTGGTCGTCCCGATTGCCTTTAATGAGGATTATCTAAACATGGATCTTTGATCGATTTCCTCTTGCATAAAGAGTTAATTAAGCTTGGTTCATTAACTTAAGTTGTGGAGTTAGTTTAGGATTGCTTGATGCAGCAGCTGCATCAAGGTAATCTGAACCAAACTCCCACATCTGCTAATTCTATCTAACTTAATCACTTTCTTATAATCAACTAACTAGTCCTTTGAATTAGCTCACATATGTTGGGACTAACATGCTCTAACACTTAATAACTCAGCTGGAGATCATATCAGGGGCCCTCCTAATTGGTGATCCTTCCCTTCCGAGAGGACACAGAGGCTGAGGAGAACCAGAGGTGGACCTTGAAGTCACGACATGGAGCAACTACAAGGGAAGGGTGCACAGTTTAACACCAAATCCAGATTTAATATCTCATTGAGACTTTCTAAAAGAGGCTACATAACATCTCTATCTGTTGGATTTTTTTCTAGAGTCCTGCCAGATGAAGTTTTGCCGTCCTGAAGTGGCAGGGAGGTCGTCAGTTTTCCCACCAAAACGAATGAAGTGGTGAACAAAGAAACACCACAAATGCTGTAAATAAGACATCTTGTTGGGTTTTTCGGTTATTTCTCAACAAGGTCACCTCAGTGAACGATCCCTGGTTACTTTCAGCTAATTCCATGGCCAGCATGATTCATGTCTGATTGAAAATAGATTGTTTGATCAATGTCTATATTTTGTCGGCTCTGCTCGCACCCATTAGAAATTGTATCAACATCTTGAAATATTTCTGTATTTTATGGGCAATACTGTGGTGAAAGAAAAAGAGGAATGTTACAGAAACATTTCAAGGTTATGTTTATTAATTGATTAAGTAATTATTAGTAAAGCCATTTGGGGAATATGGCATAATTATGAGTCATTGAAGAGGCCTTTCACCTACTCTGATCTAACTGTATGACTCCTCAGCTATGAGGGGTGTTTTGGTTAACCTTGCAATGAAGACATATCATTAGGAGATTGAAGGCAGTAGCTCCTACATAGAGAGAAGACATGGGCTGTGTCCAGATTCAGGGGTTGGATCCTTCTAAGGACCCATCCTCGCCGGTCTAAGCAGGTCGGGCCCTTCTTTAACGGGTAGACCGGATGTTAGCTACAGAAATGGAGGTAGAACTTGTGGTGAACTTTTTCCTCACTTTTGTAATTTTGTAATACACGTTCTCATAAGCACAAAGTGGGCAAACAACTTCTACCTCCATGCCACAATGGCCGAGTTCTCCACCCCAGTGAAGAGCTGCTCATTCTCCCCCCTGAGCTTAATCAGCGTTGCCGTCTGCTCTTTGCTCCCTAAAACATATAACAAAAGGCTTATTTAAAAAAAGAATTATCGTAATGCCAACTCATTAAAAAAAACGGCTCCGCCATACCAGCTTATTCGTAATTACTATTGTTATTATTTATGATAAATTGTAATAAAAACGGATTAGGATGAAAAAAAGAAAAAAGGCTAAAACACAAGCGCTTTAACATTTTACTTTTTTTGCACTGCCAGATTTTAATAAACTTTTAAAGCAGTATTCTTCTCTTGCTCCGTCTCCCCCTTCGTCTGCCATTGTGCTGGAGCAACTCCCGGCTGGCTCGCAATGCATCTTGGGATATGGAGAGCAGTAAAGATACACCGCACCCGTCCTTAGAATCGGGGGGGAAAGAAGGACAGATTTGTGGGCCGTAATTTAAGGACTCTTGAAGCATACGACCTTAGAAGGATCCAACCCCTGAATCTGGACACAGCCATGATCTGGGTGTGAGAGACTTCGAGCATTTGCCAGACGGTCTCATGTACAAGACTGGCCTTAATGAAATATAAGAAACGCCAATCCTGACTCATCCATTTGGAAGGAAAAAGATATTTTCTTCCCACAACACCATTTCCTTTACTCTGCTACTGTCACCGACTACTCTTCAATTCAGAGGCAGAGTGGCAATCGGGCTGAAGGATTTACACAGCAGACCACATTTTAAGCGGCAGCGAGGCGAACGCGACCAGACTGACTGAGCTTTTCAAAATTGTTATTATATTAACCGCAAATAGTGGCCATGTACTCCCAATTAAGCTAACTAGAGCGTCCACCCATTATTTATATCAGTTGTTCACTCTCTATATGTTAGTCATGGTCTTATCTTGCAGAACATTCATGGTCACAGATTAAAAAAATAAAACTATTTGTTTGTTTGTTCTTGAATTTCCTCTTGGGGATCATTAAAGTATCTATCTATCTATGGAGCTCCAGACGTCACGTGACTCTCAGAGCGAAGGCGCCATGTTGGCAGGCATGAACGTCATCAAAATGAACGTCGCCAGCTGTGATTTTACTCCGTCTGAGTCACGTGACTCTCAGAGCAAAGGCGCCATGTTGGGAGGCATGAACGTCATCAAAATGAACGTCGCCAGCTGTGATTTTACTCGGTCAGAGTTTACTTCCCATTTTAAAGCAGAAGATGTTATTGTATATACCGGGAAATTAAAAAGATTAAACATATTCGACGCTAACCATGCCCCTAGGATATTTTTTAAAACTTCAGAAGCTGTCAGGGCGGACCTTTTACCGGACCTGAGATACTCTCACAACGGCGTTCATTGAGATCCACATCATAGCACAAAGAACAATGTTGGCTATATATACTCGCCCCAGAAGAATATTTGCAATAATAAAACGCATTCTCTTTGCAACCCTTGCAGTTCTGTGTGGAGAAACTTCAACTTCAACTTATAGTTCAGAGTCCTGCAACAGGGCGGGTACCCGCGGGTGACTCGCATAAGGTTGTTACATCATAAAGTTGTGAAATCAAATTTCACGGGTCTGGAAGGAAGTTTATTTGATGCGGGCGGGTTGCGAGTGACAAATAATTGTTTTTAATATTTTGTTTAAGACTCCCAAAGAAGATTGTGTTGATTTATTGTGATATGTGGAAAGAGCATGCCAGAATATTCCTCCAACTTTGTGCTGACAGCGGATTATTCTCGCTATCTAGCCATCCAGCGCTGCAAGAGAGACTTTACTGCAGCGGGATTTGCGATTCATGAACTGAGAACACAGTCAAAACCAGGGACTGTAGACAATTTTTCATTTCTGCATATTGATCAATGCATCAAATACATTTTAGTTATCATAAATTTCAGAAAAATATCTCTGGCAGCGCAGGATGCCTAGATAACGAGAACATTCCGCTGTCAGTTTTGCGCTGAATATTCTGGCATGCTCTCTCCACAAACACAATATATCAACACGATTCTCTTTTAGAGTCTTAAACAAACAAAAATATTACATAAATATTTTTTCACCCCCAGTAGCCTAAAGAAACTTCTGCCAGACCCTTGAAATTTAATTTATGTATTTTTTCATCTTTAAACGAGTACCCGCAACTTGCAGGACTCTGCCCTGAACGTGTTTGCAGCGGGCCACGAGTCTTTTAAAATCTCGACATATCCACTGCTAAGAATACTGCAACATCTTCACAGAAAGAAAATATGATTGTATAAGAAAGTGGAATGGAGTGATTTAAATAATAGTCCGTTCAGAAACCCAGATTATGAGGAAAATGTGGTGGGAGCACAAGTGGATGTTTGAGTATAAGAAATACCGCATCAGGGTTATAAAAGTGGTGGGGAAAAATGTAATCAGAAATGTTGCTGGGGACACGTCCCCTGCTAAAATGACACCTATGCCCTGACATTTACAATTTCCTGATCCATTTTCCCTCGTCCTACTCCGGAGCATGGCTTAAAGAGTAACTAAACCCCAAAACAACTTTTTTTTGCTTCTAAACTGTATAAATGGGTCTTTACCAATGCAGTCTTTCAGTTTCTGGGGATTTATTTTACATTTTGGTGTAAACTTGATTAATTCTACACTTTTTGGTCTAAAAACGTCTTTGTGCTGCTGCCTTAGGGTTGAACTGTGGCTACTGCATTTGAATTTTGTGATTGGTGGAGAGTGGTACATCTCTACGTCACAGGCATTGACTGAGTCACAGCAGTCATGGTCTCACAGACACGCCCCATGAGTTTGGGTATAAAACTATCAGACATACCGGCCCTGTGGCAAGTTTGGAGTTGAATTGCGTTTTTCAGGTTACCATTATTATCACATTAGCAGAGTCCGGTCTCTCAGTGGTAATGCTAACATAGGCTAACGTTCAAAACAGATGAATGTTGATCAGATCGATCAGTCGCAAAACTGCCAATGTCGCAAAATTTCCAATGTCCATGTTTCAGTGTCACATTAAGCGAGCTGTCACTGTCCTCCGGTACACACCCCCACGTTCCCCCCTCTGCTTTTCCTCAACACTTGGCCATACCCCTCCGTGCCTCCTGGCACCGCCCACTTTGTAGAATTTTTCAAATGTTATCTGGGGGCGGGGTTAGGATTTTTCAGGGGGTTCAGTTACACTTTAAAGTATATAAAAGTCTGGAGGGATATAAATGGAGACAATCGGGGTTTGTTATCGGTATCCAGATCTGGAATCTTCCTGCACAGAATTGCATTGTCCTCGGGAGGGAGACCAGTCCTCCTGATTTTAGTTACCATGAGTAACAGGCAGTAGCTAGGTTATGTCTGTGTGCAACATCTTGTGTGTTCATTAATCTCAGGAAATAATTAAAGTATTTTTATTTCTAAAGGCATCATTGTAAAACAGAGAGCTGTCAGTTTGCATCACTTAATGATACAAGAGCAGTTATCAAACAAATGGTATTAAATCTGAATTACAGGTGAATCACTCCCAAAGACTAAATGAAACGGCTTAATTTTTCCCTGATCGCTAGCGCGTTTCATGGCAATCATCCATCGTTTTCTGCGTTCTGGATCCTTGGTAATCCTATTAAACATTTCTCCCTTATCTCATCCGCGTCTGTTATGGCATCCTGGGGCGCAACAGGTATCCACCAAATTTACTGTTTCTAAGTTTGGATTAGCTGCAAATAACAACAACTCCAGGGGACTGCCTGCCACAATGGCGCCCAGTCGATTTGAACTGTTGCATGCTGGGAGGAGTGACATCAACTCCCGGAGCTCTATATATCTAATGTAGAATGGAGCAAAGCCTCTTGGGAATTGGGAATGCATTTATCCAACGAACCGATTGTGGGTCAAGTCTGAACGTCTCAGACACAGTGTTGCCAACTTAGCGACTTTGTCGCTATTTCTAACGACTTTTCAGACCCCCTTAACGACTTTTTTTCCAAAAAGTACCTAGCGACAAATCTAGAGACATTTCTGACCACCCTCTACTTTCTGTGAAACTTTGTCGCCGATATTTCTGCAGTTTAGAGACCCTGCTTGCTCCTTCCCAAAGGGAAAGATCTGCGCATGTGTATGCTGCATGATCAGAGTATGTCCACTGACCGATCATAAACCTTTTTCGGTTCATTTCACCCACTAACAAACGAAGTTGTTTGGTAGTTCATGTTAATTCAAAAGTAAAAAATAAATCTGCATGTATATAAGAACAATCTTTCAGCGGGAATTAAGGCAGAAGCTTGTCTGTACTATGCTGCATCTCACACCTGTGGTGCTTTCAAGGAACATTCGAAATGTAAGGTGAGTTCAAAAACTTAGGACATTTAAAACTTATGACAAAAAAACCCCACTGAAAATAATACCATAAGCAATAAACTTCGATTTAATGGCAGTTGGCAAGAAACATTTGATGCATGCTAAATATGCCTTACTTATTTTTTAAAAAGTACTAAAAAACAAACAACAATATTTTCTGTACTATCCAAATTGAGGTGTTTATGTCATTGTGTGGATGTCGATTGTGGTATAGCCCTGTAAGTGAGACTGTTTCCCCCTGATTAGGTTGAATTGAATTCAATTCAATTCAAAATTACTTTATTAATCCCAAAGGGAAATTAAATGTTGTTGTAACTCATTATGCAAGTTCCTTCAAAGATTTGTTGCAGATGCTGATGGCTGTGGGTAGGGATGATCTCTTGTAGCGCTCTGCAGATCTGAAGAAGCCTCTGACTGAAGACGCTCTGTAGTTGGATGACAGTCTGATGTAGAGGATGCTCTGGATCTATGGCGTCTTCTTTTCAAATGCACTGCACAGAATGATTGTGGAGCCAGGGCCGGCTCTACGGGTGGGCAATGCCCACCCAAACTGAGTGCCTTCCCACCCAATAAAAATACAAGGAAACGAACGTGACATAGCTTAGTCTTCCAATTAAATGGTATAAAGCATAGCAGGACATATCTACACTTTGTCAGGTTCTGTGGATTTTGCTTTTTTTTCCCCTTCCACTTAATTTCCTTCCCCTCTGTACCCCAAGCTGCCTTCTTGTTTTGTCCCTCCTGTTTGTGTTTAAACTTAGTTCTTTTCCTCATCTAGTTTTTTCATGTTAGATTATTCCTTGTCTTTATTAGTTTATTCTGGTACTTCCTTGTTTCTGTATCTTCTTGCTCTGAGATGTTTTCACCTTTTGTTTGTGTCCTCATTTGTTTCCTTAGTTTATTCCCTCCAGATAGTTTACTAATTTATTTCTTCCTTCTGCTCTCTAGTGTTTCCTTAGGTCCCCTTCCTAGACTTATTATCTTTAGTTTCTTAAGAGTTTTCTGTCTCCCAATCCATTTAACCTCTCTTCCCAGTTGTTGATTGTTTCCACCTGCTCTCTCTGTCTCACCTGCATCTGATACCCCTAATTGGTCATTGGTCTCCTCTCACTTCCTCATTTCCTTCCCAGTGTATATTCTGCTTTCATTCAGTCACTACTTGCTGGTCCGTCATCATTCTTTAGCTGCCTGTTCCTGATTCCTGCCCAGTTCCTGTTTTTCCTTCCTCATCCCAGTATTTTTGGTTCTCCGAGTTCTGTAAGTTTTTGTTCCTTGTTTTTGGTTATTATTAAATCATTTAAATGTCATTGTTGCTGCCTTTGGGTCCTTTAAAATCCAACAAACATGACCCACTTTTGATTGGACGTGCTGTGGATATATAGCTAAAGCTTAATACTGAATATAACATAACTTACATAGAATATCATATAGCCTAAGCTTAATAAAGAATAGAGTGTAACTATGATGTATAGCCTAATGTTATAAACAATATATTATATAGCTAAAGCCTAATATTGAATATGATGTGACTATAATGTAATATATAACATGATATAACAATAGTATAATACCAAATATATTTACTGACCCATAATATATATTTATACACATAGATAGATACTTTATTGATGCCCAAAGGGAAATTCATGCAACTAGCCATAGTTCCTTTCCTCAAATGTATACAAATGTTATATTTCAGCTTCTGTTTATTAATGGAAAACCCATAAAAGCTTTAAACCTACAATTTATTGTCAATAATGTGCATTTGTCTAGTGCCATCCAGTGGTCAGGGTTCATATATCCGGTAAGTCCTTCCAAAATGTGTAGTCACAAAGAAACAACATAATCTGGGTCTTCATCCAGTGGGCTGGAGGGGGCTGGTGCAGTCAGAATTTTCCCTGTGGATTTTAGTGCCCCACTCCGCCCCTGCTTCAATTATGAAATATCTACATGTTAATTATGCTGCAGTTAACTTCATGTTTTCTCTTTTTTGTAACATATTTAGCTCTGACACCTACCTGGAGGAGCCCATAACTTTGTTTTCTCTCTATAGATGATACGATTTGGTCTATCTTTTTGTGTTTAACCTGTTTTTAATGTACAAAGCAACTGAAGGGGCTTCTGCTGTAACAACAACTGTAAGTACTCTGTATTTGATCCGATAGCATGTTTAGCTGTGGTTTCCCAGCAGATTATGCCACTCAAGGAGCTTTTGTTGCAATTGACATTTTATTTTTTCTTAAAAGTACAGCTTGACCAGGGCTTCTGTGTTCTTTCTGTGTCCGTTCCCCATTCCTAAACCCCCAGCCAGTTTCAGTAGATACCCACACATATTTTGCCAGGTTCTGATGGAGGTTGCTTAATGGTAAAGGGAGTTGTCCCCTCCAATGTTGCAAAATACATGCCCAGTATGACAGATTGCTGCAAAGTATACAACTTGATGCAATCAGTTGTCCACCGTAACTAGATGCTCATTCAGCTGAGGCAGGGGCATGGCTATGGGTGGGCCTGGGGGCGGGCTAGGACCACCCACTTTGGACCAGGACCCACCCACATAAATGGCTTTCTCAAAATAATAAGATAATTAGAACTAATTATATATAAAACTAAATTTTATTTTTGAGGGATGTCACTGAAAGTCATCCTAAAAAAAAGAGCAAAATTTGAGGTTTAATTTACATCTTTACAAGACTTGCTGTCGTTGGCTGTTTTAAACTCTCCAGACAAGCTAAGGCTAGCTGTGAGAGTCGTTTCTGTAGCCAAGTCTAAGATTGTAGTTTTGAATTGAACATTTTTATTGAAAATATTAGGATCCCTAGCTAAACATTCCAGACTAATCCAATAAAGTACAGTTCCATACATTAAAAAAATTAAATGTGACAAGAAATTAATGTACATTGATTAGAAAAACTGTTAGTTAAGGGAGTTTTCTTTAAAACACATTGCTACTATATTTGCCATAGTCCCTTGGGAAAAGATGACCAATCGCTGAGCAGACAGAGCGTAGATGATCCACTCCATGAATTTAATTGACTATATATTTCTGTATCTAAACTGGATCTTTTTGCCTTGAGACATTTGTTCTGAATATGCACTATGTTGATAAACTACATAGAATTTTACGAAACTAAGGTCGTAAAGGGTAAACTGCTATGTCTATCTTAACACCATTTCTGTGCACTGGGGAAACGTTTCCTCTCTGACACCATCTCATAAAGAAAAAACTCAAATGTGTGTCTGTTTCTTTGGAAAACTCAGTCAGAGTTGCACCAGCCTATTTTCATTTTTCCCCTGCATCCACATCATGTTTCAGATTTCTAGATGTGCTTTCCCCCTCTGTCAGCTGAAAAGTTCAAACCACTCTAATGTGGTGTCTTGAAAGGTGAAACAGGACAGGGTCAAAACACACGAAGGCAGGAAAAGTGACACATTTCTCACTGTGTGAAGCCACCAGCTGCTGACTTTCTGCTCAGCCAAGTGCTCCTGTTCCTCTTCCTCTGAGCTTGTCTCATCTTTTGTTTGCTCTGAAGTTTGACTTATACACGATCAAAAATCCCAAACAGATGAGAAGTTCAGGAGGAGAGGAGCAGGTACAGATGAAAAAAAGATCTAAAAGTGTTTCCAGCTATTGCTGAAACAATCCAATTACCATGCCTATCAAACTTAGCTTCACAGGTTATGGCTTCTAATTGCCTGACAAAAATTGACACTTCAGTCGTAGCAGTGTAATATAATAGGGGGCCAAATTAAATTTGATCGAGGGGCAGAAAACGATGCTATCACTCAGCAGTGCGGAAAAGGGGAGATCAACTAGCATGATATAATGGATCAAAACTGAAAATGATTCATTAATCGCATTGGGTTTTCCAATAATGGAAATGACACAGTTCAGACGTCTTCCTAAAAACACTATTAATTAAAGGGATGATAGATCTAACAAGGCATAGAGCCCGGAGAAATCTTTGCACCTCTTTCATCCCTGTCAACTTCTCACTTCTCTTCCTCTCGTTTGCTTTTTATCTCCCTCTGTTTATTTCTCTGATCTGTTGGTGACTCTTCTACACTATGTGTACCGTTTTTCTCCATATTTATACCATCAACCTGACATCACTGCTGAGCAGAAGATTACATTAAAGCCTTAATACCTTTAATATCTGTTGGACACATTCATAACCGTCACTTTTTCCTGTTTATCATTTCTATACAGAAGGATTTAAGAAAGCTTTGGTGTTGTCAATTAGGGTTCTTTAAAAAGTATGTATTTTAGAGGCCGAACCCTAAAGATTTTAAAGATATTCAACAAAAATAAATTAAAATGTGCTTTTCCATTTTTGTAAGCATGTAAGTAACTTTAAATGGCACCTTTTTGAAAGTAAACCCTAACAGATGAAGCATTTGTAGTTACACCTTACTAAAACCAGACAGCAGTACTACTTATGGATTGAGATATGCCATCTGGAGCATGCGTACCAATTGCTGTAAACACAAAAACAAGGGAACACTAAAAAGAAAGTTTGAGCAATAGATGGACGACTGCATATTGGCAACACAGATAAGAGATGGATTAAGTAGTGTTAACCTTTTGTACAAAGGAAACCTGGATGACGTTTACAAAAGTACACAACCAAAGTTCCATCTTAGCTTCAAGGATAGAAAATCCAAAGGCTACGATATAAAGACAACACAGACTTGGATACCTCTGGCAATGAGAAATCAGCAAGGCCATTGGGGTGCATGTGGGTGTTTGTTATCATAAAGTTTCCTAGCTAAGAAAACTGTTTTATCATGGTTTTTTATGTTTTGTCACCATAGACACCTGTTTAGAAGAACTACTATCTCTAAACAGACAACATTTCTGACTTCCTCCTCCTCACTGGAAAAAAAAAAACTGTTCATGTTATGAACTGAAATTCATAGCAGAGACTTTACTGTCACAAAACTGTTGTTGCATGCCTTAAATGCATTTATGCCTGTATTTCTTGTGTAGTAGTTGCATCACTATCACTCCTGCAACTTTTAGTTGCATTTTCGGCTAAAGTGCTTGCTAGCTTTTGACATAGACATGAATATAACCATCATGAGTTGCAACTCAAAACATAATTGGAAAAACTTTTATTTTTGTGGTCACTTCACTAGAGCGAAGACATTGTTACATTGCTTTCATGGTCTACCAATATGCATAATGCATAATAGAAAATCCCAAATTGTTTTGACTATAAGCATTTTTCTGCGGTGAGGTTGTGATGATTTACTATCATGGAGGTAGTTATGTCCTAAGTGTAGCAGCAGGGGGAGTGTATGTAAGATGTGGGGCCCACATGCACTGAGGTGGGTTAGTGGGCTGCTGGAGACTACGTTGTCCACTGAAGTATGAGTGTGACTTCTTATATACTTTTTGAATCATTCATTTGCACTTAATGCTTTTTTTTCTGTGTGTGTGTGTTTTAAGAGAGGCATTTTTTCTTAACAGTAAAGAGGTGGAGTCTCATTCACTCGTTTAAAATGCAAATAATTGTGTTTTTATTGCTTCTTTTGCACAGCTCAGACCATAACACATGGCCTGAAATAGCAGAAAAATGAAAGAAGAAAAAAATTGTTGACGATGTTTTTTTTTACTCAATTTTTATTTTATTTTTTACCTTTTTTCAAACAGTGTTACAGTACATGTACATACATTATATAAAATTTCTTCCCAGCTGCATCTATACATAATTATTCATTCAAATAATCAATAAAATTCTTCACAGACAAAATCCAAAATATTAGACAAGCGGTTGGTTCATTAACGCCAGGTTCAGGTTATGAACAGTGTCCACGGAAAATCCGTTTAAACACCATGAAACAGTTTGAAACACTGAGACTGCTCTGACCAAAGTCATCAATGACATCCGTTTGAATACTGACAGTGGAAAAATGTCAGTGTTAGTTTTCCTGGATCTCAGTGCTACATTTGACATTACAGTGGACCACATTATTTTACTCAAACGACTGGACAACTGGGTGGGTCTCTCTGGCACTGTACTAAACTGGTTCAAAACGTACTTAGAGAACAGGAAGTACTTTGTGTCAATAAGTAACTTTACATCTGAGCAGACGGGAATTACATGTGGGGTTCCCCAGGGTTCCATCCTGGGACCTCTTCTGTTTAACATCTATATGCTCCCACTGGCACAGGTAATAAATAACAACAATATAAGTTACCATAGCTACGCAGATGACACACAGATATATATATTAGAATGTCACCAGAAGACCAAGGGCCTGTACAGGCTCTTGGCAAATACATTGAGGAAATTAATGATTGGATGTGCCACAATTTTCTGCAGTTGAACAAAAACAAAAAGGAGGTAATTGTCTTTGGAGCTAAAGAGAAAAGATTGAAGGTCACCACGGGGCTTCAGTCCATACACCTAAAAACCACCAACCACGTCAGAAATCTGGGTATAGTGATGGACTCAGACCTAAACTTTGAAAAACACATTAAGGCAATCCCAAAATCAGCCTACTATCACCTTAAGAATATCTCAAGGATAAAAGATCTGATGTCTCAGCAGGACCTGGAAAAACTACTCCATGCATTCATCTTTAGTCGGCTTGATTATTGTAACAGCGTCTTTACAGGTCTACTTAAAAAATCAATTCGGAAACTGCAGCTCATCCAGAACTCTGCTCCTCGAGTTCTCACTAAAACCAAAAAAGTGGACCACATCAGTCCAGCTCTGAGGTCTTTACACTGGCTGCCTGTCTATCTATAAAGCTCAGAATGGTTTAGGACCAAAATACATCAGTGATCTCCTGACCCAGTATGAACCTACTCGACCCCTCAGGTCATCTGGATCCGCTCTTTTATCAGTTCCCAGAGTCAGAACCAGACATGGAGAAGCTGCTTTCAGCTTCTATGCTCCACATGTCTGGAACAAACTCCCAGAAAGCCTCAGATCAGCTGAAACACTCAGTTTATTTAAATCCAGGTTAAAGACCCACCTGTTCTCAGCTGCTTTTGATTAGATTTTTATTCTAAGTTTTAAATCTGCACGGCTTCTTTTACTTTTGCTTTTTCTGCACCCTGCTGTAATGCTTTTGATGTTTTATGTAAAGCACTTTGAATTGTCTTGTAACATGAATTGTGCTATACAAATAAACTTGCCTTGCCTTAAAACCTTACATCATTAAATGCTTACTCCAAGAGACGCATCACCCTTCTAACCACAAGAAAACAAAAAGAGGAAAAACAAGTAAGGCAAGAAAAGAAAGAAAAGGGAGGTGCAGTGTACTTTACATACGGGATTCTATATTTCGTGTTAAGCTTTACTGCATTAGCAAGGGTAGACCTGGACTCCATCGTCCCTCAAAAACGGTTCTTTGGAGCCTTAACGTGTATGTGATCTGTTCCATTTGATAAAGGTCCTATACTTTCTGGATTAATATATTATAAGTGGGGGGTCTGTCATTTAATGATTATACTCTTTAATGCGACTTTAAGCAATATGTTGAGTAAATATTTCTTGGCCCTCCCCTCTGTTCCTTCAGGATTTATCCCTAATATTGCCACTGCAGGCTGCTGCGGGATGTTTAGTTGGAAAACTCTAAGTGCATCAAATACCTCACTCCAATAGAAACTTAATTTAGAACAGGACCAGAATATATGTGTTTGATTAGCGATATGTTCCCCACAATTCCTCCAGCATACACTTGAATAAGCTGAGCCAATTTTGGCTGTTATTGCTGGTGTCCTGACATATCTAGTGATTATTTTCCACTTAAATTCTCGCCATGTATTTGAATTTGTAGCTAAGTGTGCCTCAGTGCACACCTGGCTCCATGTATCCTGTGGCATAAGTGTGTTCATTTCTGTTTACCATTTCTGTTTATTCTCCAAGGAGTTATGTGGGTTCATAGATAGAAATGCATGGTATAGTTTGCTTATTATTGCTTTGTCTCTTTTCCCTGATTGCACTTCCATAAGAAACTCCTATCGGGGTTGGCGTTATCAGTGTTGTCCGTTCCTTGTGTGCTGTCAAGAACGTTTTTAATTGTAAATATCTGAAAAGATCCGTCTTTGGTAGATCAAAGTCGTCTTTTATCAGTTTTCTCTGTTACTTGTGTGCTGTCAAGAACGTTCTTAATTGTAAATATATGAAAAAAATCAGTCCTCGGTAGATCAAAGTTGTCTTTTAATAGCTCAAAATTCTTATGAATTTCACCATTAAATAATTGTCGCAAATATACCAATCCCTGATCTGACCATCTGCTAAAGCCAGCATCTAGGCTGTTGAGTGTCAAGGTCTTCATATATCCACTGATGAGACTGTCTTTGGCAACCCAAAGGTTGATTATATCTTCTTCCAGATTCGAAGAGTAACCTTTGACCATTCTGCCATTTCTTTTATGGGTGTATCTAGAAAAGATATAATTTGCATGGGTTCTGGGCACATACTTTTCTGAATGTTAAGCTACCTAGTGTGTGCATCGTTCTGTATCCAAGCTTTTAAAGGCTTCATTTGTGCAGCCCAAAAGTAATACTTTAATACTTTGAAGCCCAAGTCCACCATCTAATTTACTTAATTGTAGGGTTTTGAGTCAATGCCCAGAACAGCAAGATTACATGTTATGTCTATGGTTGAGGCCATCAGAGGGCCGTCAGTCTCTCTGAGGGGCTTTGTGTGCTTTGGTCGAGGCAATTTTTGAAACTTTTGCTGCTTTCCAAGCTTCAAAGCCACAAAAGCCAGTAACAAAGAAGTTCTGCTAGCTGAACTTTCAGGGTCGTCCCCTGAGCGTCAATCAATCAGAGCGTCTCACTGTAGTGACATCACTACACATTTAAAGTAGCACTGAAAGCAAACCTCATCCATACACAGCTCCTGGAGCAAATGGTTATACTCTCCAAACTCAGAATGCCTCTCAAGAATCGGGTGTATCGGGTGTTAGCAAATAAAGCCAAGCCACTCTCTCGATATGATCAGTCATTGTTTAAAATATCTAGCAACAGAGGAAGCCCCGCCTACACACGTTTATTTTATTTATTTTTTGCCCAGCAAGTGGCGGGCTTTGCAAGCTTCAGGCTTAGAAATGAATATGCTTCAAACTAGTCTCTTGGTGAGCATTTTTTGATGGCGACAAAGGGTGCGGTGTAACGCGGCATGATATTTTATGCTTTTTGGAATCCTACCACCTAACTCTATTGCCTCCTTTTTATCCACATTCACATTGTATCCCGAGTAATGTCCGTACTGTGAGATTAATTCCTTTAAGTGTGGTATTGTTGAGGATGGTTGTCCGAGGAAAAATAAAACATCATCTGCATATAATGATACTTTATGCTCTTATCTATGATGAGTCATATTAACATTGTCTCTGATAATCTGAGCAAGCGGTTCAATACTAATGGCGAATAGCAGAGGAGATGGAGAGTAGCCTTGTCTGCATCCTTGTTCTAGTGTAAACTTCTCTGATCTGTATCCGTTGACTTTGACAGCTGCTGGTGGAGATGAGTACAGTGTTTTAATCTAGTTTACAAAATTAGAGCCAAATTTAAATCGTTCTAATGTCAGGAACAAGTATTACCAGGAGACCAAGTTGAAAGCCTTCTGCGCATCTAGAGATAAAATC
Source organism: Valencia hispanica (assembly GCA_963556495.2). Taxonomy (NCBI): domain Eukaryota; kingdom Metazoa; phylum Chordata; class Actinopteri; order Cyprinodontiformes; family Valenciidae; genus Valencia; species Valencia hispanica. The sequence goes on along the minus strand of OY747720.1, from coordinate 10,700,200 downwards.
ATTGATTTCAGTTTTTGATCTTTTTGATGGAATATTATGTTTAGTAGACATGGTCAATTATCTCCATTGTATCTTTCAGTTATAAATCCTGTCTGATCAGGGTGGATAATTTCTGATTAACTGATAAAACTCATTACCACAACCGTCAGGTACTGGACTTTTGTTGTTTTGAAATGTTGAAACCACTTGCTTAATCTCCCATTCCTCTATAGGCTCATCTAACTCCTTAGCTGTCACTTCCGGGAGCTCAGTCAATTTTATGTGATTTAAGAATTCTATAATTTCAACGTCATCAGAGCATGTATCTGTATTTTTATGTACGGATTCATAGAACTCTCCAAAGGATTTAGCTATTCTATCAGGTCTTGTGACATAGCTGTTCCCTCGTCTCCGGCCACCCTGGTTGGGTTTGACTTTTGCTATGGACTCAGAGTTTTTTGGACTATGTCTTTGTTTTTGTCTAGCTCTACCCGTTGTCCTGGACACCCTCCTCCTGCCGTGGTCTGCAAACTCTGGTTTGTGCGACAAGTGGCACATTGGGGGGCGGGGGGTGGTACTGTCACGATTTGACTTCCTCCCTCCCTGCGTCACTCCCAGTGTTTGTTAATTGAAGTCAGGTGTCTCCTGTCTTCCTGTCATGATTGTCGGATTTAAAGACTCAAAGGCAGCACCAAGCGCAGACAACCAGGCAGTGTTTAAGGTTATGATAAGATGATATTTATTAAACAGTTTGATTAGTGTCGGCTGTCTCAGGAGGATCACCAGGGATGGAAGCGGGTGGAGAACGGCGATTTGAAGCAGAGAAGTTAGGATTGTAGATGGAGCGGAAATGGATGAATGCTGGGTGGCGTGACTTACTGGGAAACTGGATGGATCAGATCTCGGAGGAGGTAAGTGGGATCCTGTAACCTTGTGACTGACAAATGGTTGACAGAAGTTCTGGCTGTGTGTGGCAGGAGTAGCAGGCAAGCAAACGGAGGGCAGACTGACCAGCGGAGGCAACGGTGCAGAGGCTGACCAGGAGGATGTCCAGAGTTTAGCAGGTAAGTGGGTTCCATGAATTCTTTCTGGAAGAGCTGAGGTAGAAGAGGAAACCCAGGAGGGCGAGGAAGACTCCGGATCAGGATCTGCGAGGGGGTCAGGGTAAGTAATAGTTACTTCAAATTATCTCTTCAGGAAGGCTTTTTAAATCTAAGGTTGGCCGTGTTTACCACGCTTGCAGCGAGAACAATCTGGCGCCAGCGTGCAGAAACCGTTCCTCTTTTGTAGCTGGAGTTAATGAGCTCCGATGAGCTGCACCTGCTGCCAGCAGCCTGCCACACCCCTGCCGAGAAGGTAGGAAACAAACACACAGCAGAACTCCAGTACAAACACAGAATCTCAACACTTCCCGGTTTACCTTCCCATTGTTGTCCCAGCCCTTTTAACCCCAGTCTCCCTCAGTCCTTTGTCGAGTCCTCATCTACTCTCCTCCTTGTCATCTGCTCACATCCTTGTCAGGTCAGTTCTTCACCCATTTTTATTAAATATGGGAAACAACCAATCAAAGTATCTCTCTGTGTTTGAGTCCTATTTACGAGTCATGACAGTAGATGCCTTGTGATTTTATTTTTTGTACTGTATTAGATGATTGCTGTTTTCTCAATCTAAATGCCAAAAATCTACTTGCTCTATTGCCATATATACGTAATATTTTTGATTGGGGAATCTCAAACTTCCCTCAATCTTGTGTTCTAGTTCTTTTATCTTATCCTCTATCATATGTCGTTGAGAATCCTTCATTTTTTTCATAGCAGATGCAAAGGAAATAATGCATCCTCTAATGTAAGCTTTTGGACAATCCCACAAAATTAGGGGTGTTATTTCAGGTGAGACATTGATATCTAAATAACTTTTTAACTCCGCTGTGATAAAGGAAGTGAACATTGTATCATTAGGGAGAGATGTATTCAGTAACTTTTTAATTTTTGGTATATGACCTATGTCCCATTTCAGTAACATAGGTCCATGATCAGAGATGGTAATAGGTAATATCTCAATGTCTTTAATCCTATGCAGTTCTACCTTAGGTGTAAAGAAGAGATCAATCATTGAGTAAGAGATGTGTCTACTTGAGTAAAAGGGGAAATTTCTACTTCTTGGGAATTTGCTCCTCCATACATCCACAAGACCTGGTTCTATTGATTGGTTCTTGAGTACTTTGCTCATTTTAGACATCGGAGCCTTAGAGGTAGGTTTTTGGTCCAGTGATTGTGATAACACACCAATAAAGTCCCCACCTATTAGTAACAATCCAGAGCTGTGGTGCAGTAGCATTAAAAATAATGTTGTGATAAAGCTAGGATCATCCTCAATTGGCACATATACATTTATGAGGGACACCTGTATGCAATCAATTAGTCCATTAATCAAAATATATCTCCCCTCAGTATCTCTTTGTAGGGATGTTTGAGTGAAATGTATTTGTCTATGAATAAGAATGGATACCTCCCTCCTTCTACCTGATCTGTGTGATGAATAGTAGCTTTTGTCTGCCCAGGATTTCTTTAGTTTTTCATGCTGTATGTCAGATAAATGAGTTTCCTGTAGGAATGCTACTTGACAATTAAGGCGTTTCAGTTGTTGCAGAAATTTTTCTTAATTGGGCTATGAAGACCCTTAACATTATAGCTTACTATATTTAGAGTGTCCATTATTTGCAATTTGCAGTATATGTTTGAGGTCCCTGATGATACAGAATAAAAGAAGTAGTGAGCAATAGCGACCAATCTGTATTGGAGCGGTATTGTCATATGGATTAAATGGAGTGGGATCCAAAAGGGAAACCATAAGTGAGTGGAGTGAGCATAAATATATATAGCTGTACCATTGCTTTTTTTTAACATCAACTATACTAGTAGGGAACTGAGTAAGAAAAGGGAGTAATAACATTGCTGTTTTTGCATTCCATGTAGGATTCTCAGGGAAAAGGAGGATCAGAAAAATAAGAACATAACACAATATTTAACTAACATTGAATCATACAAAAGGATCTAGTCCCTATAGGATAGACAGCTAAACTGTACAGTCCAGTTTGAATAGACTGTATTATGAGTGTGCTAAGAAAGTTTGCAAGTCAGGCTCCTACAGGTAATTATATAAAAATCCAGCAGATTAAAAAAAAAAGATAAGAACAAACAACAACAAAAGTCTTGCCATATGCTGCACATGTAATTTAGTAAGGGAGTTGTCTTCTTTTATAGAGACTAATAGGTTGCCACACCATAAGGTGATTAAAACTATGTGAAGAATAAGATATTGAATCTGGAAGTTGCACAAATCCATATGAACTGCATACATCCTTACATTTATGCAGACCCATACCATTGCCCAAGTAGATACACGCGCACAGACCCACAAGCACAGGTGCCTGCGTAAGCACACAGGACACTATGAGTTCACTATAAACGGTCTAAAGAAAAGCATAAAGCAGTTGGGCAAGTAGCGTGTAGTCTAGAGCTGAAGATCTTTGCCCGAACCTTTCGGGACCCGTCGCGAGCCGAGGTTCAGGCTTAATTTTCATCATTGTCCACGGGCTCGTGTTTTAGCAGTCCGCTGGTCATCTCATTAGCGCGAACAGAATGCAAAATGGATGATGAAGAGGTGAAACGGAGGTTAGCCACTGGTGTTTTTGTTTGCAAATTATTTAATCTGATAATAGGTAGGCCTTCAGTTTCTTTATGTTAATGTTTAAAGAGGGCAGGCTTGTGCAATAGCCTTTATTTTAGAAGTCATGCATCTGAGATAGCCTAATTAACGGTACTTATTTCATAAAGCTGCAGACTTTAAAAGAAAAGATTATAAATCGACATGCCTTAATATTATTCTAATAGGCAGGGACTCGTTTATAATTTTAAGCTTCAGATAATAGGCCTATTTCACGGGAATTTCAAACATTTGTCCAGTAAATTGAAAACCTGCCGGTCACGTCCGGTGCCATTTTTTTTCTAGCGGAAACTTTTGAACAATGTCGGCCTGTAATCGGGTTCAGGGTTTAATAAGCTGTCAATCAAAATATACTCTTCAGGCTCTGAATTATGTCGGGCTCGGGCCGGGTGGGGCCCAACTTTTAAGGCCCAATTTAAGCTCTATCGTAGTCTATATGGCTCAGTTAACTCTGAGTGAGACATCTTTTGGGTATCTATGGACGTATTCTTCGAAGGATTCTTCATAAAATCAAAAAAATTATGGACAACCCTGAGGATCCTCTTCATGAGACAGTCATACAACAACAGAGCGTCTTCAGTCGGAGGCTTCTTCAGTTTCAATAAAGTATTTTTGAATTTTGAATTGAATTGAATTCAGATAAGTCATTATCGTGAAAGACAGAAATCTGGAGTTATTTCAAATGTAGGCTGATCCTATGTTAGTATAGCTTCTAATTATGTAATCAGTGCAAGTGAGGGTATACTCAGCCGGTGTCAGAAACAATTTATTTTTGCGCGTAATCCATGACCATTTGGGGGTCCAGAAGGTATCTTTCCCCTCCTTTATATGAAATCCAAAGTCTGGCCGGATAGAACAATCCATATCGTACACCTTGTCAACCTCGCACTGTCTTACATCCGTGACTGCATCTCTGTCTTTGGCTATGCTGGCACTGTAGTCGGGGGAATATGGCGATGCGTCTTCCATTGTAGGATAGAGGGGCTCGATCCCGGGTTCTTCTTAAAATCTCCGCCGCATCTCCTTCATAATGCAATTTTGCAATTATCACCCGTGGGCAACCTCCTGAGTTCCCGGGAGCGAGAGTGTGATGTGAGCGGTCTATTTTTATGTCTCGATCCATCTGAAGCACTTCTTTAGGAACTTTAGTCACCGCTTTAGGGGAATCCCGTCTCTCTTCAATCCCCACAATACTGATTTTGCCCCTTCTCATTCTCCCTTCCATATCCTCACATCGATCTTTTAAGGTCGTCATTTGGTTTTGGAGGCCATTTACCGTAGACTGTATTGTGGCTACTTCATCGGACCATGTTGTCAGTCTACCTTTTACATCACAAATATCCATATTTATGCTATCAACTTCAGACCTGATTGCTGCCTTGTTGTTTTTCATTTTGAATCAAACCTCTTGCAATTCCTCCGCCAGGGCTTTTTTAAGTTCCTCCCTCATGGTTGTAACACGGTCTCCCCTCAGTGAAGCTAGGATATGTGTTTTCATCTCTTCTGAATCCATTTTTGAGCTCTTACTTCGAGTGGGTGAAGGCTGAACCTGACTGTCGGGAGTGCATTGCCTTGTGTTTCTTGCAGGTCGTGGAGCATTAGCATTCCTGCCATATTTGAATTTTTGGAGTTTCTACCATATAAACACGATCTTGGCCACATATATAAAATTATGGTGTCCTCTGCAAGGTTAAGAGGGCAAGTCTTAGATTTAAAAATAGCTGTTTTTTAAGAATTTAGCATAAGTCCTGTAGGGGCTCTGAAGGAAGACGTCTTACTCTATGCTTTTCTCACTAGCGCCTCCAATATCTGCTTTTTGTATGACTTAAAGGACATCCATTGTATAACGAAGGTTCCAGAATGACCTTAGAAATGGGACAATTAATTTGTTTAAACTGACCCTGTCATGCTTGTTTTAAGGACCCAAATGCAGCAACTGAAAAGATTAAATGATTTAATTGCAACAAAAACAAGAAACAATAACTTACAAAAACACAGGAGAACCAACAAATGCAGCAACGGGGAAAACAGGTACTGGACAGGAACGTTTGACTGACGACAGGGAAGGCAGGAACCAGGCAGGGAAGAATGACGATGAACCAGCAAGTAGTGACTGAATGAGGGCTAAATATATACTGAGGAGGGAATGAGGAAGTGACAGAGAAGACCAAGGACTAATTAGTGAAAAAGTGCCAAGGAGACAACAGGATAAAGAAAAATGGCAAGGGAGACAGAAAACTCTTAAGAAACTAGAAACTAAAGATAATATGTCTAAGGAGGAATCTAAGGGGAACTTAAGGAAACACTGGAGAACAGAAGAAATAAATTAATTAGGAAACTATTTTAAAGAGAAATAAACTAAGGAAACATAAGTAAGGAGGACACAAACAAAAGGGGAAAACATCTAAGAGCATGAAGGGAAAATGAAAACAAGGAAGTGCCATAAAATAAATACCAAATAATACATTAAAATGACAATTAAACTGAATAAGGAAAATGCCTATCTTCAAACACCAAAACTGAGAACTATGACCGACCCTAAACCAGAAAGAACAATGTGGCTTGAGACACTTTACCAAATGCATTCTGGGCTTGGTTTAAGACAGATGAAGAACCCATCACCTCTTGATCTTTATATTTCAGCCATCTAGTTTACTGACAGTGAGAATTTCACCTAAATGATGTGCCTCTGAGCCATGCAACAACCCATCTGTTCTTCATGCCCTCTCTGATTGGCTGAAAGCTGGTTTACTTTCATCCCATGGCCTGTGTTTGATCTATTCATCCACACACAAACATAAACACACATCCATATATGCACACACATTCAGTGAATGTCCAGGAGTAAGACTGCAGACTTTACTTAATCTGTTTTTCCTCACTGTTAATTGGGTCAAAGTTTCCTCCTCTCCCTTCTTGATGTGCAAATGAATGTGGCATCGAGGGACGCCCGCCCATCAATCCACAGGCACATTTACAGGACACCTCAGGGTGCCAGGCCGCCGTCTGTGACCTGTATATGACAGTTGAAGGAGGGGCGGGTGGGTGTACAGTTGTCAGTACCAACCTGGATCAGAGAGAAGGAATGGAGGAAAAAGTCTCTGACTTAATTATTGCAATGGAAGCCTGGAGGCCGTTTGTCTTACCCCCACTCTTAATGAGGTTTACCTTCAGCATACTGGAACAGTGGAGTTTCTCTGATGGTTAATGTATGTAGCAGATAAGAGATGTGAACAAGAAAAGGTTACAAAGAAAAACCACTGAATAGTTTGGATGATGCATCATGGTCTTGTAACTGATGCTGCTGCCTTTCCCAAAATGATACATGTCTGGTTAGCTGGAGTTAATAAGGTTGGTATTTATAAATTAAAATGATTACAGAGCCATTTATGCTCTTCTTTGTTTTTTGTTCGTTAACATTTTTATATAACAAGAAGCAGAAAAGAATGACAGAAGTCAGGGCCATACAAAAGTTTGACTTGGACCACAGCGGACTCAACCATGTCACACACACGACCTTTCATAAAACCCTGAAGGACCCAACTGACGAGGAGATGCACTCAACTATGGGATACAGGAGGCCCTTCATCTAAACCACTGGATGAGGATCTAATAGTGCATTCGATTTGTTTTGTCAGAGCTTGAATCTGGGAATGGTTTAATAACCGAGGCTCCAGTCAGAAACTTAGGGGATTTTGCTAACTTCTCTGGTGACACAATGTATTTCTCTCTGTTTTAGATGTTTAAGTGCTAAACGAACAGGCTGAAAGAGAGGTTTTACAATTCAAGGATAAATAAACCAGAAGAGACAGCCAAGAACCTGGCTGCAGTTATTAGGCCAAGCTACATCAGTTTCTGTGCCTCCAGAGCTATTCGATCAAAGGATAAAACCAAAGAACACAGCTTTTGAACTGTGGCTTTTTGTTGAGACAATATGTTGTTTCCTAATATGAGCACCATCTAGGTTACTTGATGAAAAGTCAAGATCAGGTCTAAAAGTGATGCAAATTCAAAATATCTTACAAACTGATCATATTAGAAAATGCACCTCCATTGTCTATGCAAGGAGCAGATTATCTTGTGAATATAGCAATCAAAGTATGTAAAGTCCTTTTCTTGAAAAAGAAGCTCACAGCTTGACTCTGAAAATCGCTCTGTGACTCAATCAGTTGACATAATTACATTGACCATAATCTTGCAGCAAAACAATTTATCCTCAAAATTTAGGTAAAAGTATCCAATACACCCCAGTTTGGGAGCCTGTGGTACTTGTCCTCGTCATATAATTGGGTATCGATGGGCAATGATCTCCTTCATTTCGCCTCTTTCCACTTGGGCAAGTGCTGGAACGCCCAGACAACCCAATCACACTCCCTGCTGGGAGGGTGGAGTCCCTGCACCCCAGGGAGAGCGAGTATAGACTGCCTCTTCCCGTCCTCAGTTAATTGAATAAACTTCCAGGACAATGTGAGGGGAAAAAGAGAAAGAAAAGGGGTTTGAGGCCCTTATGTTTATGTTCAGCTACTTAGCTGTCATTTCCAAGAGTAACTGTATGTATCATAATTGTTGTAACACTGATCCAAACAATTATTTTATTTTTTTATAACTTTAGGAGCTTAAAAACTAAAATTACTCTGAAAAAGAAATCAATATCATGTGTATGATAGTGTTTGATGGGTATTGCTTCATCCCATTTCCTAATCACACATTAATAGAACAAAGAAGTTTGTTAATTTAATTACCCATAGGTTTTCTCAAGGATATCTACTTCAAACCACAGTTACCATTACAGCCTCAGGCTCAGAGGCGCACAAAACAAAAACGATGTCCCTTAAGCTTAGATTGTAAGGGAATTTATCTGTTTCTACCTAGACAGTGTAAAATATAACGCCATTCAAGGAATCTATCGAAATTTCTAAAATCAAGCTCAATCCAGACAACCAAGCTCTCTGATCCCTCAGATGAGTGGGTGCCGTGTCTCTGGGGTCAAATCCATCTGGAATGGATCATAATATGCTTAAAAAGCCACAGCTTTTGAAATAAAATGTTCAATTTCGATATCACCATCATGGATGCCTAACTTTTACAGATGGTTATCTTAACATTGTCTTATTTAGAGAGAGAGAGAGAGAGAGAGAGAGAGAGAGAGAGAGAGAGAGAGAGAGAGAGAGAGAGAGAGAGAGAGAGAGAGAGAGAGAGAGAGAGAGACCTGTGGGGACACAGCGAGTCAAAGAAGTAAGCAGCAAGCGCTATTGAGCACCACCCTATTGTAATTTTGCTATGGACATTTCGGAGGTGAGCAACTTCTGCATGACTGATGCTCTCTCACAATATGCCGACTCTTAGTTATACACTTCCGTGTCTCCCGATGACACACGGCCAATGGATGCACTTGTTCACTGAGATTTTAGACATCAAATCCTGAATGGCAGAAAACTTTCTCCAGCTCAACCAGGATAAAACTGAAGTTTTATCTCTAAGGCTCAGAGAGAGAATATTTTACCAAAGCTACAATCACAGTCTTTTAATTCCTCTTTACAAGTGAAGAACCTGGGCATGATTTTTGACTCTGAGCTGACTTTTATCCCTCAGATTAAAAATATTACTAAAATAGGTTTTTATCAACTAAAGAACATTGCCAGAGTCCGCCCCATTCTGTCTCGAGCCAATACAGAAACACTGATGCAAGCTTTTATCTCCAGTAGGATTGATTACTGTAATGCCCTGCTTTCTGGTCTTTCCAAAAAGAGTATATCCAGTTTAAAACTCCTACAAAATTCAGCAGCATGTGTTCTGATGAAGACCAGGAGGCGGGAACACATTACACCTGTCTTAAATTCATTGCATTGGCTCCCCGTACATTTTTAGGATCAATTTTAAGGTTCTTTTATTGGTTTTTCAGTGTCTTAATGGTCTTGGGCCTTCTTATCTCTCTGAACTGCCATCCATCCATCCATCCATTTTCTTCCGCTTATCCGGGGTCGGGTCGCGGGGGCAGCAGCCTAAGCAAAGAGACCCAGACTTCCCTCTCCCCAGCCACTTGTTCCAGCTCCTCGGGAGGAACCCCAAGGCGCTCCCAGGCCAGCCGAGAAACATAGTCCCTCCAGCGTGTCCTGGGCCTTCCCCTGGGCCTCCTCCCGGTGGGACGTGCCTGAAACACCTCACCAGGGAGGCGTCCAGGAGGCATCCTGACCAGATGCCCGAGCCACCTCAACTGACTCCTCTCAATGTGGAGAAGCAGCGGCTCTACTCTGAGCCCCCTCCGGATGACTGAGCTTCTCACCCTATCTCTAAGGGAGAGCCCAGACACTCTGCGGAGGAAACTCATTTCAGCCGCTTGTATCCGTGATCTCGTTCTTTCGGTCACCATCCAGAGTTCGTGAACATAGATGAGGGTAAGAACGTAGATCGACCGGTAAATCGAGAGCTTCGCCTTTTGGCTCAGCTCTCTCTTCACCACGACAGACCGGTAGAGCGCCCGCATAACTGCAGGAAATAAAAATAAATGGAGCGGGAGATCGATAGACGGATTGGTGGGGCATCTCTGAACTGCCTTTACCATATGAACCTTCACGGGTTCTGCACTCCTCTGGGAGCCGTTTCCTTGTCTCCTCAAAAGTTGGGACACACTCACGGTGAGGCGTTTTTAAGTATTATGGCCCTCACCTCTGGAACAGGCTGCCAGAGGACCTCAGGGCCGCAGAGAACATTTATGTTTGTAAGAGCAGGCTCAAGACTCACCTTTTTAGCCTAGCTTTTAACTGTTTATTATTTATTATTGTCTGTTTAATTGCTCTACATGTTTTATATGATTTTATTTGTGTTTTACTATTTAATCTCATCACATTTATTTACTGCTTATTTTCAAATTTTAATTTGTTATCTTAATCCCTGTTCAAGTGTTTCTTCTTTAGGAGCCCTTTGTCCTGGGAGCGGTGGTCAGCAGTAGCTGCCTGGGTGCTCTCTAGGTGTCAAGAGTGAATCAACATGGAAATATTTTTTCTATTTTTTTTACGCCGGAATCCTTTACGAATTTAGGACAATATCAGGCGAAGTTGGCATCGAAGCTCCGTTTGGAAAAAGGGGCCAATCCAACAATCAGAGACTTGCCTGCAATTGAAACAGTAAGGCTGTGTTTTTATCGCTCTGCTGTGTGTAACAAACAGGAGCTAACTGCTAATGTAGCTATTGTATGCTAGCAAGAGTAGTAGATATGGGTTAGATATGCTGAAGCGTTACCTGCGGTGTCAACCTCCCTCCTTCCTGCCACCAATCAACGCGCCCCTCATTTGCATTATTACAATGCCCGTCCACGACAGCCAAAGTATCGCATCAGATCTCGTGAGACAATAATGCCTTCAGAAATAAGGGTCAAAGGAGCTGTGGTGGAAAATTGTTATGCAATTAGTGTATATACTCTGTTTAGTGAATGCATCTAGGGTAAAATGACAAGCTTATTGTTCCAGCTTAATGTTATGAGAAAGATATATGTGTCAGGTCACCAGAGAGACAGACGCCGGGGCAGTAAGATAACAGTCTGGCCTTCAGATGTGCTGCTTTATGCGTTGGTATAAGACTCGCGTGAAACAGTTACTCTGGAGGCGGGGCGTGAAGGTTGGAGAAGACATCTACAGAGATAAACAATGATTGCTGAAAACTATTGAAGCGGTTAGAAAGGTTGGTTAGGGTGATGCACGAGTGACTCTGTCCCCTCAATGGTCTGGCCAGACATGTTTGAATTAAATACTTAAAGAGTAACTAAACCCCCAAACAACTTTTTTTTTGCTTCTAAACTGTATAAATGGGTATTTACCAATGCAATCTTTCAAGTTTCTGGAATTGTTTTTACATTTTGGTGTAAACTTGTTTAATTCTACACTTTTTGGTCTAAAAACGTCTTAGTGCTGCCCCCTTAGGGTTGAAGGGTGGCTACTGCATTTGAATTTTGTGATTGGTGGAGAGCGGTACATCTTTACCTCACAGGCATTGACTGCCACAGGCATGGTCTCATAGACATACCCCTCCGTTCTTCCTGGCACCGCCCACTTTGTAGAATTTTCAAATGTTATCTGGGGGCGGGGTTATGATTTTTCAGGGGGTTCAGTTACACTTTAAATGCCTTCTGGGACTCATGGCAAAAAAAAGTATCTCAGGGTTTCCATTATAAAGAAGACTTAACAGAGCTCTGTGTTTATTTTTTTTCACTTTTTTTTCAACTTTTCTTTTTTAGAAGGGCCTGAAAGACTATAATAGAGCATGGGTATCCAAGATAATACTAGGTTATGACTCCTTTAAGTGCAGCTGGCAGAGAAGGTGATGATGATGGTGACGCCAGGAATGGAGAGACAGGACATCGGATGGGAAACAGCAGGACAACACACCATGGAGACATCTACACAATGATCCGGCGCTGAGTGAGGGGAAGTGATGGGTTATAAAGGCAGAAGGTAAGGAGGATCAGGTGTGGTTGATGGGAGACACAGGTGAGGACGATGATTAGGAGAGGGAGTGAATAGGGCAGCATGACACCAGGTGGAGCTTGGGTGGAGGTGAGAGTCTTGGCCTTGACTCCTCTGGGCGCCCTGTGTTGGTGCCTCAGTTGCTGCTGTTGATGTACTGCTGCTGGTGCAGATGGCTCCTCTGATGGTGTTTCCTTGCATGGTTCATCTGCACTTGGTCCAATGTCCATTTTTACTGCTGCTTTTAACTGTGTGTGTGCATGAGAGTTGGATGGGATGAGGGGGGGTATAACTGTGACCATGCTTTTAAATCAGTGGGGGAGGGATGGGAATGCAGTTTTATGTGGGGTCATTTTAATCTGTAAAGCACTCTCTGATGCAATTATTGTATGAAAAGCACTTTATTATTATTTATTTATTTTTATTTATTTTAAACGTGTCCTGTTTGGCAGTGTGGAGCTCAGAATTGGTGTCTGAGTACCAAGTAGAAGCCCAACAAATTTACTTTCACAAGCGGAGCACTACGGCTTTTGCTATAGTACTCCACTTGATATGTGTGAAAAATCTTTATTTTGAATTGGTGGGGGTTTTATTTCCAGATGTTATGGATACGGAGAAGGAAAATTAAGGGGAAGAAAGAAAGAAGATGAAGAAGAGAGATAGGAAGCCTCCATACCCACAGGACGGCAGAGAGAGGGGAAAAAACAAAACAAAAAAAACAAAAAAGGAACATCGACAAAACAACCAAACATTGTGAACTAAGAACTACACAACCACATCACACAACAAAGGATATAAAAATACAACAACGTCACAGAAAAACTCATGGTACTGATTAATCAAGATCTAGTAATGATAACCTCAGCCCAAGAATATATCTGTAAACACCAAAGACCCCACAGCTATGTGTGTGTGTGAACATGCTGGTGAATATAAGGTTTCTCCATAAGAGTGTTCGATAGTTGGTGTGAGCAGGCATCAATCCGTCTCCCAGGAATCGATGCAGACATGAAGGAGATCGGAGCCAAGACGTCCAAAGGACCCCCAGAGCCCCAGGCGGACCTGGGCGGGGCCGACTGCATCCCCCAAGAGAGGAGCAGAGGAGAACCCCAGGGGGGTGAAAAGCGCTTTATAAAGAAAGTTTGATTTGATTTACAGCGCGATTGTTAGAAGTGTAATTTCCACCATGGTTTTCCAGCGCTTCTGCTGCTATTTCCGTGGGTTTTACTTTCCCGCTACTTCTGTCACCATTAGTGGTGTTTTAAATACCCCTGCTACCCCCACCACGTACATTTCTCCCACCTGGACATTGTGTAACAAAGCATCAGACCTGTTATGTTGGGCTTGTGGACCATCATGGCGAACAGGACTGGCTGTCGCTGCACTCCGATGGAACATCAATTTCTTTCTCACTGGATGGCTTAACATCTTGATCAAAGGGTGAACATTTGTCTTCAGAATCTGAATGAGCCATCACTTGACAAAGTGCTTTGTCAGCTGTGAACAGGCCTCCCTGCATAGTAAGTTTTATTTCTCTGAAAATCGTTCTCTTTATGCTCCGCCTTCAACCACAACTCCCTCGTCTCCTTGATTGGTGGGGCGGGTTTCAAACTCTATTTACTCCAAAACTTTTGATGGTAACACACCCAAAAATGTGGCTTGGATTGTAGGTACAGATGTCTGCCATCTCCTAGTATAAAGTAGTAACTGAATGAGTGATCATTACTGCAGCTGTGACTCATTAAAGTCAGCAATGTTGCTTGTCGCAATTTTGTGACTTTGGCACCTAAAGAGTTGGTAGCAACAGGTTCCAAAGTCAGGCAAAACTCTTCACTTAAATACTTGACTACCTTAACCATAATGCAAACAAAGAACACAGATGAACCCAACAGGGAACTCTGAGGCGCAGCATCACCAACCAACACTTCTCATGCACCCATTCACATGTAATCTACTTCTTGATGTATAATAATGCTAGAATGCTTTTTAGCTTGATTCTATCCTTCAACAAGTTGTTCCCTTACAAAAATTTGAAGAAATAAAGAAAGAAGAATGTGCCACCATCAGATCTAAAACAAACTTTGTGACTATGTGGGATAGTAAATGGCACTTTTATGTTAATATTCAACATTAGTATTTAGGTCCAAAAACAATAACCCCGGGAAGTCAGTTTTATCATTACCTCTGTAATATAGTAACTTATACATAGAATAAATGGAGTTGAAATATTAAGTTGTGGAGAAATTGTAAAGCTTTAAATGTTGGTCACCTCTTAGATCCTCAAACATGCCTGGCAATAAAAGCGTGTTGGTTTCATCCTCATTTCATCCATCCAAAGGCTCCTTAATAAACAATGACCTGAAGGGACGGCCTTCACCTCTTACCCTTTCACCCCTCCAGCTCCCCCTGCTCTTCCTTTAGGGCTACTTGGATGACAGACAGGTGAAATTCAGCCCGAGGTCAGTGATGAGGGCAAGCATCACTAATCAATCTGACGTGTTCAGCCAGGCCTGCCTGCCGAAGCCTGGGCACTCCAGCCAGTGCCAGGCCTTGTAGCTCTCCTATAGCTCACCCCCACCTTCCCACCGCTATCCCACAACTAAACCTCCAACCACGCCAGCCCTTTCCCTCTTTGTGCCAAGTCTCGGTTCAGAGGCTGAGTTTGGAATGGGTCAGTAGAGAGGCTTCCAGGCATCCAAGGCCCTCAGTCTGCAAGTCTTCAGGTGCCTTCTGGTATGAGGGGTATGATGCCAGGAAACAGACTGGAGTAGGGGATGAGTGTGTTGGAGAAGCTTTACATATCCCAAGGGCACAGGGTGCTTTACACACATCCATCTAGAATAATGCATCAGAACGATAAAAATAATTTTTAATACAGAAATATGGACCTAATGGAAAGGATTTTTGATACATGCTTAAAGATTGCTATTTTAAAATGAAGCCTCATTGGAATACACATTTTAATTTTTTGAGCATGGGTTATATTCCATACATTTGAATATTGTTGAGACTATAAGATCTAAAAGCTGTCTATCTGTGTGTATACACATCGTCATGTTCCTTTATAAATGTGTGCACAGATGATGATGCAGAAGTTATTAGGGCTCAGATGGGACAGTTGTCTAAAGGGAAGGGGGCATCTAGCCTGGGAGCAAGCCATCAAAGCCACAGGCTGGATGAGTACGAATACCCAGCGAGTTGAAGGCAGCATATGTTGCACAATCCATTTCCACCAATAGAAGGATTTGTTCATAATCCATGTTTTCACTGTGTGATTGTCCATCATAGAGGGCTCTAAATACAGAGAAGCAGATGCCTCCTCTGGACAAGGGTGATATAAGGCTTCTGCCATTATTCCTTTATGGACGGAATGTGTCCGTTGGTGTGTTACAAGGATGAAATAATGCTTGCAACTACTGACATTTTCAAAACCAGCCACTTGGGTTGAGAAAGTTTGTTGAGCATTTCATACTATATCACCTGTTTTAAATGGGCCTAAAATTGAATGTCTAAAAGAGAAATGAAGTGACACAGAAGCTTTATCAAGGCCCAAAATTGTTTATGCACTTTACTTTAAAGTATAAATAAAGACTAAAAAGTTGCTCACTACTTGTTCACTCCTAAATAATGACACATTGAAGTCTGCATCATCAGGGGCCTTTTATCAGTTTCTCGAGTTATCTTCCTCAAAGTTCTCCTTAATGCCTTTTCTCCCTGTTGCTCCCAAATTCATTATTTTTCCAACTAATCTCCGCTGTGGATAAAAACCTCTTAAATCCTTCAAAACCGCTTCTCGCCAAGTGTCTGAAAAAAATATTATTGCCCCTGTTAAATTAATACTCAGTGCCAATAAACTATTGATATCTTCACTCCTTCAAAGTTGGTCTGGCACCTGGGACTGCAGGGAGGGAAATTGCAAAAAAGATTTGGAGAAAGAAAAATGAAGGAGCTGAGGGCAAATTAAATTGCCATCTTGAACTCGTCTGTTAAGGATTAGTGGTTAATTGTAATTCGCATGCAGTGTCCCCGGCCATCACGGCAGTGTTGCTGGAAGTTGTCTGCGAGCGGGTGATAGAATACTCACAGCTCCTTTCATAATTGGAAGAGGAAGAACAGGAAGACTGAGTCGTGTCCATGGAAGGGAGAGGAGGGGTTTGGAGTTGGGGTTGTTTTTTTGTTTCAACAGGTTTGACACTTCTGAACATAACCTGCTTCAAAGAGTCCTCGTTTGTTGCCAACTGTTTCTCCACAACTCCCATGCTAGCCTTTAAACAGCTGAAGATGGGAGGGTGTATCAATTAAACAGGTTTGGTTTTGTTAAATTGCTCTGCTCAGGAGGACACATCTGACAGTTCATGTGTAGGAGTTATGCTAAAACATGCAGTAAGCTTTCTGCATCCACACATTATCCTGCCACCAGAACTCAAGAGTTATAGAACTGAACTGGATTTTATCTGGCATTTAAAGCTCCAACACATGTTCCTTTTACATATCAAGGTTGGAAGTACCATATGTTGTCTGAAAAGACAAAAACGTTTAGCAAACTGGGCTGAGCCTGTCGCTAAGACAATAGATCCTGGAAAAAGCAGTCAGAAAACAACATATTATACCGAAGGTGGAGTCACATATTTTATTTATTTTACTGTAAAATCTGTTCACAGCAGAAAAACAGATTGTTTTGCTTCATTAATTCACAGTTTTGTCCTGTAGCCGCTGTAGCTGTCTGTTTTCATGTCTCTGAAGTGCAACGTGCAATGTGTTGACACAGATGAAATTGGTCATTTTTTGGCATATTTTTTTCTTTTTATAAAGCAAGACTTTTGCTTAAAACAACAATATATGTTCTCTTTTATGAACAACATTTTTTTATAACTTAAGTTGCCCTGAATAGTCAAGTATTACTAACTGGCATGGTTTGTGTCAAATTTTGGTTTGATTTGGACATCATTTTGCACATTTTTGTTTATGGAAAAAAAGTGATTTCAAAGGAGTCGGCATGTCTTGAACGAGCAACAATGAGCAAAACTGATGGATTTAGAGCTTTAGTGGAGCTGACCAACTGCAGCTGGAATAGGCACTCTTACCCCTGCTTTCCACCGGACGCGTAAGTGGCGCGTAATGTAATAGAAGCGTTTTACTTGCGAATTCAGCAGCGGGTCCCTTCCCACCAGGTGCGTTTTAGACGCATATCACTTGCGAAAGCGGTCCACCCAGCTGGTCTCGGGAAAAATGTAAGTCTATGTTAATAAGTATAATGAAACTCAACATCCATTCCCAGAATTGCATGTATTTATGTCTATGTATTCTCTTTTTTTCATGTTGTCCCTGTAAAACTGATCACTGGTATCATAAACTGGGTGACTCTTCATTTCATGGATTAACTTCTCATTGTCCATGATAAATCCAACAAATCAGACCCACAGACTTACTGACTCCAACCCTGGTGTCATAGGTAGTGATGTGTTGTTTTACTTTTTTCGTAGTTAGCAATCGGAAATCTGCACGTCTTTTATTTAGAAAGCTTCTGCATTGTGTTCATCACTTCCGTGCCTCATTTCCTGTCTGGCCCGATCTAACCTGTTTAGATTGATGCGTTTTAGAAGCATAGAAGGTAAAAAAGGACCTGCCGCGTAAAATTAGGATAGGGCCGCGACACAACACTTCTGACCACGAATTTACACCAAAGTGTAACCCAAGGTTAATTTAACCTTTTTTTTCCCTTTACATTTACTCTGAAAAGGTTTTTTTTTCCAATGGTTTTCGCTGCTGGTTTGATCCCTGAAATCTCGTGAGATTTTGTGGAAATCCCATGTAATTTCAGTAAGACTTCAGTGAGTGAAATAGGGCTGAGAACCCAAATGTTTGTAGAGCATGTGTGAACAAAGCATGTGAACAAAGAAGTGCAGAATTGCTGCAGCTTGTGGATGTACTTTGAAGAGAAACGTGATTTGTATGTGATTGTAAGCTGGGAACTGGCCAGGTCCTTTGGCTATGATCGACTAAATGACTTGATGCTGTTCCTCTTCACATGATGGCGAGCTACCACTAGGCTAAGCCCAACCCTAGAGAACCTATTCATCTCTTGCTGATGTGGTAGGAGTTGCTGCAAGCTAACTGCTTATGATATCTTCAGAGAGAACCGGTTTGATCCCTTTGGACGGAAACGCATCTTATGGACTCAGTAATGGACTTAATTGCTGAATCAGCAGGAATGATATTTCTTTAAAAGAAATCTGTATGAGCTGAAGACTAGATGTTTTTCAATCAATTTATTGAATTGAATGCTGTGAAAGTGCACTGTTGTACATATTGTAAATAACTTAAATAATTCTAATATAACACATTTGGTTGCACAGAAATCTTGTTCTCTTGTGTTTTATTAAGAATAACTCAATCCAAATCCTCTTTGAGTGAATATAGGCTTCTGATTACCTTGGTCCAAATAACTTCATATTTCAATTAAGTCAGTAAACACAACAACAAGCAAGAAATGACAACAACATAGCTCCAAAAGGTCTGTGTTTCATGTTATGTCCGTTTTATATTCGCCAATAAATTTATGTAATGTCAGGGAATATCGAAAATATTTAAGTAAATCAACCAGCAGCACGTTTCTTTTATTTTGAAAATTTCCAGATGCCGAGCTGTTTGATTTCCTGTCTTTCCCTATCCAAAATGTCAAAATATGCGCGTTTCAGAGACGTACCTCCGGTGGAGAGGGTTCTATTGTCTACAGCAGTGGCTATCAGCTGTGTATGACGTGCTGCTCCTGTTACGCGCTGCTTACGCGTCCGGTGGAAAGGAGGAGTAACTGAATACGTCCGTAACGCGCAACAAACCCTTTCATTTTTATCAATGGGACAAACCACACCGGCCGCGCTATACGTGGGTATTACAAGCATCAACACGCGATGCGACGCTCAAAAGAAGAGTTCTATTTATGAAGAGTATTCGCGACAATCTTCCGAGCTTCAGATGCGCCAAAACAGGAAACAGCCACGATTTAGCAAAATAAAACTTCCGCTAGGCGTTCAAAATAAAAGTCCTCACAATGCATGGCGATGACGTGAACACCGCGTATGTCACTGGGACATTAGTGGATGCCAAGTAATGGACGACGAAGGGTTAATTGTCGAAGTTGTGAAGATTCCTGTCCTTTATGACTCAAGATACCCTTTTTACAAGGACAGTATTAAAAAAGAGAAACCCTGGAGCACAGTGTCAGCCAAACTAAATGTATATGGTAAGTATTTACTTTGTAAAAAACCATGTTCGGCTCTGTGCAGTGGAAATGTTGTTTGAAGTTGTCGTTTTTTGTGTATCAAGTGTCTCCACAAGATCTAAAAGTGGGTTTCCCAGCTAAATGAGGTTTAAAAGTAAATTATTAACAAAGAATAGACACTACACCAACTTTTCTTTTTTTTTTAAAGCATAAAACTTCCACTTGTATACACCTACCTTATTTATCTTACCCATTTTATAACCAAAGAGGAGTAGCAGTAGAGAAGTCCGCAGCTGGGAACCAACTGCGGAACCAACTGCTCGCTTCACGTTTTGGTGGGAATTGGTGCCTTTAAATAAACGGGCGTAAAACGCGTATGCTCCCGTCACACTCGCATGACGCTCTGGTGTAAATTCGAGGTGAGACACGACCGATTCAAGTTGCTTCACGCCCGGTGGAAACTGTCCCGTTGACTTTAATTGTGGCTATCAGCTGAATATTATGCTTTGCAGACGTTACGCGCCGCTTCCGCTTCAGGTGGAAAGCAGGGGTAAGTATTCTGTTTGGATATGTGGAAAGAAATTCAGACCCTTTATATAAACACATATTACCTATGTTTCAATTCAGTTT
Source organism: Valencia hispanica (assembly GCA_963556495.2). NCBI lineage: Eukaryota > Metazoa > Chordata > Actinopteri > Cyprinodontiformes > Valenciidae > Valencia > Valencia hispanica. The sequence continues at coordinate 10,680,184 of OY747720.1, read as the reverse complement.
ATTTACATAGCACCGATTCACAACAGATGTCATCTCAAGGCACTTTACAGGAAAATTAATTTTCTATCTAAGGAATCCCAGCAGATTGAATCAAGTCATTGACTTGAGGTTGTGTCCCGTTGATGCAGACTTCCAACCACAGCAATCCCTCATACAGAGCCAAGAAAAACTGTGTGAAACACAAGGAATTCCCAAAACGTACATGAAAGTAAACCACCAGAAAATGTGTGTTTTAGTGTGCTTGTGTGTTCAAATAACTTAGAAAGGCCTCAGCACAGCGAAAACTAGATCTCAACACCAAACAGCTCCACGGAGTGCAACAGTGACAACAGGAAACGACGCAACACGGCTTACTCCTGTGTATCTTTTCACCTTCATATATCACATAGGAAAATGTAGCCTGGAAAGCATAATCATTGACTTTCCTTGACTCTGATTGGCTGACATTACGAAGACTGAGGATGTTAACTCTTTCAATAGCACCAACATGGTTCCCACTGTGCATCTTTATGCATGTTAAGGTATATTTGATTTTTGAACTATTATAATAGGCAGTTATAACCAGTTTTACAGGGGGTCTCAAGTATTCAGGGATTTCAGTTATTCGGAGTCCATAACCCTCATTAATATAAGGGGTTCACCGCAGTTGTATTCTGTATAGTTACGTTTTTATTCCCTTATTTAGTAAAAAAAAATCAATTGAAATATATCTTTCAGTTTATGTTGCTTATCTTAGATTGCTAAAATATTGACAGCATGTGGTGAAAACATAACATGTTCATGGTGACAAAGAAGGTATCCTCTCTCTCTGTTTAAGACTTTTTTTATCAAGACACTAAGTACACCCCATGATTTAACAGTATGTAAAACTTTACACAGGAGCAATGATTTTCTATTTGAGTTTATCAGTCTTAATCCATTTTTAATGAATTTTGGCCTGTAATTATGGTCTGCATGGATCAGTTTGCATCCCTCCCCTCTTGAACAGCTGCTCCAAATGTTTGACTAAACAATATATTAGTGTATAGATCATTGCTGACTAAATAACGTCAAGGTGCCCTTTTCCTGTGGCTGCAAAACAACACCAAATCATCAACGCTACTGTCTAAACATATCTAAAAGTTGATTTTCTCCAAATGTGGCGCTCTGCATTAACACCACACATCTCTTCGTTGGTCTCGTCTGGCAATATTCCAGAAGTCGTGTCATTCATTCAGGTAAAACTTTGCATACTTTGTTTGTGCTGTCATACTATTTTAGAGAGAAAATACTTTTTCTTCAGGCCTTCAAAACAAGTAATACTTGTCCTGAGTTTTTCAGAGAATCCTATCTTGAACTGTAACAATTTGTACACTAACTCAGAACATGAGAGCTTGGGATGAAGCTCTGTATTCACTTTTTTAATGAAGTCTTGAAAAGTCTGGAATTTATTTATTGTCCAAATATTCACAAAAAATAAAGAAATAGCAGACTTTTTAAACTGTAATTTAGAAAAAAAAATCTACATTTAATGTAGTACAAACAAGTCCGTATTTTACATGATTATGTATTACAAGTTTGAAATGAAGCTGGTGTAAGTTTATGGAAATTTGAAAGAAACAATGAAGTAGTCCTAGACTAGATTGCTGATTTAGGTTTTTTCTAATTGTTTGTGGAAATAAAAAAGAAACAGGGGAATGTTTTACACTCAGATGTTTAGAGGGTTAGAAAATCAGATGGAAAAAATTATATCATTTTAAAATGTTGAAAGTTTTTGTACCCTGCTCTGAACAAATAATGGTCTAATATTATGCCCCATTTGGTGGAACATTTACTCTTTTGTAGACTGGGTGTAGCATTATGGACTCCACATAGTTGGAAAATGATCGTATAACCCCTTATAGATTGATGAGCAATAAACATTGCCTCTCTAAGTTTATTTCTAATGCCTTTTCAATTTGGCATTGCGAACAAACTCAATGCTTTGAAAGTTCAGTTACCCTGTTCATTTACTTATGAACATGAAAAATCACATTTCCAAAGCAGAAATGTCCATTTCCAGCCTAAAAACAACAAATAAAAAGTATTTTGTCACATTACACCTCATTAAAGTAATAATTCTGCAATCTGTTTTATCTATCATGGTTTTTGAAAGCCCATTTAAAATAAAAGGACTTGTGTGAGAACAAATAAATAGAATTTTAGTAAAGAGTTGAGCAATTTGCGGATAATAACCAAAGGTTGTTCTGTATTTATCTTCTGTCTTTGTTTCTATGTTACTGAACCCTCAACAGAATTAAAGGGAGTTTAAAAGGCCCACGTGACCTCTGTTCAGTCATTTTAATGCTGCTATTTAGGAAACATGACTTGCTACTCTTCATAAATCTCCAGTAATAATGACACTGAAATGAAATCATATTGCTAAAGACTTTTGACTCACTCAGGTTTAGGATCTTACTCCCTTTATGAAGCAAAGCCTAGTAATTAAACCTTAGTTTGTGCAGAAACAAGCTCCCCATGAATATGGCCACATCTGGAAACAGTAAAAGGTGACCAACAGGACAACCAGTGGATCAATATTCTGATTATTTGCAAGGAGAGTCTCAGGCAGATGGTGTGTGAATTTCACACCTTTCATCTGTTTACCACAGTTGTTTGGCTCTGAGCAGAGGGGATGATTTAAACGTCTGTTCAGTAAACTTTGAGTCATAGAAAAAGAAGGATGCTCTCCTCCTCTTTTCCATATTTTGTCCCCTCTTCCTCCTCACTCCTCTGTCTCATTTCCAAACCATTACACTGTTCTGCTCAGCTGAAGCGCAACCATATATTCTTAGAGGGCTGGTTAAACTTAATCATTACACTAACAAGCTCCTTGGCCTCCAAACGATCAGCTCCTGAATTAGAAGGATTTGTTCTGGAAGGTGAGTCAGTAACTGAGAAGAGAGAGGAGAAAATCAACTGACTGTTTTCTTTCCATTTGCCTCCAAATGAACAGAAAAACACTGTAGAGTTTTTCATTTTAAAGGTATATACCATTCATAAGACCAACAAACTGAATGGTTATTGGGTTGAGATAGCTAAAAATGCAATGATAAATCCTTTGATATTACAACATTGTGATATTGTAAAGTCACAATTTATTTCTTTTTTCTTTGTGTCAGACCAAAATTCATATATGTCTTTCAGGCCAAAAGGAATTGCTGCAACATGAACTCAGTGGACATTCACTACAACTAAAACTGTACAGATAGAGTTAGGCCTCAATTAGTCCAGTCTTGCTTCACTTCACCATCCCATCAAGTTTCTGAAACTGTGCACAATGATTAAATAACTAATTTCCTGGGATGGTCTTTGCAGGGTCTTGGTTAGGTCTTCCGGGGTGTATTAACACAGCAGGCTGCCCAATGGAGTACAACAGAGAGCATTGGACTATGGAAGTTTCTTGAGCAAGCAAAAGACATCTGTAGCAAGGGCATTGTGGTTTATTGTTATGGCTGCAGTGTATCAATGGGCTGGGATACAATTGTACCAGTGGGACTTTACCAAGAATTGGAAGCAGGTCTGCCAAAGTCTTGGCTGCAACCAAGCGGAATTTACCCACTGTGGTACAATTAAGGTTATCTATTCTATTCTATTCTATTCTATTGACACCCACACTGTACTGGCAGTGGTGAGGTTCAGTTATTGCATAGTGTCTTCTTCTCTCACTACAATTAACAGGATTGTGCAACCGATCTACCACAGCCAAGACACATTCTTAATGCATCCTCTCATGATGCTGATAAGCTGACCATACTGATAGTCTTTCCTCCCTTCCAGCAAACCTCAAAGTGATGGCGAAGGTGAAGCAACCTCCCACACACAGTGCCTAAATGTAAAAAAGTATAAGGGGCTATGAGGAGAGGGCGGTCACACTCACTTCATATGTTTACGCCAAGCAAATATTTTTTAGTTTTAGGAGAGGATGAGCTTCTTTTCTTTTATTGAGGCTCCAGAGTTTCGACAAATCAGACAAAGAAAAGGCCATTAAACTTTTATTCTCAGTTATTTACAAAATGTGAGCAGTGCTCATCATAACTGTATCGTATATTCTTCTAGATTCTTTCACTCAATCAGGACCCTTAGTGATCACTGGACCTCTTCAGTCTGATGACACCATAATGCAGAAACAGTCTCATTATATGTTAAAGGGCTGTAAATAAATTGCAGCTCTCCAGCTCTCCTTTTTTGTCTTTCAGCTGAGAATGATCTGCTACAGCTGTTTACCACAGCAAGATGTTCTGGAAAATCTTTGTTCCTTAATTGGAGTCTTTGTAGGAACTGGTTTGATTATGTTGGTGGTAAGACTGGAATAAATACTGTTTAGGTAACTAAATCAAGAACACACACACACATCTGGGGTGCTGATGGACAGTAAGCTTAGGGAGAACGTGAAGCCATCAGAGTTGAAAATGTGCCAGAGGTTCCATTCATCTCTGAAGTGGGGCCTCTCAGGAAGTATTCCCGCCACCATGCAACTAATTGTCTTTATTGTCTGTGGCATTGCAGCCAATACATTATGCTAATGTCAGCAGCTACGGCTGCAATGTACTATTTATTTGTTCCCTGATAGCACTTCATGCACATACGTGTTTTCTTTTTCACCATCTGGCTCTGCATGTATGACCCGCTCAGAAACGCATGTATGTGCTAATTAATTAGCATAGCTCAGGAAACAATTACACAGAGATTGAGTCAGTCCCGCTCCCTTACAGAGCCGTCCATGGCACTGGAACAGACTTCATTAGCTCTGATGTGTGGAAAAGTGAGCGGTGGTCCGAGCTGACATGACATCTCTCCTGAATGTTGTTCTGACTAAGGCTGGAATCGTTTAGAAGGGTTCAGGGGCCATCTGGTGACAAACAGCAGCACAGTTCTGTGGCTTGATGCATTTTCATTTTAGACAAAACAAGAATGGCAGGACCACATGTTTGATGTGAGTTGTCATATAAAACACAAAGTGGCTTAATTGTCAAAGTTTACCTTGAACAGCAATTCACTCTTTTCTTAGATCTTTGATGATAAAAGGAACTGTTGTGTAATTTGAAGCGGAAAATGACTTCCTTAGCAAAGCATTAGCTTAATCTTTGTAATATTTTATACTAAAATTTTCACAATATCTTTGATATAGACTGAATTGTTTTAGTCTTACCATTAATCTTACCATTAATATATTTATTTAATTAATTTTGAACTGCAGCAATGTATCATACTGAACCAAATTAGAAAGTATAAACGCACCAGATACCAAGGGAGAAACAACATAACATATAAGTAACTCCAACAGTGTTAGGTGTCCTAGGTGCAGCATGGACTAAAATGCAGATGCAGGTAATGTGCAATGATTACTTTTTCAGGCTGAGGATGATTGCTGGTGTGGAGCTATAAAGATAGGACACCAGACTGACACGAACGAATAGGGAAGAAACAGTATGAGCTGACCGGGAGTGAGAGGTGGTGAAAGGCTTAATACACACGGGAGGATTAGGATTAGGGGGTGAATGGGATTGAAGGCAGGTGCAGATAATGATGAGACAGGGAGTGAGCAGAGCAGAGTGAAGAGGTTCTGTTAGGACCCCCCTCTCTAAGGGCGGATACCAGATGACCTGGAGAGAAAAAAAAGAAAAAAGAAGCACCCTTTCAAGGGTGGGTGGAGGGGGCCCTGTTGAAGGAGGGCCAGAGGATATGCCCCTGGAGGTTGGGCAGACGTCCCCAGATGGTGCTCAGGCGGACGGGCGGGTGGTCGTCCTTTGACAGGACAGCAGTCGAGAAGCCAGGCTGGAGAGCGGTGGCGAAGGAGCTTGGGCGAAGGAATGTCTGGCGTAGGAGACAGAGGCAGGTTGTCCTCAACCCCTTCTAGGAGCTCTGGCTCTGGGGCCTGGAGATGAGGTGTGGGCATGGTGGCCCGGAGACTCAGTAGAGGGGTTGCCTCTGGAGACAGAGGTGTCCCTCTTGGAGCTCGGGCATTGGGAATCATGCTGCCAAGATGGCAGCTGACCTGGTGGCCGAAGCTGTGACTACGACTGGGCTGAGGACCGGAGCTGTGACGTCGAATGGGCTGATGGCCGGAGCTGCAATGGCGACTGGGCTGAGGACCAGAGTTTCTACAGTGACTGAGCAGGAGACCGGTGCTGCGACGTCAACTAGGCTGAAGACTGGAGCTGCGACGTTGACTGGGCTGAGGACCAGAGCTTCCAAGACAACTGGGATGATGGCCGGAGCTGCGGTGGCGACTGGCTTGATGGCCGGAGCTGCGGTGGCGACTGGCCTGATGGGTGCGGGAGCTGTGGCAGACGGGAGCAGCAGGAGCGGATGACTGGCAGGCAGGAGCGAGAAGAGTTGGTGAGAGCGGCAGGTAGAATGAGAGGAGCTGGTGAGCAGACTGATGCTGGAGCTGCTGGGTAGACTGAGACAGATGACTGGCTGGTTGGAGCAGCAGGAGCTGGTGATGGAGAGGCAGGAGGGAAAGGAGCCGGTGTCGTTTCTGATTGACGATCTTTTTCCTGTGGATGTTGCAACTAAACTCTAACTATCTAAACTGAACACTATTTAACTAGTAATTCACATTGGAATCACAAAGTATTCTCAGGCACTTAGAGTCCTCAAGGAGTTTGATGTTTATTTTGTACAAAGCAGTTCCACATAGAAAGACGTACGCCAACCAATAGACTGACTCTTCATTGTCCAGATCTCACATTATATACCTTTGGGTTTTTACACTGGTTCCACCACCTGGAACCTCCTTTTTCTTTTGGACATATTCATTATTTACCATTAACATTTCCATAATTATCGTTCCCGTGTATGATTACCATGAGCTGTTTTTTTAAACATAAGTTGAAATGAACACACCTCCCATATGTCACAGACAGTCGTTAAACATCCCCTTGTCAGCCAAGTCTCGGACTGGTGCCTACAGAAATGCATGAAGAAGCATTCCTATACATCAGATGTGTGTACTGTACATCAGATGGGTGTTATACAAAATCCTAGCCACAAGTCCAATGGTCTGTTTTGATATGACCTTCCTCACGTATCCTGCTTTGGAGTGGACACTCCTATACTTTGGTAACTGCAGGGAATATTCTTAGCCTAAATGCTCACACACAGAAACACAGTTGTACAAAACATCTTTCTTGCAAGATATTATCAACTTAATCATCTACACAAGTGACAAGCAGACTGGTGGAGGAGCCGGTATTGAGCTGTCGGTTCCCCTCCTCCACCCCAGAAGCAGGCCTGCCTCGACGGCACCGTTGTCTGTAGTGAGGTGGGTGGAGGAGGCTCATGCCTTCGTGGTCCGGTGCCAGGAAAACAGAAGGCCAGCCTTGTGCCTATGAAGGCGGACCGCTGTTCCAGGTCATCCTCCGTATCTTCATAGGATGCTGGTTTGACCAATGCACCCAGACAGGAACAGACTGGTTTGGTCGGCAGGGGTGCTGCGTTGGTTGGTGGAGGACTTCTCTCGGAAGAAACAGCCACAGTGGCAGTTTGTGTGGCCCCTGCCCTCTGCTCCTCGCTCCCGGAAGCGAGCGCAGCACGGCGAGTTCTCCGCCTGCTGACAGGTGATGAAGGGTGGTCTAACATTCTGTTCCCATGCTTCTTGACCGACCCTCTTCGCCTCTTTATCCAGTGTGGCGAGATCTCGGGGGAGACCACCTTTTGGAAGTGCAGAGGAACCTTGACGATTTCCTGGAACCTGGAGAGATGGAGAGGAAGGTGAGGGAGGACGGAGATCTATATAAGGTTGTCCCAGACGTCTTTATGTAGAGCAGCTATGTCTTGAGCGACTGCTTGGTCCATTTTTACGAGTCGGCTCATTCTGTCAGGTGTCCTAGGTGCAGCATGGACCCAAACACAGATGTAGGTAAGGTGCAATGATTATTTATTCACGCTGAGGATGATGAAGATGGCTGATGTGGCGTGATGAAGACAGGATACCAGACTGACATGAACGAATAGGGAAGAAACAGTATGAGCTGACTGGGAGTAAGAGGAGGGGAGTGCTTAAATACATGAGGGAGGATTAGGATCAGGTGGTGAATGGGATTGAAGACAGGTCCAGACAATGATGAGACAGGGAGTGAGCAGAGCAGAGTGAAGAGGTTATGACTAACAGGTGAAAATTAGAACCAGTAACATATGACCAAACTAAACTACATAAAAAAGATTGAAAACATTTTAAAGATTAACACACACTAACAATAATTCAGAAGATGTATGTTGGTAAAATTAAATGATTACTTTAACCTAAATCTGCCAAAGGTATAAACAATATTGTACTCATATTGCTTAACTGTATCCATGTGTTATAAACAGTTGTGGCAACTTATTTAAAATCATTTTAGAATGATAATCACCACCAAGATATTGCATTATAAAAACAGATCAAACTCCTGGTACACAAGAATGCAATTTGATTTGTGATTATTGAGAGCAGTGTTATTTAACCATGGTCCTCACAGCACACTGCCTGTATGTTTTAGATGTTTCCCTGCTTCTGCTCCTGATTTCAACCGGTGGCTGATTAAGAGGCTTTGGCTAAACTTCAATCATCTGTAGTAGGTGTGTTAAAGCAGGGAAATATCTAAAACATGCAGGGCAGTTTACCAGGGTTGGGAAACTTGGATTTAGAGAACATTGGAAACATACATATTTTTGGTATTTCATTTCAGACACTTCAGAGCTGATGTAAAACATCACCCAATTTTTTGTATGTGTGAAAATCACTGTGTCATCTGCATATTTGAACTCAAACATTTTTGTAGACATATGGCTAATCCATTATGTGAAATGTAAAGAAATATGGTCCAATAAACATGATTTCATGCAAAAATAGTTCAGTGTGAAAAATTCAGCTGTTTCAGTTTAGATAAAGGACAACAACCGTGTCAAATGTCTTGTTTGGGTCTAGAAGGATCCCAATGACAACTACTCATCTCCTGCAAGGTATTAACTTTTTTCATAAAAATAATTTGCCGCCGGAGGGCAATGGTGTGTGGGGAAACCAAACTGCGTTTTAAGTTGGCATGACCGCTATTTAAACACTTTATCAATATCTTTTTAACACAGTTCTCTACTAGATATCATCAGAAGTACTATACTAATTGTTCAGCAGTTAGCTATATTGCTTTTATCACCTCAACATCCTACAGCTGTTTGAATTCTGATTGTTTAGTCCACTGATTCCTGCAGCATTCTGCAGCACACTCTGCCCTGTCCCATTATAATGTTTCAACACACACACACATTTACGGTGAATGTATGAACTGCTCCAAATGAGGGTATTTATGTTTCATGTCAGGCCAGGCGCATGCATGGCAATGCCAACATGTGTAATTTATCATTAACCAGCAGCAGAGCGTACTGAAGCCCCGTCTGCTGAGTGGGAACATGACTCGTATGAACACATGATAAAGAGGAAACATGTGAGTGGAGAAAACCGCAGCTGCTCCATGTTTTCTGGTTTGATTCTAGAGGTTATGAAGATGCAGAATGATATTTGTAGTCCATGAACATGTGTGTGGATATTTTGTTTTCCTTTCCTTCACCGCACAGTTTTAATGTGCGACCCATCTCTTGGCTGGTCCATGCATATTCATGGTGTGCTCAGACCGGGGCGGTGGTGGTGGTGACACTGGGGGTTGATGGAGTGGGGAGGGGAGGGTGAGGCGTGCTTGTCGGAGTGTGTCACGTTTCCAGACCAGCGAATTTTTTTGATTAAAGTCCCTTATCCGTTTTATCATGCATATCCTCGCTCTGATTAAAGTGATCGGAGTCTGACACTCACAATGTCAGAGCAGGGAACCCAGGAGCACCCCCCTCACCATCTCTGCTTCTTCTCACCCCCCTGCCAGTGCATGCTTGGAATGTGTAAAAATCCTTGGTTAGACATGTTGATGCCCCTCTGACATCTACAGGAAACACTAATCCCATGAATCACTGTAAACAAAGAGTTAATTCATACAACAAAACATACAATTATTGTCCAGTTCCTAGATTTTAACTAACTCTGATAATCACTACGTGACAATTTTGCAGGTTCCTCCTCTTTTGAGGTGCCACAAAGCCATGGTGCTGTCAAACTAACCAACATATCAAACTATGATGATCACTTTCACTTTCAGACGGTTTCACAGTAGGAAGCAACTCTCCATTCAGGACACCAGTATATTTTTATTTTTGTTTTAATGCGTATTTAAACTATTAACTAACTATTCTGGTTTGAAAGATGGAATGTTCCCTCTAGGTCTGGGTTAATTGAAGCAGGGAAAGTATGAGCGATGGTGGGGGCTTTGTCTCTGGTCTGTGGCAGCGAAGAAGGAGCTATGGTCAAACTGAGAAGCTAGATTTACAGGTACATCTACATTCCAACCCTCAACTATGGACATGGGATTGGAATCATTACTCAAAGAAGAAAGATCTGGGATACCAGCAGTTGAGGTTTGCATTCTTTATATAGGCTGACTGGATTGTCTTAGAGATAGGCAAGGCAAGGCAAGGCAATTTTATTTGTATAGCACACTTTCAACAGCAGGGTAATTCAAGGTGCTTTACATGATTTGGTGATTTAATAAAAAACACATAAAAGAAACACACATCACACATGATACACAATAAAGCAAGAGAAAAATAAAAAAAAGCAAGAGAGCATGAACACATTTCATACATATGACATCAAGCATTTACTCAAAGGCAATTCTAAACAGATGGGTTTTTAGTCTCGATTTAAAGCAGTTCAGAGTTTCAGCAGCTCTACACTCGTCAGGAAGTCTGCTCCAGATAAGGGGAGCATAAAAACTGAAAGCTGCTTCTCCATGTTTAGTTCTGAGTCTAGGGATGTTTAGTAGGCTAGAGTTGGAGGACCTGAGTGGTCTTGGTGGTTGGTCTTCAACATATTTTGGTCCTAAGCCATGTAATGATTTATAAACTAGTAAAAGTATTTTAAAGTCTATTCTCTGAGCTACAGGGAGCCAGTGTAAGGACTTTTTGAACTGGGGTGATGTGCTCTACTTTCCTGGTTCTAGTGAGGAGGCGAGCGGCAGCGTTCTGGATCAGCTGCAGCTGTCTGATTGACTTTTTAGGCAGACCTGTGAAGATGCTGTTGCAGTAATCAATCCGACTAAAGATAAACGCATGGATGAGTTTTTCCAAGTCGTGTTGCAAAATCAGTCCTTTAATCCTAGAGATGTTCTTCAGGTGATAGAACGCTGACCTTGTTATTGCCTTTATGTGACCCTGGAGGTTCAGGTCTGAGTCCATTACTACACCTAGGTTACGAACCTGATCAGTAGTTTCTAGCTGTATTAATTGAAGCTGTGTGCTGACTCTTGATCGTTCCTCCTTGGGTCCAAAAATAATCACTTCAGTTTTGTTTCTATTCAGCTGGAGAAAGTTATGGCACATCCATCCATTTATTTGGTCAATGCATTGATTTAGGGTTTGAATGGGTTCAGAGTCACCTGGTGACATTGTAATGTAGAGTTGAGTGTCATCTGCGTAGTTATGATAGCTAATGTTATTGGTTGCTATAATCTTGCCTAGTGGGAGCATGTAGATATTAAATAAGAGGGGCCCCAGGATGGAGCCCTGGGGCACCCCACATGTGATTTCTGTTCGTTCTGATGAAAAGTTTCCTGTTGAAACATAGAAGTCCCTGTTCTTTAGGTAAGACTCGAACCAGCCAAGTACTGTACCAGAGAGTCCGACCCAGCTCTCCAGTCGTTCCAATAAAATATCATGATCAACAGTGTCAAATGCTGCACTGAGGTCCAACAGAACCAGCACTGTGGTTCTTCCACAGTCTGTATTTATGCGGATGTCATTAAGTACTTTGACGAGGACAGTTTCGGTGCTGTGGTGAGCGTGGAAACCAGACTGAAAAACATCAAAACGGTTTGTCATTGTTATGAAGCCATTTAACTGCTGAAACACAGCTTTTTCAATAATCTTACTGATGAATGGAAGATTAGAGATTGGCCTGTAGTTCTGCATTAACGTGTTGTCCAGATTTTTCTTCTTTAGCAGTGGTTTAATAACTGCTGTGTTTAAAGCATGAGGGAAGACACCTGATAGCAGTGATGAGTTCACTATTTGAACAAGATCAGAACCAATAACAGGAAGAACTTTCTTTAGAAAAGCTGTGGGTAGGATATCAAGATAGCAGGAGGAGGAGCTTAATTGGATAATGATTTTTTTCAAGGCTGTTCTGGTTTAATTCATGGAATTCAGACATTTTCTCTACATTGTTGTTGATTGGGGATGGCACTGGTTGTGGGTTCGATATTGAGGTACAGATTGACCGTCTAATTGTTAGAATCTTTTCAGTGAAAAAGCTGGCAAATTCATTGCAGGCCCTGGTAGAGTTTAGTTCAGGGGCTACTGTCACTAAAGGATTAGTTAGTCTTTCCACTGTTGCAAATAGAGTCCGTGCATTATTAATGTTTCTGTTGATGATTTCAGAAAAGAACGATTCCCTAGCATCTTTTATAGTTAGCTGATATCTATGCAGTCTCTCTTTGTAGATCTCACAGTGAACCTGGAGTCGAGTTTTCCGCCATTTTCTCTCGGCTCGTCGACACTGTCGTTTTTCACTACGTACCAGTGGATTTCTTGTCCACTGATCCTTTTTTCTACCTGAGACTACTTTCACTTTAGTTGGAGCAATGGAATCCATGATGTCTGAGATTTTCGCAAGGAAATTATCTACCAACTTATTTACTGAGTTTGAGTTGGGAGATGAGGGGGATGTGGTGGAAAGATAAATACGTTTAAAGGTTTCTACTGAACTGTCCCCTAGAAAACGCTTTTTTATAGTGGTCTTACTGTGGCTGGATAATTTAGCAGAGATGGTACTTTAAAAGAAAATACAGAAATGGTCAGATAATGCAATATTAATTACAGAGATGTCGGAAATATTTAAACCTTTGCTGATAATTAAGTCCAGAGTGTGTCCTTTATTGTGTGTTGGTTGTTTGACATGCTGGATCAGTCCAAAGTTGTGGAGAGTATCATCTAATGTTTTTGCTTGTCTATCTTGGGGGTTGTCGGTATGGATGTTAAAGTCCCCCACGATGATTAGTTGGTCATAGTCGATACATATTACAGAAAGAAGGTCATTGAAATCATTAAAGAAGTTAGAGTTAAGTTTTGGTGGTTTATATAAACTTAGAAATAATGCTTTGTTAGGCTCATTTATCTGAGTGGCTAGGTATTCAAAAGAATCAAACGTGCCCAGAGTTACCTTTTTTTAAAGTTCATTGAGTTGTGAAAGATGGTGGCTACACCTCCACCTCGTCTGTGTTTTCTGTTCTCGCTTAAGAAATTGTAATTTGGAGAACTAGATTCTATTAATGAAGTTGTTTCATTATTTTCATCTAGCCAAGTTTCTGATAAAGAAAGGGCGTGTAAATTATGCTCAGTGATGAAGTCATTGATAAGAAAAGACTTCCCGGATAGAGATCTAATGTTTAATAAAGCTAACTTAAGTATTGTGATGATGGGCAGCTGAACCTTCTGACAGGTTATCAATTTGAGATTTTGTTTAATTTGAGAGCGTGTGGTTAACGGTTTATGTTTCCTGCTGCTGATAATCACTGATATAGCCTGAGGGGTGCCGGGTGAATTCTGGGAGACGGTAGGGGTGAATTTATTGCCCGGTTCCTTCAAATATCAAATATCTGTAATAATCAGTGGGGGGAAGCTCCCAGGCTTATTGACACTAGTCCCAGGCGTTTGGTGTAGTCTAAGTTTAGGTGTTAATTGTGTCCCAAATTAGATTTGCTCGTTCAGTCTGTCTTTAAAGTTTCTAAATGGAGACTCATTTGATGTGGCTGAGTCACAGGAAGATGAAGACTTAATCTCTGATGGTTGTTTATCTGTTCGGTCCTGTGGTGTCATCATGACTTGCTGTTTTTGTTCTCTGATATCCATGGGTGCCTCAAGGTCAGCTTTTGGGAACAAGTGTTTTGCTTTCTGATTTTGATAAGAAAAAATGTTTGCTGCTAAGAGCCTTACTCCGGCCTTGTTCAGATAACGCATCCCTTCTTTGAACAGATGATTAGCACTTCCAAATACTTTGAAATTATTAATCAATGTGAACGACTTCCCAGCTGATTGTTTCTTCAACCATTTATGGAGCATGCGGCGTCTGCTAAATCTTTCATCATTCCCTTCAGGGACTGGTCCGCTGATGAGGATGTTTACGTTAAGTCAATCAAGTCTCTGTAGGAGATCAGAAAAGTCTCTCTTCAGAATCTCTGATTGTCTCATCGCGATATCTGTTGATCCAGCGTGAATGACAAGTTTTTCCAAAGCAGGATGTTGGTCCAAGATTTTAGGGTTTTTTTCTGATATTTCTCTTACTGTATTTTTGTAGCAGCTATAAACTTTGGTATTCTTGCTACATAAAGCCTCAGTTCCATTAATTGATCCATCTTGTATGATAACAATCTTTGCTGGGGGGGCTCTTACTTTGTTATGTGTCCGTTTGATGCGGCTGGGTTTCTCCTGGTGGCTTTGACTGGTCCCGGGGGCTGCGTCATCTTTCAGGGAACTCAAGGCTGCGAATCTGTTTTTCAGCGGGATTCCAGGTGGAGAATTATCTCTTGTTTTTGGCTGAAACCTCTTTTGTTTACTTTTAGCAGAAGCGGCAGTTCTGGGTTCAGAGGTTTCTCTGTGCCGGAGTTTCTTTTGTTTTTTCTTCCTCGGAAAAAGGCTGGGGTTGATGATTCCATGCGTTTTAAAGCTGGCCAGTCTTTATTAGAGTGCGGAGTTCTGCCGCTCAGACGCCTGTAGGGAGTCTCTGTGACACGGTTAGACCGATGTAACACCGGGCTGATAGGCTGTTCCCTGTTTGTATTCAACGGTAAAGTTGTGTCATTTTGTCCATAATCAGCGTGAAGATCAAAATTAATTTCCAGACGACGTAGCTTTGTTTCAATGCCCTCAATTCTGTGGAGCAGTTTTTCAAAATCCTCAGCTAAGCAAAAAAACATGTTGATAAGTCCATAAAAAAGTAATCCAAGAAGAGATCTGGTCTAATACAGAAACTCCAGGGGCTGGGTAGATAAAGTAACTGAGAAAAAGTTAAGAAAAGAAAATAAGAAAAGCAAACAGAAAATAAAATAAAGTGAATGGATCTGGAGAGAGACAGCAGTCGCAGCAAAGGTCTCATACTGGATCACAGAGCCAGGACTTTCTGGAAGAACTAATCCTATAAACAATGGACAACCATGAACATCTTTACATAGCTATTTCAGGTTGACCAGTGTTGCCAACTTGAAACTATGTGTAGTGATGACATCCCCTATCAGCCTACAATCATTTGACATCTGTCTCACCCAGTGCTTTAGTCATGAAGCGAAGCAAACCAAAATGGTGGCAAACTTCAATAAAATAGCGATGTTTTAGTGATATCACAGTGGTGCCTTCAGATGAGATCATCGATAGAAGATTCCACATGTTCTTTTGGCATGTGTGTAAATACCTGTTGCATCCAGTCG
Source organism: Valencia hispanica (assembly GCA_963556495.2). Classification (NCBI taxonomy): domain Eukaryota; kingdom Metazoa; phylum Chordata; class Actinopteri; order Cyprinodontiformes; family Valenciidae; genus Valencia; species Valencia hispanica. Next base: position 10,664,663 of record OY747720.1, on the reverse strand, counting down.
GACTTCTCTCACCTTAAGTAGTCGTCACAGGATTGATTTCAGCATCTGGGTTAAACTTCGACTGCCAGCTGCAGATACCACTTTCCACACAGCCCTGTTGACTGAAAAGCTGAACAAGGTGCTCCAAGTTCATGATCCATTGTGAACCTGCTAGCTATGATAAAATAGTGCAAGTCAATTGAAAAACAAGAACTGTAGTTTTTGATTTGCCTTTTGTTTTGTGCTTAAGAACTGGTTTGGGACAGAAAATCTATTAAAGCTGCAGTCCGGAAAATATATTTATGTATCAAAGTTTTATAAATCTAAGGGGGGTTCAATACTATGATAAAAGGCTAGTGCTCCACAGCACTTGTTATTTTTCTTAATCCCACCTTCCTCCCATAGACCCCTATGCATTTCACACTGAGCGCCAAATTTTTTTAGCCAATAGAATTCAAGTTTCCGCAATTTTCGGCTGTCAATCAACTTTCATGCGGATCGCGCAAACATTTGAACAAGGGGTCGTGCACACAGAGCGCTCCGCCTGTCTTACCGTTTACAGTCGCCATTTTGTGAGAGAGCATCAGTCATGCAGAAGTTGCTCACCTCCGAAAAGTCCAAAGCAAAAATACAATCGGGTGGTGCTCAATAGCACTTGCTGCTTACTTCTTTGACTTGCTGTGTCGCCACAGGTGATGCACGTGCACAACTACAGCGGTAGGGCTGAAGGGAGGGAAGGGGAGGGGCCCTGCTATGTCGGATTCAAAAAATCTCTCTCCCTCAAATACTTCGGACTGCAGCTTTAATAGTATGGAAAAACCGCAATGACTTGAAAATAAAAATGGAATTAACTTAGTATTGTTAAACGGCCTGCTGTAATACTGAATTTAAAAGATTAATTTAATTCCTGGCTTGTTTATGTAATTATCTGATTAAATTTTGAAGTTATGCGTGGTTAAAATGACCAATACAAAAAACTATTAGGAGTGATCAGCAACCTTCAGGATCATGTTGCCACCGGCTGAGATTTTTTTCAATATTGACAGCAGATGGATCTGCCCACAGAATGGGGTAAAGACTTTTGGACAAGAAGGGCTGCAAAGAAACTGCTCAATATTAATGTGGTTCAAAAAAGCAACTTCAATTCAGGAAAAAACAACAAGGATTTACTGATTTTTTAAAGGACATGCAAAGATAGACTGATAGAAAACTTTTATTTCTGTGGAACCTTTCTTCTGATTTTGTGGGGCGTCTGGAGAAGAAAAGGGGAGAGCTACCATGAATGCTGTGCTGCAAACAATAAAGCATCCTGTTCTTGTTCTTCTAAAAAAATCCGTTTTAATGCCCAGTTACAAATGCACACAAACAGACGCACATTCCTCTGCACTGATGGACTGAATTACCACAGTTACTTTTTATAATGTCTCCCCATGAAGCAGAGATGAATGTGAGCATTTCATTTACAAACACACACACACACACACACACACACACGGTTGATGAAACAGCTGGTCCAGACACAGCCGAGACCATCCAATCGGAAATAGTAATTAATGGCATTAGAATATTGCACAGTTTGGTGCCATTGAGGGACTGGATGACTTTAAAATGTGTAAATCCACAAACTTATCTGACCCAGCGATGGGTGGCTTTCCACCCCCTCAGCTAAATAGATTAATTATCTGCAGGGCCCCAGTGCTCTTATTGGGAGCCACGTGGATATCAGATCGGCACTGATAGCGCTGCAAAGTGTTCCTTCTGCTAATGGTCACAGAGCTGCTGCTGCTGCTTGTGGATATGTTCACCCAGAGATACAAAGCAGCACATGTTGATCATATACATGCAAAGAAAGTTTCTACAAAGCACCGAGCTGAAGTCCTGCATCATGCAACTCCTTATTTTTATGCATATTACTCACTATAAAGTGCTCTTTATTTTAATTAGACTGTATATGGAAGTTTTTAAGTTTTTGTGTCGTGAACACAGAGATCTCAGGAGTGCGACTGCATCTTTAAAGTCTGCAGACTTGCACTGTGTGTTATGGTGCATTACATCCTGAGGATGGACAAATCATCTGAGATTTTGACAACCAATATGGGGAAAAAAGGAGAGAAAAAATAAGGCAAAGAAAAAAATAAGGTCCAAAGTCCCAGAAAATGAAGAAAGCCAAGGATCTCAGGGGTATGTATTAGTTGTCACCCTATGATCAAATAGCAGAGGCCGGGAAGCGACCAGAGAGAGCCCGCGCCTGGGCAAAAAGAAATATAAAGTCCAGATTTAATTCTGATACGGAGAAATAGAATTTCAAAGCTGGATGTCTTATCATTGGCATGTCCCTTTGCCGGACTGATTTCCCTAGCAAAAGCCTGTCAGTGCTATTATGTTGAACATGGAACCAATTTACTGCGCCGGCTAAACAGGGTTAGTGGTGCTCCTGTACCCCCTAAATGTTTGAAGTTATCACACAGTGAGAAAAATAGCATTTTGAATGTTTGGGGAGGGGGCGAGGGCCGCGGAGGGGGCGAGGGCCGCGGAGCGGTCGGCTCGGGGGGAGTGGACTGTAATTGAAAAGTATCAATCAAAAACAAGGCAAGGGCCAGGGCAGGGAAGCTATTATGTTAACCCAGTCCAGCAGAGCACTGGAGGAGCCAAAATGCATTTCTTTTGAATCAGTAATGCTCCCCTGCTTTCTGAGCCTCTAAGCCCTGCGACCGGGGGCCTCGTATCTCCGGACAGACGGAGGCAGAGAGAAGAAGGAGGGGATTATCAAGTGGAGCATGCGGCCATTACAGGCTTGTTTCGTGATGCTATCTGCCCTCTGAGATAAGCAACCCCCGTTTGGTCAGACGTTTCCAATTTCTATACATGAGAGATGAAGACCTTGTGCTTCTGCTTGCCTTCACCCTTTTTTATGTTATTATATTTTTGCGTGCCCCTTACTTTGCCCTCTCTGTATATTACAAGTGTCCTTTCATGTGCATGCAGCATGCAGTGACCTGCTGCCACCAGTAAACAGCTGAACTGCAAAGGAAGGCCCAATAAAGCATGGAAAAGAGATAATCTGGGGAGGAGAAGGAAGTATTCAGGTCAAAGATGAACAATAGATTCAAATCAGATAAAATGTGTGTAACAGATACACAAACCAAAGGCCTGGCTCTGGAATCAGCTTCTGTGATTATACAATACCTTCTTCTAAATTTCAAATTCAAACTAATTGCCGGGCATCTGGCGTGGTGTGTATTTTGGTCAGTCTTTTCCAAGGTTGTGGGAGACAGAGATATATTTCAATATTTAAGTGGGGAAGACCTCAGAAGTTCACAGAAAAATGTCCTCTTTCCAGAAAAGGGTTACTGCTTCTCCACCAGTAGGCCTATTCCCTCGTGCCTGTTTACTTGGAGTGTCCGAATAAATGACAAGATGCATCCATTCATCAGAAAGTATAAATGATGCAAGATATAGCCAGTGGTCTTTCAGTTGAAAAAAAACAAAACAAAACACAAAAAAACTTAGAGACACCCTTAAGTCAGGGTCAAGATTAGATTTGGAAAATTATGCATCCCCGGCTTGTTCTCTGTCTCAGCTGTGGGTTTTCCATTTATTAAAATGAATTGTTTCAGGGAGTTTTAACCGTTACAATGAGACGTGACTGGGATCCTGTCAGCCAATTTTGGCAGTGCTGTCAAAAGACTGGGGCATACATTTCAATATCTTCCAGCTGGCATTTACATGAGACGGAACAGAAGAGACCGGTCCTGAATTGCTCTTGTTGTCTCTAGTGTTTTGTTGAGATTTTACAAACTTACTGGTTACTGAATGAAAATACTCCAAAAAAGATGAAAAATACAAACCTTTGCAAGTGTGTCACAAATGGCCTTATAGCTTTCATATCCTCATACTTACTCATCTCCAAGAAACCACTAAAGATATGGATGATGGTGTCATTCTGGGCTGCAGAATTATTCCTGTTGGTCAGTTTCCCAAGTATTTGCATTGAATACCACTAAATGTATATAAGCATTTGTGAAGTAGACCTTTAATGTAGAAAATAAATGCCTGTCATCCTGCTGAAAATAGATGATAACAATTCCAACACTTTCTTTTAAACAAATCCATTTAAAAATCAACCTGAACCCTTCAAAAAACGTGTACGCTTTAATCATGTTTAATGCAGAGAACCCTGGACTCTTAATACACCCAAGAAGACCTTGCAAAGACCATTCACATTCTGATTGATTTTCCACTTCATAGTTGTAAGATCATCGTGCAGTGCTAAGGTACCATAAGAATAAGTAGGAATACCATCCTTCCTGCTTAAAAGTTAGCCTAGACTTTGGACCAACAACAACTTACCCCTCCTTTCCACTGAACGCGTAAGCAGCGCTTTATAGGAGCAGCACGTCATACGCAGCTGATAGCCACCGCTGTAGTCAATAGAACCCTTTCCACCGGAGGAAAAAGCTGCGCGAGTCTGCTGCGTCTCAGGAGCGTCATGTCACGGCACTTTTCTAAATATACACGGCAGTCCTATTTTCTATGCGGTACGCCTCTGAAACGCATACATTTCGACATTTTGGATAGGGGAAGACAGGAAATCAAACGGCTCGGCATCCGGAAATTTTCAAAATAAAAGAAACGTGCTGCTTTGCGGTTGATTTACTTATAAAAAGGTCACTACCTGTGTGGCCCAGTGAGAAGTCAGTATCTTGCGGGAGGTTCTAATTTGTGTGTCATCACACAAATGAGCGATTTTGGATATTCCCTGACATAACATAAACTTTTTGGCAAATATAAAACGGACATGAAATAAAACACAGACCTTTTGGAGCCATGTTGTTGTCTTTTCCTGCTTGTTGTTGTGTTTGCTGATGAAACCACGTGCGATTCTGCTAATCTCGCGTGATTTCTTGCTCTCTCTGTGACAGCTGCTTCCCTGCTGCTATGCGCCTCACACGCACCCGGTAGAAAGGGCCAAGCAGCAGAATACACAAGTGAAACGTGCTGCTCCTGTAACGCGCTGGTTACGTGTCCGGTGGAAAGGAGGGGTTATACTTCTCTGGAAAAGCTGTCCAAAAGGTTTGGTTGTGCTTTTGGGAATATTTAACCATTCTTCCCAGAGAGCACTTCTGAGGTCAGGTTCTGATGTTGGATGAGATGTCTTGGCTTACAGTCAGGAATGTTCTTCATCCCAAAGGTGCTTTATCCCGTCTGGTACAATAGTCAGGCAAGTTCTGGTCTACTTGATCATGGGCTATTAAGTAGTGAAAGATTATGCATTTTTTTTGCTTAACTTTAGATTAGCTTAATGCAATAGGCATCAACTTTGACCAGCTTTGGTAATTCGGTAGGATTTTTAATTTCAGCACTTTTTATCCTGTTCGTATATATTGGATTGAAAAAGACTGAATCAGTGTTATTTTTTTCTGACTTTCTTGCAGTTTGCACAACATTTTTTTATCAGAATAAGTATAGGTCAGTTGTTGATACAACTAGATTCAGGCATTTTTATGCATGAATGTTATGAAAAAAATTCTTTTTAAGTTTTTTTATTCGAAATAAAAATAATTTAAGATCTAAAACTGGCTTTTAAAGGGTTTCAAATTCAGAAAATATATGAATACTTATGTGGAAGACTAAAGTTAATAATGGAGTTCAGCTAAAAACATGGAAAAAAATCCTTTAAAATAATATTTTTTATCCAAATGGACAATGATGCTTCTGACAATGTTCTGATGAAAAACCTTGAGTCCCACCATTTATGGGGATGTTAATGTAATACATAGGTTCCCAGCTATTCATGAAAACGATATTTCCTCATGTTTTTGGCCCCTTTGAGCAGGATAATCCTTCCTGCCACACAACAGAAATCCTTTAACTTTACCAGTTTGGTTAACTTGACCTCGAAATTATCCAGATTTTAATCCAGTCAAACATATGTGGCATATTCTTGATACTTCCCTCACAACTTCCAAGTGTCATAGAAGCAGCACAGAGATGTTTCAGGGTAACCTACTCAATATTAATGTGATTTTAATGTTATGGTTTATGTTCAGGTGGAGGAGGAAGATTCCTTAGCAGTGCTATAGATGGGTCTTCTTGCCAGATGGACTGACATGGATGGAGGAAGAATGAGATGGAGGGAAGTGAAGTAGGTATGTAGATGGGCATGGATCGAGGAGGGTGTCAGACTGGCCGGGTTTTTAATTCAGATTTCATGTGGGCTCACTCAGCAGTCACTGGAGTCTAAAGTGACTCTGGGGAGCCTCACAGTTCTATATGCAAATAGACGAACGCACCTGGCCAGTGGAGCAGGCCTGCTGAGAGGTTACTTATGCAAATCTGATTGAGTGAGAGCATATTGCTGGAGCGCAAGCGGGCATGTGTGTGTGAGTGTATGTACACACACAAACACATAGACAGACATACCGGCAGTTATATTTCACAGGACGCCATGTTTCTGAGAACAGAGGAGGCAGACAGAGGATGAAAGGATGAGAAGGAAGAAAGCAGGGAGCGGATGTGAGAATTCAAGGAGGATGACAGGAGGACGGGCAGGTGTGGAGGGCGGAGAGAAAATGTCAGAGAGCATAGAGAGAGAAGAAGGAGGACAGTGAATGGTGGGACATGCATAATTCTTCCTAACATCCCTCTCTTCCTCTGCTGTCTCCCTTCCCTCCATCATGCTTCCTGAAGGCACTGTGTTATTTCCTGTGCATGTTGTAAATGAGCTGAAATCCCAGTATGGCTGACACCTCTCTCCCCCTGCCCCTCCTCCTCTCCCTCAGAGGCTGGCATTAACCTGCTGATTAAGTGGTAGAGCTTGGCTGGAGCTCCATCTCAGCCTGGAGCAGGGGCTGGTGATGTAGACAAATGACCAGGAATCACGTTGGCATGAGCATGGCTCTCAGTCAGGCTGGCCCTTGGCTAAAGCCTCTGGGACGACACATTAATAAGGGGGGAATTCAGTCTGCTGATGATTATTGATAACACTGTGCATAATGTAAAAGGCCAGCATGGATGAGAGAGGAACTTTGTGACGCTCTACAAAAAAGTGCCTCCAAAGCCTTAACTGCAACCATGCCTTTTCACTGCAGAAAATGGTAGGTATTAGTTACACAACATTACCCTGTTAAAGAGTAAAGGTAACCAGAGCTTCAGCAGTGTTACATGGGTAGCCTCATACAACAGGATCAAAATTAAACAGACATACTGAGATATGATACTTTCACCTTAACAATGTAATAAGTCGATTTCAGGGTTCTGGAATCCAAAATGTCTGGTTAATGATTATGATTGAGTGCAGCCTGTAGTTTCTCTTTGCCATCTTCAGAAACAATTTTTTGAACAGCCATTTGTGGATTGACCAAAAAGGGGGCCAAGGGGCAAATACTTCTCATGTGGTAAGAGTTTAAACAGTGGGTTGCTGGTTCGGACACAACGTCTATCTCTGTTGTTGTGTCCTTGGGCAAGACGCTTCACCTGCCTGTGCCCCAGGGCAACTGTGGCTACAAGATAGTTGATAACCATCAGCGTGTGAATGGGTGAATGACTGAGTGTAGTGTAAAGTGCTTTGTGGTCCTCTGACTAAAAAGCACTATGCAAATGCAGGCCAGTTACTATTTACCAATACTCCGGACAATGGGAAAGTCCAAGGTAAAGATCTTTGAAGGAGAATGTTGTATTTAAACAAGTTGGAAAAGTGTTTTGGATATAGACTTCAAAATCAAACAATGTGTCACCCTTTGTTAAGGTCTGAAGGAAGACCTAAACTGCCCCCCTCACATTAGAAAAAAATAAGACAGGGTATCCAGGAAAAGGAAAGTGCTGGAACACCATGTCCCTGTCTACAGAGAAGTAATTTTGTATCACCTTTGAGTGAGAGTTTGCCAACCAAGGTTGACCCCACTGACTCCACTCCAAAACCGTCACATTTAAGCTAGACTGAAATTTCCCAGCTGTCCATGTGGAAAAGCCATAGGCCTTGCCATTGTTGTTTTGGTTGTAATGCACTCTGGGTAGTGACGTAAAAAGATTGCACCGGTGTTATTAGCCAATGTATTAGCCGTAGCAGCCACCGGGTTAGGACAGATGAGCTCCAGTGTGGAGACTTTTATGTTCGAGCCACAGCCTGATGATGGATGTGAAGAAAGTGAGGAGGAAGGGTGTGATGAAAATAGAGACGAAGAGAGCCACCCAGAAGCTAGTCGGTCATTGTCGGTGGTGTCTTTGCAATAGCTACTCAGCTATGTTAACAGCGTAAAAGAGTGTCTGCTGTCGAGAGCTCCAGTTTATTTCTGCTGCTCTCCATGGTATTTTGTTTATTATTACCTAGTCATGGCATTTATGAATTTACAATAAACTGTTAAAGAGAAAAACATGCATTACATACTTTATTCTCAGATCTCCCTTGTATAACTGCACATCCAAATTTTACTGCTGTGTTCATCAACCCAGATGTTTTATGGGCAGCGCTGGTCAGCCTTCATGACCGCTTCAGTGCTGGTCTGCCGATCAGAGGCCAGATCACCAACAGACAAGTCATGTATTCACTTGTGTACAATAAAGCTTCACTGAAATAGTACGAAATAAGCACTGGACTGGTGGCTAATTTAGCTTTGTATCTTTCACTGCTCTAGTATTATTGTTGATTAGTAAGAGAGAGGCAGCAACCACTTGACATCGACAACCCAGAATACATTGCAGTCGTGAAAACATGGTGGCCGCCGTGTATCAATTTAGATTGTAAACCAAACAGATTTTTATAACGTTAGAGAAATTTATATAAATATTTCTCAATTTATTTTAATAGTAGACATTTATGGCTGTATCTTAAGACCATTTGTCATAGCAGTCGGGGTTCCCTTTAATGACTACTGCAAATCCAAAGCAAAAGTCTAATTATGAACAAAAGAACCTGCACAAAATATATACAGAGGAAGCAACTGCATATAAAGAATGGATGATGATTCTAAAACTATGAGCTGGACCTCTTCTGCTCTGTGGTACTGTTAGGTTCCTTGGGTGTTTGTGTTGAGTTAAGTTATTTATTTTACTTATTATGTTCTCCTTATTTTAGTTTATTCCTTTGTTTTGTTTGGGCACTTCTATTCTTCCGTATTTTTTCACTTCCCGCCTTTAGATGTTTTACCTGGTTTTGTGTGTTTATTTATCTTTATCATTTGTCCCGTTCGTTCTGTTATACTTAATTTCTCTTAGTCCCTTTTTAAGAATCCGTTAGCTTGTAGGTTTATTTCTTATTGGGTAGTTTCTTAATTTATTTCTTCTTCCAGTTTTTCTGTCCTTTTGTTCTCCAGGGTTCCCTTAAGTTTCCCCTTAGATTCCTTCTTAGACAGGTTATCTTTAGTTAGTTTTCAGTTTGTTATTTAAGATAGTTTTCTGTTTCCCTTACCATTCTTCCCTTTCCTGTTGTCTCCTTGCCACTCTGCTCCTGACCCAGTTTCACTAATTTACCTCACCTGCTACTGCTTCCCACTAATTGGTCTTCAGCTTTCTCTGTTATTTCCTCACTCCCTCCTCAGTATTTAAACAGCTCTCTTTCAGTCACTACTCGCTGGTCCGTCGTCAATCTATCCTGCCTGGTTCCGGTTTTTTCCCCATCGCTGCATTTTTTGGTTTCCTGAGTTCTGTAACCTCATGTTCTTTGTTTTTTTGCTGTAATTAAATAATTCCATTTTACTTGCTGCATTTTGTCCTTTATACTCAAACATGACAGGTACGGCATGTCCTAGCAGATTTCTAAACATCTGTTAGAGCTAATCAATGTCTCCATAAATCAAATTTTTATCATCATCCTTAATAACAAATGAACAGTAGTCATACGCTCCTATGATAAATGGCATCATTTCATATTTGATATGTTCTGCATCATCTCATATGGTGAGCCACTTCATGTAAAGGCAGTTAACACTGCAGTTTTGGACATCTCAAAGGACTGCCACACTGTGGGAGCTCCACTGAGCTCTAGAGTTGTCACACTGAATGGCTCAATATTTCAGTTGGTCTAACAGCACAACGTCTCACTCTAGCAGGACACGGCAAAAGGCAACGTCATTCATACTCATTCACTGGTCAATGGCAGTCTTTGGTCGTAAAATTTCAGGCAGTGCCTGAGGACTCACGATGGCTGGTTTTGGTCGTACAAGGACTAAATAAGCTGCCTGGGATTCTGTCACACTGCATGGTCACAGAGCTGCGAATCACATGCATGCGCCCCGTTTTCATCACAACGAAAGAAAAACGCTGGGACGGCCAAATTTGCGCAGTGTGATCCCAGCTTAAAGAAGTACAGAGGAACAAACAATGTTGTGGAGAGACCAAGACCTCCAGGCATTATGGTGAGTGGAGTCATAGCGTCCAACTTCACCTGGTTGAGATTGTGTATTCAGACCCCACAGCTCCCCATCAATTACAGGCTTACAGCCCTCTTCTTTGTGTCTTACCCAGCAAACCGCCCTGAAACAAAGAACTGCTTCATGCACAGCATTGCTGTGTGTGAATGGAGATCTGTCGGATCTAATTTTTTTGTTTGAGCACCGGATCAGTTAGGGGAAATAAATCCTTTCTTTCTTAGGTAAATCATAAATTGATCATTTTCTCCACGATTAGAGCGAAGTGCTTCAGATAAAACATGTTAAACAACTGGAAATAAAACACTCCCAAACTGGACTAATAAGTGTTAGTTTTACTCTCAAAAAGAGGATAAGAGGAACCTTTATCATGGATCAATGATTTTCTTGTTCGGTACAATGGTCCGAGGATTTTTATAGGGTTTGCACATAATTTTGTTTGCTTCTGTAAGCATCATTACATCAATCCTTCTTCTACCATGTCTTCTATTCTTATTTCCTATGTTAAAATTTGGGGTGCAACGTCTTAATCTTAAAATCGACCACATGAATGCAGCTTTGTGGCACGCTTCACTGCTTATGGCCTAACATTTCTTTATGGGAGGAGTCAGTAAACAGTTAGCTCCTGATGTGATGCTCTTTTAGCTGCTGGCCCATCCTCCAACCCTTTGCATCCTCAACAGCTGAGCAACAACAGAATCCCTGCCTCTGTGACTGACAGCCTCCCTAATTGTATCCACTCACTCATGACAATTTGATTAAAATATTATGCCAGAGTCTCACCTCCTGTTTGTTCCCCCTATCCAAATCTAATTTTGATATAAAAAAAGAAAGATTACCTCCATGAGCATGACTGAGGATGTCATTAACTTCTACTTAATCTTTATTACTTATGTGATATTAACATATGTATAGCTTTGGCTTTGTGTTTTTTTTTCCCCATGTCTGCTGTCCTAATGGAAGAACAAAGATGGAGTGCAGAAGTTGGGCATTTATGTTGTCCTGAAGTTTGAAAATGGTGCCTGTAAGAGTGAAATTAATCAGTGAAAAAGTTTTCCAGAGAGAGACAGGGCAACTTCTGATGGGTGGCAATCATCTACTTTCCTTGTGATTTTTGAAAATGTTGTCTAATATTGTAAAACAAGCAACAAAGAGCTCCATGAGGTGTTGACCTTCACAATTAAGGGAACTTTATTTTTATAACCCCCATCTCTCTGCTTCAAACTTAATTTCAAAGAAGTAAAAACACTCAACCAAACCAAATACAATGTTAGTCTTTTTTCATATTTGGGGATGAATGGGAATTTGGCCAACTTTTCTTCTTTGGGTTTTATGGACTTGGGTTTGCCACCCCTTACTTTACCATTGTACCACCAGAATGAGAGAGTAGTTTACTTTGCTCCCAATAAGCCAATGCGTTTTCTCTCTGCCAAAGTTGCTCTTTTTCTCCAATTCTCTTCTTAAATGGTATGGACAGAATCACAAGGTACAACCACTGGATAAAGGGGGCCTCATCTGATTGCTGTTATTCACGATATTGCGACCCGGTTGGCGCTATTGAGCTGGGATCTCCAGGGGGTACTGGAGTGATTTGCAGGTGCCCATTCTAAAAGCAACATTTAAAGCTGCAGTCCGGAGAATATATTTATGTATCAAAGTTTCATAAATCTTTAAAATGATAGTGGGGTTCAATACTATGATAAAAGGCTAGTGCTCCACAACACTTGTTACTTTTCTGCAGGGCGTGCAGGTCAGATCACAGCCGACCCTTCTCACCCTGGACACAGACTGTTTGACCTGCTCCCCTCAGGCAGGAGGTTTCAGTCCATTCGGACCAGAACCTCTCGCCATAAGAACAGTTTCTTCCCCTCTGCTGTTGGACTCATGAACAATAACCCTAAGACTGTTCCCACCACCCGCTCAGTTACATGATCCATATTGTGTTTGTTTTTTTGCACCTGTCTGATTTGCACCAATCGTTACCTGCACTCATGTATATATCAATCTGTTTAGCATATTATATTTTAATTTAAGTGTTTGTCTGTTTGTTCTTGTATGTTTGCACAAAGTACCGCAGCAATTTCTTATGTTGTAAACCTACCCAACATTTGGCAATAAAACCCTTTCTGATTCTGATTCTGACCCCGACCCCTACGCATTTCACACTAAGCGCCGAATTGTTTTAGCCAATAGAATTCGAGTGTCCGCATTGTCGGCTGTCAATCAACTTGCACGCTGATCGGGCAAACATGTGAACATGGGGCCGTGCACACAGACCGCGCCGTGTCTTCCCATTTACAGTCGCCATATTGTGAGGGAGCATCCGTCATGCAGAAGTTGCTCACCTCTGAAATGTCCATAGCAAAAATTCAATCGGGTGGTGCTCAATAGCTCTTGCTGCTTACTTCTTTGACTCGCTGTGTCGCCACAGGTGATGCACAACTGCTGTGGTAGGGCTGGAGGGACGTTTAAGTACTTAACAGTTTTGTTGATGAGTTGGGATAAAAAGAGGGGCAAATTGGGTGTACAGTACCTGTCTGTCATAGTAAGAGGAGAATTTCTTCAACATCCAAAGTTTTCAATTCACAGGTGAACTCAGAAGTTGACCTACACTGAATAAAAGAGCAAGCAGACTTTGTTTGCCTGATTGACATACTAGTGAAGTACCAGGAATACCAGTAAAGTACAAGTAAAGTACATTTTGTTTGAATAAACATGCATTTTAAGTCTTAGTTAGAAATAGTATTTGGATCAAACACGTTTGGTATCTTACCTCAAGCTTCTCATAATACTTTGGAGGAATTCTGGTCCACTCTTACTGAAAGAATAGGGATAACCGAGTCCCGGTTTAGGCCACCATGCTCACACAACTCTTTTCCTTTCAGCACACAGCTTTTCTACAGATCTGAGGGCTTTGTGATTGTGTTTTATTAGACCACAGGATGGATTAAAAAAAAATACATATTTCTCCCATGGTTCATTTGCAAATCCTAATTTGGCTTGTTTATGTTTAAATTATTTTTATTGTTTTATTCAGTTCTTTTTAACCTTCATGAAGACTGTGTCATGATTCTGATGATTTTTATGTTTCATTGCTGTTTTCTGAACTATCACAGTTGCATACATATATTTACAAGCATAAATAAGGCAAACGGTTGGGGTAAAAAGTTCTGGGAGGATGAGGCTTAAATCAAACAAGATTTTTTTTCTAATTTTTATCACAAAACACAGATGAATAACTAAAAAAATATATATGTGATGTTTTTTTTCCTGGTAAAAATCTAATTACTACAGTGACAGGATGCAAGCTATTACAACAAACATTGAAAATTAGTATGGAACCTACCAATACAGAAGATGAGGGGAAGCATGGCAAAACAATAGTCTGGCACTGAGCTAAATATTTACTGAGGGAGCAGCAATCAATTAGATACAAAGCAGGTGTGATGATTTCCAAACCATGAGCTGGTGTGTGAGGAAAGCAGAGAGAAAAAATTGAGAAAATAAAACAGCAACACACATACACATATCTGATCTATTTCAACCAAACTCTAACAGAATGGAAAGTCAATTAGGACAGAAAAAGGGATCACATCAATACATGTAGATAGTGAGTCAGAATAGTTCTTTTTATATCAACGTATTCCTACATCTCAAACTGCAACACATTTTAATCTTGGTAAAGGTTTTATTTCTTCTCCAATTCCTCTTAAAACATTCTGGAACTCAGGATACCAAGCAAGTAAAAGTTTCAGGTGTTGCATTTATAAAATGTAGAGCCAGCAGAATGTTCTAATGCTGTAAATTTTGTAAAAGTTTAAACTTGAAAAAAATTTGCAATCTTTCTTGTAAACAATGAGGTATTTCAACCTAAAGTAATAAAACTGAACTATCCCTAGAATTTAATGAAGGAAACAGCATTACTTCTGCTATTTGACACAGTGTGAAGGTCAGTAAAAAACGTTTGCGCTGAACTGAGTACATGAACATGTACCTGCATGAAGGCAGTGACACTTTTCTTGCTTTTTGTACATTTAGTTTCAGGTCATCTATACAGCTAACTCATTGCCATGGCCTTGAATAAATGCAAAGCAAAACTCATGTACAGTTTTATAGAAATATTTCAGGCTCCAAAAAACATGTACATTCTTTGTGTTGGTGCTAGCATATCAACATACAATGCATGCACACATGCATTTTTAGCTGCAGTTGATCCCCTCTCAGCTCACCCATCAATTTGAAAGAAAAATAAATCCAGTCTAATGTGATAGTTGAAGGCAGAGGGTGATAAGGTGGTGGGAGGCTGTAAGGGGGGGCTGGGCAGCTCAATCATTCACTGAACAAAAATTGCCGTGTATCATTCACCTGATTTGAATTGTAGCTCCCCCCTTCTTTTGAACCTCTGCCAATTCATTTTGTACATTAAAAATTGGTCAGGGTTGATAAGATTCCATTTTCACGGTTGGCAATGCAGAACTGGCGAAAGAATACAATTACAGACCCCAGAGTAAACTCCCCGAATGTCAACTTGATGTAAATGATCAGGAGGTAGGTTGCCACAAAAGAAAAAGCTTTAACTTCAGCAGCCCCCACCCTCCCAAACACCCACCTCTGCATCTTTGTGTATGTCACTCCATCACTTCTTCTCAGAAGTTCACCTTTTCACCAGACAGACTTGATTAACAACCAGATCTGTGGGTTTGCAATGTCACAGAGAAACAAATATTCAAAGGGGTTTAATCCACCTCAAATAACAAATAATTACAGAATTCTGTTACTTAATCATAATTTTTATGGAAACTAGTTTCCAGAGTGACCATGGTGAAATTTTGTTGCGAGTGAAAGGCTTTGTACTCATAGTATTTAACCTATGTTTATTAACCTGTTGGGTATACCAGCAGCACAGGACATGATTGAGTAATCAAGTACTTCTGCCATTATTCCATCTAAGGGTATTTTCATCAGGAAAATGCTGAAGACCTTTCTCAATCATTTCCAGGCACATTTCAGAATGTTCCTGGTCTAATATGGTATGTTACCAGAAACAAACAGTCAAAATATGATCACTATACAACAACGAGCTGTTGGTCTGTGGTAAAAACATTCTTCAGAATTGTATCAAATGTAGTCACTAAGAGAAAAAGAAAAGAAAAAAATGGCACCCAGAGTGAATGGTCTGATTTAAAAAAATTTAGTCAACATGCATGGGAAATGGTGGTGGGTGAAATTTGATTTGGAAGGAGAAAGACGGCCACCAGATGGCACACGTTCTGGCATCAGGCAGTCCCTGGAGCATCTGACATTCAGTCAGAAGAGTGTCAAGATCTGTAGACATAGTGGATACCACATAAACTCAACATTACCAATACTTAGTGGAGATTGATGGAGGTCATATTATGGATTTTCAATGAAGCTGGGTGGTTGTATTGTTGAATATTTTGGCATGTGGGGGTGTCACATTTTTGGAACCAGTGGGTGCTTTGCTTGAGGAATGTCATATTGTGCACCTCCAAGAAAGACACAGGTATGGGACAGTCTGTTATCATCTCCTGTGCTAGAACACATTTCAGTCTCCCATGCATAGGCTCCCATTTATGCTAGAGCAGAAATGGATATGTTACAAACTGCTGTGTCCAAGAAGCTGGGACTAATGATGATGGGTGTTTCATAATATTCAGCAATGAATCTCAAATCTGCATTGCTACATAAGTTTTTGAATGTCTGGTGGTGCAGAGTAAAAAGGACAGATTCAGCCTGTATGGTGTGGAGACATCATCATTTCTCCTGGGATCATGGTGTAGGAAGCAATAAGGTCAAACTTGAAGTTACTCTATCTCAAGAGTCCACATGTCTTACCCCTCCTGAGACAGCACTTTTGTACAGTATCATTTCCATTCAACCACACAGCTGGTTGCAGGACTTTTTAAATCAGTGAGTTTATAACATAAGTTAGGTTATAAATTTAAGCAGAGGCAGGGGTATGCTAAGATGTTTCGATCCATGAATCTGAGTAATATTCATTGTCATTAGCAGTTTCTGTATCTGTGTCAAAATGTGAATTTAACCTAAAACAATTACACTGAGACAAATAAACAGCATTACTTAAAACCTGCTTGTATAATTTCAGCAGATGTTTGATTTAGCTAAAATCTCATGTTCGTTTGATTCAGGCGTCAGCTCTCCCGACGAGGTGTCAACTGCTTTGACCTCGGCCCCCTCTTCCATGCCCCAGCAGTGTCACCCAGATCTGTAGCCAGCCCTGTGCAGTGGCAGCAGGGCTCTTTTACACCTTGCAATTACAAGGGTCGTGTCCTCGCCATCCAATCACACATTACAAGTTGCCAACATGCCCCATGACTCCCCGTCACTTTCCCTTCCATTTCCTAAACCATTCTTTCTCACTGTCTCTGTCCCTATGATTATTCAGAGGTTTGCACATTAGTCATACTGGCTGTGATGGACAGCAGGATGCATAAATTGTTTGCAGAAACTGAACTTTGACTCTCTGCAAATAGATGAAGGACATGCACAAGCCATGACTCTAATCCACAAACAGGGCTTGTGTGCACACAGGTCATGGGTCTGTATCAGTCTCTGTTTGGCTAATCGAGATGACTCTGTGTCTGCAAGTACACAGAAAGGCAGCAGTTTGACTCTAGTGCATCCGATGTGACAATATGCTGTAGTTAAAGAGCTGACATTTACATAGGCTTTGAGACCATTGAGCTTATTGGCACCAGCAGAGCAGAAGGGCAACAGTCTGTGCTCTGAAAAGGAACTTTTCTCACCAAATAGAAGCTCAGTCTCTGTTGTCTTAATTATGACTGAAGAAACAAAAGTTTTGGAGTTTAGGCATTCATATCAAGAATAAAATAATAAAAGCCTGTTTTACTAACTGTTGATTGTTTTGTCAATGTACCTTATTTTCGAACTATTGAACACACTTGAATATGAGCCGCACCAGCTAAATTTTAAAAGCACATAAATTATGCACATATACAGGGCGCACCTGAATATAAGCCACATGTTTTCATGTTGTAACATGAGATATTTACACAGTACCCAAGGGAGGTAGGGGACATTGAGTCTGAATGTGCCATGTTCTGTGCCTCCATTGTCAAGGTGGCTTACTGGAGCTGTGGTCGCAAGGTGGTTGGTGCCTGTCACGGCGGCAACCCTCAAACCTGTTGGTGAACACCGGCGGTGAGGGATGTTGTCAAGCTAGAGAAGGAGTCCTATCGGGTCTTTTTGGCCTGTGGGACCCCTAAAGCAGCTGATAGATACTGGCAGGCCACGCGGCTTGGATGGTTGCTAAGGCAAAAACCCGGCCATGGGAGGAGTTTGGTGAGGAGAATGACTTCTGTATGGCCTCAAGGCGATTCTGGTCCACCTTCTGGTGTCTCTGGAGAGGGAGGCGGTGCACCACCAGCACTGTTTACAGTGAGGGTGGTGTGCTGCTGACCTCGACTCGGGACGTCCTGAGTCGGTGGATGGAATACCTCGAAGACCTCCTCAATCCTACCAGCACACGTTCCAATCCGGAGGCAGAGTCTGGGGACTTTGGGTCGGGTTCTACAATATCTGGTCCTGAGGTGACCGAGGTGGTACAAAAGCTCCTCGGTGGGAGGCCTCCAGGGGTGGATGAGATTCATCTGCAGTTCCTCAAGGCTTTGGATGTCATGGGGCTATGTTGGTTAAAGGGGCTTTGCAATATTGTGTGGAGATCAGAGGCAGTTCCCTTGGATAGACCACCGGGGTGGTGATCTCCCTATTTAAAAAGCGGGACCACAGAGTTTGTTCCAACTACAGGGGGCTCACTTCTGAGCCTCCCTGATAAGGTCTATTCAGGGGTTCTGGAGAGGAGGGTCCAGTGGATAGTCGAACCTCAGATCCAGGAAGAACAATGCAGTTTTCGTCCTGGCCATGGAACACTGGACCAGCTCTACACCCTCGGCAGGGTCCTGGAGGGTGGGTGGGAGTTTGCCCAATCGACAACAGCCAAGGTTGCCCTTTGTCACCGATTCTGTTCATAACTTTTATGGACAGGATTTCTAGATGCAGCCAAAGTGTTGAAGGGATCCACTTTGGTGGCGTCATGATTGGGTCTATGCGTTTTGCGGATGACGTGGTCCTGCTGGCTTCATCAGATCGTGATCTACAGCTTTTGCTGGAGTGGCTGGGATGACAATCAACACCTCCAAATCCGAGACCATGGTCTTGAGCCAGAAAAGGGTAGAGTGCCTTCTCCGGGTCAAGGATGAGGTCCTTCCCAAAGTGGAGTACTTTAAATATCTGGGGATCTTGTTCATGAATGAGGGAAAAATGGAGCGGAAGATTGATAGGTGGATTGGTAGGGCATCTGCAGTTATGCGGGTGCTGTACCGGTCTGTCGTGGTGAAGAGAGAGTTGAGACGAAAGGTGAAGCTCTCGATTTACCGGTCGGTCTACGTTCCTACCCTGATCTATGGTCACGAACTCTGGGTAGTGACCGAAAGACGGAGATCATGGATAAAAGCGCCTGAAATGAGTTTCCTTTCGCAGGGTGTCTGGGCTCTCCCTTAGAGATAGGGTGAGAAGCTCAGAGTAGAGCCGCTGCTCCTCCACATCGAGGAGTAAGTTGAGGTGGCTCAGGCATCTGGTCAGGATGCCTCCTGGACGCCTCCCTGCTGAGGTGTTCCGGGCACGTCCCACTGGGAGGAAACCCAGAGGAAGACCCAGGACACATTGGAGGAACTATGTTTCTTGGATGGCCTGGGAACGCCTTGGGATTCCTCCCAAGGAGCCAGCCCAAGTGACTGGGGAGAGGGATGACTGGGTCTCTTTGCTTAAGATGCGATCCAACCCCTGATAAGCGGAAGAAAATGGATGGATGGATGGATGGATGGATGGATGGATGGATGGATGGATGGATGGATGGATGGATGGACGGATGGACGGGACATGGAAGAACTTTTTAAATTACCTCCGCAAGGAGGTAATTTTTTAGTGCATGTCTGTTTGTCTGTTTGCAACATAATTGAAAATGTTATGGACAGATTTAGAAGAAAATGTTCAGGAAATGTCTCCAATGGGACCAGCAACAACTGAACAGACATTTTATGGCAAAAGTACCAAAAGCTAGAATTAGATAACAACATGGGGATGGGGGAGAATGAGTGGCCTTGGCGGAGGTTTGAGTGCTTTTCTTGTTTTAATTTAAGACATGCTTTTTTTCAAGCTCTGCCTGAAAAACGGCAATATGGCACCAACACAACACAACAGTAACATGTCTGTTTAGAAAAGAAAACACGGATGCACAGTGGCGCAGCTGGTATAGCAGCTCACCTCACAGCTAGAAGTTTCCCGGGTTCAATTACTGCCGGGGACGCTGTGGGTGCTGAGGGTGTGTTTGTCCCCCCGCATTATCGGCACCCACACCCTGGGTGGGGTTGGCAAAAGGGCCTTTCTGTGTGGAGTTTGCATGTTCTCCCCGTGTTCCCTTGAGCAGCTAATGTGAGCTACTCCCACAAAAACATGGACTAGTCCTGGGACTATATACTGCCTCCTCCTGGCCGGCTGAGGCGCCTGAAGGGATGGGGAGGATCTGGCTGGAATAACGTGATCCTTCCAGGCGCTACGTCCAGCTGGAGAAAACCCGCCCCATCAGGTGAAAAGAATCACTGCCCAAGCATGAAAGAGGCTTGGGTTTAAGTGCGGGGCGCTCCTGGGGCTGGCAGAGGGAGAGCCAAACCCCAAGAGTGGAACTAGGAGCACTGGGTGATAAATAATGGGAAAAAACCGTGGGATAAAAAAAATCTTTAAAAAGAAAAAGAAAAGAAAACACTGTACCAACACGACTGGTTAGAAAATAAAACATACTTTCATTATCTTCATCATCCTCACCAAAGCCACTGAAGTTATCATTTTCAGTGTCTTTACGTCCTCTGAAAGCTTTTGTTGTCTTTTTACACTGACTCAGTTCTTCCCGCTGCCTCCTCCTCCATCTCACCATCAAATCATTTATGTCAAGCTTATGTGCAGTAGCTATTTCCTTCTTTGACGGCCAGCTTGCTGCCCTTTAACTTTAAGCTACATTTCTTCATATATTTTCCATGATGAGGGTATGTGAATGAAAACTACCAGTAGTGTCTTCTTTGGTGCATAATCTTTCCCCACATGTTTGTTTCACTTTTGCACATCCTGCTACAGTGCCCCCCAGAGGCCATTAGCCAGTAAAAAAATCTATAAATTAGCCGCATCATTCTACAGGACGCAGGGTCCAAAGCGTGTGAAAAAAGTAGCGACTTTAAATTTAGGGTAGAGTAAAGGATAAGCAAAATGTGTTTATGGACACAATTTCGTATCTACATGCCATGACATTTTTACTAGGGATTTTCAATATTGGCTTTTCTACTGATATCCAATATACCGATATAGTCTAAACATTAATTTGCAATAGTGATATAAACCGATATCACTGATTGACATCTAACTAAAGCATTCAAGGTTGACTCAGAAATGCAAAAGCCACAGGATATTGTGAATTTTGCCAAAAGTAATACTTTGACATTTTGAGTGAAAGGAGAAGTAGCTGAATAGTTTGAAGTTTAAAATCCCTTAACACTCCTACACTTTTCACTCGAAGTGTTTTAAAAACGCATACCCACATTAAAATTAAAGCTGTTTCTTTACCCATCTGAAGTGGAGGGAAGGGTTGAGTCTGAAAGAAAACATAAAAAAATGTATGTCTGCCTTATCTTCTAAAAATATCAGCTTTAAAAGTGGCTTTAGAATGGAGGGGTGGACTGAGTCTAAAGCCTTAAGTATTCATTTTGCCCACACAAATTTGACAGTAATAAACCTTAAAATTTATATTTTGCACGTTTTTCTAATTAAAGGTCCAGGGTGGCCAAATGTGGCAGAAAATGTGCCCTCTACAGGGTGAATGCATAACACATCACAGTACCCCTGATGAAAAAAACTGAACTGTCAGAATCATGTCTCTTCTCAAACCAAGCTCCACTGCTTCCTCTACATTGTCTTTTGTTTTAGAAGTGTGTTTTGCCACATTGCTGAAATCTTACTGGTGCATAACTGGACCAGCTGGATGGAATGCTTTTGCGAGTGATACGTGTCTAAAACGCCCCCAATGTGAAAGGAACGGGCTGCTGAACTCGCAAGTAAAACGCATCTATTATGTTACGTGCTTATGCGTCCAGTAGAAAGCAGGGGTTACGCCCATTTTTACACTAGATGCATCTGCGGCGCAGTCACTGCAGAAAATAGAAACTATTATAGTCAATAGCTTGATTTTCACCTGATGCGTTAGTGGTGCATTTCAGACACGTCCCAGAAGCCTCTCACAGTGCTGCTCTGCTAAAGATAGAATCGGTTTCTATTTTTGACGCATCACACATCCAAATCATGTCAAGCTCCAACAGTTAACATTGGGCGAAATAGGAAAAGACTAACGGTGTCAGTGTAAAGCATCTGGTAAATTTCAAAATAAAAGATATGTGCATATTTGCGATAGCTTAACTGTATAAACATTAGCGAGACGAAAGGGTTTGTTTGCTCCATGCATCTTTTGAGGAAATCAGCTGTGTTTTTTTCAGCATAAACAACGAGGCTTTTATCCTGGCAGGGGAAAATTATATCTAACATCAAACATCCATTTTACAGGTCCATGCGCACAGTGCACAGACCTGTGCATCTGTGCATACATGTATGGAGTAGCGACACTTCATTTTTAGAACACCTTGCCATAAAGAGACAGCCTACAAGTTAACCAGTGACCTGTTGATTTTTTAATGTAAGTTGAAGGTTTGAATGATGCCCTGAAGGTGTTTGCAGTGGACTGTGAGTCTTTATTAAACGTTGTAACATTACCCTCTGCAAAAAATGTTGCAGCATCCATGCAGAAAACAAACCATGACTGTAGTCTAGTGGAAAAGATTGATTTAACAACCAGTCAGTTTGGATACTGATTATATGGAAATTGTGCTGAGAGCACAAGCGGATGTTAGATCTGTGCTGTTAAGAAATTCCGCATAAGGTAATTAAAAGTGGTGGGGACTAAACTGCCAATCCTGAATTTTGTAGGGGGCATGTCCCTGGCTAAATGATCCCTTTAGTGGATGGTATGTTTTAAAGAAAATTGTCACAGAAGAGAAAGTTTATTTTTAATCATACATCAAGTCAGCTGTCAGTAAACAGCCTTGTGCTAATATCTATCAAAATAAGTTGTTTAAAGTTTATTGAAATTACACATGGACTTACAGAAAATAGTTCATTAAATTTCATTATCTTACAAAAATGTTGTATATTTTGTTTACAGAATCACCCATCTGCAGATCTTTTTCAGGAATTTAAACAATGTTTTCAGTGATGTGTAATTTTACTTTTTTGAAGGTTAACTAGATAAGGACTGAAGCACATTGTAAGTTTCCAGTTCCCTTTGGTCAAAAGTCTGTGGGGTGGCAGTGGGTGCTTGGAGCTTGCAATCTCTGCTTTCCTCTCTGCGGACCGCATCGCAGCCGGTCTGCGTCTGAATCACACCCAAAAAGGAATGACGCACTGCGGAGGTTGGAACAAAACTGCGTCGCTCCCGTAACACGCCAAAGACACATCCGGTGTAAATTCGGGATAAGTTTTAAGTCTTGTGATAAAGCCCGGCTCTCATGTGAGATATCTGCATTTTCAGCATTCCATTGGCTATTCGATGTGTCAATCATCATTATTCTATGCCACGATTGGTTCGAAAGACACACGTAAGAAGAATGTACTTTTCACCTATTGGATCAAGTAAGATGTCAGTCAAAATCCAGCACTTCTCACAGTGGCTAATGTAAGCATGCTAACAGAAGTTACCATGAAAACATTGTGATAAATGCTCAAAGGGAAGAAATTTACAAATGTTTTCATCATCGGATTATGGTGAATTGAGGATGTCAGACTTGTCGTGAACTAACTATTATTGAAGGACATTAATCAGACCCTTGTGGATGTAAAAACGCAGTTTTTGTTTGAGATGGCACTGATATGAGGCTACAAACTATGAGTTGGTAGTTTGACAAAAACTTGCTTTGGCTACATATATGACTGTATCCTTGATTGCCTACATCTTTGGAATCAAAAGACTTTTAGCTTTCAAAATATGTATGTGTACATAGAAGGGATGTCCAGGAAAGAAAAGGCAGATTTTACCCGAATGTACGCAACATCCTTCCCACAGGACATATATGGAGTTAAATCAGGGCCATAATGTTTGTGTATTTGAAAGAAATATTTGAAATTGAAAATATGTAAGGTGAAAACAAAAGTTAAGTTTTTCTTGTGAACTTTAAAAAAAATGGGATTCAAAATAAAATTAAATGTATTGAATGTTTATATTAATTGAAATTTCAATGGTATTTTTATTTTGTATTTTTCTGAATAAACTTTAATTCAAAGTGTTCAGTATTATTTATTTTTTCAAGTTTAATAATTTTTTTCCCCCTTCAGTTTCAGATTATATTTTTTTCAGATTCAGGCTTTCTAATTAAGAGTTCTTTACAGTTTCAGATTTTTCTTCCAGCTTCAGATCCCTTTTCTACACTTTCAGATTCCTGTTTTTCAGTTTCAACTTTTGGCACTGATGTGGCGTGGTGGTATGGAATTCCATAAGTTTTCCCAACCACTAAGTCAGAAGTGGACATTTCCCTTGTCCCTGTGTGTGAGGCGGATCCAACCGTCTTCACAGCATGATGACAGACAGTCATGCCAAAGTTGTTACTTTATTAAGCTTCCAGTAAATAAATTAATAAAAATAAACATGGTCTTGTGGGTTTTTTTTTATTACACAGTTTTGTGTTGTTAGTTTTAATCGCCGATTTTTTATTTTAAAAAGAAAAAACATGTTTTAGCAACATTAAAGAGGAACAGTATAATTCAGCCTGCGTTGTTTATATGCCCCATGGAACATATATTAACCAATCATCTTGTGTTATAGGTTGTTCATTCATCACATCATGGACGTTTATCTTGTAATTTTTTTTGTCGATATTGGGGGGGGCAGAATATTTCAGGAGAAACCTTTTTTGCACAAGACATCATTGCACGCCATCTTTCAGTGAGGTACGTCCTGCCCGGTACAATGCATGCTACTTTGGGGCATGGAAAATGTCCATTTCTGACGTAGTGGTTGGGAAAACTGCTCATAATTGATCACTCTAACAGCATAATTTGTACATAGTACTGATTGAAACAGCTCTAATAACTGAGTTTTAGGGGTTACGTTTGATGCATTCTCTACCAATCATGTAATAATATAATGCAGGAGGTGTTTAATAGATTATGTTCATTCCCACGTTTCCTGAAGGCAACATGATAGAGGGAACGTCTTCAGCCTCCTGCTTCTGCTGCCACTCATGATTCCACTCCCCTTTCTGTGTAGCCCCGCCCACCACGCCACATCAGGGCCAAAAGTTTGAAACTGAAAGCTGAAAGAAGCTGAAAGAAAAATCTGAAACTGAAATTGTTTGTCAAGAATCTTAGCTTCCACAAGGAAAAAACTATCCAGCGTTTCCTCTGGTAAATACACACGCACAGATTTGTTTAAAACCATGTTATTTTGAGAGGATAAAATATTGCATCTGATGGTGTCTACCTTCCTTCTGAAGTGGTCTGCGAACTCCTCACAAAGAGCGTTTGAGGGGGTTTTCTGAAATGCATTAGTAGCACGGTTAGAAATGTTCTGAATTGTGGAAAATAGAATTTTGGGATTATTCTTATTATATAAAATGAATTTGGAAAAGTATGCATTTCTTGAATATCTTAATGTATGATTTGAGAAGTTCTGTGTATATTTGATGGTTTGTTGTGATTTTATTTTTCCTCCATTTTCTCTCTGTCATCCTGCAATTCCTTTTTAGTTTTCTAAGCTTTTCATTTCTCCACGGCGACGCAAATATTGAGTGTAAACGTTTAACTTGTTGTGGAGCAAGCAGGTCGAGAGCGGATTGAAGCCTTTTGTTAAAATCATTGATAATAAAATCACAGGGGGCAGGTAGAGCTATAGGAGGAATCTTTTCAAAAACTTCAAGAAAACCTGCAGCCACTTCAGGGGTTAGATGACGCTTCCTGACATTTCTCACAGAGGTTTCTCACTGGATAGGACTGGTGATGTTAAAAAACACACAGTAGAGGTCAGAGACAGCCAGGTCAACAACAGAGGACACTCTGGTGAACAGGCCATACGTGATGTCCAAGTCCAGGGTGTGTCCTCAGTTGTGAGTCGGCTGTGTGACATGCTGGGTAAAATCTATATTATTCGGGATATTTAAAAAATCTGTTGATAAAGGATCTAAAAGGTTATCCACATGTAGATTAAAATCAAAAGAGTTGATAAAAATTCTGAAAATTCTTGAATAAAAGGTGTGTTCTTTTTGGGAGGCCTATAAACTGACGGATAAAATCTGAGGAGTGCTAAAAGCAGTTGCAATATATGCAAACTTGGTAAAATTATCAAATAAAACAGGTTTGGCACTAAGCGTTGATTTACTTATAAAAGCAGTACTGCCTCCCCTTTTGCTACTCCTTGTCGAATAAGTGAAATTAAAATTTGGTGGGGAGGCCTCTGTAAGAACAACAGGGTCATCTGCACTCAGTCATGTTTCTGTTAAAAAATTAACACTGAAGATGAAATGGAAATGGAAACGGAGTGACTGTTTGATTGACTGAAAGTGGGACTTTTGGTAACTGTCTGAGATTATTTCGGTTGCATTTGTTAGGTTTATGATTTTTAGTCGGCTCTCTGCTGATAATAGCAGGTATGAATGAGGTATGGCAAGGTCCAAGTCCAGTATGTGAGTTACTGTAAAATCAGGCCTGAGTTCATAAAAGCAGGGACCAGCTGGATCTCAGGATGTGGGGGGGCGGCAAGGAGGGAACGGGCATCTGGGCCTGGGGTGTTAGAAAGTGGGGGTGTGGGCATGCCAGACTCATTGCCAGCATGTGGGTGCCATGTCTATTGAGATGGATAGTCAACATTGCTATATTAGTGTTTCTCACATCAAGTTTACAATATTTTTTTTCTTTTTGGACTGTGCTCTGTAATTGAAAAGTTATGTTGTTTTCTTTGTATTAGTAATTTTGCTTGAATTTCCTTAGTCAATGTGCTTATTAAGGATAACTAGTGTGCTACCAACAGGACACCTAAAGACAATTATGCATAAACCAGTGTTGCCTTTGTGAATCACTTCATTTTACAAAGATAAATACTTACCCTTGGCCTTTCTCTAGAAAAAGCTAAGGAGTTACAACATTTTTCCCCCGTAATTTTTCTATGATCCATTGTTCCTGTTAGTCTTAGAAATGTTGATAATAGTAATATATCTTCTGGTTTGGCGTTATGTAGTTTTCTGTGCATGCATTTGTACAGAGCGGCCTCGTTAGGAGAGGGCAGGGGCCGTGTGCCCACGGTAGCAACTTTCTGAATATGGCAAGCCATGGTATGGCAAGGTGTTAACATATGTCTTGGATGTGAATACCTTAGTAAGGCGTCAATACCCACCCAAATCAATGGATGGATGTGCCATAACTTTCTCCAGCTGAACAGAAACAAAACGGAAGTATTTACTTTTGGATCTAAAGAGGAAAGATCAAGAGTCAGCACACAGCTTCAGTTAATACTGCTAGAAACTACAGATCAGATCCGAAATCTAGGTGTAGTAATGGACTCAGACCTGAACCTCCAGGGTCACATAGAGACAATAACAAGGTCAGTCTTCAATCACCTGGAGAACATTTCTAGGATTAAAGGACTGATGTCGCAACAGGACCTCGAAAAACTCATCCATGCGTAATTCATTGATTCCTGCAACAGCGTTCTCAGAGGTCTGCCTAAAAAGTCAATCAGCTGCAGCTGATCCAGAATGCTGCTGCTTGCGTCCTCACTAGAACCCGGAAAGTAGAGCACATCACCCTAGTTCTAAAGTCCTTACACTGGCTCCCTGTAGTTCAGAGAATAGATTTCAAAATGATTTTACTAGTTTATAAATCACTGAATGGCTTAGTACCAAAGTATGTTGAAGATCTAGTGTTACTATACCAACCCCCCAGACCACTCAGGTCCTTTAATTTCAGTTCACTCATCATCCCTAGTTATTTTAAACCACAACTAAAAACTTATCTGTTCAGAGCTGCCTTTGAGTAATGTTTTCATGTATTATATGTTTTGTGTGTGCTTCTTGCTTTGTTGCTGTTTTTACTTTATATGCTTTTTCTGTGTTTTACTGCTATTTTTATTTTACCCTTTAAGCATGTAAAGCACCTTGAATAACCCTGTTGTTTAAAATGTGCTTTACAAATAAAATTGCCTTGCCTTGCCTAATACACACCTTATTTTTGATAGTGATGGCTTGCCATAACTGACTGTTACCTGACACCAAGTCAAGTCAGCGGCAGCGCTAATCAGAGTAGAACACACTCGACCGTTTGTGAGTGATTGGGGGAGTGGTGAGCCTGCAGCCAGTGAGTGAAACAACAGACTTAAAACATCCAGGGCTAGACTGAAAACATTCAGAACTGAAGCCACGCCAAAATTGGCTGACGACACCACTGCATACAAAGCACCACTGCATTTTCAATAATTTTATTTAAATAACAGATGATATTAAGATTAACTGCTGGCTTCTAGTGGAAATAATAAAAACTGCAAAACATAACCAGCTTTAGTTTTGATTTAAATCAGAGTCCCAAACTCACAGTAACAGTAATTGCTTTTTTGCGTAAATAAAATAAAATCTAGAAAACAAAACCAGCTTTAGTTGGACTGAGATTACAGTCACATACATTCCCAGTAAAATTAATTACAATTACAAAATCACAAAACTTGGCTAGTAGTTTTGAGTGAGTGTCTTTATTTTTGTCTGTTCAGCCTCTGAGCCCAGTGATATTCATTATCAAAGTTAGCATGAGTCATGTTGAAGTGCCTCCGCTTATTGTATTCTTTATTTACCGAGTAATTGACGAGACAGACAAGGCACATGTTTTCCCTGAGCATTTTTTATGTGTGCATACCTATCAGTCCAGCTGTCATTACATTTTCTATTTTCGTTGTGAACCTTATGTCTCTTCTCTTTTGAATGCGACATCACAAGAAACCGCTGTTGTAAACGGTCATAAACTTTCCATTAGCAGCGTAAACAATGGCGCAACGTGCCATAAAATCTCCCAAGATGTTGTGAACTGTCATGCTTACAGTTAAGTATTAAACATATAACTTACTGAGAGGTATGTGGTCAATGTGTCGGTTCAAAATGACAGATGGGCCCTTGGGCCACCTAATGAATAGGGCTGATGTAAATCATAAAGAGTAGGGTTCCGAATACACAGCTTTGAGGTATCCCTTTATTGATTAGGGTTATAGGAGTACTGACAGTAACTGTTTGCTTTCAGACAGACAAGGTTAGGGGTTAGGGTTGAGGTGGATGGTCTGAGAAATGGTTTCTAATGTAGCAGAGGTCAATAAGGATGGAAACACGTATGTGTCTAGTCTCCAGCTGTGAGCAGATTATTTGATTTTAATTAGGGTTTTCTCCTTGGGTTCTGAATGCAGATTCAAAGAGTTCATAGAGATCCTTATTGGACAGATGTCTTGGAGCTTGGGGTATGACCATACTTTACTCAGATATATTGGAAACTATGGTTAATCTTAGGACTTTTGGTGTTACTCCTTGCTATCTTCCACCTTCCTACATTTCTCAAGAGGTGCAAAGATCTGGTGTACCTTTAAAAACAGGACAAGTGCAGCTGTATGCAGGATACAGTGCAATCAAAGGAATTCAATCAGATTCCTCACTGTGGCATTTATACAACGTTTATTTGCATACTAGATACCATTAACACTTTGGGCACATGTCATTTTATCGGATATTTACCTACATTTTTGTGTTTTAAATGCTCTTGACTTTGAGGTTAGTGCCATAGTTGTCACTTTCCAGAGACATTTAAGCAGATATCAATAAGGCGCATTAATTTATTTCAGTATTTATGTCAGAGCAACTAAAAGGTTTTTTTCTATATTCAAAAGTGTGAGATTGTGTATTTTGTGTGTGTGTGTGGGAAGGGGGGCTGCAGGGCTGATTTTTAAACACGTCACCCAGCATGCAGCAGGGGATCTGAGATCATCAATATTCATTTCTTTATCACAGCAACAGTCAACGTTGTGTAACGCCTGGTACTTAATGAACGCTGAACTCCTACCACTTAAGCATATGTCACCTCACCTCAGAGATGTTTTCATCAAGAAAAAACTGAAACGTGGCACTCATGTAGCTTGCAATAAGAAGGGTCATCCGGACATCATGAGGATGACGTAAAAGGTTATGTAGGCGTGAGATGGTAAAAAAGGAAGAGATTGACGGAAAAGATAGAACATGGGAGGCTGGAGGCGATGCCAGGCTCAAAGTGTCATCTAGGGCTTTGACAGGATGCCATGTTGGCCGATGGTGGCTGATCTTCTCTCCTCACCCAGCAGACAGCCTTTGACACCAATCAAACGTGGCTTCTCTGCCACTAATGACCACATGGCTCAAGGTGATGAAGCAGGAGGGGAAGATAGAGAAAGGGATGGGTTGTCTTCATTATCCATCAAATTAGAAATATTCCTCATTTATCATCACGCCCTGCCCAAAATGCCACCCAGCTGAGCCTATATCCCTGCGAAAAACATCACGCCGAGTGAGGGGAGAAAAAAAAAATAAAAGAAAAACTGTCAGAGCCCCTGCAGCAGCCGATGGGCAAAATTAATATGCAAATGTATGCAAGAAATTAAAAAGCAGAATTACACAGGCAAATGAGGTAGCTACACTTGAATTGTTAGGATTATGAATAATTACTGCGAATTTCCTGCTCCTAATATAACTTGTTTTTTGATAAACAAAGACTTAATTATCGAGATGCGCTGGAGAATTTCCGTGGCACTCATTAATCTTGCAGAAAAAACAAGTCCCCGGTGGCCAGCGGTAATGAAGAGAGCGTGCCCTGAATCGGCACGGAGAGCAGAGCCACGGGGCGCTGGGCGAGCCGCCCTGCCACTGTCCCTCACCATACCCAGGAGGGTCATAACTTCTTCCGCTAACCATCAAAGGGACTTATTTATGCTGGCAACACAGCCATAAGTCCAATTTTATGAGGCCTGGAGCTGAAAGGGAGGGGGGGTGCACAGAGGGAGGGGTGGTCTGGAAATGCCACTTCTGTAACTGCTGTCTCTCTCCTTTCGTGTTTATCCTACTGTTTCCTTTCTACTGATACAGATATGCAGCCTGAGGTGTTTCTGCAAAATGCTGCCCTCTGCAGGGGGGCTTGGGGCCACACAGGACCGGTCCTGTCCTCTGTGTGTGTCCTTCAAACCCGTGAAATGCAGTTTAAGCCTAACACCTTCAAGGTAAGAGAAGATTGGCTGGTGCTCACCTATTTAAAGGGGGCCAGTCCTTTGGGTTTGGTTTAAACAGAGGGCAGGAAGGACCCAGCTGTGCCAAAATTACAGAAACTGTTTTGATATGAAACTTTTCTTCAGACATACTGTGTCCGAATGTTGGTGTGTGGCTCCACCTTCATTTAGCCATCATACCTGGCCAAATCTGTTGAACTTAATCACAACAAAGAGCTCTTAAAATGCTTCAGTTATGGAGAACAAATAAACTGATAATCTCTAAAGTAGAGGCCTAATCCATTAACTCTGCAGCAGCTGTAACAAAGTCTATTTCAAATAAGAGCAGTTAGTCAGGTAAATACTAACAGGGGAGCATATGAATGGATTTCTTTACATTTCTTTTTCAATATCAAGAGAACATTGGCTGTAAGCGATTCCATTCTTTCTCGATTTCACATGGACAACAATACTTAGATAAATATTGCATGAACTTACATACAAAGGAAATACAGGTCATCCTTACTTGCTAAAAACCACTGGAATAAACAGGAACAATCTCACTTATTTTGAAAACCTAGTCCTCGGTTAAACAGGTAGTCATCCAGACTTCAGTGATTTAACACAACTCCTTTGAAAGGAGTTGATATGTTTCAGGCATCTGACGGGGAGAAGTTATGGGTGCCTTTCTAGGGAGGTTTTCTGGGATGCTTCCACTAGAAGGAGGCCCAGGGCAGACCCAGATTTTGCCTTGAAACCCTTGACATCTCACAGAATGAGCTGGAGTGTGGCTAGAGAGAGGGGCTTTTGGGTTTGCAAACTGGCTCCATTACTACTGTGAGCCAATCTTGATGGATGGCTGGATGGATTGATGGAGAGAATACTGGTTTATGTTTTAACTAAAAAAAAAGTCATAAAATGACTCATCTAACAAAATAATAATCCCATCATATTACACAAATAAAGAATCAAGTAACATACCAGTTAAAATAAATAATCTGTATTCTATGCCCATTTTACAGGGTTTGGTAGGTGTTTGTGTCAATTTTCATTAGTCTGTGAATTAACTGTTATTCACCACATTTTTCAGACAGTTGAGTTGTTTTCATAGCCACAATCAGGCCTGATTACTGCCTTGTAGAAAGAATAATGGCCCAAAAAGAACCTGTATGATAACATTAAGTAGTCTGAAGACCTCAAAAAGCAACACATCATTCCCAATCAGAAAGAAATCAAAAACACATAAGAAACAACGTAATTGACATCTGTCAGCATGGAGAGGGTTATTAAGCAATTTCTAAGGTTTGGGATTCCATCAAACCATCCACAACTGGAAAAAACATGCACCAGCTTTGTGTGAACATCATCTAGTGTCAGGCTAATAGCATTTCAGAAAATGAACATAATTTCAAAAGTCAAACATGGTGGTGGTGGTTTAGGATCTAGGAAACTTGCTGTACTTGATGAAACCATGAATTCTTCTCTAGTTGCAGAAAATCCTAAAGAGGATTTGTCATGATTTGAAGATTTTGATGAGGACCCAAAGTGCGATAGGATGGAGGCAGCCTTGAAAATGAAGACATTTTTAATGAAAAAACTAAGGAGCGTACAACCTATAGGACACAGGGAAACCAGAATGACAGGGGTTGAATGACCGAGGATTCAGCAGTGAGTGAATGAAAACATGGATCTTAAATACTCTGGGGACATGATTAAGGTATGAGGATCAGGTGAGTCCAATAAACATAATCCAGGTCAGCTGTGGAAGAACCTAAGCAAGGAACTGAGGGGAAAACATACTAGGGATCAGGAACACAGAAATCACTGAAACTCAGAATCAGAAACTAAACTCATAGTCCATAAATCGTAACAGGATTGGTCAAAAATCCCAAAAAACACACTCCTACACCTTTTGGAAAACCTTTAAAAAGGGGTTAAATCTGGTATAACTGCAAAGGTTGGGTTGAATTTATACTAATTTCTATGGGTATGAAGGTATACCAGTGAATACTTTTGACATTATAGAGTATATACATATAACATAAATAAAACTAATGCAAAACAAAAAAGTTCAGACTTCCTATTGCCAAAGTGTGGTCCGTTGAAGGCCTCATGATGCTTGATTGAAGTTGGGATCTATGAGGGTTGTTATTCTGTAGATCTGAAGAGACCTCCGAAGGGCACTCAAGTCAGTCAGAAAAACATCATCGGTGCACAGACTGATGTCAGACAATCTGCCTCTAAGTTTGCAGTATTCTAACAGTACATATTTGTTAAGATAATGGAAATTTGCAAATAAATATGTACTAAATGCCTGTGTGACAACTGAGGAGCTGATATGACGACAGACGAGCTCTTCACAGCCTAACGACGGGAATGACAGATATCACAGAGTCTGCTTCGGGGCTGGTTAAAGAGTAGATTTCTGCAGCACTGCAGGGTCAACTACAACATATCATTATCCCAGTTAAAAATGAGAATATGAAGAACAGAGGGGCTGACAACCTTCATATTAAAACGTGATGGTAGTGACATTCAACGATGAGTGACGCTATTTTTTTTTTTTTAGGTCAGTCATTAATTAGACAATGTGCTGCCATCGGCTCAAGATGCCTGTTTGAAAAACAAAAGAAAGGAAAGGAGACGATGTGTCTCCTGATGAGGGCCGTACCTACGAGCTGACAGGCGGCTTTGATACCGCAATACCCCCCTTTTGCTGCCACGCTCCACTTTTATTCACACATGTGGAAAAAGAGAGAGGAAGGCCTTTGTCAACATGAGACAAAGACGTTAAGTGAGCACAGTCATCCCGCATATTGTGACTGTAGAACCGTCCTCTCTCCACACATGTGATGGTGTAGAGTATTCAAAGGTAAAAAAGATGTCCTTGTTTATCTTGAACTGTTAGATTTAACTTGTTTTTGAAATAGCTGGATTATTTTGGCTCAGTGTTATCTGTGCTCAATATGACCTAAACGTAAACAGACAAAATCTAAACACTTTTTATGGTTTTAAAAGATATATTAGTAGAACATGTCTTAATGGCTTAAAATCTACCAGAAAGGGACAAGGCATTTGATATTTATGATAATAATAGTAAATGGAGTCTGCAGACCAGAGTATGAGCAACTGATTCACAAGATGTGTCCCCCTTCAAAGGAACATATCTTTTAATTTAAGGATTTCTCTGAATAATTTCTCATATTTTAGGTTAGGTTAGGTTGATTTAATTTTACGCTTTCTGTTTTTTCTTCCTCCAAACTGAATACTGCTTTAAAAAAATCTATTCAAAAAGATTTGCCATTTACACTCATAGAGAGAGAACATTTCTCAGCCTGATAATAACGTATAACTAACATTATTTGACAATCTTTGTGTTTGGGATGAAGTGTAATGAGTTTATAGTTCTGGCTTTTATAAGCCAAAACTTTAATTTTATTTTACATTTTTTCATTATTCTCAAGCTTTCTAACAGTTACTTTGAACAAACCATCTGCTTTTGTTATTTATCTTCACACCATCATTTTTACAGTTACATTTATAGTTCATAGCATGCTTCTAATTGATCAAACATTTCTAGGTATTACCTGAACAAGCTTAATCGTGTTTTTTCTGCAGGGTTTCAGAGTTAAAAGATTTAGTGCAGCACTTCATTTCTAGGTGGCATTATTTTCTGAGACAAACACAAAAACATAATTTTAAACTGCAAACAAGAACACAGTTTTCTTTACTAGAGCTTTCATTTCTTCAGTTTCTACTTTATGTTGTTGATTTGAGTTGAAGAGTTTCCTAAGTTCACATGAGCCGTTTGCTTTCATATGCAATAAATAAGTCAGAGTTTCCCCTGAGATCAGATGTGTTTGTGTGTCCCTCTCTGATGAGGAGCTGGTTGCCATGTTAACTAATGACCTCCTCTTAGCGGATGTGTTGCGCTGCCCGCTGCACACAGATCTCAGCACAGCCTGACCACCACCCTGTCAGTTTAGTGGTTGTAAAGTGGCCACAGGAGGTGATGAGTCTCAGCCATTGTCACAGCAGCCAGCAGAAATAACGGACCGCTAAGAGCCAATTAAAAGGTTTAGCGTGACCTGAGGGGCCTGGACAGCGGTGTCCTGGCACAATCCCATGCCACCCCCCTCCACTCTGGGGCCTTCATTAAAGACAAGATGCAGCCGATTGATCTCAGAAGACATGTTGGACTCACAAACGAGCAGCACATCAGAATGAACAATGGTTGCAAAGTAGGACCTTGCATGTTATTCCATTAAGAGCTCTGATGTACACAGTGCCCTGTGCACGGACACAAGCAGTATGTAATTAAGCAGAGTGGGAATACCAGCAGCATGTTAGGTGGCCAACACGATTGCATCAGCAAGAAAAGTGCCGGAAGGAAAACGCAGAGTTGCATCATAACGGCAGTGATGATGAGGGCTGAGTGAGAGTGTTTAGGGAGGGATGGGGGTTACCTGCAAGCACTGACATGAATATGCACAGTAAGCATACAATACAATGAATGTGATGCAACAACACCCAATCAGCTGGAAAACGAAGTACTGGTACTTAAGGCAAGGTTTCCTGGCTGAACCTCTTCATTATGAGTCTCCCTGTATTTCCCAGAAGACCTGAGTGGATCGCTGTTTTAACCAGGTCATCCGGAAGTGTAAGAACTAAATGATTGTATAAAGGATGAAGATGGAATTTTTTATTTTTTTTATCCCTTTAACTTTTTTAACATTGCTCCAGTGTACCACAAACTGCAAATGTTGTTTATTTGGATATTTCTTGATGGATCCATAAAAACTGGTACACAATCATGAAGTAAAAGGAAAAATTATACATCGCTTTTAATTATTTTAAAATAAATTCTTAAAAGTGTGGGAAATTGTGGCAATTATTTCAGTCCCTTTTTAATCTGATACCTTTAAGTACATTTAAAAAATCAACTAATGTCCTTCAGTGTTCACTTTATTGGTAAATAGAGTCCACCTGTGTGAGTTTAATCTCAGGGCTTCTGGAAACTTCAGATGGGGTGTTAAAATGGTAATTTAAAAAAAACAATATTCCAAGTTGGATACTTTCCATGGTAATTGTTGGGAGCTTATGGAAATTTGGGAGATTTTACTGAAAACCTGGAGTGATTTAAATAAGCTGTTTTCTCATAGACTTCAGACTCACATGCAGAAACTAAACGAGAAACAATTCACAAAGGAAGGTAGGTTTATTTTACAGAATTCACAAGGTTCAGAGCTCTGTACAGTTACTGGTGGTTATGTTCATGTTGCACCTGAGGAAGGGAAAAACAGATGTCAGGTTTTCTGCTGGAGGTTTATTTTTGTTAAAAAGAAGTCTTTCCAATTCACTGACGCCACATGCATACTCTGTATGAGGGACTGCTGCAAAGTAATTTACTTTATACAATCAGATGAGCTTCCTTAGATATTCGTAAATAAATTGGAACTTTTTCTATTGTAAACTGGCTGAATTGAATAATCTCCACGTTTGTTCCAGTTCCTCTTTGAAATTGTATATATATCTTGATTTTATTTTATATCTTGATGTTTCTCTACTCCTATAGAGTCCTACTGACACTGACAGCCTTGACTCTTTAAGTGCTTTGTGCCCCGCTGGGGAACATGCCCCTTTAAAGAGAAACCTGCAGCCGTCCCTGAAGGAAGTAGCGGCACTGTAACACTCTGTCTGACCAGGTCCCAGGGACCTGTACCTTAATGTGCCTTTAAGTGGGAGCTGGGAAACATGGTGGGAGGCCAGGTTTCACAGCACATGTTCTGAGGTTATTTCCTAATGTGTAATAAATGGGATTTATGGCCTTGCTTAGACATGTTGGGCTGCTGGTTGCAAAGGGAGTGATATAGGGCAATAGTTGTTTTATTTAATCCAGAATCACAGAACTTTAAACACTGTTTGTTGTGACTTTCCTCAATAGCACTGTATTGATAGAAGACAGTGGTATTTGGCGACAAAAATCCAAATTTGGTGTTGTTAGCCACTGTCTCTCCAAGTTGCTATGAAAGACTTAAAAACATCTGGTTACAGCTTGGCTTTCAATAGTTTGGAGTTTACAGATATGACACTTCACAAAATTGTCAATTCTAATGATGCAAAGACATTAAGAGCACTAACACTGCGTTTGTTCATAACCCTGCATTTAAAATTAATGTTCAGACAGTCTCATTCATGAAACATGAAACAAGCATGACTAAATGACAGAAAACTTGATGTTTCTCTGTGTGCAGCTCAAGAGTCAGCAGAGTCCCTGAGGATCATCCCTCAGACACTCCAGGAAACACTCGACCTTTTTAAATATTAACACTTCTTCTTCATTACATTCACTGGGCTCTTGTCATATGGTGACAAATAAATAAATAACAACAAGTGAGGTGCTAACAGGCACTCACATCTCTACAGCACTTTCAAGCTGCAGCGGGCACGAACAAGAAGCTTTGAGGAAATTGTCATTACATCCTCTCTGGTTAACTGTTTAAGGTGGCAGTGTCTTTCAGACTGTGTGAATCAGGTTTATCTGAATATAACATTTTGCCCCACATGTATTTTTATTTTTGTCTTTAAACAAGAGAAACCATCTGTTCGCTGCTGGCGCTGTAATTAGCAGAGCGACACTTCTCATGCAGAGTCAAGATGATGGACTGTAAACTTTGTTCAGCTTGTCTGAACAATAGAAACCAAGCTTTGTCTTTTTACCACCTCCCATGAACTCACATGTTGTTAACACAAGTTCTGGAATATTAACTAAGTTTGCTTTACCTTTAAAGTAACAAGAACTGAACACCTTGATTGTATCTGTTAGAATTTTGTAGTTTTATTTTACATGTCATTTCAGTAACTCTTTAAATTCAGCCAAATTGTCCTTCTGGGCCCATTAAAAGAAATGAAAAGAGAGGCTATGTTTCCATTATTGTACAACCATCCTAATGCTCATCTTTAGCAACAACAACTCTCAGTAGTTATTAGTCAGAGATTGTCAGTCTCTCGCATCAATCTGGAAGAATTTGCTCCCACAGGTCTTTCCGTGATTGCTAAAAGTGCAACCCCCCCCCCCCCCCCAACAGAGCCTAACGCCAAAAGGAGGCGTTGCCTGGTGGACCGAGGGACAGCGGGGGGGAGAGGGCTGGGCAGTATCAACACTTCCTTGTTATTCCAACTCGCTATGGGACGAGACTCGGCTGCTTTTATACCTCACAGAGGGCAGTGCAGCTGACATCATCAGTTCATAGCTCACCACAGAGCCAATGGGGATGGCTGATTCAAATTTAAGTGCAGTGTACAGTTTGAACCTGAAGAGGGCGCCACACTGATGGTTTTTGGTAGAAAATTTGTATTTTTACTAAATTACCAAAAATAATGACCAGACATGTAGACAGCACTATTTGTCACTCTTTTATACAGTTTATCAGCAAAAAAAGGTTGATTTGGGATTTAGTTGCTCTTTAAGTTCATTGAGATTTGTAGACACTTGTTTCTTCGCAGGAATCTTGAGGTCCCATCACAATATTTTAATAAGGTTGTTCTCTAAACTTTAACTAGGTTGTTCTTTCACATTTTATACTTTTCAGCAATCAGACTGTAGAATGTTTTGCTTGATGACTGCAAGGTGTTCTGGTTCTGGCACTGCAAAAAGGTAATGCATGTTCATTTAACTTTCTTCACTCAGGTCTCAGTAGGTCCTTAGGGGTCAACATATTAGGGTTTGTTGGTTGTCTTGAGTCAGTGGCCCTTCAATGGTTAAATATGTTTTTATGGTGCCATGACCTCCTACCACTGCTGGCATGTTTCAGATCCAGCACAAGCATATTTTTGCAGGCTTCTTTTTGTGAGGTCATTATTACTAAAGCTTAATCTTTTTTCATTTTCAGTTTTAGAGAGAAGATGCTTCTTTAAGGATTCAAGGATTCAAGGAACTTTTATTGCCATACCATTTCACGTTACATGTGATGGTATGAAATTAGGACTCAGGTCTGGAATTATAAGCCATTTAAATTAAATTTGTGAAAAGATATTATATAAATAAATTTAATAGATGAATATAAATAAATGTCCTCTGCAGGACACAGCTGGAGTTCAGCAGTCTGCAGGGAAGAAGCTGTTATTGAACCTGGTGGTCTTGCTCTGTATGCTCCTCAGCCGCCTGCCTGAGAGCAGGGGCTGAAACAGGCTATGAGCCTGATGGGTGGAGTCCTTCAGGATGCGGAGGGCCTGTCCCCTGCATCGGGACGTGTAGAGGTCCGAGGTGGTGGGAAGCCTGCTCCCTACAGACCTTTGTGCAGCTTTCACCTGCAGAGCCATCCTCTCAGCAGCAGTACAGCTGCCGTGCCACACGGTGATGCAGGTGCAGATGACGCTCTCCACTGCACAGTGATGGAAACTCCTCAGGACGGAGCTTCCAAGTCCAGCTTTAAGCCAATATTCAACCTTAGTTTAGTTACATAATGAACTTTCTACATACTGTAGCTAATTATAAATTAGCATTTATGATACATAAATCTGGAACATTAACTACATTGGAGTGGCATCATCTTTTCATCTCACAATACGTACTTTTGCTTCTGTCTGTGTCTGTATGTTTGTAAACAGTGGTGCTGTGATGAAAGACACATGTCAGACCTGTTCTGACATTAAAGGAATAGTTTTTTTTCTAGATTTGTCTTTGGTAATAAATAATGATATGAAATGATATATTGGAACATTGATCCATGTACGCAATTTAAAGCATGATTTATTCCGGAATTGCGCCGCTCAAGGTGGCAGCATGTTGGAGTAGCTCTGTTACTTTGGTTCATATTTTTTTCTTTTTTTAAAACTTTAATTCTTCCATTTTTGGTAGAAACATTGTTTTTGTGGACAACTGTTCTCTCTGGTTTTGAAGGCTGTGCAGCTGGAAGGATTTTTGCTGATACTTTTTATTTTTGGACATTTGTTATGATGCATAACCATGGCAACAAGGTGGTTTACAACTAGCAGCAGCTGATTAACATCACAAAAGCTCAAATAATACCTCAACTACAGCCACAAAACCATGATGAGTTGAAAAGAAGACGCCATAGATCCAGACCATCCTCTACATCAGACAACTACAGAGTGTCTTCAGTCAGAGGCTTCTTCAGATCTGCAGAGCACTACAAGAGATCATCCCTACCCACAGCCATCAGCATCTACAACACATCTTTGAAGGAACTTGCATAATGAGTTACAACAACATTTAATTTCCCTTTGGGATTAATAAAGTAATTTTGAATTGAATTTGAATTGAATCTATCTACTATCTATTATTATGAGGAGGCTTTTAGAGGAAGATTTGAATATTCTTTTGGTATTAACCGCACATTATGAGCTCAGTACACCAAGACCCTCAACAATGAGGAGATTATTTTAATGTAGAATCCACAATTGCAGAAATATCAATCTTTTCCTTTCAACTCAGACCCTATTGTATTTGTGATGTAAGTTTAGGAGTGGATGAGCAGGAGTTGGGTATGTTTATGTGCTATTAAAGGTACAGATGCATATGTGTGTACAGCTTGTATGCAAGTCCTTTTTCCCACTGGAGTCCCTTCACTTTGCTCTTAATGAAGTCCCATGGAAAGCTTGGTGAAGAAGGAGTGTATATGTGTATGTGAGTTTGAGGATGTGTGTTTTGCCCTTGTTTTTTCTCCCTAGTCTCCTTTTGAGCCGTGGCCTTAATTGGGGGCCCGAGTGTCCAATTAACGGCGAGCCAGTGCGGCCGTTTGGTATGGAGAACATGCGGAGGCCACATATTATGTTTTCATCCCAACCTGTCCTGCCAACCCATCCTCCCCCAAACCTCACCCCCATCCACCCAGGGGAGCTCCTCTAAGTCTGAGACTGGAGGGGTTAACACGTTTGTGCCTGGCGCATCGTCCACTTCACACCTCCGTCCTGGAGAGAGGTGAGTTTCCCCTCCAACCTGTGTCCTTTGTCAGCCATCCTGCATGTAGGTCACAAATGAGAAAAAGGCAGTGGGTGGAGGAAGAGGACAGGCAGGGGAGAGGGAAGCAAATGTTGGGGAGTCCCTCGATCCCTACTTCATTA
Organism: Valencia hispanica; assembly: GCA_963556495.2. Classification (NCBI taxonomy): domain Eukaryota; kingdom Metazoa; phylum Chordata; class Actinopteri; order Cyprinodontiformes; family Valenciidae; genus Valencia; species Valencia hispanica. The sequence goes on along the minus strand of OY747720.1, from coordinate 10,623,842 downwards.
AAACCAAATAAAAACAGGGGGTCATTTATCTCTTTCCCTGCAAAGCCATAAACACAAATAGGTTCCGTGTTGCCACCCCCCCACACCCCCAGCCTGTGGGTATATATCACAGCAGATAAAGCTGGTCTGTGATGATAGCTTGTATTCAATTGGAATGTAAGTGAAATTTCAGATCACCGATATGACTGGAGGGTTGTGGAGCTTGATTTTGTTTCCAGTTTAATGTCTATCTTTGTCTGAGGCAACATTAAATCACTGTTTCTGGTCTAAACACTGAATGTGCTTGGATGTTCTGATGTGTAAACTGCTCATGGTGGTAATGGCTGAGAAGGAAGGATGCATTTTAACCCAGATTTACACAATAATATTATTTTCCCACCTGGTAACAGATGTGATGGCCTGGACCTATTTGAGCTACTGTAGGAGATCCCCAAGGATCATTTATGGGACCTCCTTTGAAAGCTTAATCTATGGACAGTCTGGATCAAAATTGCTTACATTCCAGATTTACCCTTTATGCTGATGATATTCTGCTCTCATAATTTTTCTGTCTTGACTAATTAGAGCCACAGACGCCACATGACCTGTTATAATGTCAGGGTTTTCTTTTGTTGCAACTAAATTTCTATTCATGTATTTGTTTACCATCAAATAACATTTTGTTCAGTATAAGCCTAAAATCAGTGCCCATTGTTCATGGTTCAATTGTCTGCTCAGCAGGTCATGTTTAGGAGAGGGCTGCTAATGAGACATTTTACGTATTATTTTATTTATTTTTGGACAGTTTATTTATTATTTAAAAAAATCTCCTCTTCAAGTTGTATGAGCTAGTATTTGTGCATTTGAAGCTAATTTTTAATGAAAGAAAAAAAACACATACACACGAGAAAAAAGTGGAAAAAACCAAAATGCTTACTTCCTTATTTCTGACCCATTTAACCAGTGGTGTCCAAAGTCAGTCCTCAAGGGCCGGTATCCTGCAGGTTTTAGTTCTTTCCTAGAGTCAACACAGATCAATCAACTGATGGTTCATTAGCGGGCCTCTGCAGAACTTTGCCATGCTGATGAGGTATTTCGACCATTTGAATCAGGTGTGTTGGAGCAGAGACACATCTAAAACTGTCAAGACACAGGCCCTTGAGGCCTGGAGTTGGACAACCCTGCCCTAAATCATATAATTATTGTAATTGGGGTGATTAAGAGATTTAAAACTAAATAGGTAGAATGTTCCCATTGAATCTTTATTAATGTATAATTTACATTTCCCATCATGATGCCTAATGATGCTTCTCCTGAACCTCTAGTTTGGAAGTGTAAACTTTTCTTTATTTCCAAATTTCAAGCTATCACCTGTAGACAGAGGCTTTTTTATCTGTTCTGATTCAACAGAAAAAGCTAATACTTTAGTTAAAAATTTCTCTTTTTCTGTCTTTCTGGTTGCATAAACATAAACAGCAAATCTGAATGGCCATTCAAGAACCAGAACCCATTGAAAACTTCACTGACTACACGATAAATATGCATGTATTCATTCATTTACATGTTACCTTAAATGAATGGCTTAGCAACAATTGTGAAGTAGGCTGTGGTATTTAAATAATGCTGAATTGGTACCAAGGGGCCAAAAGTGTGCCAAGAAAACATACCTAGTACCAATATACTACCACCACCAGCCTCTTTGCACTCTATGTGGTTTTCTGTGCTGTGGTCCATCTGCTTCAAGGTTTGATGTGTTTTATGTTAAGTGATAGCTTTTGCATTACTTGGTTGTAACAAGTTGCTGGTTCTTTTCTATAACCAAAAGCTTCTCTGCCAATTCTCCTCTCACCTCTGGCATCAACAAGGCGTTTTAGTCAGCTAAACACTGAATATTTTCGCTTTTTGTGCCATTCTCTGTAGACCTGAGATAGTTTTCTATGAAAATCCCAACAGCTTTCTTAAATAATCAGATCAGCCCATCTGGTATATAACCATGGCATGTTTACAGTCACTTAAATCCCTTTTATCCCCATGCTGATGCTTGGTTTGAACTTCAAAAACGTATCTTTACCATATCTATGATGTCTAATTGTATCAAATTGCTGCTATGATTGGCTGATTTGCTATTTGTGGTAAGAAGTCATTGGACAGGTGTACTTGATAAACAGACTGGTAAATAATATAAATATATTCTGCCTTTTCTAGTTAAGGAAAAACCAAAGAGAAGAAGAGGAAGAAACAAAAGTTATTTACTGGGTTTGTCCAACTATGGTCCCCAAACTCCATTTTAGTCAGCCACTGTGGAATACTGTTGTTGATTTCCTGGAAAACCGTTCTACTGTGGCGCTCCATCAGCAAAGTGTTGGCATAGGGTCTGGTAGACAGATCCAAACTGAATAAATCTCTGAAATGTAACTGTCATTGTTGCAGCTTTCAGATCAGAAACAGATCCCGGTTTCTGCCATCTGTACACCTATAGAGAAGTAACGTTAATACAGCTGACAGGTAGTCCAGCTTCTCTGCTTGCAGAAAAATCCCAATCTGTTTCCTCCAAGTTTTCAAAAAGTTCTGTTTATTGTATCTAAAATATGGTGAAAAAAAACAACTGCTTTAATGTTGAGCTGATGAGACAACGTCACCCACACAAACAACACTTCCTGCAGCTTTTCCCACTTGAAAACCCACCAGGTCAGTCTACAAGAACTCATTATTCTTGGCTTTTTAGCGTAGTAAGTGAACTGTATGAAGCGGAAACCTCTCTACTATCTTCTGATGGTACAGGAGATAAAAAGGGAAATTTACTATGGGAGCAGGTCAGAGTCTTAAATAGTTCCAGTTAACACCTTTATTTCTAACAGTGTACCATTTCCAAAACTAAATTTGGACGAGCTGTTTGAGTCTAATTAGTGAGGATGGCGTGCTCTCTTCCGCTCTGGCCTCACGCTGTGATTTTGGCTGATGAGGCGGCTGGATTTTTTATGGGAGCTATTATTCCAATCCATCTTCCTCCTTATCTGCTGTCTGGAGCAGCAGAGAAGCACGGGTTAGCTGGAGAGAGGCCCGCTGCTTCCTGTCCTTGTAGAGCCTGTGGTCGAACTCCAACACTTATTAAACAGACTGATGAGTGACAGAGCTGCACTCTTAACTCAGTTTTGGGGAAGCCTTTCCCATAACTCACACAGAAACAGTTTGCAAAAACAGCAGGGAGACATAAAAATCAGAGTTCAATTTATTTAATGATCTGACTCTTTACAGATCTCCACTCACTAATAAAATGTTATGTAAATCATAATATTGACCTAATCTCCACCTCTCGCTCAGGTGTCTTAATTTTCAGAAGTAAATTAACGGTCCAATCTTTCTCTACAAAAGCTCACCATTCTACTTTCAAATGTCCTCAATTAAAGACACAGATGCTTGTATATTGGTGCAGTCTGTAGGGAAGGTATTTGCTCACACACAGTTATATAAATTATTGCTACGTTTATGAGGACATCTAACAAAAATAATTAAAATTTAATTCCCAAAAATTATTTGCTGAGTAAAAAATATTGATAGACAGATTTGTGTAGTTGACATTCTCAGAAATACTTTGGATGGGTTCCACTTTTGACGAGGTTGGTTTTAGAGGTGACTTGCTTCCTCCCCTACATTAATAGTAGAGTTTGTGGGGGAGGGGGGCATGATGCTGAGAAGAAGGCTGGTCTTTTTTTTATTTATTAAGAATTTTGTACTCTTGAACTATGTTACTCAGGACAGATATTTTGTTTGGGAACCAGCTCACCAACCTTTAAATTGTCTTCCTGTCGTTTGCCCACTTTGCATTTCTGGTTTTGGGGCATTGATTTTTGTCTAAATTAGAGGGAAGATCCATCCCTCCGATCTTCTGAAGAGACTGAAGCCTCATCTGGCATCAATCGTCTTTGAGAGGAGAAATATTGCTGAAGTCCAGCATTGTTCATGTACAGCAGAGTAATTTGTTAAATTCATTTACCATTTGTTAACTTAATAGCCTGTACGAGGCACAAATGATGCCCAGAAAACCACAAAGGTGTTGCGGGCCCTAAAGCTTCTCTGAGGAGCGAGATGGCGAGAATTTCCAAGTCTGTTTGTTTTTGGGAAACTGGTAGTTGAATGCTATTTGCTTGTTTGTGTTTGGGGCGGCGGGTCTGACCAGGACTGAGTGACAGGTCAACTGAACTGGTGAGGCCATTTATCTGTTACCGTAAAGCTCATCAGATTGGACCAACTGTTGGGCAGCTGGTGGGTGTTTTGGGTTCTTTGAGTGTTTTTCTTGTTTAGTTCACATTGACATCTGGGTATGGATAATTTTGGGCTTAGATATATAAATTATGTCGATCAAGTTCTTAAGAGTGTGTGAAGAATTTTTATATCAACTATAGCTGATGGAATGTTTTCAGACCTTCCTGAATGAACAAAATTGTTATTTAGAAAATATCATCACTGTCAAAAACGTCCAAAATCCATTTAATCATGATCCCCTCCAGAAGCATCTGTTTTTGGCTCTGGTCTTTATCCATCGCCGCCGAGCGCTCTCTTCTCATTGTGATGGATGGACAGATGAAGGAGGGAGGAGTAGGAGGCTCAGGTTTCCCTTCCCTTTCTTTTTTCCACATCACCCTTGTGCCCCCTCTCAGCCTCGCCTTGCCCCGTCTTCGCCCTCTCCCACATTATGTCTCCATCCTCTCGGCGCAGCGCAGGAATGGCACTGCAGCGAATGAGAGGAGCCGCGGATGTGACTGGCCCCCTTCCATCTGCCGTGACTCCAGGATCAAATAATAGGATTGTGTGTGAGAATAGCAGATAATTGCAGTCTGTATTCTGCTCCCTAAGTGTATGATATTAACCCCATGCTCTGCGCTCGCCCTGCAGTCACGGGCAGATGGTCGTGTGTTTTGATATCCGAGCCGGAGAGCAGGAGGTCAGGGGTCAAGTTGGAGTTCAAATCCAAAAGAGCACTGTCTCTCTACCTAATTTTTCTCCCACGCTGGAGAAATATGGATGTCATTCAAAAAAGGACATTCCATGAGACCTGTGCTCCATCTGACCCCTCGGAGCCTGATGGAAGCGACTAGCAGGTAGACATTTTAAACACACTAACCCACTTATATACACAATGAGTGGTGTGCGGAGGTGTCGGGTTAGAGGCAAAAGGAGCTGTGCAGAGTCAGAGGTCGCAAAAAGGTCATTTGAGTAGATTTCCATGTTTAAAATCCCTGTTTGACTGTGAGAACAGCATGGAATACAGGAGGAAAAGTCACAGATATGGAAAACTGAAAAAACTTTCAAGTCAAAACGATCAAAGTAATCTGGACGTAAACTGAAAACTGATGTAAACTCTTGTTTTTTTCCCCACAGTGTATACGCTGATTGTGTTCCTTTCATCCAATCATTTTAAACGTTTGATTCATAACTGAAAGAACTAAGCAATCTCAAATTTCACTTTTAGTTTAATTTTAATTTAGAAGTAGAATATCAACCACAATCCCAGAAAATTTGAATTGAGTGAAATACATTTTTGAATCCCAAGCAAAATGTTACTCAGAACTAGATGGAAAAGCATTTGTGGAGTAACACTTAGTATTTTTTTAGTCAGTCCAAAGGTTTAAACACATCTCAGGAGAGATTTTGACCCACTCTTATCTACAGAAATTCTTTAAAGCATTGTAGGTTTCTTGGTTGCTGCTTGGTACCTCAAAGCTTCCTCCTTCTACAGATTTTTAGTACTACTACCCATCCATTACCCTTATTCAGTATTCTACCTGAAAGTAGAAAGTTCTCATCCATTGGCCCCTCAATGTGGTTAAATTGTTAAATAATTTACCCATACCAGAAAAACAGATCAAAGCATCATCCACCTCCCTGCGCCAAATAAGGATGGCTTTCTTCACATCTTACTAAGCAATTCTTTGACTCTAAAAAGAGCAGCATAAAAAAAATGATTTTGGTCAAGATTTGTTCAGATCTATTATGTTTTCCCTTGATGTCCTGTGAATGCTCCTTGGTGTTGCCCAAAGTGGTTTACTGGTGGCAATGGAGGAAACAAATTCTGTGGGCTTAGATACATAATGAATTATGGTCAGGAGTATCTGTCATTGATTGTATGGACGGACGGAAAGATGTAAGGATAAATGGATGTCTTCAGTAATAATACAATAAAAAATACAGTAGAAAGTAATACAGTGGTAGTTTTCCAAGACAGACTAAACAAACCTGTGTATGCGGGCCCCACAGATATTGTCCTCAGACTCTGTACTGAGCAGGCCTCGACAAACAATGGAGGTCTTGTATGGGATCCACAAGGGGTTACTAAATAAACCCATATCAGCACAACTTGTTGTTGTTCAAGACTAGGTCTCAAATAGATTTTTAAAAGTCTGTTTGGTCTGCTCAGCACATCTACTGCCCATATGGGTATCACTTTTTGCACTGAATCAAGCTTATACAAGTAATTAATTTGGGGTAATTGTGTAACATGCAATAATCAAATTTGCTGCCTACTTTTCTGCCCATGTTCTACCCATGTGGGTCCTATATGTAAATATTGACCTGGGAGTTTCTAGTTCTAATGTATCTAGTCAAGCAATCCAAAAATATATTTTTTGAGGCCACAAACACATTTGAATATCACAAAATCCCTCAATGAATACTCTGATGCTTTTTTCCCAATAAATAAATCATAAATATTAGTCCTGCATCTCAAACTTAGATCATGATATGCATGAATCTTTGGGAAAAAATATTGAGGTTAAAACATTCATTAGTAGTATTCCCCAAATCCACTGCTTCCATGTCCGAGCACGCTCACACACAGAGCTGTGTCTGTGCAAAAGTGGATCCACGGAGAGGAGTTTCAGTGTTGTATCAGACCCAGTGGAGCTGCTTTACAGGCCGAGAAAGCAGCTCTCTCATTTAATTACTGTCGATCAGGAGCATTTGAGTGGGGAAACCAGCCGAAGTGGGAAGTTGAATGGAACGGGTGTCCAGGGTTTGGAGCTGATGGATCCATGAGGAGAGACAAAACTTTTCTGTAAGGTTTTGTAAAATATACATTGGTTTAAAAAACTAAAATCCTAATGGATGTTGACATCATAGGTTATAGAGCACATGTAATTATGATTAATTATTAAATCAGAATCTGATGCTTATTCTAAATCTTTTGTATAACTACAGCTTTCTATGAGGGTCACAAACAGATTGTAGTTATTTCCTCTTGATCTATTCAAACAAGTGCAGATATGGCAAATGCTGATGTACAGTATATTTTCAATACTAAATAACGTATTAAAAATATGTAAGAACAAAACAGAGTTTGGGGTTTGGGGAGATATGTGATAATATTCGTAAGAGATATGTGAAAAGTAAATAAAATAAAAAGATGATGTTGGTGTTATAAATGGGACATGTTTTTTCAGGAAAATAATATTGATTCATCCTTTAATTTGCTTTTAAAAAACAAATACCAGCACAAGTCTAATTGTGTTGTTTAAAGGTGAGAGCTAGCAGACCATAAGGAGCTGTTGCAGCTGAATAACAGGAAATATGGCCACAACAAGAAGGATGTCAGTTTAATTATAAGAGGAAATCTAAAACTCCGTGAAGGTAGACAATTAGAGATTACGAGGTCCTTTTCAGGATGATAATGCTTCTGTCCACTGTATTAAGAACATTCCGGCTTTTTGTTTCCCAGATCAACTTAGTGACATGGCCTCAAACAGTGATGATTATAATCCAAGTGGGGATTTATGGTAGAAACTGTAAAAACGCTGCTTCTAACAGGCTTCATCCTGCAGAGCTGATCTGTGGTCTGCTTTACAACCCTGTTGAGACCTGAAGGATGAGGAATAGTGTTTTTAATTAGTGAATTCCTCAAAACATTCAAATTGTCAAAGTAGCTATATTTTTGCTGTTCATAATTTAAGCTTTTTTCCCCACTACTGCATATTTTTTCTTCACAATAAAGCAAATTACTGACCCATCCACATGTTTCTGGACCTTAGTGCATGCATGGCCTTCAAAAAGTAGTAATACCCATTGAACCTTTTCATATTTTGTCGCAAAACATCAAACAAAAATTTAAATGCACTTGTCTACCCCTAAATAAAATCCATTGTGACTAGTTGCCTTCAGAAAAAAATCCACTTATGTCCATCTGCAAGATCCACAGCTTAGGGGACTTTTTCATGTTTTAGAACGGCCTTGATCTAAGTCTAACTGAGGTTCTGACAGGTCTTGAAAATTGAAGTTCAAGGATATTTTCTATCCAGTTTGAACTAGAGCTGTTTTGAAAGGAATGGACAACATTTTAGGTGTCAAGATATGCCAAGCTGGTCTTCCATGTTGTTGTTGGGCTCAGCAACCACAACAATTGGTTGATTTGGCTATCAATAACTACTGATAAGTGCCAAGAGCAAATACTATTAAAGATGGTCATTTTAATCAAAATAGTTATTATTTGCCAAGCCAATCTATTGTTGCACATCACAGTCCAAAATGCTCACTGCTGTAACAGACTATTAAATCAAGAGTTTGAATACACAAACATGTCATCGTAGTTCCATTTTTGAAAAATATTAGAAATCGTATAATTTTCCTTCCAGTTAACAATTATGTATAACATCATGCAGGCCAATCACTAAAAGTCCCAAAGAAATTCATTGAAGTTTCTAGTTGCCGTCGTACAAATGTGAAAGAAGTTTAAGGTGTGTTAAAATGTTAGCATTGAACATTGAACAGCATAATGAGGATTCTTCTGCTGTGTTTGTAATTTAAGAGGAAAGCTTGACAATTTTTTGATAAAAGAAATAATAAATGAGGTGAAAACTGGGCTAAATAAGTTCTGGTAAGGTGTAATTAGAGATGTGAGACAGGTGTAGAGAGCTGAGGATATTCTAAATACACAGAAATGGACAGAACCAGAACGCCTTTTTAAATAAGGTTTTGGAGACAGGAGATTTAGTTTTTGGTAAAATAAAAAGGAAAAACTACCTGTGTCCATGTTTGCCCTGCTGGACTTTGATAATCAATCTGGTTGGACTTTCCAATGTTAAACCGATAAGTCATTTTCCTTCTCCAAACAGAAATATATCACCAAAAACAGGTTTAATTTATGATTTTATTATTTCTGAAGCAGTATTTAATATTCCAATAAATCTAGGACAGCCTCCGCATGACAGGGTATAGAATAAAAGTCTTAATCTTTTCTCCAGCTGACCACCACTCTCATGTCCCTTACCTAAACACTTTCACCACAACATTGTTTTGTGGCCCCACTGTGGGACTTTGCCGGGGGCTTCCCACCGGCCCTCTATGTATTTTGAACGAGCATCACCTCCCCACAGACCCCCGGCAAGCTCCCTCAGCCTGGTCATTGAGGGCTCTGCCTGGGGCCAGCCCACCAGCCGGACCCTGTTGGCTCTTCCAGACATCCAGATGAAAAAAACGTGCTCCCCCAGGACGGAGCACCCCCCCACCCCCCAACCGCTACACACATACTGTCTGTGGGACTGACAGGATAAAAGGCCTCTGTAGATGGGAACATGGAAGGAGATTAAAGTGATATTTCATTGCTTTATCTTTGATTGTGACAAAACTGAAGTGTTTGAAAGATTCATGTGAGCAAATTGGGACAATCATGTTTCTTTTGAGTGAGGTTATGGCTGCAGACATGAAAAGATCACATGACCTGAAAAACCTTCATATTTATTTATTTATTTATTTATTTAATGTGCTGTAATGTTCATTTAAAAATGCAGCTCGGCGGTCAGACAGTACGCCTGATTAGCTTCTAATAGATGTTTCACGGCCTGAGGTCTAAGCAGCTTAATACATTTGTCCACATAAGTTTATTTCCTGCTAATGGCTCAGTCAGCATGGCGTCTGTTACCGACTGTGATCCAATTTAACAGAGCCAAACCAGAGTTGAGGAATTTCATGACTGTCAGTGTGCCAATGAAATCTATCCATCTGCGGTGCCTAAACTGGTTCTTTTTTTTTTTTTTTTGCCTAAACTGGTTCTGGGTGTTGGCTGGGTGGAAATGAGGTGTACCCCTCAGAGTGGAAGGTTTTTAATTGTTTGGTCTCACATAAGCAATTGAGAATCACAGTGAGTCAGCAAAAACCGTTTTAGTAGGCCACAAAAACAGTCTTAACTGTTGTTGAAATACATGATGAAGAATGGAGATGAAAAGGTTTAAAATTATTTGAAGGGTTCTGAATCTCTACAGCTTTTTGTAGAAAACAATGATAAATCGGATTTGCCAGATCATCATGCAAGAAGGTAAACCTCTGTCCCCTTAGTGTTTTTCAGCATTTAACAGGTTTTCTTTCAGGATTGCCCTGCATTCAGCTCCACTCATCTTTCAATTGATTCCGATCAGCTTCCCCGTCCCTGCAGAGAAAAAGCATTCCCACACCACCATGCTGCCTCTAATGTGTTTCACCATGGGTTTGTTGTGTCCAGGGTTATGTGCAGGGTTAGTTTTCGTCCAAACTTTCTTCACATCCAGAATGTTCAATTCAGGTCTCATCTGACCAGAAAACCCTCTCCCGCTTGTTTACCTTGTCTGCTACAAGGCTTGTAGAAAACCAAACAGGCTGCCTTATGGTGTTTGTTATTGCCATTGAGGACATACACTCACTGGCCACTTTATTAGGCACACCTCCAACTGCTCCATCCATCCATCCATCCATTTTCTTCCGCTCATCCGGCTCGGGTCGCGGGGGCAGCAGCCTAAGCAAAGAGACCCAGACTTCCCTCTCCCCAGCCACTTGTTCCAGCTCCTCGGGAGGAACCCCAAGGCGCTCCCAGGCCAGCCGAGAAACATAGTCCCTCCAGCGTGTTGTTGTATTCTACTTTTTTGGGGCTATTTTTTATTATGCAGTACATATGTTTTAAATATATCTTTAGTAAGCGTTTAGAGGTAAACGGCCTGTTTATATTATTCAGGGTAGTAAAACATGACTGTTTACCAGTATTTTATGGGGGTAAGGTTTTAAGTAATAAAACTCTTGGGCAAAGATAGGAACTAAAAGCAGGGAGGATGGGTTATAACTCTAGTTCATGGTACGGCTATAAAACCAGGTCAGGAGACCTGGAGAAAATGTTTGACCTGTTAAGATGTAGGGGAGGGGAGAGGAGTCATGTGATATTTTCTTTGTTCTTCTTTAATAAAAATGGTACACCCTTGTAGAGAAGCGAGTCAGATCTTTTCTGGCTCCCCTCTGCAGGTGCGTCCAGTGTGAAACAGATATCTGTTGTGTGTGTGTTATTTTACTCTCTGTCTCTCAGTTCTGGGTCTTATTTTGAAACACTTCCCGCCGGGGTTTTGGAGTTCGGCGCCCCCACCTTTCTGAGTAAGAAGCGAGTTGCCGAGAACATGGGTTACGGAGCCGACAGTGTCCTGGGCCTTCCCCTGGGCCTCCTCCCGGTGAGACGTGCCTGAAACACCTCACCAGGGAGGCGTCCAGGAGGCATCCTGACCAGATGCCCGAGCCACCTCAACTGACTCCTCTCAATGTGGAGAACCAGCGGCTCTACTCTGAGCCCCCTCCGGATGACTGAGCTTCTCACCCTATCTCTAAGGGAGAGCCCAGACACTCTGCGGAGGAAACTCATTTCAGCCGCTTGTATCCAACTGCTCGTTAATGCTAATTTCTAATCAGCCAATCACATGGCGGCAACTCAATGCATTTAGGCATGCAGACATGGTCAAGATGATCTGCTGCAGTTCAAACTGAGAATCAGAATGGGGAAGAAAGGTGATTTAAGTGACTTTGAACGTGGCATGGTTGTTGGTGCCAGACAGGCTGGTCTGAGTATTTCAGAAACTGCTGATCTACTGGGATTTTCACGCACAATCATCTCTAGGGTTTAAAGAGAATGTTCAGAAAAGGGAAAATATCCAGTGAGCGGCAGTTCTATGGGCGGAAATGACTTGTTGATGCCAGAGTTCAGAGGGGAATGGCCAGACTGGTTCGAACTGATAGAAAGGCAACAGTAGCTCAAATAACCACTCTTTACAACCAAGGTATGCAGAAGAGCATCTCTGAACACATAGCACGCTGAACCTTGAGGCAGATGGGCTACAGCAGCAGAAGACCACACCGGGTGCCACTCCTGTCAGCTAAGAACAGGAAACTGAGGCTACAATCCGCACAGGCTCACCAAAATTGGACAAGATTTGAAAAATGTTGCCTGGTCTGATGAGTCTCGATTTCTGCTGCAACATTCGGATGGTAGGGTCAGAATTTGGCGTCAATAACATGAAAGCATGGATCCATCCTGCCTTGTATCAACGGTTCAGGCTGGTGGTGGTGGTGTAAGGGTGTGGGGGACATTTTATTGGCACACTTTGGGCCCCTTAGTACCAACTGAGCATTGTTGCAATGCCACAGTATACCTGAGTATAGTTGCTGACCATGTCCATCTTTTTATGACCACAGTGTACCCATCTTCTGATGGCTACTTCCAGCAGGATAATGAGCCATGTCATAAAGCTTGCATAATCTCAGACTGGTTTCTTGAACATGACAATGAGTTCACTGTACTCAAATGGCCTCCACAGTCACTAGATCTCAATCCAATAGAACACCTTTGGGATGAAGTGTATTGTGACACAGAGTGAACGATTTTTGTCTGGTTTGCATAACCATAAATAATTATGATCAATAATTTAATATTAATATAATTATTGATTAGGTTCAAGTTTAATCTATTAATATTAGGGGCACCACTTCTGTATTAGAAGACCATACATCCAGTCTCTTCTTGAAGGTATAAGTTCACATGCCGTGAACAATAATTGTACGCATACACCAAGTAATAACAGAAAACGTCTCTTTAAGCTAAGGGGAATTTATTAAGAAAACAGATCAACCTTACAGCCAAAAGATTTCGTTAATAATTCCCATATATTTTAAAGCATGCAACTAACTACTACAGATATTAGAAAACCAATAATATGTGAAAATTAACACGAAGGGGATCAGGGACAAACAGACAGCTCCCGTTTCCAGGGGAGGGGAGGCGAGGCTTTGTTCAGAAAGGGAGGTGGCCCCACTCCAGGGGGCTCAAGAAAGAGATAGACAAGTTTACGAGCATAAACTCTGGGCGGCACCATTAGTATACACATATGCATTTCATTTCCGCCGGAAGTGGTTTACCCAGTGTCTGCCGGTGTAAACACAGCGATTTTGATGATAGCTTGCGAACACGATTTAAATATAACTGGTGTAAACACAGCAATGTCGATGCTAGCTTCCAAGACAGAAAGACAGGCAATGGCAGTAGGCCTATGCCAGACGTAACTTAACACACTATTTAAAATTAAATGCTCCATTTCTACATTTGCTCTCACAACGATGTCCCGTTACAGACATGATCTGGCGAGTTTCCGGCCCGGCCTGACAGAGACGACCGACAGCTGTGCTCCGGAGGCTGTGGTTGGTGTAAACCCACGACAGAATCCCAGTCTTCAAAGTTGTCAAACTCACCAAATAAGTTAAAAGAGATGATAAAATCACTGTTTTGTCTGTCTTGCTGTTGTGATGAATCAACTGTGAAATAACGTTGAGTCTCCGTTGCCATGATTACCATCTAGCGTTTGCGCCACCGCAATAATTTAGGACTGACATCAGGCATTTTGACGGGACGCCTTTCCTAGGTGTACATTATCACTTTTTAACCTACACACAGTTCATCATTCATAGTAAGCTCATACTGTACACAAATAACACAGGATGCATCAATTGTTTTGAGGAAATTAAACAAATGGCTTCGACAAGAAAGATGTGTTTAATCCTAACAGGTATTAAAAAGTAAAATACAAAAGCAGCCCACACAATTACATCACTATGAAAATATTAATTTGTAATATTAAAAAATACAATGCACACAGTATTCGTTGTTTATCTGTATTTAATTAACAAATGGCAAGATTCTAAACCTCACGAGGCACTCTGATCAGTGGACTCTTCAGGTTAACTAGGCCAGCACAGATGGTTAAGATCTTGTCCAGTTTCGGTGCCATGCTGATGGGAACGGTCTGGGATAATGGCATGGATGCCATGGATGTAGACACATTGAAGCGGTGAGCAATATCTCCTAATATTAAGTTTAGTTTTAGCTTCATCAAGGTCATCAGGATTTGGTCAACAACAGGAAGGGTAATTGATGGCTTACTGAAAGGCAACAACACCATCACCAGGGTGAAAAATGGATGCATACGCATTCCTGTATACAGCCGGGATCTAGCATCATCAATGACCGTGGTGCTAGTCACAGTAGGACCCATTTCTACTTTAACAGACTGTGTTGTTGAACAGTACATGTGGTCAGTATGTGACGGATCCTCCCATTGGGTCTGGCCATCTCTAAATTTTGGTGTAGCAGGCTTGGCCTCACAGGCAGGCTGACAGGTTTCAGGAGCATCTAAAAACGGGAAGAGAAAACATGGATGGAGCCAAATTAATGCAGGCATAGAGTCCTCTCACTACAAACATCACAGTGGCAAAATTTGTACTACAACATTGCACTCACTTAATATGGATTTAAGTTAGAAAATACTCAATCTAGTATCAGATTGTTGAGGTAAATAAAGTCTGATATCATTTTTCATCTCTCTCACATTAATTTGAAGGTTTGCTTAGAAATACTAGTATAATACTACTATAACAATGACAAACCGTTTTGATGTTTTTCAGTCTGGTAATGTGTGTTTCTTTTATGTGTTTTTTTTAAATCACCAAATCATGTAAAGCATCTTGAATTGCCCTGCAGTTGAAAGTGTGCCATACAAATAAAATTGCCTTGCCTTGCCTAATAAAAAATAATAAAAAAACTAAAGAATATTTATTTATATTGGCAGAAAAATATTACTATTAATTATTGTTGGAAATGTGTGCTAGGAAATATGATTTTTAAAAATGATGTAGGAATTTATTCTCCAGTAAATCACTGAGTCATGTTTATCAATTATTATTACATTATTATCGCCATTATAAAATACAGCATTTTTTCAAGTTAATGTAGTTTATTGTAAAAAATCTGACTCATATGCACCAACAGTAGATCATAATAATCAGACTGACTTTTTCATCATTCATTATTACTTAAAATTGGAATATTCTTTGTTTTATTTGATCTACTTTACCCAAAATAACTTTATATTAAGAAAACAGTTTTATTTTATTTTATTCTGTTGCATTCAGTCTTTCAGGTAGAGCAATGTCAGTAGCATATTTATCCTCCTGAGATCCTGGGCATCCGCTGATACTAAATATGATCATTGGGTATTTTTTCTGCAATTCGTCTGTGAAACTACACTTACGTTTCAGCATTTTAGTGTCACATTACTGCGCATGCAGTGCAGCGCAGCTCCTCGTTTGCTTTGTTTTTACAAGGTCTTTCCTGTTATCAAGACAGGTAGCTCAGAATAATACTGGTCGGCAGTGGCTGCATTTAAAGCGTTGAATGACCGTCAGTGAAACAATATAAGGTTAATCCGGAGATTTTATGATATTTTACTAAATCCCCCCAAACATAATTTCATGGCCTTTAAGTAGAACATGTCCGGGCAATAGAGGACGTGTGGTCACCTAAGTTAGTGTATGACAACTTATTCATAATTAACAGTATTGTCAGCTTCATAGCTTAAGTTGCTGAACTTACCCTCAGATTCAAGTCTCCGTTTCTTTAACTGGGGGGAGGCAGTGGTCCGCTGGGTGAGTTGGCGCCTCTTGGGCTGGGGAGCGCGATTGTATCCCAACCACAATTCTGGGAAAGGATTATCCTCGGTTGGTTTGCCGTCAATAAAATAATAAGAACAAACACAAACGTTGCAGGGTGGTTTCTTTAGATTCAATGCCCTCAGCCAGGCTCTTGATTCCGAGTCGGTATCAGGCTTGCGAAAAAATGCAAACAATGGAGCGCATGGACATTGCCTCTTCGTAGCTGGTTTGTGGTCGTAACACTCTCTATCTAACCACTCGTTCATGTGCTTTCTCGAGTGTTTGCAACCAACTACCACACACGTTGTTCCCGAACCACTTTTCTTCATGTTGTAATTGTTAATTCCTCTATGTAACCGCGATATCAGTGCTTTGTCGGCACTACGGAGCTAGCTAGCAAAACAAACTCAGCCCGCCAGAACGTAAGTGGATTGCATATACGGGAGGATTTTAGGAAGTAAAGCGGAAAAGGCTCGTAAACTTGTCTTATAGCCTGTGGGACAAAAGGGTCATAAACTTAGCTCTGGGCTAAGATGTAGGACAGCACATGGAGTGTAAGGAGACAAAGGGCCATAAAACTAGCTTTGGCTAAAATGGAGCAGAGCACATGGTGTGACTGTCCATGTGGAAGGCCACAGCTTTAACTAACAGACAAAGAACAATGAAGTTAACCTTTCAGCTAACAGACCAGCTAACGCAGGTCGGACCAAGCCCCACTCTGCCAACCAGGTGATCAGAAAGCAAGAGAGAGAGAGTAGAATGAGGAAAAGAGAGAAAGAAAAAGAGTGGGGTCCACTCAGGGTAAAAGCCAATTTAAAACACAGCAAACGATACAGCTCACAAACTTATGTGGGTGGCGATGCTAAATGAGCCAACAGGTTCAGCACTTAAAAACACTTCAAACGAAACAATGAACAAGATCTAACTCGTTGAGAACTCTATTTTCCCTATTTATCTGGCCAGACAAAAGATTACGTTGAATGAACCAGTTCAGTCCTACTTTGCTTTGAGGGAAGGATCCAGTCCACGAAGAGGGGAGCACAATGTGTCCTTAGTTGAGTAAAAAAAGGAAAGCTAGAACCTGGCACAGGATTTTGGGCCTGTGTGTCCCAACTGCAGGCCGGACGGTTTGCAGGTCGACATCGTAAAGAACTGTCTTGGAACAGTCCTGATATAACCCAAGCTGGATGCACAGACAGCAGAGGGAACTTCGAAGCTTTGAAATGAGAGTTCTCCCCGGTCCAGCGGGTTAGAATAAAAGAGAATCTTCACCAGTGAGACGTCCTCTCTATGGCAGAAGTTTCTGCTGAGAACAATTCGAAATGGCCTACAGTACCATGTTGAATCTATGCCACGAAGTTCTGAAGGCAAAAGGGGGTCCAACCCGGTACTAGCAGTGCGACCAGTGAGTGTGTGTGTATATATATGAAGAGAGGGGAAAGAATAAAAGGAATACAAGAAAAAACTTAGAAGTCTGCTTCTACCCCTGCAGAGAGAGAGAAAAAGTAAGAGAGAATAGACAAATGAGAACCAAGAACCTACAACAAACAAACAGCAAATACATATATATCAATAATGTCACCGAAACGCTCACTGTACTGATAAATGCAAGATGAATGAGTGGCAACTGCAGTCCAACATATAGTGTATCTCCACACACTTAAATCCAAACACCCATGTGTGTGTGTGAGCGCACATGTATTTATAAAGTTTCTCCCTATGAATGTTAAATAGCGGATGTGAAGAGCCACAGACCTGCCCCCCAGGACCCGAGGCAGAAATGGAAGAGATCGGAGCCACAGACATACAAAGGCCCCCTAGAACACCGGAGCCCCAAGAGGACCACTGTTATGGGTTTAGGTAAAATCGGTGTGCCAGTGTACCCATGAGCCAAAGTTCGTGTGATTTACCACACAATACCATATCATTTTTATTCATATAGCACTTTCAAACACAAAGTGCTGAACAGTTATCACGGCATAAATAGACGAAAGAAAATAAAAATATATACATATATTTATATATAAATAGAAATAAGTTACAGGAAGAAACACATGGGAGCATTGCGACACCAGTAGAGTAACATAAAAAAAAAAATTTTTGGGAAAATAAGAAGGTCAAAGGGACTAAGAATCATATGCGAGGGAGAAAAAGTGAGTTTTTAGCCTAGTCTTAAAAGTCGTGACAGAGGGGGCCATTGTGATTTGAAGCTGGACCAGTCAGATTGGCCTCATACCTATGCTAAGACCCTCACTGCACTGAAAGTGGTCCTGGTAAGTTTCTTCATTTCATCATGTCCCACCACCAATCTCACTACACTACCTGTAGAACCAATCTTTTGGTCCCTCAAGGCTGCGATGACCAATCTAGGCTTTCAGTGCGCCAATAAATATTATCCTTCGGACCTTCGGATCCAATGCAAGAAGCACTAGCTCTCATCTTTATCGAGTTTGCTGGACAAGGAAAAGAGGTTCAGCACAAATAACACCTTGTGCTGCTGATAATCTGCATGAAAGCCCTCAGATATCCTGTGGTGGACTTTCTGAAGAAAGATGTTGAGCCTCCATCTGAAGAATCAGCAGCAGAGAAAAGGCTCAAGACATTCGAAGTTCCTATTTTACCTCTGCTTCTTCACACTGAAAAAAAAAAACTGAAATTAAATGTGTGGGTATATTTTATCATGTCTGCTATCGCCTGGTGAAAATTGCAGGTAGCTGAGTGTTTAACATTCTCTTGTCAAGCGTCCTCCTGCTGGGACAATAAATGCCTGTCCAGTTTTGCTCACAGCGGCGGCTGCAGATTACAAACAGCAGGAGCACGCTGGAGTCTGAACACAAAACCGATAAGGACGCTCGTCTCTGTGCTGCTGTTGCTTTGGCTGGCTTCTCCCCTGCACCAGCAACCCGCTGATTTCTAATATTTACACACAACTCGAAAGGCAAATGTAGCGTAACTTCAACCACACACCTGGAACCTCCGTGCACATTTCTCTGTGTTGCTTTGACAAAGAAATAGAAGGAAAATGAGAACTAAAATTATAGTGCAAACAGTGAAATTTCATTGCATCTTTTTTATCCAGAAGTTTGCAGGGAAGGAGGTGTGGATGATTGCCACTGTTGGAAAGTTTTTTTGAGGGTTGGAAGGTAGCTGAAATGAAATGTGTAACCTGGCTGAGGAGCGGGAGGAGGGTGAAATGCAGATTTATTGTTGAAGCTGTGACAATTGAAGAGCCGGAGAATGCAGCGATACGAGGCAGGAGGCCACTGACACAGCACATTATTCACATGTGCAAGACAAAGAGCCACGCACGATCTACATTAAAGCTCAATGAAAAGAAAAATGACTTCTCTGGAAATTTTTTACATCTAATTCCGAGTCCTAACAGGCACCAGAATGTCAAAATACATGTTGGCTCAGCTCCTCTCAGCAAGTTTAATATATTGAAATACGACATGATTTACTGATTCAGTGTGTCAGTTTGGTTTCTCAACCAACTGCTACCTTAAAACTGCATTAAGCTCAGATCTGAAACTTGTTTTTGAGTATTTCATGGCAACAAAACAATAGGAAGAAAGACATTTTATTAAACTGCTTTCTGATATGTTTGCAACCTATTCCATCAGCCCTGAAATGCACTGAGGTTTCTGCCCAACTCTATTGTGGCCTTACCACAGCAATTTAATCAGAATAGTTCCTGGAATTTGACTAGGCCTTTGCAACACCTTGATCCTTTTTACCCCAGCCATTCTGTTGAAGATTCACAGATGTCTTCAGGATCAATACCTTGTTTGATACAATCTTGAGCTGTCAGAAAGTCGGCCGCACATTTTACTCTGCGATACTTTGGCTCAGGTCCTGTGGCTGGAAAGCAAGTTCAAATCATCAACCTTTCACCCCCATACTTGACAGGTGGCATTTTTAGCACTGAAATACTTTATTTGGTTGTCTCCCAAAACGTTGCTGTTAAGGCTTAACATCCATATTTAGTCTGATCTGTCCAAAGAACCTAATCCCAGAAGTCTTGTGGTTCATTTAGGGTCAACTTTACACATCTAAGTTGTGCTGCTATATTCTTTAGCCATTCCAAATGAAACATACCTGTCAAATCTTGTCAAGAATTGTAACATGCTAACTCAGGCTTGTAGAGTCTGACATTTAGGTCTTATGGTTTTTTGTAATTTTTCAGTAATGCATTGTGATGAATTATTTAGGACTTTCACTCCTGGGAACACTAGCAGCAGTAATACATTCTTCCACTTATAAATAACACAATACTTTCTGTAGATTATGGACAGTCTGTAAATGGCCCCACAATCCTTCCTAGATTGATAGGGAGTTTCTCCATCTTTGACTTATTCACATTTAATAGATCAAATGTGCACAAACCTAAAATTAAAACAAAATTATCAAGGGTAAAATAAAGTTATACCAGGATAAAATCTACATAAAACATATCAAAGTGTGAAAAAATAGGTTAACACCTGAAAGAATTTAAGAAGGACCAATGATAGAACTGGTAAATTGTTAGGAAAAAACTAGGCCAAAATAAAGAAATAAAAAAACTGTTCAAAACTATTGTATAAAACCAGAATATTATGACTGAACCAGAATTGAAACCAGAATAGAGAATATAACCCCAACTAAAGATAAAATAGGACAAAATCCATATTAAATAAGGGGAAAAAAATTAACACAGAATATGTATGACCTCAGAATGAATAAAAGGTAATACCAGAAAAAAGATATCAGGTTTGTTAAAAACAAGAAAATCTAATAAGTAGAAAAAAAGAGAAAAGGACAATAAAATCAGGATAGAAAAACCTCAGGATACACAGGATAAATAGAGCCAGGACAAAACCAGGATAAACTCCAGATAAACCCAAAATAAAGACTGGGACAAAACTAACACTATGATAAAACCAGGGTGAAAGCAGTATAAAATCTGCATAAATCCTGGCTAAACTAACCAGAATAAATCCAAGTTAAAACACCTTCCTGGCACCGTGTTAATCCATTGAGTGAAAGGTGGACACACTATTGATCAGTTCATCAATGCATTTGATACGCAGCTCCAGACTGTTTGTGTTATTATTCAACTTAGGTTGATTTTGAACCCAGAGTGATTCATATCGTAAACCGTTTGCAGCAAACATTCCAACAGTTCTTTGTCTTTAGGTTTTGGACCCCCACCACCACAGAAAACACTGACAATTGTCACAAACACAGAAACCCACTGGTTGGGGAAACTGTTATTGAGTTCTGGCCTGGGGAGGGTAGGTTTCCATATCATGAGAGCAGTGGTTAGTCGACTGCTGCGAGGCTTTCACACTCCGCCGGCTTGCCCATCCTGGCCGACCGCAGAGGACGCTCAGGTAAGACCCCCACAATGAATTAGCTGGGCCCTTCTTGCTCTTTTCCATCCCTGCCCCCCACCCTGCAACATCCATTCACTGTCATTATGTACTGCTGCCCCCTGCTGTGGGCACATGGCTGTGACGCCCCTGAGGTCAAAGTGTGGGAGGGGGTTGGAGAGGCTCTTTACTCCTGAGGAGGCTGCAACAATCAATAGCTAGCCACCAGCCGCCGCAGGGACCCCCTGAGGGCCTTCGTGCCACCAACATTAGTGGATATGTCTTCCTCTGTGGGAAGGTAGCCTGTTGGGAGTTAATGAGAGGTGGAGGCTTGAGGACAGGAGACAGAAGAGGGGAAAATGGACAGCTTGTCAGGAACATCTCAAGTGTGAAATGTTAACGTGCACGCTCGCTGTGATGGAGACAGAACTCTGATTATCTGACATCTTTCTGCCAAATCTTTTCAACTTCCAAACAGTAACTTGAAAAGTCCCTGCATCATCCCGTCCTCTCCTCTGTAACGTCTTTATTGGAACTGCACTGTCTGCTCGGGCCGGTGAACATCTTTAATAAACCACTGAGCTGGGAACTGGACTGTAGCATTTGTTAAGTGCAGAATGTACAATTTCATTATGAATAAAAACAAGTAATTTCTGAAAACACTAGTTAGATCAAATATCTGTAAATCTTCTGTGGCATGTTTTAAACTTCAGCGGGTGTGTACGCTGCTGTTATAAGCAGATCTCCTTTAGAGATTGAGTAAACCTTCGAAAAATCAAACTATTTGTCCATCAGTTCCTGCATGAAACATTTTAATCAGCCCTGATTAGGCTGACCAGGTTTTTACATAGACATTCCAGCATTTTCCTCTATTAATCCAATGAACAGGGAGAATGCCCCACATTTTAACCTTAAGTTTTAATCATCGACAAACCTTTTTCTAAGATTTGGGTGTGGAATAGAGCTCTTACAGCAAGGCTGTACACGAATATTGTTAATGAGCTGAACGGAGCACAATATAAAGGCTTTCAATGTGCAGAAAATCTGTCAAATATAACAGAAGCTGCAACAAAGACGAGATACGCAGCTTATAAAAATCAATTCATACAGAAATTGAGAAATAACTGACAGATTAGTGTAGCAGCGGCTGAAATAACCAAGGATATTCATTTTATTTCCTCTTTATTTCAACAGCTCTGATTTCACACAGGCACAGCACAGACAAACATTCCTCAGATCATTACAACATAAAAAAAGTTCAGTGGTTAAGAAGCAGCAGAAACAGAAGGAAGGATGAGGAGCGTGGAAACAGCTGAACATTTAGGAGCTGACTTTCTTTCTTCCTCTGGACCGCTGGCCAAGTCCAGGCGACGTCTGGGTGGCCATCTCCACCAGTCTGGATTTTTGCTCAACTCTCTTCCCAG
The DNA here is from genome assembly GCA_963556495.2 of Valencia hispanica. Lineage (NCBI taxonomy): Eukaryota > Metazoa > Chordata > Actinopteri > Cyprinodontiformes > Valenciidae > Valencia > Valencia hispanica. The sequence goes on along the minus strand of OY747720.1, from coordinate 10,601,338 downwards.
TGCCGGGAAGCTTTCGGGGTCTGGGAGCAGTTTTGGGACTTTTCTTTACCCCATTGACCTCTGCAGGAGGAGAGAAGAAAAAAAAAAAAAGCATGAGCACAGATATTAAAAACATCTAAAAGCAGCTCAATACGGCACGTTGTTGGAAACTAACCTTTTTTCTTTGAGGGCTTAATTTTCTTGACGGGACTTTCATCAGCATCACTCTCTTCTGGTTTGTCTGCTGCTTTCTTCCTCTTGGTCGTCTTCTGAAGTAAAAAAACCCCAAAACATCAGCACAATATTAAAATCCTTTATAAGGTGATTTAGACCTACAGGGTTCTCATACAACTCACTAGGAGCTCAGAGGAGAAATATCCACCATCCCTATCTTTATTTCTTTCCAAAAGTTTTTCTATTTTATTATGTGCTAATTTTTATCGTTAATAATGACATCTGTTGTGAATCGGCACTATATAAATAAACTGAATTGAAATTGAATTGAATTGAATAATATATTGAAATAGATATGGTATCAGTACTGACTACTGTTTTATTGCACTGTCAAAAATCTCTACTTCTTCTTTCTGGTCATTTAAGAACCAGTAACATCTAGCGCTCATGTCTCACAGTTCAGAGACCGACAATGAGCCCCGGTTGTGACATGAATTGGGACTAGGCGAAATGGCCTCACATCAATATCACGATATATTGAGCACTTCACCTCGATAACAATAAATGGACGACAACTACCCCACCGCCAAAGAACTCAACTTTTTTCTCTAGATGGGGCTGTGACTTCACCTCTTCCTCCTCAACCAGCTCTACCCACACCGATTCAATATTTAAATCCTCCCCTATTTGCTCACAGTCTTTCTCTTCTAGTGTCGCCAACGCCTCAGCATGGAAAGTAACTATTGGCTGTCCCAAAAGTCGCTAAATGACCCATCGGTTTATTTGCATAATGTGCATGGCATTGTAATGGATGCTGTAGGAGAGGGGAATACTTTTTTTTAAATACATTTTTTGCAGAACATTTTTTAACTATAGATAGCAGTGTGGTTGGGGTGGAACTGGTATAAGCTTTTGCCTTTCGAGTAGTATGTTTTTATATCACTAATTGTGACAATAAAAATCCTTACAATACAGGTAAGATCACAAATAAACGGCTTCAACCAGTCTTTTGATTCCCACTCTTTTCTGTTTTTCTGAGAATCCAGTTTAGACAGACATGATAATTGTTTAACATCTGTATCAGAGAGACGCACACACATAGTGGACGAAGTTGGTGACTGAGGTCATGAAAGTGAAAACGGTGATTTATTTAGTGTGCTGTCGTGTATTTTAGACAAAGAAATTGGTAAAGTGGGAATAACAGCTGCTCTGACTGCAACTCAACCTGGGTGAGGTGAGCAGGGGTCCAGCGTGAGGACTGGCTGCCTGCTGTAAGCGCTTTGAGACGGGAGAGGAGCCCACACCAGCACCGCTGCTTGGTGAGAAAAGTAACAAAAATACGCGTTTCATGTCAGTCTTCAAAAAACACCCTAAAAGTCGCTAGATTTGTCACTAGTCGCTTTTTTGAAAAGGAGTAGCTAGAGGGGTCTAAAAACTCGCCAAATATAAAGACAAAGCTAAGTTGGCAACACTGTTGGAAAGGGTCGATTCACTTGACTGCACGTAGTCAGGTGATTCCACCCCATCCAGTCTGTGACGTAGTAGTGCATCTTAAAGGAACATGAGCATCACCAAACTACACACACGTTTTTTTAAAACACCTAATATACCAACATGGGCAAAATGACATAGGTTATAGTCATATATTTTGGTATCTGTAAATGTTTGGTTCATCGCCCAGCACCAACAGGAATCATGGCATGATTCTGATGCCTCTACCTGCAGGTAGGGGGCTCTCTGCAGAGACCGAGAACCAGTTCTGTCCTGAAACAAGAACTGGGGATAGCCTCAGACAGAGGCCAACATCTATGGAAGACGACCACCTCCTCTTGCTGGCCTGCTTCTCTCCTCCTCCCTCTTTCTATTTCTGCATTTTGATGCCTAATGATGGCCAAGCAGCGCCCGCTGAGGTGAACAGATTGGCAGGATAATTACATACAATAACCAGCGCAGAGACCCGGCAACCTTTTGGCTGGAAGCAGTGGTCCCTGGTGGCATCTTCCATATGCACAAAGAGCAAGCATGGCACAGAAACAAAGAGCACAGAACAATGGAAGCAGAAAAAAAAGGTAAACAAATTAATTAAGGCGAGTTTTATGTGACTCCAAGGAACTGGTTTAAAATGCAAACAGCTCTCTGACTAATGATGAGCCGAAATCTGAAAGTCTCAGAAAGTGTGTGTGTGTGTGTGTTTGCTGACCTTGGCAGGAGGTGTTGGCACTCCACTGACAGGTGAGAACTCCAGCTGGCCGTCATCTTTCGCCTGGATGCTCTTCAGCCCGTTCTGCAGGATGGATCGCAGCTTCTCGTACGGAGGTTTATCTTTGTAGCCCAGAGACTTCACTTCCTCCATGAACCTCTGGATCTCAGCTAGAACATGGCCACACCTGTATCAGCTTTGATTATGCTCCCATATTAATCATCATCATTGAGTCGTGGCTTATTCTGATCGGAGAAACTTTTTTAAAATACTGAATTCAGGGCAGCAGAAGGAGGAAGATCAAATGTCTCAAACCACCAATTACACCAGTTTTGCGTCTTCGTGTAAACTTTTGAAACATTTAACCAAAAATCCCAACTGATGTTGGATTTTAGCACCTGACTGCCTTTTTAAATTGGAATAAAGAGTAAAACTTCAGTTTTCTTTTCTCACCTGGTTTGTCCTGAGGGGAGAAACACTGGGATAGAAACTCTGAGATGTTTTCCTGACTCCTGTGAAGGAAAAACATTTAATACATTTTTAAATATTTCGAGGAACCCAAGTAATTTTAGCTGCAGCCTGGGTTTTGCCCTCAGTCCAACCTGATCTTGGAGTCTCTGACGTAGAGAGGGTCTTGTAGTCGGTCCTCCCAGGGGAGCCGACCGCAGAGCCACTGGACCATGCAGTAACTGAGGATCTGCAGGTCGCTGCGCCTGCAGGGAGCTGCAGCCAAATAAAACAGGTTCAATCAGACCAGGAACAGCTGAAAGGAATACAATTAAGTCCAGCCTGATATAATAAGGGACTGTTTAAATCCACTTATTTACTTTGTTTCCCCATCAGGAGATCAATATTAATCTAATTCCAGAGAATCTTCCTACTTTAACACACAGGCTTGGACATATCATCCCCTCACTCACCACATCACTGATCCATAAAAGTAATAACACTGTGCAACCCATTTTTTATTTTATTAGCACTACTGCGCATACAATACTGTAGAGATTCCTTACCAAGATTGGCTGAGATTAACAGGCCAACAATTTCATTTTACAGAGAAAATAAAGGCTAATCTAAAAACATTCGATCAACCAGATTCTGTCATTTGGACCTACATGCTCCTTTGTGGGCATCGATGCTCGTGAACTCGATGGTTCCGTCGTGACACTTCTTCGGATCTTCTTTGTACTCCTTGAGGACGCCCTCGGGTGCGTACCTGTAGGCCAGCCCATAATCAACCAAGTAAACCTGCAAGACGGCACATAAGATGATTTACACACCTTATAGACACCTTTAACTCAGGAGTGTCGTCAGATGCCAAGAAGCTGAGGATAAATTACTGTGTTGTACATTTTCCTCCAGTCAAATTAAAACAGAAGAAATAGGGACAGGGATATTGTCTGGTGAATCTAAAGCTTTTTCACCATGTCAGACCACAATGTCACACAGGCAAAGAGTGATAGCAAAGAAGCTGAATGATTGGAGAATTATAGTACTAGTAGACTTGTAGTCAGAAACTCTCCACATCATAACCCCACTGAGATGATCTTGTGGTCAATTCTCAAAAAGAAAGTGGAGAAACAGAAACCAACAAACTGTGATGAACTTCCAGCTTCTTAGATGATAGAAATGGGCCAATATCAGTTTGTTAGAAAGCAGGAAGAACAGATGACTACCTTAGTCAGAGATCAATGTAAATATCAGTAAATATCAGAAACTTCGAGGCTGTTTGGGTTTTAATAAAGAAACAGTGTAAAAACCCTGCAGCTCAGAAAAGGAAGCTTTAAGAGCATTAAAAAAAAATCTAAAACAGCCACTCTACATGATGCTGAAATCCCGCAGGGCTGATTTTTAAATTGTCATTTATAAATAGCTCTTTAATAACAACACCACTGATACATTATTAATCTCCAAATTAAATATTTGCCCCCGCCCCCACCTTATTTGCTGGAAAAAGCTCAAAGCTGCTTCCTTTAATCTCACACACACACACACACTCTGCAGGCTTTAATTGAGTCTAATGAAGCAGTTTGAGTGTGTAACAATAAAGAAAAAAAAAAGAAAAAAACAACACACAATCATCTCTGCGGTCACAGAGAACACTCCGTTTCTCAACATCAAACAACATTTCAGACCTTGAACCCACAGCGTGCTGGTTTTACTGGTACTGACCTGATTGGGATGGCTGTGGCTCAACAGCAGGTTTGAGGCCTTGATGTCAGCGTGAACGTACTCATGCTCATGGATGAACTCCAGAGTGTCCAGCTAAACAGAAACAAAAAAAGAGGACAAAGCTGTCACTAGTGATAACATTAGAAACTGTTGAAATGGATCATTATCAGGGGAAAATAAGAGATGTCTCAATGAACTGTGACAAAAATCCAAAGAGCCAAAAAAGGAGATGCGGATTGAATATCCTAGAGATAAGGACTACAGAGCAGCATTAGACACTTATCGAGTTAACTTCCGGTTCAGCACACGATATGCAGTGTCATGAAACAGGTTACCATGGTAACTGCCTGAAAGGTAGCCTATTTCGGATGCAGAGTCACAGAATGTGATGTAATGCAGGCCTCAAAGATTTAGACCCTGGTCACAATATATTGCCAAAGACATGTTTTACAATGTAAATAAAGCCTCATTGGAATATTACAGACTAATTATGTGGAGAAAAGTGAGACTTGCACAATCATTGCATTATGTTGTCTAATGTGATATTTTTTCTTATTTTCTCAGATTTTAAAAACAGTAATTTGACATGAAAGAGGATGGAGAGTGAAGGGGAAGACGTGCAGCAAATGGCCCAAGACTAGGAATTGAACCCAGGACAACCGCATTGAAGACTATATAGCTTTTTGCACATGGTGTCCAGTCTTTACCAGCGGAGTCACCCAGCTCCCCGTCTAATCTGAATTCTGTTAGAATTTTAGAGGGTTTAAATTAGAGTTTTCTTCACAAGCAGACATTCACTTTAGTGGTGAATTACAGGCTGACTGTGCTCACCATAGATACCTTTAAATTCCTCCTATAGGGTGCTGGTTGGTTAGGTCTCCAGGCTGCTCACAAACATTTTCTTGATGTTCTCCTCCTTACGGAATAATCGGCTTATCAATCTTCACTGTATGAGCTCAGTTTCAAGGTGGAGACTTTGCTACCAGCACATTTTCCTGGATGGGCCTTGATGTTAGCAATGATGCCCAAATGTAGGGTTCCAAACACAACATCTTCACTCTTCAGCAACCTTTGGCTGCTGCTTTGTGGTCGCATTTTTTTTCTTTCACGCTTTTTCAGTCCCGAAATAAGTACTGGGAGCTACAAGTGACGACACAATTGTAAAAATTATTTTATTTATCTTTAATACTTGGTTAGTGATTCACATTCAATAGATCTTTGTAATGATGGAGGAGAAACCAGTGTGGAAGTAAGTCCAATGAGGTTTATCAATTCAAATTGGAAAAAATAAATCATGTAAATCAATCATCTAACACAACACTATTCTCAAGAAATAAATAATTCTAAACTAAAAGTCATCAGGCTTGTTATTCTTGCATCTGCAAGGATGCTTCTTTGTTTTTTTAGAAATACCTCAGATGTTTAGCATGTATTCAGAGTTCAGTAGAAACTGCAACAAGAAAACGAAAGTATTGAAGTGATTGTTGACCCACCAGTCGAAGACCAAGCTGCAGGACCAGTTTCCTGGGGAATCTCTTCGCACATTCCTCAAACTTCTTCTGCAGATCAGTTCCGAACCTGTCGATCACCATGAACCGATACCTGTGAGGAACACAGAGGCACGGATTAAATAATTAACAGAAACAGATTTCTTTATTTCGTAACACAGAAGAATGCGAGACGAAATGTTAAATATGATCTAATAACTCTGGATAATAAAACTGATCTTCTGACTTTTTGTTTTACAAACTTCAAATTCAACATTTTCAACTCATCTCTGCTTATCTGTTGGGTTTGATTTTATATACATATATATACACACACACACACACACACACACACACACGCACGTCTTGCTATCCTTGTGTTGACATTGTATTGACTTCCATTGATTTTACTATGCCTAACCCAGACACTTTCCTAACCATTACTGATACATGCCTAACCCTAACCTAATTCACACCATACCTCTAAACCTAACTAGTAGAGTTTAATAGCTAGTTAAACATTGTGGGGACCAGGCAAAATGTCCTCACAACTACAAATGTCCACACATGGGTGGTGGGCTGTCAAAGGTTGGTCCTCACAAGTATAGCTATACATGTACACACACACACACACACACACGCACACACACGTCTTGCTATCCTTGTGTTGACTTTGTATTGACTTCCATTGATTTTATTATGCCTAACCCAGACACTTTCCCTAAACCTAACCATTACTGATACATGCCTAACCCTAACCTAATTCACACCATACCTCTAAACCTTACTAGTAGAGTTTAATAGCTAGTTAAACATTGTGGGGACCAGGCAAAATGTCCTCACAACTACAAATGTCCACACAAGGGTGGTGGGCTGTCAAAGGTTGGTCCTCACAAGTATAGCTATACATGTACATACACACACACACGCACACACATATTTATACCATGCCCTGGGTGAATACTCGATTCTGATTGGCTGGAGGGTGTAGGTTAAAAAGTGATAATGTACACCTAGGAAAGGCGTCCCGTCAAGCTGCCTGATGACAGATCTAAATTACTGTGCTGGCTCAAGCTAGACGGTAACCATGGCAACAGAGACTCAACGTTATTTTACAGTTGACTCATCATAACAGCAAGACAGACAAAGTATGACTGATTTTATCATTTCTTTTAACTTATTTTGTGAGTTTGATAATTTTGAAGACTGGGATGCAGCAGAAGAAAAGGAGAGAAGAGAATATGAAAAGAAAAAGGAGAAGCGACACAAGGAGGTGACACCGGAAGAATTGAACAAATTAGAGGATGACGAGGGCGAGATAAACACAAAGAAAACCACGAAATGGGCAGTTAAAACGTTAAAAGACTTCCTGGCTGACAAAAAGAAGGACATCAACTTTGAAAGCTACACTGCCGCTACTCTCAACGACGTTTTGCGACGGTTTTATGCGTCTGTTCAGTCGACCAAGGAAGGAGGAGAATACAGTGTTGCCAGTTTGAGGAGTCTGAGAGCCGGCATTAACCGCCATTTAAGTGATGTCAACATCATTAGTGACACTGTGTTCAAGACCAGTAATGCGGTTTTTAAGGCGATACTGAAGCGTTACAGAAAGAGTGGGAAGGACACCAGCTTCCACCATCCTCGCATCACTGAGTCGGATCTTCAAAAAATCAGATGTTCATCTGCGCTGTCGCCCCTCGGCCTAGTCAGAAAGGTGTGGTGTGACATCCAGCTGTGTTCTGCTTGGCGTGGCAGGGAGGGGAGCCGAGAGCTGACCATAACATCTTTCATAATCCAAAGAGACGAGCATGGCGTTGAATACATCAGTTTAGCTCATAATCCTCAGACAAAAAACCATAAAGATCCGAACGACCCGCATAAGGAAAACCTCAGAGGATTCATGTTCTCCAGGCCCGGGGATCCTCTGTGTCCAGTAAATAGTTTTAAAAGGTACATCTCCAAGTGTCCACCAGATGCAAAATCTTTTTATCTCCACCCGAAGCGCTCCATCACTGTGGCATCTGATGTGTGGTACTCCAGGGAGCCGATGGGTGTCCACTACCTGGGGAACATGCTGAAAAAAAATCAGCGAGGAGGTCTGTACACTATAACTACATTCTAATAATAATGTAGCCGTATAACCCCTCTTCTGTCCTCGTTAACATAGCCTGTTTATTATTGTTTCTTTCAGGTGGATCTGTCGCGGGTTTACACCAACCACAGCCTCCGGAGCACAGCTGTCGGTCGTCTCTCTGACGCCGGGCTGGAAACTCGCCAGATCATGTCAGTGACTGGGCATCGTTGTGAGAGCAGCCTGCAGGCTTACTGGGCTCCGTCAGTACAGGACAGACGAGAATGGAGCAACATTTTGTCGTCTCCCAATGTCCCAAGCAGCGGTGGTAGCGAGCCACAAACTTTAAATCTCCGTCCATCAAATTCCACGACGATGGACATGCCAATATCGCTATCAAATTTCACAATTAATGGAAATGTAGCATTTAATTTAAATAGTGTGTTAATTAAGTTACGTCTTTCATAGGCCTACTGCCATTGCTTGTCCTTCCGTCTTGCTCGTTGACAATATTTGCTGTAATAAAAACGATTTAGGAAACTGTGAGTTTGACTCTGAAATAAAGTTTCGCATCATCCTCTGGACACACACAAGTGGTAAGTAGTACACTGGCCTTCTGAAATGATACTTTGTATCACATAACGTACAATCTCACTTCCCATCACTGATCGACTGCTCCGGTCGGGTCGCTGTGGCCACGTTGCTTGGCAACGCCTGTATATGGGAGATATTAAATAGTGTGCTCGACTTATAAAAATAAAACCCTCACGATTTTAACTCTAAAACACATTAAAGTATAATTAATTGATTAAATACTTCTTTCTTTCATAAGTGACCATGGTATAAGTGGGATAATACCCTTCGAGGTGTCCATTAACAGAAATCAATGGACGATGCGGAGGCGTGAACCATCCGACACGAAGCTTCGCGTCGGACGGTTCACGCCTCCGCGTCGTCCATTAATTTCTTTTAATGGACACCTCGTCGGGCATTATCCCTTACATATATACCCACACACACACATACATACACATTTTGTAAAGTTGGGTTGTATTGAATGTGCTTCCCCAACAAACTTGATACAAGTTAAATACTTTAAAGCTGCAGTCCGGAGAATATATTTATGTATCCAAGTTTTATAAATCTTTAAAATGATAGTGGGGTTAAATACTACGATAAAAGGCTAGTGCTCCACAACACTTGTTATTTTTCTCAATCCCACCTTCCTCCCGTAGACCCCTATGCATTTCACACTGAGGGCCGAATTTTTTTAGCCAATAGAATTCGAGTTTCCGCATTGTTGGCTGTCAATCAACTTGCATGCGGATCGCGCAAACATGTGAACATTGGGCTGTGTACACAGACCCCTCCGTGTCTTCCCGTTTACAGTCGCCATATTGTGATAGAGCATCAGTCATGCAGAAGTTGCTCACCTCCAAAATGTCCATAGCAAAAATACAAAAACTGGTGGTGCTCAATAGCGCTTGCAGCTTACTTCTTTGATTCGCTGTGTCGCCACAGGTGATGCGTGTGCACAACTGCTGCGGTACGGCTGGAGGGAGGGAAGGGGAGGGAGGAGTGTTTTGGGAGGGGCCTTGGTACGTCGGATGAAAAAAATCTCTCTCCCTCAAATAATCCGGACTTCCGCTTTACGTTATTCTAGAAAGAAACACTTGTGTTTCGAGCCCAAAAAGTATCCCAAACAGATAACAGTCATGTTTTAAAATATAAAAAATGATCTTCAGCTCACCTTTTGCCCCCCTTGTCATGCAGACCTGAGCCCCAGTACCTGGGAACTCCGAGATGTTTCAGCTTCTTAGCCTTCAACCAGTTCTGAACTAGACAACAAGAAGAAACATTTAAATCAGAGATGGTCTGGCTGCTCGAACTTCTAGAGAAAACTATGGTTTACAAGAGTAACAGAGCCACAAGATTACAGTTCTGTGTGTGGTAAGGTGTGCGTGTGTGTGAGGGGTTTGTCCAGCGTGGCCGGGAGCTAATCTGCTGCTTGGACAAATATTTACCAACAACGTGAGAGTCTCGCATGAATAAAAGATGAGCCTTTGCTTCCTTAGTAATATAGCAGTTAATTGTCAGGGGAGATTGACATTTGGATTGTTATTATATAAAATGCAGAGCTGTGGCCCGGGGGCCAGGAGAGCTCCACCCTCCCTTCCCTGAGAGGAACCCTCTGCAGCAACACAGTGGTTTTAATTAAGAAAGTTGCCTTTGTTTTATTTGTATGGCCTGCTGCAGAGACATGCTCTGTGTTCTGATCGCGAAGCTGATGGATAATGATGATGATGATGGGACTCACTGAGATCAGGCTTGGCAGCTCTCATGTAAAAATGCAGCTCAGAGAAGAGCGGTCCGTTTTCACTCGGCTCCTGTGGACAACAACAACCATTGTAGTTAGTTCAAATATTTAACAAATTAAAAAACTAGAAAAGCCCTCTGAGAGGCAGACCTCCGCCCCCTCAATGTTGTGATTTCATTGTAACTTTTTTAAATCCCTTGACCATGATAACTTACTTTTAGCCGCTGGATTCACACTGACATCATTATTAGTTCAGTAGTTATTCATTAAAAATCACTTTTCAGTAATGGCAGTTTTCCAATCACCCCCACATTATAATCACTTGTTCCTGGTCCCACTGCGGACATTTCTTGAAAATTTCATCAAAATAAATAACATTTTTGAGATATGATGCTAACCATCAGACAGACAAACAAACAAACAAACAAACCCTGGCGAAAACATAACCTCCATGGCGGAGGTAAAAATCAACGCTGCCCTAATTTGTTAAAATCTTACTGATGAGAAAGATCTTTCAACTTCAGCCATAGGAAGCTTCCTGTATGAGTCGTATGGACCTAGTTTGTGTTGGAGGAGACAGATTCCTTAAACTTAGTCACTTTATATCTAAAAGGGCTGCAGAATTTAGATATATTTGGAAGCAATGAAACTCTAAATTAATTATTTGAGTGTTTGATGGATGGAGAATTAAAGGATAGAAAAAACAAAGTCTTGGAAAAGAAATGTTTATTACTTATCCCGTCCTGGAAAACTCTCAAATGAACTTCAAAACTTTCTCAGACTACATAAGGAAACCTGTAATAAAATTTACATTCTTCAGCTCTTCAGTGTGAAAAGCATTACAAATGCTGCTTCAGGCTCCAGCTCTATTCTCCTTCCGCTTATCTGAAAAGCCATAAGATACTAGAACTCCTAAACTTGGAGCAATAAGTCATTCTCACCCTAGCATTTTCCAGTTAAAGACCAGGGTTTTAGACTCTGAGCTGCAGCACACTCCTCCAGTTCTTGCTAGAGGTCCTGGAGTGTTAGCGATGAAGACATTATGCAATAAATTCTTACCTTGAATCTGTGACAAAGTGCAACCTCGGCTGAGTCCAACACTGATCATCTTATGACCAGCAATGCAAACCAAGCTCAGTTGGTTGCATTAGAACCAAATGGCAAATAGTAAGGGGCCTAATGCTCTAGAATCCCGAAGCACACATGAGAACCAAATAAACCAAATAAATATGTTTTTCCCCCCAAATAAGTAACAAGTGACTAATGAGTGGGTTATTTACACGGGTCCATGCACCTTAACCATTGTCAGTATGAAAGGTGCGTCATTTTTCAGATTCTGAGGTTCAACGATCAGTCGGACCTGATGCCCTGTTGATAAAACAATCTTTGTCCAAGTTTGTAAGTTTCCAGGTTTTTCCCAGTTTCTCAAAAAATCCTGCTTTCAACATAAAATCAGTATTAGTCTGATACTGAGAAAACATTTATTTATTTACCTCAAATTGAATCCACCTAATCTTTATCTAACGCCTAAGTACAAATGTTTCCAAGAAATGCAAGGCAGGTAAGGCTCAGGGAGAACCTAGATTCATCAGCTGTAGATTTCACTCTGGTGCTTACAGTAAATGAGCCAGGCAGACTGGTTTTACTTTAAATCCTTTCTGTAGAAGTTAAAACGCTCTTCTGGACTCACTCCAGATCACTAATATACTAATCCTCACTCAAGATTTTTATCTAACTGCAAGAAGATCAATCCAACAGAAAACAAAACTATCTGATGATGTCTTTGTTTTTCCCTGTTTCAGGGGAAGTTCCTCAGAAGGTGTTCATGTCATAAGAAATGTGCCGTGACATCTGAACAATGCAAACCTCACCACTTTGATGACATAGCGAGCATCTGGTCCAACAGCTCTCTCAGAGTTCTCTTCAGCTGGTGAAAAACAGAACAAATATCACGACTGCATAAAACTCACATTCAAACAAAAACCTACACATAAGGTACATTGAAATATCTCCCTTTAATTACATGTTTTAAGTCAAACAAGCTCAGACAAGGTCAGTGTATGCTGGAGGATTCATACCTAGATATAAGAGACCGAAGCCCCCCTTCCCAATCGGAGCTCCGAGCTTCCAGGACTTCTTTCCTGTATCTGTCAGGACTTCTCCAGGTGGGAACTCCTCTGCCAGCTTCCGCTTAGCAGGAGCTCTTCCTTTCCCAGCTGCCTTGGCTTTAGGAGGCATCTGCAACGGATGGTTAGAGCTACAAGCGTTAATTCCAGCTTTAAAGAATGAAGCTCCCATTGCAAGGCTTACAAACAAGAGCTTGTTACTTGATAGTTTTTTCTTTTAAAAGGTGAGAAATGTTAGGCTCGTCTGCTCTGACTGGTCAGCTCCGCCCAGCACCCAGCATCACCTCAGCTGAAACTCGACAGCTGTATTCATGTAAAAACTGCTGTTACATGCCCATGAAAATACCTTTAAAAATAACCTCACTGGTGAATCCGAAACGCTGACATTTATATTGGCAGGAGAAAGCATGAGTGATGACAGAGTTTGACAGTAGCCACCTCCATCATCAATAAGGCAACTAGGAAATCTTAAATCTGACACACTGTTTAAGTAGCTCTGTGGGAGCTTCGAGATCCTACATTTCAAAGAATAGGAGCGTCAAGCTACTTTTAAGATTCACTCAATAAGGACACACTAATTCATAGTCAGATTAACAGCGATATAATCGTCTCTTATCCTCCTTCTGCTCATTTTGATGTTGCATGTTACAAAGTTCCTTCCCATTGCCACAATGCCAATTTAAGCTGCAAATACAGTCAGTGCTATCAGTTGAACCCAATGCTATTTCTGACCCTGTCCTTAAACATTGTTGGTGTTTAAATGTTGTCAGGTAACATTAATTATGCTTCAAACCTATATAAATCCCATTCAGAGTACAGTTTCGATCAGATTTAATCTATTCAGGATTATTACGTGCTCATAAACCAAGGCAAGGCCATTTTATTTTTATAGCACACTTTCAACAACAAAAACAGCAACATAAAACAGCATTACTAAATTGAATTAGGATTTAAGGGGCTTGACAGGATAGTGGGGAAAATAATATGATTTCATTAGTTAAACTGTGAACCTGTAAACTTCAACAGAAATCCTACATAATACAAACGGAGGACAAAATATTAACTGGATGTTTATGGTGCTCTGGTTGTGGAAAACAAAAGAAGAATTGGAAATGGGATGGTGTAATAACCCAAAAGGAAGACAAAAAAAATATCGATCTAACCCTGACTGCTGTATGGAAGCGTAGAGCTGCCACTCAGGTGAAATAAAAAAAGAGCAATATCAATGCTGTTACATTGACAATCATGATGATGATTATCTGCATAATTAAAGCCAACAAGTAAAGACGAGGCGCTTTGGCAGGTAGTCAATGACCTCACAGGCATCCTGAAATATATAGAATTGAGTTATTTCATTAACTTTACTCACTGTTTCAAAAAACATTTCTATCTCTGCGCCTAAACAACTTTATTATGCTTATTACGTTTACAAGGTCGAATTGGGAAGCGACCAACCTCGTTGGTGAATCTAAATGGGCCATCCGGGTGAAGTCGAGGCTGATGTGCCGTTATTATAGGACTGCAAACCAAACCAAGTCCACCCGGTGCACCGACTTCTCCGCCGGGGAACAAACGATGTTCATACCCGGATTAAAAACGGCGACGTCATGACGTAAACTAAGACAGTGGTGAGAAGTTTAGGAGTCGAACCCCGAACCTTAAACACACTTATGGTTATTGTTTTCTCTATGATGCGATCAATTCCTGTTAGTGGTGTAGATCAATCTCTTTGTGAAGCCATGAACGTCTTCAACATCACCTGTGAGCCGCAAGAAAAGCAAATAAAACCGAAACAAACACCAGTTAGCCTCATGCTAACTGCGCAGACTCACTAAAACTGCTCTGTTTAAAAAAAAACACCAGATTTAGACATGTGTTACGCATTTAAACAATCACTCATGTGGATTAAAAGAACAATACACACCGTTAATATGTTACTTAAAGGTGACTTTTGGTTAAAACTGTACGAAGACCAACCGGCAACAAAACTACCGCTCAGGAAGCAGCGTCACGGCGTTCTGTTGTTCTATTGGTCGAACACGATGCGTAGCGGTCAGAACGTAAAGCTGCATTTAAGAACCCAAAAGAGCTCGGAAACTCTGCCTTCTGACTGAAATTGCACCTGAGAAAGAACCGAAGAAGATAGTTTTGAAATTAAATGTTTACATTATTAAGAATAACACGAACCACTGACTAAATATACGATAAACAGTGCATATTTATTTGTATTCCCCCACTTTTATACTAAAATATGAAACTTTTTTTTTCTTTATAAAATTGTCGTGTCTTGAAGTTATGTAACTGTATTTCTGCTGGAATGTCCAACCTCTACAAAACCTTGAATGCAGCAAAACTACATAAGAAGTACCGTAAATGAAATGAAAAGATGTTTGAATATAATTTGCATAAAACTTCGAAAATATAGCTATAGGTACTGTCTACAAATCTAAAACGGCAAATTGTCTAGCAGCAAAAAGGTAAGAAAATAAACTGATTTATTCACTGTTTTTGAGAATCGAAAAATAAACCCAAAATCTATAAAAACATAATGTATTATTATTTCAAAAACGCTACATAGCCTACAGCATGTTTAAAAATTTAAACTGGAATTCAAAAACTCGGTACCAATGCCTTCCTTAATAAAGTGTCATTTATGAGTCTAGTAGTAAATGTAAATGGCTGATAATTTGGAACTTTTTTGTAAATGAAGGACCTATGGGTGCCTTGCAGTCAATAAGCCAACCATGAACTCCTCTGTATACGAACGTATTCAAGAGTCAACTGTGAATCCCTCTGGCTGCAGTTTAGACTTGGTCGAAACCGTGTTTATTATCAGGACAGCTATATATTTTCTGTGAAGTTTTATTTTAAATAATAATAAGAACTAACATGTTATGTTTTGTGGCTTTGAGGAACTAAGGGGGAACCCCATGATTCTGATACATTGGGCTAATGGCTGAAATTACCATTGATCCCTGCACAAAGTGTTTAATTTAATTAAACTAATTTAAAAAAATGTAATCTCTTTTATTATCTGGTGCAGTTTAAAATAAAATGAAGAATGGAAATATGTTACAAAACCGGTAAAGGACATTTGTAATGGCTACTTTTATATCATGCCACTTTAAGTTTAGAGGAGTTTTGTTTCAATGGTATTCCTACTGCAGTATCAAAAGACATCAGTATGTGTGATGCTTTCCACTTAATGACACAGAAATAAAAATTCCCTTCACCTTTCCAGCCCATCTCCTGAATGTTGTTACGAATGCTGAATTTAAATAGCAATGTAAATGTTGCAAGTCGTGTGTGTTTTGAATGTGTCATTTGATACAAACATATTAAGTATCACCTGCAACCTGGAGCACAACTCATGAATAAGATATTGGTTCTTCAGAGCATTGTCTTTCCTGGTGCCACATAACAGGTTTAGCAGCTGAAAGCCGGCCCCCTGTTTGTTTCCTTTCCTCCTTTAAATCAGAAAAACTTCACTTTCTTTTCCCATGTCTTGGTCTTGCACCTTGACTAAGCTAAATTGACTTTTTTTAACGATCCTGCTGGGATGACGCGCTGCAGTGATAGTGGTGAGGACAGCACAGAGAAACCAGACAGAAACCAGAAGAAGAGAAAGAAAACAGGAAAACATGTGTCATTCCCTCCTGATGAACAGATTGTTTCTGGCTTTGCAGAGCTTGCAGACAGAGAAGGTGAGCTGCTGTTTAAGTGTATATTTAGTTTAATTACAGTTGCAGGAGGACTGAACAGATGAGTACTGTGAGCAATTAAAGGACAGCCAGTTTAATAAGGAGATAACCAGGAACTGTGACAATAGTTCTATGAAGCTCCCCAGGCCCCCCAGAGTCCTCAGATAGGACAAACGAAACGGATCAGCTGGGATCTACAATACATCCATGTATGGGGATTTCTCTGAAAGACAAGATTTGGATTTGTAAGATGGAACCATGAGTTGATCATGCGGTAATAATGCATACACTTGTCTATAGCAGTGAAGCAGTGACGTGAAGCCTTTTAAGTGGAAAAAGAACGTAATGCCTATTTAAAAAATGGGGCTCAAATATTTACCACTGTGGGACCCCAGTGGAAGTGAGAAAGGATGCAGGTGTCGGTCTCTGTCTCAACTGATGTAAATGGAAAATAGCATGGTTTGGATTAACTCTAGGCAACATTTAACTACCTACAACCATCTGCAGAGTCACACATTGATTTTAGTAATCACAAACAGTGAAGTTTCATTTAGCCTGCAGTTTGTATGGGTATTTTATGGAAGAAGCAATATAACATACTTTTCTTTTCAGCTCACTTGAGTTATTTTAGATGCCTTTCTGTAGAAATATTAAATTAATGCAATTCTTTTTACTGTTATTTGTTGTAGACGACAGCTGTGTCACCCTAATGGATGTAATTGCAGCTTATCAGCAAAGCTGCAATAAACACCAGGTCCAACCTAGAGAACGCATTCTGCAGCAACTCCAGGTATGCTGACTAATGTCTTTGAAGCAAATGTTAGCTTTATTCAAACTGTGAGTGTTCAAGATGAATCCCAAATTTAAAGGCCATTCAAGTAAAAGTAACTCCATCCTTACTGCTTCCATGAGATTTAAGACATGGAGTACCATTCAGGCACTGCTAGTAAAATGTATTGATTAACTGATCACCACTGAAGTGAAGATTTCTATCAAAAAAGTTTTGTCAATTTGCTGGTATGGAGCATCCATGTTATTACAATATCCAGATTGAAAAACATCTCTCATCAACTGTCAAGTACAGTGGCGGAAAGCTAATGAATTGGGCTTATTTATGGGTTATTATAAATTGACATGTGAGGCTGAAATTTATCAACCCAAAACTAGATCATCGGCATTACAATGATATCACACACAGCAGCCCAACTACAACAGAATGGCCCAGGAAGAAAAAAAATAAAGTTTTACAATGGCTAAAATCAAAATCCAGAGCTCAACTGAATTAAAATGTTATGGTGGAACCTTCAGAGAGCTGTGCAGAAACAAACATCTGCAATGCTCCATAGATTCAGATTGAAGGTTGCATGCAGAGAGGCTAGAACAGAAGATTACATTCTTTACCTCCCTTACTCCGTTGCTATTTTAAAATAAACTGTTGCTCAAAATATACAAAGGAATTAAAACCTTGTCACTGTCTTGTAAATGTGTAAAAGCTGCAGATGCTCATATAAGTCATCCACAACATGATCTAATTGACATTTGATAATATTCCGTGACATGACAATGGCCATGAAACCAAACATCCTTCACCATGCAGTGGCTTTTGATGCTCATTGTCAGAGACAAAAGCGGCAGAGTGAAATATTGGTTTAATAGAAAGGTGTATTTGCTTCTAAGCAACATCAGCAACTCTGCTCATAAAATAACTACAACATGCAATGACATTACAGTGCTCCAGAAAAGTTCAATATGAACACTATAACCTGGCACAAGTCAAGCCTGTCTAAGCCAACTGCAGACTGCAGCTTTAATTAAAACTAAGGTGATTTCAGGACTCACCGAGGTAGAGAAATACCACATTTTGAAGGGAAGATGAGTGTGAACACATGCTGTTGCATAATGTAAATTGTTTGGTTCTAGCAGTCTCAGTCAGGCTAGCTTACTTTATTTATAAATCCTGTTGCGTAAGATCACAAGTTCAGAACTGTTTTTTGGACTCAACAATATAAAATGCAAAATCAAATTCTGCAATTGGCCTTAACACAAAATAATTCTGGCATATGTGTGCTTTGCTAAGTTAACTCTATTTAGATCAGTAAAAAGGCTTGGGTTTTACATCATTCTGAAAGACAAGAAAAGGCCAGGTTAAATTACACTAAAATGGAGTTACCAGAAAAATGAGTTCCAACCTGATATTATTTATGCAAACAATAGTATTCCCTTAAAGCTCTGAAAACAGCAAATATCTCAGTAAATATTTTTTTTTAAAAGAGTACACTGAAATATTATTAGCTCTCAAAAAATAATTTAAAAACGTGTTTATGTACAGTGAACTACAAAGCATGGTAGAGGGAGTGCAATGATTTGGGATTGGATCTGTGACTGTGTGCCCTGAAATCTTCTGAAGGGGGTACTGTGGGAGTATGAAGCAGTTTAAATGGTTTAAACCTGACAAGCATATTAAATGTATTTTGACCCAAGGCCATTTAGTGTATTAGAGACCAGTAACATATTTTATTTTAATATGTAACCATTTAGAAACAAAGACCCACTTAAGTGATTTAGAAGCTGGTGTGTTATAATTGTAAATTTTTCCGTGGATCAGGAATTTGACAGCAGCGTTTTTGATAGAGACATATTCACAATAATCTTACCTACAGAAAATAAAAGCATGGATTAGTCCTTTGAGTTCTGTTTTGACAGGAAACCCTTTACTGTGGTAATGTGTTTAAGATGGTAGGGGGCTGATTTAGTACTTTATAGTTAGATGTCGAGAGTCCACAAGACACCTAGCTTTTATTTGTTGTGCAGTGTTTGGTCGTATTAAGTCTAGTTAAGGCCTCATCTCTAACGTCTTTTTTTGTTGTTTTAAGTTGGAGGAAATTCTGACACATCCACTAATTGGGGTTGTGGACACAGAGATGCAAAGATAAATGTCAAAACTTGTGTGATACTAGATGCTGTAGTACACACTAATCTGAGCCAACTGAGTGAATTTATACATGTTGAATAAAATTGACCCTAGAATAAAGTCTTGAGGAACCAAGAAGAAGAAGTTGAAGCTCTGTATTTACTGATCCATCAACGTTCCAACACTCATTTGTACTCATTAGAATGGATCAACCAACATCCTGGGTTCAAGCAGCTGAAATAAGTTTCCTCTTTAGGTTTTCCAGGATCCTTTCTTCAACTTTCTTTAATATAGAAAGTACTCTTACATTAGTTCTTTTGTTTTTTGTGTCTCTGCACTGTCTTGTCAACCCCCCAGTCGGTCGTGGCAGATGGCTCCTCAAACTGAGCCAGGTTCTGCTGGAGTTTTTCCTCTCCACTGTCGCTACATGCTTGCTCAATATGAGGGATTACTGTGAAGACAAAGACACAATGCATGCGATTGTCTACTGTCACTATATGCTCATTCAGGAGGAGTGAATGTTGCAAGTCAATGACTTGACACAGTCTGCTGGGATTCATGAAACAGAAATTTTTAACAGATTAAAATGTATCTACAACTGATTGGAAATTACTTTACTTGTAAAGTGCCTTGAGATGACATCTGTTATTAATTGGCGCTGTATAAATAAACTGAATTGAAATTTAATTGAATCTCCCTTACAGATAAGTTGAGAAGCTCCAAATGTCCCACAGAAGCTCAGAGTATAGCAGTTACTCCTCCACATTAGAAAAAAATCACCAAAGGGGGTTCATAGGATCAGGATGCGTTTTCACACACATCTCACAGGAAAATCTGGGGAAGATCCAGAAGTCACTGAAGGTAATATAAATCCCTTTTAGTCTGAACACCTTGGGACCCACAATGAGAAGTTGGAGAGTTTTTCCGCACCAAGGGATGTCTGAGTTTACCTGATAAACCTTTGACCTTGAATAAGCAGAAAATGATGGATGGCTAGAGTTCTGTTTAAGATTCCGATTGCTTCTTGAAAAAGTGGATTGATTAGGCCTTTGAGTTATATCAATATTTCTGTACAAGTTTTTAAACAAACTTTACTATATTCTTTTATTGTTTTGTGACAAACAAGGAGAATTCACTTAATTCTTGCAGCATCAGTCTTTCTGTCATGTTCATCACTTGACGTCTTTTGATTTATACCAGACAAAGATGAAATTAATCTCAAAATGTGGGAACCAAAATGCCATAGCTTCTTGTTTCCATAATATGCTGGAGATTTTTATACTTGTGTTAACTCAGTTTCACTCTCTCTCTTTACTAATATTCTTTCTTAGAATCATACACATATGCTTGCTCTCTTTTTCCCTCCAGTTCCTTGAAACACAGTTTTCCATGTATTATTCATTTTATGTACATATTCACTTTATTTGAACCTACCATGTTAAATCACTGCACTCCACCTCTTCCCTCCTGCATAGATTTTACTGGAGATCAAGGGGAATTATTTGTGGAAAATTAGAAACATAGCTGTGCTTACATTAGGCATACAGAGACCGAGGTGCTAATGAACCCTGCTGCATTGAAAACAAATGTAGGTGGTCTTCCTGAAACAGTAAAATATGTATGGTTAAGTATTCACTAAGAGGGGAGACATTTAGACCTAAAAAAGGCTGCATGTGAATGAATCTGTAATAACACGATGCAAATCGAAAAGAAGAACGCCTAAAGAGCAAATTTATTAAATTAGGTCTTTTAAGGCGTGTGGCGATCCCCCTGAGGATCAGCGCTGAAGACTATTTAAAGCTTTTTACGAGCCCACGAGGCCCTCTGCACTTCTTTGAAATGCTGTAAATGGATAAAATGGTGCTGCTGCTGGTGACATCTTTATAAGGGTGGTAAACAATATTAGGTTAGAGCCAGCAGGGGTGGAGGCCGCCCCGCTTTGACTCTGATTTCATTGTGTGAACTCGAGTGCCGGTCTCTGTGATTAAAAAAGTAATTAGGCCGATCAAACTGGCTCTAAACGACAGCTTCTGAATGAAGAAGGAGCTTAACTGAGGAATGTTTTAAACACTTCAGGAGCTGCTTCATTTATAACAGCAAAGGTCAGAGTTTTCTGCAATAACTCCAGATCACTTCTCAAAACAGGAACTTCTCTGACGTCTCACTTAGAATAAAGTTCAGATTAGCATGGTTTCTCACTTTGCACATTAGTAGTATAACTTATCAGTATAATGGATGCTCCATGTAAATGATCCCCACACTCATTTTAAATTATGAAACCCAAGATTCTGAAAAGTTAGAGAAGGCAAGGCAAGACAATTTTATTTGTATAGAACACTTTCAACAGCAAAGCGCTTTACATTAAGCATAAAACACTCACAAAACATAAGACACATTAAAATGTTACTCAAAGGCAGCTCCAAACAGAGGGGCTTTTAGCCTTGATTTAAAACAGGTCAGAGTTTCAGCAGCTTTGCAGTCATCGGTAAGTATCATAAACTCACCATCCACTCCTCAAACTGCAGATATTTCTGTCTATGTCTTCTCCTTTTTCATATTGTCCTTTTAAAAATGATCACTGGTGTCAGATAAACTGGGTGATTCTCCACTTCTAGGGATCCAATTCTAGTCGTCCATGATAAAAACCAAAAAATTAGACCCACAGACCGACTGACTTCAACCCTGGTGTCACAGGTGTTGTAGTTAAGCTGATGGAAATCGGCATGTCTTTTATTTTGAAATTTCCGGCTATTTTACATGGCTTCCGTACTTGATTTTCTGTTTGGCTCGATCTAAACTGATGAGATGGACACGTTTTAGAAGCGTAGCACGTACAAAATAGACCTGCTGCATAAATTTAGGAGAGGGTCACGACACAACGCTTCTGAGACGCGTCTGATTCGCACTGCTTCGTGTGTGATGGAAATGGTCCCATAGACTATAATAGTGGCTATCAACTGCGTATTGCGCTTTGCAGACCTTACGCTCTGCTTACGCGTTTGGTGGAAAGCAGGGGTAAGGGGAGGATAGAAGTTGAAAGCTGCTTCTCCATGTTTGGTTCTAATTCTAGGGATGCTGAGTAGACTGGAATTAGAGGACCTGAGTGGTCTCGGGGGTTGGTATAGTGACAACAGATCTTCAACATACTTTGCTGCTAAGCCATTCAATGATCTATGAACTAGTAAAAGCATTCTGAAGTCTACTCTCTGAGCTACATGGAGCCAGTGTAAGGACTTTAGAGCTGTGGTGATGTGCTCTACTTTCCTGGTTCTACTGAGAAACACGAGCAGCAGCATTCTGGAACAACTGCAGCTGTCTGATTTACTTTTTAGGTAGACCTGTGAGGACACTGTTACAGTAATCAATCCGACTAAAGCTAAAGGCATGTATGATTTTTTTCGGAGGTCCTGTTGCGACATCAGTCCTTTAATCCTAGAAATGTTCTTCAGGTGATAGAAGGCAGGCCTTGTTATTGCCTTTATGTGACCCTGGAAGTTCAGGTCTGAGTCCATAACTACACCTAGAATTCGCGCCTGATAAGTACGTTCTAGCTGCATTAACTGAAGCTGTATAGTGACAACAGATCTTCAACATGCTTTGTCTCTAGATCATTTAATGATTTATAAACTAGTAAAAGTATTTTGAGTTTTATTCTCTTAACTACAGGGAGCCAGTATAAGGACTTTAGAACTGGGGTGATGTGCTCTACTTTCCTGGTTCTAGTAAGGACGGGAGCAGCATATATATATATATATATATATATATATATATATATATATATATATATATATATATATATATATATATATAATATAATATAAGAAGTTCCTGTTCTTAAGGTAAGACTCAAACCAGCTAAGTACTGTAGCAGAGAGTCCGACCCAGCTCTCCAGTCATTCCAAATAGTATATCTTGATCAACAGTGTCAAAGGCAGCACTGAGGGCCAAAAGCACCAGCACTGTGGTTCTACCACAGTACTGTCATTGAAAACTTTGTTGAGGACAGTCTGGGTGCTGTGGTGAGCACGGAAACCAGACTGAAAAATATCAAAACGGTTAGTCATTATTAGGAAGCTATGTAACTGCTAAAACAGCTTTTTCAATAATCTTACTGATGACTGGAAGATTAGAAATTGGCCTGTAGATCTGTATTATTGTGTTGTCCAGGTTGCTCTTCTTTAGTAGTGGTTTGACAACTGCTGTTTTAAAAGCCAGGGGAAAGACACCTAAAAGGAGGGATTAGTTAACTATTTGAATCAGATCAGACCTAATATCTTTTTTAAGAAAAACTGTGGGTATGATTTTGAAGCAGCAATAGGAGGAGCTTAATTGTGTTATGATTTTAATTAATGAAATTCAGACATTTTCCACCCAGTGGTGTTAATTGAGGGTGACACTGGTAATGAGTTTGGTGCTGAAGTACAGATTGACTGTCTGATTGTTAAAATCTTTTCAGTAAAGAAGGTGGCAAAGTCATTGCAGGTCCTATTTAGGTGAGAGGCTACTTCCACAGGGGGATTAGTTACTCTTACCACTGTTGCAAATAAAGTATGCGCATTATTAATGTTTCTGTTAATGATTTCCGAAAAGAACGATTCCCTCGCATCTTTCAAAGTTAAGTGATATCTGTTCAGTCTCTTTTTGTAGATCTCACAGTGAACCTGGAGTCAAATTTTACGCCATTTTCTCTAGGCTCGTCGACATGCCCTTTTTTCACTACGTATCAGTGGATCGCTTGTCTACGGAGGCGTCTTTCTACCCAAGACTATTTTCACTTTAATTGGAGCAATGGAATTAATGATGTCTGAAATTTTGGTGAGGAAGTTATCTACCAGCTTGTTTACTGGTTTTGAGTTGGGAGAAGAAGGAGATGTGGTGGAAGAGTAAATTTGTTTGAAGGTTTTAACTGAACTGTCCCCTAGGAAACGCTTTTTTACAGTGGTCTCACTGTGGGTAGATAGTTTAGCGGGTATGGTACTTTCAAAGAAAACACAAAAATGGTCAGATAATGCAATATCAAATATCAAAATGATGGAGATATTTAAGCTTTGCTGATAATTTAGTCCATAGTGTATCCTCGATTGTGTGTTGGTTGTTTGGCATGCTGGGTCAGGCCATTATTCACAGTCTCACTTAATGTTTTTCCCCATCCATCTTGGGGGTTGTCCGTATGGATGTTGAAATCCTCCACAATGATTAGTTGGTCATAGTCGATACATATTATGGAAAGAAGGTCGCTGAAATCATTGGAGAAATTAGAGTTAAGTTTTGGGGGTTTATATAAACTTAGAAATAAGGCTTTGTGAAGATCCTTAATTTGGAGAGTTAGATACTCAAAAGAGTCAAATGTGCACAGGAATAGCTTTTTAAAGTTTATTGAGTTATAAAAAATTGTGGCTACGCCTCCACCTTGTCTGTTTCCTGCTCTCGCTTATAAAATTGTAATTTAGAGGAGTCGCTTCTATTAATGCAGATGTTTCATTTAAGGGTGTCAAATTATCGCGTTAATTGAGATCAATTAATTACAGCCATATTCAGCGCGCCATGTTTTTTAATCGCGTTAATCTAATTTTTAATCTTTAATTTTACAGTTTCTGCATGCAAGTTCCCTTTAAATAAAACCCGTTTTATGCACTGGCCTACTTGTGCTTGAGTTGTTCAGGGTTAACCACACCCTAAAGTGGACATGGGTTGGCTGTAAACTCATCAGAAGATGACTGGCTTCCATCGTGGTGGGGAGGGCGAGGTGAGGAGGAACGATTTGTGCCGACAATGTTGCCAACTTTGCTATAGTTGGCGAGTTTTTAGACCCCTCTAGCAATTCTTTCTAAAAAAAAAAACAAAAAAAAACAAAACAACTAGCAGAAAATCTAGCAACTTTTTATGGGGTTATTGGAAACTTTTAGGTGAAGCATGTAGCGCTGTTACTCTCCTGACCGAGCAGCGGGGCGCTCTCCCATCTCAGAGCTCACAGCAGCCAACCAGTCTGCACCGCACACTGCAGATCCACCGGCCACCCAGGTCCACCAGTATGGCAAGCCATCGGTATCAAAAATAATGCGCATATTACGTGTTGTTTTAACCCGTAATACAGCTGGACTCAGAGAAGATATTTACCTCACTGCGTCCAGAAAGCTAATAAATCGCGCATGCTCGAAGCAGAAGGTTGCTGGCGCCACTTGGGACCAGTCACAAAAACAGCAGAATTTAAAGGGCTGGGACTTCATCTGTTCAAGTCTGGTAAATACAATAAATGACTGCATAAAGCAATTTTTTTAATTAAATGTCTCAAACTTTTGTTCTATACAACAATGTAATGAATTTAAAAGAAAATACCTTAAGATGAGGGCTTTTCTCGGCAATTATTAGGTGATATTAAAAAAGAGATTAATTAGATTAATTAATTACAGACCATAATTAATTAATCTCAAAGTTTTTTTAATCTCATGACAGCACTAGTTTCATTATCTACATCTAACCAGGTTTCCAATAAAACCAGAGCATTTACATTATGATCAGTGATGAAGTTGTTAATTAGAAATAACTTACCTGACAGTGGCCAAATGTTTAATAACGCCAATTTAAGTAGTTTGATGATGGGTAGCTGAACCTTCTGACAGGTGATCAATTTGAGATTTGGTTTAATATGAGAGTATTTGGCTTGAA
Organism: Valencia hispanica; assembly: GCA_963556495.2. NCBI lineage: Eukaryota > Metazoa > Chordata > Actinopteri > Cyprinodontiformes > Valenciidae > Valencia > Valencia hispanica. Next base: position 10,575,534 of record OY747720.1, on the reverse strand, counting down.
TTTTTTGTTTTCTTCTGGTCATAAGCACTGTAATACTAGTTTTAGGGTGGCCAAAAAAATTCTGGGAGACGATGGGAGTAGAATTACTGTCTGGTCCCTTTCTGTATCAGATATCTGTTATTACCAGTTGTAGTACGGGCGAAGTACATTTAGTGTTAGTCCAATGGGCCTGATGTGGTCCAAGTTTCGGTGTTAGTTGTGTGCCTTCAGTCTGTCAGTTAAGTTTTTGAAGGGAGAATCATTTGGTGTTGACGAGTTGAAGAATGCTGTAGTGAGGGCTGTATGTCTCTGCTCATTGCTGGTTCAGTAATGGAAGAGGTAGGAAGTGTTTGTTCTCTGGTTATCTCTGCAGGCCGTGTATGTGTGTGGGGTGGCAGCATCATCTTGGCTTTTTGTGTTGGAGGAAGAGTTTGTTCTCTGTTAATCTCTGCGGGCGGTGCATGTTTTGGAACATCCAAAGCTTTTAATTGTAATAGCAGAAAATGTTTGAGGTTAGTTGTCTCAGTCCTGCTCTGTTTAGATAACATGCATTGTTTGTGATGAATAAGGAAGATGTGGTTCCTTGTAATACACAATAATCTGTCCGTCAGTCCATCTTGCACCATTAGGGTCAGCTCCTCCAGGGGAATCCCAAGGTATTCCAAGGCCAGCTGGTCAACATAATCCCTCCAGCATGCCTTGGGTTTTCCTCTGGGTCTCCTCCTGGTGGGATGTGCCTAGAACAACTCACTAGGGAGACATCCTAATCAGATCCCTGAGCCACCTCAACTGGCTCCACTTTATGTGGAGGAGCAGCAGCTCTTCTCTGAGGCACTCCAGGATGACAAAGCTTCTCACCCTATCTCTAAGGGAGATAGCTGCCCCTGCGGCTGCCAATCGGCAGATGAACCAAATGGAGAAGGTCAAAAAGCAATATAAAAAGATCCAAGTTAAATGGACAATTGTTGTCATAATCACCTTTTACTTCAGCTTTATCATCCACAGCAGTATCCATTATGGGTATGGGGTAATCATGGGTCAAACTCTGTTAAAATCTGTCAAAAGTTGCTGATCCACCATATTGTGTACTCATTTCAACTAAAAATATCCCCTCTTGTGCCCTAAAGCTCGATTAGCAGTTTTTCTCCAGTGCCCTTTTCTAGAACCTTGTGAAATGTTGCTGTAGAAATACAAACTTCATGACTCAGCTATATTTTTATTGCAAGTGTACATTTGTTATTGAAAAACATATATACCAGTGGATGGTATCTTTAAGAAACATGGTAATCTCAAACATGAGCTGTAATATTCGACAGAACACAGTTCTGCATGGGGGCACAGTTGGTAGGTGGCACTGTTGCAACACGTCGGATGGACTGTGCCCCTGTGATTGACTGGTGACCTGTCAAGGGTGTCCCCCTCTTCTCACCCAATGAAAAACTATTCTTGATCTCAAAATAATTTTTTCCTTCCATTTTAAAAGCACACATTCTTGGTCTGGTTCTGCACAAAAAAGGAGAGCAGAAAACAAGAAACTTTTACCTCAGTTTAACATTGAGACTTGTTTTCCTTTATTTCAGAATGAAAGTGGTCTGTAAAGCCTTTGTGGTGTGCATTTTGCACTGGATTAAAAGCACTCTTAGCTGCATTACATATCACAGTTATGATAATTTCCCAAAGGTAGTCACCTATCTGGAATACAAGCTTGGGACAAAGAGTTTTTTCAATATGGAACAGATGGAGGATTTGAAGACCATGTTTGTGTTTTTAGTATTGTTTGTGCCAAAACAATTCAAATCAGCAATATCTACTCTTAAAATTTGCTCAGAGAGCTCTTCTTACACCAAGAATTGGACATCTTGTTGTTCTGGCACTGGACACTTAAGGCTCACTCTGCCTCTGGGGCTGCTTTGTGCATGTTGTATGGGAATGTCCAGGGATTCATTACTTTTGGATGAGAGTTAACAAAGCCATTGGGATCTGATACATGTTAAAATGCCAGACAACCCTTTGGTCCATATTTTGAACATTTAATCAAATGTTATGCTGCTGTCACACTGTTTTCTATGTTATAAGAATTTGAATAGTGGGGTGTGAATTTGTATTAAGCCACCCTGAGTCCGTGCTTTGTAGGACAACTTTTTAATTCAGTTACAGCTGTAAGTCTTTTGGGTGTGTCTCTCCAAGCTTTGTACACCTAGAGCAGGGGTGTCCAACTCCAGTACTAGAGAACTAAGGTCCTGTAACTTTTAGATGCATCCTTTCTCTGAAACACCTGATTCAAATTAATGGCTCATTACCAGGCCTGAGACAATTTAGCCATTTGCTTCAGGTGGTTTATGAAAGGATCCATCTAAAAGTTGTAGGATAATAGCTCTTAAGGACTGGACTTGGCCACCCCTGATCTAGACTTACGTTGTTTCTTCTTTGCATCTGTGAACATCCATTTCCAAGTCTTCCTTTATTGACAGTGGATAGAGTTACAGAAAAGGAGAGAAGCGGTGGGAGAGGCATTTGGCAAATCTCCCTGGGCGGGAGTCAAACCCAGGACAACCGGATTGAGGACTAAGGCCTCTGAACATGGGGCGCCCATCTTAAACCACTGCGCCATTTGACGCCCCGAACTGGGCAATTCTAACACATGAATATGCCATTCATGCAATTCCATTGCAGCTGTATGTTTAGGGTCATTGTTCTGCTGAAAGGTGAAAATCCACTCCACTTTCATGTCTTTTACACCACATACAATCCTAATAAAACCCAACAAAGTCTGTGGCCATAACATTAAAAAATGTGAAAAAGTTAAAGAGTTTATTTAATTTGTTATATGTTAATCTTTGAAGAAAAAATTGTATAAAAAAGTCACTTTCAATGATAATTTGAATAAGATCAACAGAAACGTTTCTGTAAACTGAAAAGAACTAAAAATATGGGTAAATGTGGTGCCCTGTTCAGTAATTCAGTAAATTATATACATATATAAATAACAATCAGCTGTTTTCCATTATCTCGAGTTAAACCGACAGGCTGACTCAGATTTTTTTTCAGCATGCTTCCTGAGAAGTATCTTCCAACCCTCAGTTACAAACGGATTCAAGATTAGGAAGCTTTAAGTGCGAGTTTGTATTCTTTCCATGATGTTTGGAGAGTAAGCTTAGAATTAGTTGCATGTTGGCAAATCTTCTAATGAACAGCTTAGTGCTTGTTTCCCTTGCAGATTATTCAGTTGAGTGGACTGAGGAGGAATCAATTACCACAACTTAACTTTCATTATTTATCCCACTGCCAACGCTTAAAAAAAAAAACACCACACTATATTTATGAGTAGATGTCTGCCTTAAATTCAGGGTCAAATTCAATTCCCTGAAATTGTATTTTCCCAGGATAAATCCCTCTGAGGACAGAGGACGGGAAGAATGGGGGATGGAAAAGAACGAGATTCCCTCCAGAAATGAAAAGACAAGAGAAAATCTGTTTTTACAGACCACCGCTGTTTTCTCAGCTCTGTTGATTAGCATTAATGTTGCACTGCGGAAGTCTACTCACACACAAACACACACAGAAAGCATCCCCCCACTCCCTTCTGCCTGTGTGATTCCAAAGGCTGGAGTTTTTTCCTTTTAAATTAAATGCATGCTGATTGTTATTGCGGCACCCCTCCCTCGTGTGGAATAGTCGAGGTAAATGTCACTAAGTAAGTGCTGCACTATTTTCCTGGCTGGTTGTTAGCAGCAAAATAAAAGCCCAGAGAGGTGGAGGGAGGTGGAGTTGGGGGAGAGTTCCCATATTCGTGTTATCAGGAGCAGCAGGAGGACCGGACATATGTCGCTCCTCTCATTACAGGCCGAGGCGGCGATAACGGGGCACTTAATGGCACATTTGAAACGGCGATCATGGCTAAAGGAGAAGCAGGGAGTTCAGGTCGGGATGAGCATCACCACAGGGCACACAGATTCACAACCATGCTTTATTTAAAACACACAACCTCCACAGCCGTTCCAGCATCACACAATTTCCCTAAACGCCATCTGGGAACCACCGTGCCGAACTGGGGGCAGAAAAAAGTATAAAACCTTGTCTATGTGTAAAATACTCTACTTTACATGCTCTGCGCCTAATTGAATTGGGAACAGTTGCAGTTAAACTAAAAGGCATGTGTGATGCACTATTGGTGGGGCACTATTAGGGCGAATTGAATTTCCACGCCTGACTGAGTGGAATATGAGAGCTTTTGTAAGTGGGATAATATTACAGGCATGGACTCAGTGATTGGAGAGGCTTCGGCACCACAATGACCACATCTGAACAAAAACACATCTGTCAGCTCATGTAAATGATCTGCTAATCACCTGGTTGCAGATTTAAACTCACCGAATGTAGATGGGTTTTATCGTCAGCTGTCGGAGTTTTCCGACTTTTATTCCAGCTGAGAGTAAATCCTTTCAGAAATAAAAGAGGGATCATTAGTGACATCATGACGCCACTAAAAATAAAAATGAATGTTGCATGCAGAAAAAAAATCAAAGAGCACAAAACAGAAAGACCCTGTTTCTGGATGCATTAGCATGAAATGTGCACATTGAAAGAACTCTGTCAAAATATTCGTACCTCTGTCATTATAGCAAATTAAGACCACCCCCTTTTCTCTCTATCACCCATGTTTGTTCAAATAAAGACTAATTTGGAAAACCTAATTTGAGTGTGAAGGCACTAAAGATTCTGCTGCACGTCAAACAGAATATGTTTTTACCAGCCACAGTGCCACAATGCTTTCGCCACAGGTATAACCTCTGACCTTGGGTGTTTTCTTGACCTCGTCACATTCTGCACAATTTCCTTTACTACCCCACGATCAGTCTCAGGCTTGCTGTGTAGTATTTTCAATGTTTTATCAGCATCATAATAGAAAGATGATCAACTGCACACCACCAAGGGTGTGATCCAGCAGTCTTTATGCCTACCTTGGTGGTCTAGTTAGAGGGAAACATGCACACAAAATGCCATATCGGTGTATTTTCTACAGATTAAGTGGTGTCCATTTTCCAATCCTTGAGGGTCAGTGGTTTCAATGATTCTATTTTAAATATACCAGATTTGAATGAACTGCTCAGAGCAGACCTCTATTTGTGTGGAATTATGCCAAATGCAGTTGAGCCAGCCGGTCGCATAGCCTACCATCCATCCACTCTCTATATCTGCTTGTCTGTGGGGTGCTGGTGCCTACCAATAGCAGTGACTGGGTGAGTGGTAGGGTACACCCTGGACAGCTCTGCAGTCACAACGTAACACAGAAACACAGAACCATACGCTCACAAACTCACACTTAAGGACAGTTTGAGTAGACAAATTAATCATACTGTGGGAGGAAGTCAGAGCACCCAGAGAGAACCCACACATGCACAGGGAGAACATGCAAACTCCATGCAGAAAATCTCCAGGCCTGGGATTTGAACCCAGGACCTTCTTGCTGGAAGGCAACAGAGCTACCAAATGTGCCACAGTGCAGCCAAATAGCCTACCATAAGGCTCAGGTGGTAGGAGTTCGTCCCATTACCGCTCTGTTTGTCTCGGTCACCTGTGTACGGCGGCCTTGCTTCTGTCAGTGTGACCCAGGGCAGCTGTGGCTTCAGTGTAGCTTACCACTATCAGCGTTTGAATGTGTGAAAAGAATATCCGAATGACTGAATGACGTGTAAAGTGCTTTGTGTTCCTCTGACTAAAAAAGTGCTATACAAATGCAGGTCATTTACCATAACAAACATGAATAAATTACTTACAACATTAAAGTGACTTCATTACACCATGAAATGATAACTATGCAAATCTTTTAAACACCTTCAAAACATTAGCTTGGCCATCTATCTATCCATCCATTCATCCATCCATCCATCCATCCATTGTCTTCCGCTTATCGGGTCGGGTCGCGAGGGCAGCCGCTTAAACAGAGTGACCCACACTCCCCTCTCCCCAGCCACCTTGGCATTCCTTCTTTATATCTTCACTCACACTAGAGGTCTTACCAGAATAACCATTTTGTGTAATAAGTTAATTGCCAAGCAATATCTTTTTTGCCATAATCTTTGTGATGACAAGGTTGCGGGTCATATATCTCTGGATATTTTTCAGTCTCAAAAATGTACAGTATCTTTCCTCATCCATCCAACTATTTATCCAACACAAATGGTGCTACCATACAGACATAGAAAAACTACCAATACAGCATAAAGGAAGAGAAGCTATGGGAGCCAGAATATAGATGTATTTGTGTTTATGGTCTATTCAGGAGTGCTGACAGGTTTGAAAAGGTTTTCTGGGCACGCTGCCCTAGAGTGTCGGTCGCCAACCAGGCATGTCTGGTGTAACTCACACCAGACATGCCTGGTTTATTAGACAATAAAAGGAGCATTTTTTTAGATTTGTCTGAGGCATCCAGTGTGTGTTGCCCTTTAAACACCAACCCTTAAGAATCAGAAATGGACAATACTGTTCTAAAATGAAGCTTGCAGGAGTCATTCTATAACTGTTTCTCATCTTTCCTCCTAAATGTTAATACCAAATTTTGATAATTCATCAATAATATTTTGTATTAAAATCAGAGCCTAAAAACAAACAGTTTCCTTCCATCTTCCAGCAATCAGCACGGCAGAGCTTGGGTGCAATTTGGAGGCGAGCACACTTCTCTTCAGCTGGAAGCCCTATTCCGGGAAGGATTACATTAGTAGCTTTTAAATTTCTTTGTGCAAAGACTCTGAGTCTGCTGTGGAGAGTGTGGGGTGTTTGTTGCAGCTACTTGGTGTGATCATATGGTTGAAGCCAGAACAATAGATGGAAGCTATACACACACCAGCTACAGAACCATGACCACTGCAGGTTTTAATTTGGAAAGCTGACTTTTTTTTTACAGTGTGAAAGTGTTGGCTGCACCCCAATGTGAAATGTTGTGGTCACCTCTCAATGGAAGTTTTGTGAATGATGAAAACAGTGAGAGAACTTTCAATCTTTATCAAGCTCAATGTTGAAGTGTCTATGCAGGCTCAAACCAGAAGTTTAAAATGAGAGTCAAAAGATACGAGGTACATTTTGCAGCAGCAAAATGTAACTCAATATGTTTTGAACTCAAACCTGAGGCTTTTTGAAAAATTAAAGTATGACACGTGGCACGATTATCGGCTGAATTTTTACTTACTGTGAAATTCTCATCCCCGTTAACATATGACAGCAGCTTTTTTTCTCAATATAGAGATGTCAGTTTTGTTGGAGGTTTAGACATGACTGTCGTTTGGAACAGAGAATGAATGAGGAACAATTATTGTATCATTTATCGTTATCAGGAAAAGGAATATCTTGATAAAAAGGTTGTGATTTATAGCAATAGCAATAAATTCTATTTGATAATGTTAGCAAACCAGAATATCTGACAGTATCGTTGGAGTTTTTAATTTTTAACTATTTTTGGTTGATTCCAGGAGAGCATCATTGAATATATAAAGATGTGGCCATTTTTGAAATACAATTATTGTGTGATGTTTAGAGATACAGTTACGCAAATTAGTGCAACTTCTGTGTGGAACAAACCTATTTTTATAATGGATAAAGGTTTTTATTTTATTTAGAGCACTGTTTCTTTTAGTCGGGGTCTGACTGTATGCACAGACAGATTTGATGAGGATGATGAATTTTTAAATGACTTTATTCCCTCACTTTTGTTATCACTATAAATATTGGAATAACATTTTAAGTCCTTATTTTTACAGAACAGCTATCTCCATTTTTTTCAGCGATTCCTAAACCAAAATTTTATCAGTTTGTATACAGTTTAGATTAAAAAAACAATGTGATCCCCCATCAGACACTGGGACAGAGATTTACCTTTTTTTTATTTTGTCAAATGCAAAATAAATCTGAAAAAGATGGGGCAACTAAAATATAGCCATTTCTATTTTTGTGGTCAATATCTTAAAATTGTGTTTGTTTAGCAGTTTAAAGTTTCAGCTTCAAATTTCTCTCAAACAAAAAACAACAATGGAAACCTGAAGTCCGTGTGTTTATGATTGAAAGCCTTCAGCCTGCAGCTCTCTGAATGTTCCAAATTTACAATTTCTGAGGAGGCTTGTTTCCATGTCTTTTCCTTGTTGAATCCAGACCAGACCTGATGTTGGAATAATTTCTTTTCCTGATCAGAAACGTGCCGATCATCCCTGCTGCGTTCTCTTTTCTCCATCAAACATGGTGTACACTGAAGCGTTGGGTCTGATTTCATCGGAGAGCGTGAAAGCTGCAGAAGTGAATCATAAATTCAGCTCGAACATCACAGACACACACACACACACACACACACACACACACGCACGCACGCACGCACACACACACACACACACACACACACACACACACACACACACACACACACCCACACACACACCTACACATATACACTCACACACACACACACCCACACACACAGCTCCACTTCGAGTGCTTGCCTCATCCTTGGATGTGTACATTATTCCTGACATCAGCCATTTAAGGGGACGGTATCTTTGACACAAAGTGGCTTTAATTGAGGCGGTAAACGCACACTATCACACATGAGAAAAACACGGTGGACGAACAAAGCTAGCGACAGAACGAAACGCTCTGAAAGTCAATTACAATTTTATGTTTGCTTTTAGATCTCTCTCTTTTTTTTAATGATAAATGAAGTTACTAATTTTGTCTGAGCTCTTTCTAGACACTGCAGCTTTAATTGCTAATTGTTAACAGCAAATGAATACATTTGCATATTAATTAGGTCCCAATTTACATTTTTAATTTGCCGCCTTCAAAGAGCGCGAGATAAAAGGTTGTGTTGTTTTAAATTATTTATCCTTCAGTGCAGAAAAGATGCTGAAAGAAAAAATGTGGGCCTGATTTTTAACCTCGAAGAGCTCTGTCATACAATAAAACATATAAATATATATCAGTTATTTATGGTGTCTGTCAGTTAATTAAAGAAACAAAAAAAGAAAACTGGTGAACGCAAACATTTTTCACCACAGAGGGGTCCGGAGAGGCAGAGTGGAGGCACAAGAGAGGATTTCTGTGGCAGCGGAGTTTGGAATCCAGATTCTTTTTTTCCGCTTTGTGGAGAAATGTGTGAGAACGCCTTTTATGACTCCATTTTGTCCTTTCTCCCTCCTGACACATCAATTGGTTTGGCAGCCGACAGCTTCGTTTTTTTTCGGTAGTGAAGAGGGAACGAACGAACAAGTTCAGAAATTCATTAAGATGAGAAAAAAAACGCCGCCATGCTCGTTGTGGGAAGGAAAATATTTCACTTTGTGTGAGAGGAAGTTCACGTTTTTACTGTCTGTTGGATTTGTGATCAACACAACATTTTCCCAAGCCAGAAACCAGTTCATGGTGACTTTAAAAAATTGTGGATTAACTAACGCAATAGTACAATCCTTAGAATTAGGGTAGTTTGCGTTGGTACGGCAATATTCATTTTAAAGAGCCTTGTGCTAGAATCCTGCAGATAAATAAGGTGGTAATAGAACAGAATAAGACCAATACAATGGATATTATTACCTCAAGTAGGATTTTCACCTCCCTAGTGTTGCTTGATTACAAAATGTTGCAGTTTTATGTGTTGTTATAGGTGAGACAGCTTCTATTAGAAGCAACCTCTTTCGAAGAGATTCCATACAGCAGATCTTACATGTGCCCAAAGCAGTTGGGAATAAAGGCAGTGGCCTAGAGCGCCACCTACAGAAGGCTGCCAACACAGGAAGTTGATTATTCTTTTAGTCTTCCTATGAACAAGGAAAACAGACACTGCTTGTATTTGTTGTTAATATTAAAAAGTGAAACTGTAAAACATTTTCATATCAGGGAAAAAGTATGAAAATCTATTAATACATATTTTGGCACATAAACAAAGATAATAAAAAAAAAAACTTTCATATATGTATATATGTTTTACATTTTAGTCTGATCTGATTAACTGAATAATTCATTATTATATGAACAGTATTTCAGATTTATTGATTTTGCGCATGAAAACTATCCAGTTGCACAAAGATTTTTAGAGCCGGAATCAAGTGTTCTAAGTAAAATGTGTGAAAATATATCTAAGTATAACTAGTTTTTACAGGTGGTAATGTGTGATTTTTGTTTTGTTTCAGACTAGTTGTAGTTGTAGGTGTAGTCTTTTCTCAAAAACAACTTAAACTCTTTCATGGTACTTTTTTGTTATAATGCATAGGAACAAGACCAACTTGCTTTGCCCTTTTAAAGATGAAAGAAGTCAACAGCAGTAGGAGAGAATGCATCCTCCAATCTGCTGCGAGAGGCTGCTGTATATGTTACACCAGACTCCAATTTGTCCCAAAAACCAACCAACAAGCAAACAAACAAATAAATAAACAAAATAAAATGTCGATAAATAAAATTGGTGAACAGATCGTTTTTTCTGGTATTCACTTGGCTAGTAAGTAATCCGAATTATCCTTGTAACTGTTTGTAATTGCATTAATAATAATAATAAAAACAGCAACAATAATTTTTTATAATAATAACAATAATAATTGACTATATGACCATTATTACTAAAAATGCATTTTTTATTTAAATAGATATTATAAATATATATATATATATATATATATATATATATATATATATATATATATATATATATATATATATATATATATATATATAAGATTTCCTATAAATAATAATTAACCAGATGTATTGTTTAAACAAAAATTTGTCTGCTATGTAATAATAAAATAATAATAATAATAATAAGTAAATAAATAAATATGATAATAAAGGGTATAATGAAAGGATAACTAGGCTTTCCTTAAAAAAAAAAGGGTTTTCTTCCCCGTGAAGTCGGAAAACATGTCCCTTCCCCAGAACTGCTTTCCTCTTACTTTGAACGCTCGTTGTTGCCTTGACAATCATCACAGCAGCAATGGAGGAGGGGAGGGATCCCTTGAAACTTTTATTAAAGAATTTAAATAAAGAAAATCATTTTAAATAAAAGCACATTGTAAATACTGTCAAGCCTGCCTCACAAATCCTGCTTGTTACATTTTTCTCAGTAATTTCACCAACTGTCACGGTGGAAACAGCTCTTGCATGCACTCTGCTTTTGAGTGTGTGTGCATGTTTGTCTTGAAAGATCATTTCATGGTAAACTCAGGCACGTCATCCAATTACACACACAGACAGAACAGTTTATGTCCTATTGATCTGTCTAATTTCAACAGGAGAACATTGCTGCCGTCTTCCTATTGTCCTCAAAGTCCTTTTATGCTTCATGTGTCCCTATGAACAGGGACTTGTAGTCAGGAATGTAAAGAAAACATGAAGAGAGAAATCCAGTGACATATCCTGAAGGGGAAAGCTGTCAAGAATCTGGGGTTAAAGAGGTAACAGGGCCACTTCACAGTTTTTATCAGGCTTGTCAAAGAAACAAGCACAGGACTGATTTTAATTCATAAGTTTGTAAAAATTATTCTGCTAAAACTGTTAGTCTGAGTTAAAAAACAATTAGTGCAATTTGCACTCTAATGGGGCCCCCTGGTGGAACCATACTGCAGCTTCCACAAACTGATCTGCAGACTTTTTAAAGATATAACAAAAGATGACTTCAAATATTTCCCTAAAGCTACATTCACACAACCAGTCCTTATTTAAGGGTATAATCTTTATGTCCATTAGCAAGCTTATATCAATAAAAATACAGATCCAGTTGTAACATACACATTGGCCTACTACATGATCTTACAAGCTCTTATTTATGTAAAACAGGCATTTTAAAGATCTCAGTCGCCCTGTTTTGCTTGTCAGTAAAAGAAAAAAAAAGAAAGAAAGCATCGTGTTTTCCACCACCGCACAAATCTGCCACCTCCGGTGATTGATGCAGTCAAATTAGATGTATGTGGAACACTGGCTCCGGCAAATGAACACATCAACTGATGACCAGCTGTTTCTAATTATTATACACTGGTTAATTAGGACGCCGTGTCACCAGTCTCGACAGCGGCAGTAAACTGTGTGAAATTCATAATTCATGCTCCAGCGTCCAATGCGCCTCCCTGATCAAACCGCCACGGTGGATGGAAAAGGCCGTGTAGAAAGAGAGCACGGAGGGTTTCTCTCTCTCTTTCTGTGTGTGTGTGTGTGTGTAGTTGTGTGTGTGTGTGTGTGTGTGTGTGGTGGTGTGTGTTCACAGCTCTTCCTTACACCTCTCCCCGTCTCTCTCAGCAGGGTGTGTGTGGAGGAGGCAGCGTTGAATGTCTGGATCTCAAAGGTAAGATGAGCGCCTCCCTCTATCTTCATTAAATATGACTGTATGTCACACTCACAACAGACTCACTGCTTTTAAAAGTATTTCACATGTTTAAACAAGAATGTGAATGTAAAAGATAAATAAATCAGTAAAACATGAAAGAAATGAGTTTGTTCTTCATCACCGAAGCCTTATATGCAGTTATAACCACACGATTTCTTTATTTTTATGGCTTGTTGTTGGATTATGACTGTAAATTTACCGGGAAGGCTCCTAGTGGAGGTCAGAACAGAGTGGTGCCACTGCTGCACTCAACGGGCTCTAATTATTCTCCTTCTTTCTCACAGTTTGTGATTTCTGTCTGGTTTTGTTACGTATGTCTTGGGTTGGATGCTTACGATCTGTTTTGTGTTTTCTGCCGTGTTTAAAGTTGGTGAAGTTCGATTATCCCAGATCATATCAGGATGCACTTACTTGATAAAGAATGGAGTCACACTAGAATAACACTACCGTCATGATGGGGACATATGGCCCCTTTCTACAAGTAGTTTTTTTAGAACCTGTTTCACTGGGGTTAAACTTGTCCTCTCTATACTTGCCTTGTAAAGTGCCTCGAGATGACATCTGTTGTGAATCAGCGCTATATAAATAAACTGAATTTAATTGGGGTTCCAAGTGTGCCAAGTCGGGCTAAAAATGTGACATCAAAAAACTGTCGTTCACTGATTGGCTTGGGAATGGGGTGACAGTTTGCATCACAAGAGGGACTCTCACACTGTCCTTTACTTCTCAGCACCCAGCCTTTTCTGTGTCTTTCTGTTTGAGTCAAACAAAAAGCCACAAACTGAGCAGATTGTTCAACATAGCTTCCATGTCTCCATTGTTGTTTTGTTTGTCTCACATACAGCTCACGTTGCCCACTATATGATGACACCACCCACTACAGCAGTTATTCAATTGTAATTGGAAACCACCTGAACTGTCTAGAGTAGAGTCAAGTTGAGCCACGCTGTGAAGTTCCTAGTGGAAAAGGACCATTAGGATCAAAACCCTACAAAAGTGATCCAAAGTTCGAGTTGATTTTGATGTTTTAGCAGTATTTTCATCCACAGCAACCAAAAGCTTTAAAGCTGCATTATGAAATGCAGTTTTTTTAAATGAAGCCATTTTTGTAATCTATAGTCAATCTTTTCATGTCCTGACGATACGATTAAGGGCCCGTCTAGACGGAGACGCGTTTCGCTGTATACGTATTCATTTTTTTATCATATTAGCGTTTCGTCCACACGGAGCGCCGTTTTGGGAGACTGAAACCGGATCCCAAAGTGGATAGGCTGTATCTGAAAATGACACCCTTGCAGTTTTGTGTATACAGCCAATCCGTATATTTTGTGAAACGATGATGTCAGCACATCACTTGTCGACTGCGTCACACGTAACTGCAACGACAATAATGGCGGACTACATGATTTTGTTCGTGCTGCAGAAGCTACTAAGCCTACTAGCATTATTACAGCAAAATCTATTGCTTTGTTATAAATTTATTCTTCTTGGTTCGTATACAGCGCGCCAGGCTATGCGCATGCTCAAAGTCTTCTTCTCTGTGTATAGTGTATCTCTGTGGCAGAATTACAGCACCCCATACTGGTCTGGCATATATACTACACCGTTTTCAGTTGTTTTCACTGGTTTCGTGTGTACGCAGATATTTCTTGAGACTACGCCGTGTTTACGGAAATATTTTTTAGAACGAGGAAAATAATTTATCGGATAGGGAACGTACCGGCTTCGTGTGGACGTGGCCCGAGTCTAGTGATTTCTGCCACAGTGGCATGTTGGGGTTGCAATTCCATTTATTTTGGTGTGATATGGGTCCGAACAGAACAGCCAGGGACGACTTGTGGAGAGCACGTGCCGTGATGTAATGAAGCACATACGTACACACCAATGAGCGTTCATGAAGAGGCGGTCCTCTTCATCAGTTAGCCACTAGAGGAGCTAAGCTAGCGGCTGGAAACGTACATTTATTATCTTGTCTGTAGACATGTAGAGAAGTGAGTAGTGAAGCATTCAGCTGCTGCAGATGGCTCATGCATGAATAAGCACGCGCTTGAACATTATGGGAGTGATAATTTTGCTGACTGCAGTTCCTATGACGGCCACATGGAAGCAGCATACTCAGCAACCTACGCAGAGTAGCTTTAAATCAACAGTGGTATTTTTTCTTGGAACGCGTTAAATATTCTGAAATGTAAATGTAAGTCATACTCTTAAAAACCTAAAACAATAAGAATTTTAAATTATATTATTTCAATAATGTCACGTATATAATGTAGTGTGTTAGACAAAAACAAATTAATCTACCTATTGTTTTTTTGGCATAATGTATTTTTGTCAAATCAATTCAATTCAGTTTATGCAAAGCACCTATTCAGAACAAAAAAAAGGTTAAATCAATCCAATTATACAGACAGATTCCAAGTCAAGTACAACAACCACTCTGATCATAGTAATCAAACAATGCAGTCAAGTTCTGTTTTTTTTTTTTTTTTTTTCAAACTAGTTAAAAGTTTTCTGTCTAAGGGAAACCTGCAGATTGCATTGAGTCATTGACTTGCAGTATCCGGTCCTCTTGGAAAAGCATGTAGCCACAGTGGATAGTTGCTTTCACTGTGTCATTCACTTTGCTGCAATCTGTCAATACGTAGCATGCATGTAGAAACAGGGGAAAGGAAACCTCCCCTTAAAGAGGAAGTAAGCCTCCAACAGACTGTCATAGCAATTATGTCATAGTGCCCATTCCATATTGCTCCATTCCAACACCTTCTCTTTTCTTCCCGTTTTTATTCTTTGGTTCTTCACAACCTTTTTCACAAACATTGTGTAAACATGGTGTATTATCAAGTAAGTGAAAATAAAATCTCTTCAGAAATAATGGTCTTGATTTTTATTGCCTTTTCTGTAAATTCTGATTTTATTTCTGCCAGCAAAGCAATGTGGATCTAGGGCTGACCTAGTATTTTTAGTTTTTAATATGTTTGTTATATGCTTGTCAATTCTTGTTTTACAGCTCTTTCAGAGTTTGTTTCTTTTTTCCTGTCATCCCTTCTTGACTTTTGACTTTTGAAAGTGTGCTATATAAAATAAAATTGCCTTGCCTTGTCCTGCCTTCATCACCATCCTCTTTGGGCTATTCGTCTTCTTAGATCTGTTCTGCAGCTTAAAATGGGCACACTGATTTAAACTCTGGGGAAAATATCATTAGTAACCCTCAGATTCTTTTTAAGCAAACCACTTATTTAGAACCTGAAAGACAACATGAAGTAGGCTAAAACATCTCAAAAAGCAACACACCCTGCCCTGATCTGAAGAACATCAAGAGCCGATGAGAAAGAAGTCCAGTGATATCAATCCTGGGTTACAATAACATTTCTAAGGCTTTGTGGCTAAGGGAAAGTACAATGAGAGCTATTATCCTGAAAAGGAGAAATGTGGAATAGAGGTAAACCTTCCCAGGAGTGGTGGGTCCACCAAAATACTCCAAGAGCACAATGACAACTGAAATAACATCTAAACCACTGCAGACCTCAGTTGCCTCTGTTAAGGTCAAGGTTCATGATACAGCAATAGGAAAGAGATTGGCCCTAAATAGCATTCGTGGGAAAGTTCCAATACTTTTTGATATGGCATCAATTTGGCTTGGATAGCTTTTTTTTGTAAAGTGTGGGTTTTTTGTTGTTGTTTTTTTACTCAGACTGCCTTTGTCTATTATTAAAATGTGTAATATGCTCAAGTGTGACAAAAAGGCAAAAAACAGAAGAACTCTGTACGAATACGTTTTCACAGAACTGTGGACTTCACAAACAGCTCAGATGTCTATTTATGTTTTCTTTTAAAAGGGTTAAACCAGTTCTTCACAGTAAAGGCTCTTGGCAAATGCATTGAGGAAATTAATGACTGGATGTGCCACAATTTTCAGCAGTTGAACAAAAACAAAACTGATGTAATTGTCTTTGGAGCTAAAGAGAAAAGATTGAAGGTCACCACAGGGCTTCAGTCCATACACCTAAAAACCACCAACCACGTCAGAAATCTGGGTATAGTGATGGACTCAGACCTAAACTTTGAAAAACACATTAAGGCAATCACAAAATCAGCCTACTATCACCTTAAGAATACCTCAAGGATAAAAGATCTGATGTCTCAGCAGGACCTGGAAAAACTACTCCATGCATTCATCTTTAGTCGGCTTGATTATTGTAACAGCGTCTTTACAGGTCTACCTAAAAAATCAATTAGGAAACTGCAGCTCATCCAGAACTCTGCTGCTCGAGTTCTCACTAAGACCAAAAAAGTGGACCACATCAGTCCAGCTCTGAGGTCTTTACACTGGCTGCCTGTCTGTCAGAGGATAGACTTCAAAGTTCTGCTGCTGGTCTATAAAGCTCAGAATGGTTTAGGACCAAAATACATCAGTGATCTCCTGACCCAGTATGAACCTACTCGACCCCTCAGGTCATCTGGATCCTGTCTTTTATCAGTTCCCAGAGTCAGAACCAGACATGGAGAAGCTGCGTTCAGCTTCTATGCTCCACATGTCTGGAACAAACTCCCAGAAAGCCTCAGATCAGATGAAAAACTCAGTTGATTTAAATCCAGGTTAAAGACTCACCTGTTCTCAGCTGCTTTTGATTAGATTTTTATTCTAAGTTTTAAATCTGCACGGCTTCTTTTAAGATTCTTTTAAGATTTTTTTTATTTTTTTTATTTTTTTCTCATTTTAAATCATGGTTTTTATTCCTCTACTTTTGCTTTTTCTGCACCCTGCTGTAATGCTTTTGATGTTTTATGTAAAGCACTTTGAATTGTCTTGTAACATGAATTGTGCTATACAAATAAACTTGCTTTGCCTTGCCTAAAACTACATCAGAAATACATACAACAGTATGGCAAAGTTCTAAGTGAAGCCATGAATAGTGTCACTTTCGTCACGCACTGATAACATCTAACTCCCTAATGTCTTGACTTTATTATCTTCCCAACGCAGGGTGGATTAAAAAAAAGGTTTCCAGATGACTCTTCCTCTTTGCCATCATACCGTTAAGTGATTATTGTTAAAATCGAAGGGGGGAAAGAGTATTCTGGAAATAATTATGATAGTAATTATTATTCCCGCTGTCTTGGCTGTGGAGATAAGAAATAACCCAGAAGAAACAGTGATGGGGAGCTCAGGGACTTTAAAGTCACAGATTTGTCTGATCGGTCTCAGTTTCATTTGGACAGGAACTTCGGATGAAACCACAGTAACAAAAGTAATCAGAGGTTCCAAATGAATATTCCCTCAAAGTCTAAAAAGACATAACTAATATGAACAGTTAAAGAGTAATTAAACCCCAAAACAACTTTTTATTGCTTCTAAACTGTATAAATGGGTCTTTACCAATGCAATCTTTCAGTTTCTGGGATTTTTTTTTTTTTACATTTTCGTGTAAACTTGTTTAATTCTACACTTTTTGATTTAAAAACGTCTTAGTGCTGCCCTCCTAGGGTTGAAGGGTGGCTACTGCATTTGAATGTTGTGACTGCTGGAGAGCGGTACATCTTTTCCACTCTTTACGTCACAGGCATGGTCTCAGAGACACGCCCCGTGGGTTTGGGTATAAAACCATCTCTCAGACACACTCGCCCTGTGGCGAGTTTGGAGTTGGAATTGCGAGTTTTGATCGATTGCGTTTTTCAGGTTACCATTATTATCACATTAGCACTTAGTTAGCATAGCTAACATACTGTTTTGAACATTAGCCTATGTTAGCATTACCACTCAGAGACTGGACCCATCCTGTCTCCTTCTGCCTCAGCCGGCCTCGGGCAGCGCTGAGTCAGCGCCCTGAACCAGCGGATCGAATTGGGTCAGGGTGCTGAGTCAGCGCTGCCCGAGGCCGGTGCTGCCAAGGCAGAGGGAGACATGACGGGTCCAGTCTCTGAGTAGTAATGCTAACATAGGCTAACGTTCAAAACAGATGAACGTCGATTAGTTGCAAAACTGTCAACGTTGCTTCGATCACTGTCCATGTTTCAGTGTCAGATTAAGCGAGGTGTCACTGTCCTTCTGACCACACCCCCATGTTCCCCCCTCCGCTCATCCTCCACACTTGGCCACGCCCCTCGTTGCCTCCTGGCACTGCCCACTTTGGTAGAATTTTTCAAATGTTATCTGAGGGCGGAGTTATGCTCTTTCATGGGGTTCAGTTCCACTTTAAAGTTTTTCTTTGAGGGTTATGAGTGCTCCTGGTGTCCAACACTCAACAAACCAATCCATCACCCTTTCTGAATAGGGACCAAATGGTCCCAACACAAGTCATACAGAACACCAAGAGGTGCAACCATCTTCACATTCTCAAAACAAATGAAAACCCCAAGCTCCAAAATAACCTCCACAGAATGTCCATTGAATTTAAACCTAAAAAAATGTATGCTTGTTCTCCTCTCCAAAAAACAGACAGTAGCCCATTTCTCATGGCACCTTCAAGCCAGGCCTAAGACACCTTGTTGCAGTCTCAGTGCGACCTGTATAGGATATGAAGCAGTTAACCCACTGTTGTTACCGTAACCCTTGACAAAAGCAATGCAGTTTGGGGAGAGTTGACTTGGGGTACATCCCCAAAAGCTTATAAGTTTGTAACTCTGCAACAGTTTCTAAGGATAAATATTTTTGTACTGGAAACTGGTGCAAACTCCACATTGGCATTGCCCAGCCTGGATTTCATCCCAGAACCTTCTTGGTTTGAGGCAACAGCTTAAAGTAAGGTTGGAAACATTGGAGGAACCTCTAAAATATTAGTTTGTCTTGTTTCTTTTGTTTTTTCCACGTGTTTGAGAACTTTTCTTTTCTTTATGTCCAGAGTGACAAAATGTTGGGATATTAGGAAATCACACTGCTTTGGACTTAGTGTGTATCTGAATGTGAAAGCTGTATGTATGGAAGAATAGGAAGTGCTCAATATAGTTACAGTATCAGTTCAAATGTGGTCTTTGTGGCTTTCATCTGCTTTTAATTTTTCCTTTTTTTCTGTGGTAAAGAAACATGAAAATATTCACATCTTGCAAGAAGTTAAGTCGGTGTGTACAGGTACTTTTATTGATTACTGCAGTCTGCAGGCAGACAGTGATCAATGCACACTCGAGCATTCACATCTTGAAAGTCCAATCATGAAAACCCGGAGCTATCATCATTATTTTTCCTCTGCGTTTCTGATTAAGTTTCAGAACTTTATTAAAAGAAAAACATAAACACACAGGTAAACTCTGACTATAAAGGAAGCTGTTTTGTCCTGATTTTTTTTATGCTGAAATACTCATTTCACAAAAAGGATAAAGCACGTTCTGAGCCATGCAATTTTGCCTGTTAGCAAACAGCCTCCCAATTATCTTGGCTTTGATTGCTTGCCTCCATCAAGGTGAGCGATTAGACCACCGCTCCTGTGAAGCTCTGGAAGTCGTCCTGAAATCGCTGCACTTTGATTTCATCAATCTGCAGGCAGCGCAACTGGAGGAAAATGTGAGTTTTATGAGCAAAACTTATTTTCCCTCATCTTCGTCTTCCAGTTCCAATACAGTTTCATATTCAGGCCTTTCCTTGTATCAGATTAGAAGCAGTTTCTTTTTTTTTTCTTCCCAAAGAAACTTCATAACATTCCTGTCAAATTTCAGGCCTTGCTTTCTTCATTTTACCCCTTCACTATGTTTTTCTGTTCCAGGGAGCATCGTCCTTGCTGGATATGATTTTGTACTATGAATCCACAACATATCTTGACATTTCTGACAACGGCAGTATGGGAACCTCATCTTGGAGGGCCCTCGCTCATTTGATAAAGCAGGTTGGCTGACGCAGTGGAACAGTAATCTTTTCATGTAGGCTTTCTCACAGGGATAATGTTCATCCGGAAAAAGTGAGTTTGTGGCGCATTAAGTGGAGAGAAGATGCATGGTCGGACAAACAGGGTGAGAGGTTATCGCTCTGCAGACACATGCAGCCGCAAACTCGCTGAGGATTAAAAAGCAGCATCACAGGTTATATCAGTGAATGCAACTGATAACAACAGGTTACAAGCAGTCAGATCCCAGGTCTTTTCTGTGAACAGGGACAGTTCAGTCCACTTCAATAAGGAAGGAGGAAATCCCATTTATTTTATTTTGCTGTACACTGAAAACAATGGGTTAACATTAACAGCAGAATACGAGTCAAGAGCTTTATTAGGCACGGCAAGGCAATTTGATCTGTATAGCACACTTTCAACAACAAGGTAATTCAAAGTGCTTTACATGATATAGGGGATAAAGTAAAAAAAAGAAATTCTAAGAAACTTCTACTTATCCCTGAATTAAACACAGAGGATAGCTCCCACAATTTTTCAGCTGATCTTATGTCCTGGAAATCCATTGGGTTTCTTCAGGCAGCTCTCTTAGTGTCACTGGAGATAGATATGGTGTGTCTTGGTTTTCTACCGGGACCTTTTAACTTGGAAGATAAACCTTGGATCACAAAGTCACCTCTAAAAAGAAGCAAGAAGATCAGGAGATTAATTTAACCTACTGCCCAAGTGAACCTTCTGCCTTGTCTGACAGAGGACATTTTTTTGGCAACTTGGTAAAACTAATAAAGGGTTACTAAACCTCCAAATGTTGGGATTGTTGTAGGATTGCTTACTTGATGCAGTTGTTAAAGGTCAATTTTTAGTAACTAATTTTTTTTTGTTTATTTTTTCTTGAACAAAAATGCATCTTTTTACAAAGTGCCTTGCGAGATGTGTAATAGATCCACATGTAAATTTGGTCAAGAAAGAGTGATTTATGAAACAAGAAAATTCCTTGTTCTATTTGTTTTGGAGCAAAGTGTAGATGTACTTTGGAGTTGATCAACATGTAATCTGAACTGTACACAGAAACATCAATTTTACTGAAAGGATGAGGAGCAAAGATGAACAGAAATCAGAACCCAATTTTTTTCATGAACATGTTTGAACATTTGGATCGAATTAAAATAATTCTAGCATTCCTGCAGATTTTGGCACATTTCTGTTTCCATTTGTCTGTATTTTTATTGTTTCTGCTTTATCTTTTGGTTTCAGAGTGTGTGTCTGTCCAGACTGGATGCTTGTGATGTGTCCCTGGTTGACTACCCAGTCCAGTCTTTATCTAAAGCTTTGCTGACCAGCCGACTCCGAGTGCTCCACCTGAACAACGCCCAGCTCAGCGGCAGGTCGCTGTTCACACTAGGTATGAAACACAAGTCAAGATAATTCCAAAGCTTTTTATGCAGAAAATAGTGAGAAAGTAGCATGATCGGACTAGATAAAACTATTGTTTTTGGTAAAAAAAAAAAAAAAGAAGGTTCCTGAACTGAAACCCCTGAATGGTTCTAAAATTATTTAAATCTAACTTTGGCTGGACAAAACACTCCACAGATTTTTTAGTTTAATTATTTATTAAACAATAATTAAGTCAAAATTATCCAGCAGCTTTTAGAACCACATTAAGCAGCAATACCTCTCAGTAGTCCTTTTCTGTTTTTCAATCTCACCCTGTTGTGGAGGAACTTTGACTCAGTATTTTTTTTCCAGAGTTGCTTCAATAGGCCAAGCTTCAGCCGTCAGATGAATGGCCTCACATTTTACTCTGGGATACTTTGATATTCAGTGCCTTTAAGGTGTCAGGTGTTGTTGCTTTAAGCCATCATCAGCCTTTTAAGATTGCACACGGTAATGTTGGGTTGGAATTGTTGTGACAGTCAATATTTTTCACCTATGAATAATCTTTTTATGTTTAGAATAAAGGACTTTATATAGGTTGGACATTGCCTTGTAACTCATCCCAGGTGGATTAACAGTTTGTGATGGATCAGCAGCATTGGCTTAATGTCTAGAGATATGTACCCTGAATATTAACCCTGCCCTTGAGAAACTTGTGCTGATTCTGCTCTTTAATTAGTGCAGATGTAATGTTACCATCAATGTTCCCCAACAGTCAGAACAGTCTAGTTCTGAAAAATGTACAAGAGCTTTAGTAGTGTGTTTGTGTTCTCTGGTCAGCAGGAACAGATTTTGACCTGTGACCATCTCTGCGGGTCTGGACCAGGATTAAAGGCCTAATCTCTTGCTTGCCACTTTACGCACCACTGCACATGTCTTTAAGGGCTGTGGCAGCCAGGACACAGACACACACATACACAGCATGAATACACTTATTACAAGCAAGCACATAGGAGATAGAATTTAATGTTATACAAGTATGCATGCAAAGATGCACACTTAAACACATTTTAATAGGAGGCAGACAGGGGCATGGATCAGATGTACATTGGACAGATTTGTATACTGACAGTCTACAGTTAGTCCACAATGTGTGAAGAGTAAAACTACACATTGATGCAATACAAATTTTTTAGTCAATTTTTTAAAGGTATTCCCCAAAAACAAGATTTGAGTACATTGGCAAAGTGTCCTGTGCAAGTTAATATGTAGAACCTAATCCTCTAAAGGATTGTGAAGCCTTTGGACTGACTAAATCAGAGAAAATCTGACTTTGTGCAGCCTTCTAATTCACGAAACACTCGTAAATAGAGAAATGAACATCTAATTGTGCTACCAAGCAAATTTTCTCCCTGTGGTGATGCAGTTTGCTCATATTTAAATCAAACATTTTGCAACTGGGTTTGATGTTTTTTCAAACAAAAAACTATCTATGGTCAAATTTTTTTGAAATTACATAAAAAATGTCTTTATTTGTTTTGCTTAGGATAATAAATTCAAAACAACTCCGAAAATTGCACATTCGATTTACTATTTAGTTTCCAAACATTAAATATATATTTTTTAAATCACTCATATATTGGTTGTTTTTCTGAATTTTAAATTGAATGTTTTTATGATCCGATCATCAAATGAGAGTATTCAGTTTGTTTTTATGACTTCTCATGTGGACATGAAAATCAAAGTCATGCTCAGAGCCTGTCGCCTCCGCTCAGCTGGGAGCAGAACAGACCCAAATGGACTCAGTATGCTGCCCACTCTTCTCTCCTCGTTTTCAGGCGCTTCCTGAATCTCTTTGATATTTTCAACTCTACCAAACCACCCTCCTCCTCCCTCTCACAACCCGCACTCTCCCCCATCGTTCATGCCTTTACCCAGCCCCCTGGCCAATCCCTCCACCTTCCTCCCCAGCGGGGGTCCCAGCTGAGGATCACTGCCTTCGATCAGAGCGGATTGGGCGCTTGCAGTGGAGTCGGCCCGGATCAATCCCACCGATTTCACCATTTGCTCCCCGCTGGGTCTGATGACAATGTTGGCATTCCACATGCAGGCCTGTGGGTTTTGATTAAATCTGTGGCATTGATCTAGGTGGAAGGACAGCAAGGGTCCAAAAACATGGACACAAGTGAATCACAGTACAGACAACACAAAGGATGCAAAAACACCCCGAACGAAGTTGAATACAGAATACAGTGATAAAGTCATGAAAAGAGGTGGTTGAGAGGCAATGCCAAAATCTGACAGGTGTTTTATTACCTCTTCTAAGAAGTAACATCTCTGCTTTCACCTTTTTTATGGTTAGACGAGAGACCAACCGCTCCTTCGCCATAAGAACCGCTCGAGGCGAGGACTCCTGCTGTGAAATCATTTTCATGATCACGTTCTCTAAGTCCCACTGCAGAGGCCTTGTGGTTGGTGTTCAGGACACAGCAGATCAGATTTAATACATATAAATTGAAAACACATTTCAGTTATATCCAAGGTGAGGGGACAACCTGTTGGCTTTGGTCCATTTAGCAGGCAGCGCAGAAATGTTGACAGAAACATATTTGTGACTCCCCAAGTCAGGTTTGATGGCATTATTCAACTGGGTAAAGGTGAGTGATTGTCTCTGTCTCATTTGGAGAAGATCCAGTGTTTTAACTCCCACCTATTATCATGAAATATGGACCATGACGGAAAAATTGACATCCTAGATACAAGCGTTTGGAATGTGCTTCCTCTGTATTTTGCCCAAGTTTGCCCTCAGCAATCCAATGAGGAATACCGTTATTCAGCAGGAGCTTAGGGTAGAACTGCTACAGGAATCAGAGTGGTTCCTGGGTGCCTCCCATTGGAGGTTTCCTGGACATGTTTCACTGGAAGGAGAACCCAGGAGATCCCCAGATAGATGGATGGATGGACAGATGGATAAAATAGCCTTTTTTCAGAATCTTATCCTCCTGTTTGTATGGGTTTAGATTCAGTGTTGTATACCAGTATTAATATGAACAGTCTATGGACATTTGACCAGGATTAATCTGTGTGGCAGACCTCAATTTCTTCTGCTTAGTGCTTCTGTCATTTGTATGTCCCTTTCTCATCTTTCTGTCCCTTTTTTATCTTATTGCCCGCAGTTCAGGCCTTGAAGACTAACAGAGCTTTGTTGGAGCTCCATCTCTCCAACAACCAGTTGAACAGCTACCAGGATGCCATGCAGCTTGGAGATCTGCTGCACTACAACAACACTTTGCAGACACTGGAGCTCAGTAACAATGCTTTAGCAGATGCTGGTAAGTTTATCATTTTCGTTAAAGAGCAAAAACCTTGGTCTTTATTACAGTTGAAACCTCACAAGAGGATTTGTGAAAGGCCAGCTACTAAAGTCCAAAGAACAAGCCTGGAGAGATACCGATTAAAAACACAGGAAATACAGGAAATTCATAGGACCAGGAGTGCCACAGGGAGAAATGATATGGAAAACTGAGGGCTGGTTTGGGAGTTTTAACACTTTTAGGAAGTACTAAGATGACCTGCTTGGATGGTGTGGGACCCTCAGATCACTATTCTGATGACACTTAACATTTACAGACAGCACTAAAGTCAAACCTTTCCTAAAACAACCTTAACAAATAATGGTGGTTTTTCAGGGTTGGAGGAGCTGTGTGATGGTCTATCCAAGCAATCAAAAGGTCTAAAGGTCTTGGTCCTGAAGAACAACCACATCACTGAGAGAGGCATGAACCACTTGGCCAAGGCTCTGGTGAGGAGCTCTAACTTCAACAATGTTTTGTCTAGAACATTTGTTAAACTATACATGCTATATGCACTCTTAAAAGTGCCACTCACAAATCAGAGAAAATCCTGTAATCTTAAGTGTATTTTCTTTTCTTTCACTGGTTTGTACCATCAAAGATCAATAATTGTTGGATTTGTAAAAGTATGAAGGACAATCCTTAAGGTTATAGTATCTAGGAAGTGAAAAATGTGTTCGAAATACACACGTCATAACAACATTATTTTGATCCATACTTTATGGTCTTGTTTTTAGTTCTTTTGAAAGAGTCTTTACTTCTACTTTCATTGCCAGTGTTTTTCAACAGATTTTTTTTTAAAGAATCATGAGAAATATGTTTTCAACCTTTTTACCAGAAGACTGTTGTGTCCAATTTATTTAATAGATGGCAGTAACTGGTATGTGGAGAACCTTTAATGTATTGAGACCAAATCAAATGAATCCATTTTATTTTACATTGGGATGCTTTAGTCCTTTGCTTTATAATCAAAGACTATAGAAGTTAGATTTTAGATTAGTTAATATTTTTCCTAAATGTTTATTTTGTTTTAGTACTGGAAAACAAGCTGTAACCTGCCTGCTGAGGAGATCTTTTAATCCAGAGAATCACATTTCTGTTCGCCTACTTGAGCTCTTTGAATAACCTCCGTCTGTCCTGGTTGGTAGCATAAACTGCACCTTCTTGTCTTGTGAGAGACTATTGAGAAGCTTAGAAGGGTAGAAATTACGACTGAGCCATGTGATCTGCAATGTTACCAAAAGAAGAGCAGTTTGATGAGAAATAGATGTGGCCTTCCACTTCTCAGAGGAAGCCATAATGATCATAATTAGACCTTGCTGCTCATGTGGATTATGATGGAGGAGGATGAGGAGGGTGGTATTTGACTCATCTGCTGTTTTTTAGGTCTTGTTAATGATGTCCAGATTTTCTTTGTTCTTCCAGTATTTGGGGTGATTGTGTTACACAGAGCTCTTGTTGTTTTCTAGCTTAAAGTCAGCATGTCATGTGTGAAAACATACTGTGTTTTTGGTTCTTTCACACTCCCCGCTTCCCCTTAAACTTCTCACTCTAACCCCCACGGGGTTTACGTTTGACAGCTTTCAACCACGCACTCGCCTCTTTAATTGTCTGCCATTATCCCTCGTGCATATCCATCCGGGATGCTCTCCCTGCTCCTCGCCATGCGTCGGATGTGGAGGCTCTTCTGTGTGCCTCAACTTGGTGAGGAAAAAGGACTGAGAAGGGGGGGGGGGGGGGTCTGAAGCGTGTTTATTGTGACGGTGGTGCAAATTAACTCCAAAGAAGATGCTCTCCAGGTCTGTCAGTTGCCTGCCTGCTTGTTTCCACCCCCGTGCTCCGTCTCTTTTCAGAGCAGTGACCAGAGGAGGGTGGCGAGGCGACGGGATGCAGCCAGGAGTGGGCGTCGCGTTCCTCTTCAGGCAACGTGGACCCCTCGTGCACCAAACACCCCCAGCTTCATGCATCAGCTAATCAACCTTCAATGCTAATGCGACTCTGGAGAGAGAAAACAGAAGTTCTTAGTGTTTAACATGAGAGGGAATATTTTTAAAAGGAATAATATTCACAGCTGAATAGTGGAAATCCAAACTTTTCAGCCTCTCCAAACTGACATACTCTTGACTCTGACACAGAAAACAATTGAATCCTTATATGTCCTGTTTCTGCAGCCAGGTCTGAAGGTCCTGGAGGTCTTGGATTTAGGGAAGAATCACCTGGGGAATGAGGGCATACAGGTGATCAGGGAGCCACTGATGGTGAACAGTTCAATGCTACATCTCGGCCTTGCCCAAACCAACATCACCTGTGAAGGTACAGCAACACTGGCATTGGTCAATAACTTCTAATCATGTACACTCTCTTAGACTAACACATATTCCCAGTATTTTTTGGGAGTTTTCAGTCCTACTGCTGCTAACAGTATCTTAAGGATACATTTGTTGTACTAGTAGTTTCTGAAGGTGTGGCATCTGTCCCTCCATGTAAAGGTGCTGTGGCATTGGCTGAGTTCCTTGCTGAGAGTCATCTCATTCAGAGGCTGGACCTCCATCAGAACCAAGTGAAACTCGGAGGCTTGATGGCTCTCAGTCTGGCTCTGAGGATTAACTGCTCTCTGGCTCATCTGGATGTGGACCCCATACCTCCACAAGAGCTGGTAGGTGGGTCCTTGTGGTCTGACTCAGAATTTCCCTCTTCAGTTCACTGACATAGATTCAGGATTCTTCAGAATGTCAGTTATTCCAGTCAGGAAGTTCTCAGCAGTCCAGTTTATAATTCTCTCCAGAAGTGAAATCTAATTTAATTTTATCATTCCATTATTAAACTGAGTATGAATATTTGTTAATCCGTGCTCTACCACTTATCTGAGACGATGTTCAGGGAATAACAGCTTCTCCCTACTTTTTTTTAAAGCTATGCGTCATTAACACTACAAGACACTGGAACTCCTTCAGCTGAGTAGCAACTCATTCCCAACAAAAAAATGGCAAGCTATTCTCCTCTGGTCTAGGGGCCTATACTCAGACTTGGAGTTACTACTCATTAGACCAGGTGCCTACCATTCAGCTTTAAAGCACTCCAGTGCCTGCTTGAGGTCCTTTCCTGATACAGTCTGCCAGACTGTATCATTTGCAAAAAAAAGATAAGAAATCTAAAGCTACATCAAAGTAAAGACTTACTGAACTTTGTCTGCATTTCTGTTCTTAAAATTTTGAAACAGGATGGGTGACAAAGAGAAACCCTGTTTTAGAACAAGTTTGTCTTAATACCAGCAATGTGAACAAAGCTGCCCCTTCTTTTCTACAATGACCAAAGGTCCTCAAACACTACTTTAGAGTAGAAATGGTCCTAAGCTGTACCTCAGTCAATTAAACACATCAGGACTGTTTTGGGGAAACAGTCAAGCATCCACACAAGGATAGAAAGTCAACAGTTTGAAACCAGATCCATTCAGTTTGTGACTATTAGTCTTCTCTCCTGTGCCCTTTTCCCTGAAAGATTGTGAAATGTTGGGCTTACAAACTGCTCCAGTTCATATTGAATAAAGGTAAAGGTCAGGAAGACAAAAAAAAACCAAAAAGTTTTTGTTATTTCCATGTTTTGCAATTTAACTGATTGTCTTCATAAGGTATAATGTGAATTTTTAGTGATCATACACCAATAAAAGCATAAAAACCAGTCATTTAGTTTGGGGAAAGTTGTGATTACCAGTCTCTATCTTCCAGCTCTCCAGTGGTTTAGGGTGTTTTTTGTTTTCAGATTTGTCTCTTGTAGATTCGAAGTTTGTGATGTTATGCATTTTTTGTCTCCACCTTTCCATGGCTACAGAGGCCTGAGGAAAACGATGCCATAACTTTAATACATGCCCCTGCTGGATTCAGTAAATAATTACCCACACTTGCCATCTGTTTGTCATGATTCTATCTCTGCTAACTTATTTGCATATTAAAGCATTAATTAAAATCTCGAAGGAAGGGGATGCTTACTTTAAAATTAACTCTGAAGGCAATCCGTGCACAGCTTCCAGAGTAGTTTTATTTTTGTTTGCAGAGGTTTACTGTTTGTCTGCGTGTTGTTTACACGATTAAGTCTGATTTTTATGAAACGCCTCCTCTGGCTAAAGTCAGGCAAAAAGATGTGCCAGATTCTGGAGGATGTTTCAGTGAATGTGTGTCATTAAAGCTGGGATTTCTTCATCTTATTCCTCAGTTTCTTTCCTCCCCTAAAGCTGCCGAGAGATATGATTAGCATTCCCGCCGTTGTTGGGAGCTTGTGTGGCCGGGCATTTTAAGGGAGTTGTAATAAGGGAATTTTTTAAGCCGTGGCAGGTTCTGGAGCCACACAGATGGGATTTGTCTTGCCGTGGCCTATCCAGGTGGGAGGAGTGACGATCGTATTAAAAACCAAATCTTTCCATCAGAAAGCAGCGGGTGGCCAGATCAAGTGTTCCCGCTCATTCACATTCCCCAGGCCGCAGAGGAATACGTGGAAATTCGGGAAAATAAGTGATGGAGGGGGTTATGGCACTTGCTGATGTGCGTTGTGTGTGTTCCGCCGTGTGTGGTTTCACGGGGAAGTGTGCGTGTCTGTGTGCGTGTGTGTGTGGGGTGGGGGGTGGGGGTGGGATTGGGAATGCGCATATTTAGGGAGCGAGAGAAGAAGGTAGAAGGAGGAGAGGAAATATGGGTCCTCTCGTCTTTGTTTACAAGAGTCGGAGTTTTCATGTCTGTTGCCACACTGCTCCATTTGATCAGTGGCCTGTTTGCTGTTAATTATTAATTATTTACCCTTTTAAAATATTCATGCTCCCTGGCCCTGGTGTAAAGCAGCCTTTTCTGAGGGGCATCTTCTCTCTGTAGCCACTGCAACGGGGAGCTGTGTATACATCCTTATCAGGGGAACCAGCTAATGAAGTGAAGTTCCTCTGCCCGACACGCTCTTAATCACACATTGGACAACGGAGCCTCAGTGCTTATTTGATGCCTAAATATTTGCCTTTGGATTTGTCCAACACAGATGTCCTGTTAGGAGAAGAGTTAAGTGATAAGACAGGAGAGTGTCCTCTTTTGAATGTCGCATGTAAGAGAGGTGAATAATGTTGTCTGTGGAATAATTATTGCAGCAAATTGCGTGTGTATTTTCAGTAACTCCTTGGTTTCAGTGTATAGAAAAAAACATGTATCTTCTATGACAAAAAGTTTGTTTTGTGCTGAAATAGATTTTTATTATTTTACTGTAAAACTTTTCAGGGCAGAATAAAATCCCATTTCCTTACAGATCCCTAATAATGACAAACTCAGATAACCAACCACACAAGCCCACTCCTTTTTGTAGCCCCTTCATGTATTATGGATTATGTGGCCACTTTTACCCAGTATGAAGGATTTTGGTTCACTCTGTTTTCCAACATAGCTTTAGTTCTCTAAGAGTTTTCAGACATTCCTTTCTTCACGGCTCTCCTAATTTCCCACAAAACATTTCAAATAGATCGAGGTCTGTACTGGGCAATTGTAATTTCTTGAAATAGAATCGATTATTTTGATTATTAAATTTGTATTTGTCTGACACCAAAAGGTTACAGAAATTCATCTTCAACAAGGCTCCACATCATCTTTACACACAAAAGACAAAAGACCTAAGACCACATATAGCTGAACTAAAATCACATACACTGATTCTATCTTTTTTTAGCCATTAGCTGCTAGGTTTGCTATCGTTGTCCTGTTCGTAGCTCAGTTTAGGGCTAGGTTTCAGTCATCAGAGAGATGGCCTCATATTTGTCTCTAGAATACTTAAATTCAGTTTATTTTTATAGCGGCAATTGATAACAGATGTTATCTTAAGGCACTTTTTCAAGAAAAGCCGTTTCAATTAAATTCTACATACGTTTCAATCAGTTTAAAAGTTTTCTATTTACTCTGGTTTGCAGAGAAGTTTATGGTCAACTCAATGACTGCAGAAAGTACAGGTCATATGGCTGCAAAATAAGCCCAAATTATCTGCCCTCCACCACTGTGCTTGACAATTTGTATATAGTTGATATGCTGTCTCCAAAATTTAAACTTTGCATTGTGGCCAAACATCTTTAACATGGTCTTATCTACCCAAAGGACATTTTTCCAGAAGTCCTCCAGCTCATTAAGATGCAACTTTGCCAACTGAGGAGACACTGCTTTATTCTTTCAGATAGAAGAAACTCCTCCTTCAGTTATTCCAGACAAGTCATACCTGCTCAGTCATTTCCCAATTATCCTGTCATCAGCTTTAAAATTTGACATGCTTCATTTTATTGTTTACATGTCCTGTTGCAGCATTGCAGACATACTGTATGTATAATCTGAATGCCTTGATGTGCCAGGGCAGGTTTGCACTACAAAAAGGATATCTAGAGATGGTTTTGACTGCTTTAATTACTTTATTAAATCAGGGTTGTATCTGACATGGAAGTAGACAGGTTGCATAAAAAAACCTTGAACTTGTGTTTTGATGTCCTTCAACCTTTTGGATCATTTGTATTGGTGCGTGAATGTGAACTTGTGTGTGTGTGATATTTGTCACCTGGAATTGAATAATGGTGGGAGGAGTCGTAACCTCGAAGTACTCAGCACCCAAGAGCAACAAGGGGCAGGTAGCCTCGGGTCCCTGAGGTCGCAGTAGCCCCAGAAAAATAGACACCAGACAAACACATAGAGCAGCCCTATGCCAGACATGGAGGAAGGCAATCAGCAAAGCACAGGTGCCACCGCACTCTGGCCAGAGAGGCACGGGGAGAGATACAGGATACTGAACCCACTTACCCAACCCCACTACCATTTTCTCCAGTGCAGGGCAAGCTTGCAACATGGCCAACTGCAGGAGGAGCCAGACATTGCAATCAAGAGAAGCCGGGACTGAGAAAGACCAAGGGGAGGAGCGCACCATGCCATCTCGCCCAATTGGACAGCCCCACAGAGGTCAAGGAAGCGGCACCCCAACTAGGACCAAGCTTAGTCCTCCGATGCGCCTACCAGGCCTTTGACATGCCCATGAACTATAGGCCTTCACCCTGGAACCCACCAGGCTGTAACAAGACCCAACCCCCAACAGAAACACTATCACATCGTGTTTATTTTTTAAGTGTTTAATCTCTCTGAGCATTGCTTGGTCTGACTTTAGGGAGAATTTGTTATACGTCAACTTCTTGAAATATTGGCAGCTGTCTTAAACATTCTCCACTTGTAAATCATCTTTCTTCAGTTTTTTAAAATACATTTCATGGTGAAATATTGGCCATATTCACTTTTGAACTTAGCTCAGCTCAGTGTAACTTTTGTGGCCTGTTCGGCATGATGTCTGAGAGCAGTGTTGTGTTTTTGCTGAAAGCTCACTTTGAGGAGAATAGAGTGCACAGTGCTCTGTTTAAGGAAGCATGGATTCATGTAGTAAGCACGACATGAAACAGAAGGGTCTCTGGGTATGTTTTTGGGCTCTTGCCCTGTCCCAGTAGGGCGGCTAGGTGACGGGACAGCCCGACCATGCATGTAGCATGTATTATGATGATTTTGCTGCTCAGGGGAGTCAACAGCAACCACGCAGAACAAGTCTCACAGCAAAGCCTTGGAGGGTGGCAACAAAGCGGGCTCCAAGCAGATGGATGGATCTGAAATCAAACTGTTCCCAGGTCTGCACTAAAACTTCTGTACACAACAAGGCTCACAGGACTCAGTCACCTTGATGAAGCAACTTCTTATTTTACCAGATGAATCAATTAAAAACATCATTAAATACACAGGTTAACAAAGCTAATGCAGTTATTTATTTAGACAGCTATAAGTGAGATATGATATGAGACTGAATATAGTATACTCAAGTATAAGTATAAGAAGTCTATTTAAGTGCCTGATAAAACAAACTAATAGAAAGAAAACTCCTCAGCTTTTAAATTATATCAAATAACGACAGTTTGCAGATATATTCTCCAGTTCAGAATAGAAAAAAAAAGATCTGATCTGCATCTTTCCAACATCTTTAAATTCAAATAATACTTATTTTGCTTTCATAGAAGGTAAAAGTTATCTCAAATAAAAAATGCACAAATTATTATTAGAAGTTATAAAACCATTTATTACCAAACTGAGACTGAACTTTAGGTCTCTAAAAAGGGTCACTTTATAAAATAAACCATCCAATTCATACGTGTCCCCAGAAAATATACCTGGAAGGAAAATGCATTAATAAATGCATTAATTTATAGAATGTACAACTAACCCATATTATTCATTTTATAGCTTTCATTGGCCATCACTAATGCCTTTCCACCTTGAAACTGTGCTTAAACTCTTCCTCATGCTCCAGACAGCAAACTGTCAAAACCCATGGTGGTCATGCTGATGATGAGGAGTTAAACAATGCATCTGATTAGCAACAACTTGCTCCTTCTTTTGCTCTTAAAGCTGCAAGCCTGTCTATTTTTTTAATGACTGTATTTTACTCTGAGTTATGTGAATTGATATCATTGAGTTTTAACAAATAAGTTATACTATTAATATGTTTTAAAATAAGTAAGAAATAAATCAGCTCAACCCTAAAATAGCCCTAACCCAATGCTGAACCTTGTGGAACCCCACATTACTAATTTTTCCTCAAGTTTTTCCTCAAAAACCTTCAAACAGCTTTTTTCCATGTTTTCTTTTCACATTTTTAAAGAAGCTATGAATAACACTTCACAGCAAGGTAATCTTTTTTGCAAATTATATGCTTTTATAGTAGAGATACTTATCTTTTTTTTCTTAGCTAATTAAGATGGTCTCCAGATAATTCATGTTTCCTAAAAAATAAGTCTTATTACAATTATACCTTCAAGTACCTTAGGGAACTATTAATGCTCTTCTAGTAATTTCGTCCAATGTTTTAAAAGAATGTTTTGCCATGTATCACATGTGTACCTTGAATAAAGCTGACAATAAGCCAATATTAGCAGTTGTTAAAGGAAATGCAGAGGAATAGACCAAAAATAGACCAAAAATGTATCCATCTGCTGTGGATGTAAATGGCCAAATCCAGTGAGGGCAAACATGCAAACCTATCCATGAATTTCAGTTTGTTTGGGCTGCATATCTGAGGGATACCAGTGCAGCATTGTTTTGTGATGTTATCCAACATCTGGGATCAGAGTGACTTTTCCTCTTGATGCCTCTGAAAGGGACAAATCTGGATGAGTCTCTCCAGCAGGCAACAGTGGTTTGGGGGTGGAATAGCTGAAGGGTAGGTGGGTGGGTGGTTGGGGGGTTGGTGATCCCCTGTTTCTTTGCAAACACAACAACAACAACTGCAGCAACACACTCGTCGCTGCGCTCCTGATGTATTTTCAGGCAAAAACAGGCATATTTGCCAGCTGTGTAATTTACTGCGGCTCTCATTTGCATATTAAAGCTTTAATTAGCCCCTCTGAGCGCGAGCGTGTCTCTGTGTGTGCGTGTATGTTAGGTTGGGGTACGGCATTGGGGGTATAATCACTTCAATGTGCAGTCAAGAGAAGTGTGAGATGGGTTTGGATCAGGGCTTGGTTCGAGTCCTGGGGTAAGTGGAGCTGCTTCCTGCTCCGGTTCTGATCGACCACCCGAATAACTGTCATTTCCAAGCACTCCAGAATTATGTGACCTGTCTATTCTGAAAATAAATCTAAAATGTAATCTCCAATTGAGAAGGAGCTGACCTCTGGTTTACTTCATGAACTTGATGACATCTGCAGTTACTTTACTGGAGCTGCCATCATCAGTAGCATAGACACACTGAAAAAGTGAAATGAAAGGACTGATTCCTGTGTCTGCCATTACCTCGCTTCAGCAGTGAACAAACACAGGATACTGGAAGTCCGGATTGTGTCTCCGAAATGCTGTTTTACACAAGATGAGATTACATACTTTAGTATTTTATGCCACACTGAAAAAAGGGAAAGTTGAAATTTATCCCAGTTAATATGTCATGTTTTTTTTTTTTTTAGTTTTTGTGGCCATAGTGACCTTTAGTGGATAGTGTGTAGAAACAGGAGAGAGGTGGGGGGAGAAACATTTGGCAAATGTCCGCAGGGAGGAATCAAACCCCCAGACAACCGCGGCGAGGACTGAGGCCTCTGAACATGGGGTGCCCTTCTCAACCACTTCCATATAGTTCCCAGGATTTTAGAAACTAGTCTTTAGTGCTTTCTCTGCAGCCGGGTTGCACTCATACAGTAAATTTGACTGGATACTTTTTACTAATGTGTTGTTTTTTAATACTTTCTCTGATTTGACTGATTAAGTTTTTCATTTCATTCAGCAACTTTTCTGTAATACTTTTTGCGTTACATTTTTGCAGAGCCACACAGTAGTTTTCTGCAAAGGAGACTTTTCTCAGTGGTCATAGTCTAGTAAGTACACATTTCCCACTAAGACATGCAACACGCTCACTCAAACAACTTGGCATAATGACCAAAACACTGAAAGTTCTTCAATTGATATGGGTCTCCTCTGCATAAGAGTATGTATATAAGCTGAGCAGAAGTGGGGGTATCGGATCGCATCGGCTTCCAGCGGGCATGTCCTGAGGCGCCACGCTCAAACAGTCACCCATCAGCAGCTGGCAGCCTCTCATCTGACTACCATGAAGGCCCATGCATGTCTATCTCTTTCCCTCCCTTCATCCAAAAGCCACATCCCTTTCACTTGTGAATGGCGGGCTGACTGCAGAAATTGCCCCTGTCCACTATGTGTGCTGAATATTTAAATATGAATACAAAATATATTGGCAAGATTTCAACCACCTTCAAAAAGTGAGAGCCCCTGTATCTCTCTGAGCATGCAATCCGAATATTCCAAGCGCTCTGTGCTCTCCTGAATCGATCATCCCGTCGCTGTATGGAGAGATGTCAGGAGACAGAGTGTTGAATGATCTTCTCCGGTTGGCCACCAGAGTCAGTGACTGAAAGTAGAGCTCGGAGGAAGATAAGCAAGGGCTTCTTCAGTTTGAAGTTCAGGAAGAAACTGAGTTTCAAACCTTTTACTTTATCTTCTGTCATACTCCTCCTGAATGAAGTTCGATAGTGATAATTACAGTTTAGCATCAAGAAACAGTAAGTATAATATGTTCTATGCTGGGCTTTTGTTTACAAAATTAATAAAAGCAGCCTCATGTCTTTCTCCAAAAGTGCGCTGTTGCCAGGGCTTGGCAAAGTTTGCCATCAGGCTGTTGTGGATGTAGAATCCAGAAGCTTAATGCGTATTTTATTTAACCAAATTTGAAGTCTGTTGATGAGGTGATAATTCAGGAATTGGAAATCAAAGCTGATGACTGTTTCTCAATCTATTTTTATAACTCTTTCAGTGGCATTTCAGTAATCAGTTCTGAACTTGGTAATTAGGCTTGTGTAGGCATACCGAGCACTCAAAGTACTCTACACTTCAGCCATAGTCACCCAGTCTAATGCACAATCATGCCTAAATCCATACACCAAGTGGCAAGGGAAGAAGCTGGAAGCTGACCGCCTACTTCCAACTGCAACAAGGCTACTCAGCCATACTTACCCCAAACTTAGAACCAATTCTGTTTCAGACCTGGGTACAAGCTCAGATATTTGTATTTCCTGAGACATTTTATGATTTTTGTTTTGAAATCAGATTGGTACAATAACTCATAAAATATTTATTATCACATAATGACATTTCTACATAATTTTGAAACACAACCAAGAGATTTAATAGGGTGATTGTAAATTAGATTAATCTTACTAAGTTATTGATTTGCACAGATAACATGAAAAATGACGCACTCAAAGAAATAGAATAGAATAGAATAGAATAGAATAGAATAATCCTTTATTGTCCCACAAAGGGGAAATTCGGCTTTAACACCAGCAAATTGACAGATAATGGGAGCATTCACGATCACACGGGAATGGTAGAAAAATAATAAAAAATTAAGAATTATATATGTAAACTAAGGAGAAAAAAAATTACAAAAGCCAAAGTATAATGCAGTTATTTAAAATAAAGTGGCAAACTCAGATTAGAATGTGCAACTGAGTAGGATAATTTAACAAACTGTGAATAGTTACAGAATGTGCATGAGTAATTGTGCAATAGAAAGTAAAAAAATTAATGTATTATTTACAAGTAGTTAACAGAATAGAAACTGAGAAAAACAGATAGCAGCCAGAGAAATGTTAGTTAAATGAGTAAAATAGTGCAAGTTACAGGAGTGATGTAGATATTGATTTTGTTGGGAGCTGTTCTGGTTGTAAAATTACAACCTGGAGGGAGGAAAGGCCTGGGAAAACGCTCCTTTGTGCACCTAGGAGTCTGTCGCTGACGGAGCCCTGCATCTCAGCAACATCTTCATGCATGAGGTGGGAGACTCTGTCCATCAGTGATGTTATTTTGGCCAGAGTCCTTCTGTCTCCCACCACCTGCACTAGATCTATGGGGCATCTTGGAACAGAGCTGGCCTTTTTTAATTGAGCTTATCCAACCTCTTCCTCTCAGCTTGATAAACTGCTGCTCCAACATACAACACCATAAACGATGGCTAATGCCACTACAGAGTCAAATAAGGTATTTAGGAGCGCTCCCTGGACTCCAAAAGACCTCAGCCTACTCAGCAGTTACAGTCTGGTCTGACCCTTCCTGTAAAGAGCATCAGTGTTGTGGCTCCAGTCCAGTTTATTGTTCAGGTGAACACCCAGGTACTCGAAAGAGTCCACTATCTCAATGTCCACTCCCTGGATGTTCACCGGTGTCAGTGTGGTGGGTCTGCGCCTGTGGAAGTCCACCATCAACTCTTTGGTTTTCCCTGCGTTGATCAGCAGGTGGTTCTGCTGGCACTAGTTCACAAAGACCAGAGTCCACTGTCTGTACTCTGAGTCATCCTCACCTGTAATGAGGCCGACTATGGCAGAGTCATCAGAAAACTTCTGAAGGTGGCAGCGTGGGGAGTTGATGGAGAAGTCTGCAGTGTAGAGGGTGAAGAGGAACGGTACAGTTCCCTGTGGGGTCCCCGTACTGCAGACCAGGCTGTCGGAGACACACATACTGTGGGCATCCTGTGTGTCCACTGGGACATGTGGTGGTCCACTCTTTAGAGCTCCAGCTTGTCCCTCCTGGCTGAATGGTGTTGAAAACACTGGAGAAATTAAAGAACATGATCCTCACAGTGCTCCCAGGCTTCCCCAGGTAAGTCAGAGCTCAGTGCAGGAGGTAGATGATGGCGTCATCCACCCCGACGCCAGGCTGGTAGGCAAACTGCAGAGGATCCAATGAAGATCTCACGAGGAGGCGAAGATGGTTGAGAACCAAACTCCCGAGGGTCTTCATCAGATTCAAGGTCAGGGCCACCGGCCTGTAGTTGCTGAGGTCATTCGGATGTGGAGTCTTTGGGACCGGTACCACACAGGAGGTCTTCCACATCGTTGGTACTTTCCCCAGCTTCAGACTCAGGTTGGATAGATATCCCAGGATGCCACACAGTTCTTCTGCGCACCACCTCAGGCTCCTGGAACTGAAACCCAGAATACATGAGGGGAAGGGTATGTTGGAGGTGACCTTAAACTGATGTTGGAGTGGAAAATCAGACTGGTTCAGAGGTTGTACTGGATCTGAACTGGCTGGAGCTCCAGTCCAGAATCCATATCTGATATAGGTAACAAATTTATGATTCTCAAGCCGTCTTCCACTAAAGTTCCGTGTTTTGTCATTTCAACAGCCTACTTTTGAAGAATAAAATGAAAAAGAAGGTGGATTGGATAGGTTTAACTCTGGAATAATATGCAGAGCTTCAAAGCTTCAGAGAACGTACTGGTGTTTCTGCTGTGGAGATGTTAAACAATGGTTAAGCCACATGTTGGTGTTAATCAGCAGATGGTCAGTGTGTTGCTGACCATATTTGTGTTGCTAAAGTCGTCCTGCCGGACCTAAGACATATCTTTCCTTGTGAATATATCTAATGCAGTAGACCAAATAAGTACAGCAAGAAATTTTCTGAAACCTCCTGCACCATGCAGGACAACCGACCATGCTGTCTCACAACATCTCAGCCACCTTCCCCCTCCTCAAACCACAGCCTGGACTGGGCACCATGGAGAGGAGATAATTGGATTTGTTGTCACTTTCACTGGCTGGCAGGCTGGATCTGTCTGCTCAGCTTAGTGATGAAGACATCAGCGTGACAGGAACCCTGGGACAGGATCAGCTGGAGACCTGGACACAGCCAATAAATCTGTGGTCATGCCACGGCCATGACGCCATGACCGCAGCCAGCTGTTACCTCTGCCACCTCCCCTTTGGTGCCGGTGCCCAATCCCCAGCTTGGGGAGTGGGCAGCCTTATTAAAGCAGATGCCAGACCCCCTTCACTCTGTTGGAGAGGTCAAGGGGATTCATCCCAAACACTCCTCAGTGCTTCTTGTGGTTCTGGGCAAAATTGGCACCAGACACTAGTGTCCTGGCATTCCCTGTGAAGCGCTGTGTAGTTAGACATCTTATTAAAGCGCTGACAGGAAGCCAGTCAGAGTCAAGCTCAGTAGTTTCAGCTTCATTGCAGCTGTCCCCTGGTTCACCTCAACAGAGCCAATGATTTATGTCTTCACTGTCCTGCAGAAAGAGTCAGCTGATCAATTTATATTAAATAAAACGTTACATAAAAACATGAAAAAACATATAAAAGCAACAATTTTACGTCCTTTGCTATATTTCTCCTCCTCTCCATTCCTACATTTTCAGCTGAAACACATTCCATGAACTGAAGGTGAAGATTTTCCCAGATTGTAATGTACTTATTCCTTCTACTAACACAAAACCTTGTGGTATTAGGAATACCAAGCTATGCAATGTTTCAAGTGTTATTTGTTTGTTATTGTTCTTGCAAACACACCTTAAGTTGTCGAACTTTATGGGATCGTGACATTTCTGGTGTTTAAATGCTCCAACATTCTCTATTGGGAACAGATCAGGACTGCAGGAAGTCCTTCTTCTCCCACAGCCATTATTTTGAAAAGTAGACAGAATGTGGCTTTCCATGAATATAGCCTACTTAGAAAGTATGCAGCCTTTAATTTTTTTCTCACTTTTCCTGTAGGTCATTTAGGATTATCAAAATTATTTCTTGAATGTCAGAATAATGAGAGAGAAAACTTTTTTAAAGATTATTTTTCATCACCTTCTTCAA
Source organism: Valencia hispanica (assembly GCA_963556495.2). NCBI lineage: Eukaryota > Metazoa > Chordata > Actinopteri > Cyprinodontiformes > Valenciidae > Valencia > Valencia hispanica. The sequence continues at coordinate 10,535,495 of OY747720.1, read as the reverse complement.
ATTCAGAATACACTATGATTACTATATCCTTAAAACATTTTGGGAAAGTCAGATGACAATGTCATGGTTTTTTGAGATTGACATTGGTTTGTTAATTCACAAAATCATAAAGTTCCAGAATGAGATGAGTTCTATGTCTCAGAGAGGAGCGTGCTTTGCTGTGAATTGTGCAATTAAATCCCAAAGCAAGAGCAAAAGACCTTGAAGAAGATGCTGGCTGAAGCTGGTAAAAGAGTGGTATTATCCACATTGAATTGAGTTATATATCGACATGGATAGAAAAACCAGATTATAGGTTTCAAGACCTTCTTTGGGACCATGTCCTGCAGTCTGATAAAACTAAAACTAAAAGGCCTGACCATCGCGTCAAGCAATACAGGTGTTTTGCTGCATGGAGGGATTGGTTGACTTCACAAAATAGATGGCACCATGGGAAAAGAACATTAAGTCGAAACAGTGAAGTCATTGAGTCATTGAGAACACTTTAACACACCATCCAAGAAGTTAAAGTTTTTGCAAAAAAGGTGTTCCAACTCTAAGAAGACTCTAACCATTCGAATTACGGTCCTTAAGCTACTTTATAACTAAAGTAAATCTTTTTCAGCTGTCATTGAAATGCTCTCACCTCATTCCCATAAAACAACTCTGTGCCAAGGTGTGAGTGAGCAAAGTGGCCTATAAATATGACTTGGGTACACCAATTCTGTCTTGAGGGATCAGCCAAAATTTCTGCACACTATTGTGAGAAACCTCTGTAAGAATATCCAAAATGTTTGATCCAAGTCAAACAGTCTAAAAGGCACTTCAGCCAAATACTAAGTAAACTTCTGTAATTATGGATGGACTGGCAACCTGTCCAGGGTGTACCCCGCCTCTCGTGAGATAAATGCAGGAGACAGGCACAAGACCAACCCCCCCCCAAATATCAGCTCTCTGGATGGATGGATGGATGTTATCAAGTAGTCTCCGATTTTTAGCGACACCTCTACATCTTTGTTTTCCTTTTAGTGGAAGAGATTTTCCTTTACCCCAAATGTTTCTTTGCTTCTATTTTTGTTTGCTTGCACCACAGAGAGACCATCAGACATTTTATTTATGTGTCTTTGGAAGCTAAAGAATAAAAAAATATAGATACGAGTGGGCATATAGGATGTTTTAACCCATCTTTACCAAACAGATTGCTCACATGCTGTAGTTGTTGTACAGTTACTGTTTTTGAGATAAAAAGCATTGATGCTCATTTTCAGAGTCAAACAAACTGAAAAACTATCAACATCAACAACATCCAGCAGCCAAAACAAGCAGATTTTTCAAGTGGGGTGGCGGGGCGTTGTGGTGTTGCACTTGTAAAAGTGTGAAGATCAATTAAACAGAGTTAAAAGTGCTATTGGCCGGGGGTCTCTGCAGTGGTCTCCTCAGATAATCAGCAGCCCAGGGCTGTCTGTAATCTCATGGAGGAGTGTTGGCTTTTCCACGCTGCTGCTAAAAACAGGGATTAGAAAGTTACAGCTGATAAACGCTGAGAGCACAGAGGGGATGGGGGGCAGGTGGCATCAGAGTGTCTCTGTTTGGCTTAAAATAGACATGTGACTACAGAAGGTTTGAAATATAGAAATGGCTCTTTGTTTTATGGATAGAAACAATCTGATCCCAAAGATTTCTATCAGCAAACTTCATTTCAACTGACACAATCAGAAAATGTCCACCTGTCCATTTCTTTTAGAAGTAAAGACTGCCATCTGCCCTGCTCCTTTACCTGACATACAGCTCCATAATCGTTTCAGACTGTGGAAATGGCCACTCTTCAGCCACTCAATTTTTAGATGTTCCACTAAGATGGCACCAAACAAAAATGTCAGCATCATTTCCTTAGCCAATGCAGATTTAGGATTCATCACCAAAACCCTGCTTTCATCCATGCATCTTCAGTCCATGTCTGCTTCTCATTTCTGTTTTTGACCATTTAAGTGAAGGTTTTAGTTCGGCATAATTTCCTCCAACCAGTTTCTCATAGTTCAGTCACAAAAGTTGTCTCTTGTTCTACACATTTCCTAGTAGGGGAATGGCATCACTCTGGTTACAGTCGGTTGGCAGGGTGAGTCGGCACAAAGATCTGTTAGTGTGACAAGGGGTGAAGACTGGAGTCTGCAAGTGTGAAAGGGAAAGTGACCCGACCCAACCTCATTTGCAGTCAAACAAACATTTTAAACAATTTTGAGGCGGACGTGGACACAGTCGGGTAGTGTAAATGGATCATCGATTCAATCGCAAACAGTTGTTGCCAAGAGCCAACGGTAGAGCCTGGGACAAGGCAACAACTATGAAAAAACAGTTTGTTTTTCTTTACTTTACTGATAAGAATACAAAATTCTGAAGATATATGCACCAGGCATAATACAAGCTATCAAGTGAAAACATGCAAAAAGCTGGTCAGCAATATAAGAAGGGTTTGATTGCTTTCTGTTGATTATTGAGAAGGGCATAAATAATTTGGCTGACCCTTTTTTATCAATTTTTGGGAGATGCCTGTCTCATTTTTCAATGGAAACATGTTTTGGTTGAATTTAGTATTTTAAACCTAAATCTGCCAGATGTATGCATAACTTTAAGCTTATATAAATTAGTTATGGTCTTGGAACGCCTTGAGATTCCCAGGAGGAGCCAGGGAGTAGCCAATCCCTAGGATGGATGGATGGATAGATGGACAAACCACTGAATCAAAGACTTGTTGGTTCAAGTTTTTTTTTTCAATCTGAATGGTGCCAAAGCCAGAATGTTGAGTCCAAAGCCATCAAAAACAATGCAGCCATGTTTATTCAGTCATTTAGTCTTACTAAGTCAATAAATGCTTGCAGTGGGATATTATTTACAGTATTCTAGAGATCATCTGACAGAAAAATATGACCTCAACATTCAGTGAGAGCACACAGTCAGAACATCCAGAAATCCTCCTCAACATAACACAGAGGGAGATCTCACCATCAAGTAGCATTTGCAGAACACCTGTTCCTCATTGAATAAGGTCACAATAATTCATCCTGTCTACCTGTTTAATAAAAATCTAAAAATAAAAATGTAGCAAGAAATCTAAAATTTTCAACATCTAGTTTAACTTATTATTAAACAAAAATATCTATATTTTTATATCTCCAACTCCAACCTTTGTACAGAGATACAGGTTAATACCTGGATTTATTTAGACTATTAATTGAGCTCTGTCTTTTACATGTATTTATAATAGAAAGAGGTTTTATTTTTTTATTTTTTTAAATACCTTTACCTGTCTTAAGAGTCTATGTTTACATACACTACTCACTGCAAAAACCAGAAAGTACTTGATGTAGGATTTTAAATGTCAGATTATAACATTTTGGAAAGGTTGTTCTATGCTGGGATATCTTAACAGCGATGAAATATTGATTTATCAATAAAGTCAAATATAATCTTTTTGTTCAGCAAATAAAACTCCTAAACTTTGCTTTTCAAACTCAAAATGTTCAACTACAATTCATTTAATTGTTATACTTTCAGAATCCGTTTTTCTTCAATATGAAAAAAAATGCTTTCAATCAAATTTTTTGTCAAATAATTGTTTTTCCAACTTAACAGCTTAGATGAGCCCAAGGTGAATTCCTGTACAAATAAAATTACTACAACCACTTGCACAATATAATCACACTGCATATTTCTCTTCACTCCTGGGAGCAAGAATTTGAATTCCTTAACAGATTTAGCAAAAGATTTCAGCTCCTGTTCTAACTTATGAGTTTGTTTTCCCTTTTCATCATGATGAGGAGGAAGCTGAGCTGCTGCAAGAAAATTAAACAGCCTTCCTTTCTTTCTCTGAACTTTTACAGATCTGGAACTTTAAATCCAAATTGCAACACAAAAATAGAACAATTAACCAAATATAAATAGATCTGTGCAGAATTTCTGCAGTTTTGGATGTTCTGTTTCTTTTTTCTGGTCTTATATGAAATGTTAGTCTTTCTAAAGCCTCAGAGTTATTCTGAGGTATATTCAATTATTATGTTGAAAACCAGATAAGACCTGAAACAACTGGTGCTTATTTTCTGCTGAGATGGACAGAGTAATGCATGTGTTTGCATCGTTGATCTATATCTCATATGTAGAACAAGAGCTCTAGGTCTGGATTTACTGAAATACAAACCTCAAATTTGCAGCTACTCTCTGGTCTTTCTGTAATTTGTCATGTTCGGTTTATGCTGCAAGAAAACTGAAACAAAATCAAGAAATAGGACTTTTCATATGGAGAGTCACTCAATAATCCAGTTCAAACACTCAACAATCAAATTCCACAATGTAATTCAGCTGCTTTGACTTTTTCTGACTGTTTTTCTTTTCACTGACGATCACACAGCTGGATTAATGCATGTGTCTTTGTCTGTTGTTCCCTCTGCATTGTTGAAACTTCAAATATGTTAAATACAAAAAGAGAAGCAAGCAGCTCGGTGTGTCACAGATGAACATAAAAAACATCCACGCACAGACAGAGAGCTGATATTTGGTGTCCAACAGTGGCATCTTCAGTCCAAGGGCTGTAACTGCTGCAGAGGAGCAGCAGAAATGCTGGTAATTGCTGCCACTTATGGAAAGGCAAGGGGTGCATGAATTTGCTCAGAGTGCATGCATTAACATTTACTCAGAGAGAGGTTCAGTTTGCAGCAGAGCAGCTGAGTCTTCTGCACCAACGACATGTTTCAAACATCAGCGAAGACTGAAACATGTTATGCTTGGCACTAAATGTAGTAGATACAGTTTCCAGTTGGAGTTGGGAGGGTTTAAAGTTTTTATGTGAATGTTCACAAAACTTGAATGGATGAAGAGATAAAGACATTTTCATTAATGTAAATTTTGCAATCAGATGGCAGGAAATTCTGATCAGAATATCAATACTTTTGTTGCTTTGATATGGTATAATAGTATGAAACAAAGAGAGGTTGTTCAGTAACTTTGGGGTTCTTTTGAGCTTTCATCTGTTTTTGCTCAATCCCTCTGAAAGGTGGATTTTTTTCAGTTTCAGATTTTCTGATTTTTTTAGTTCAAACCGTATGTTTTCGATATAAATAATAAAAATGATGGCAGAAATTTAAGACAAATTACTTATGTCATTTCAAAGTAGATGCGAGAACAATGATAGTAATGCATCAAGGCATTTCTATGTGATGACACATAGAAATGCACATCCCCAAACTTTTAATGTGAAATGGCTCGATTTGTTTGTGCCTTCCTAGAGGATTTTCTCTGAATGTTTTCAGGGTGAGTGTAAATGTTGTGATTTCAATATTTCTCAGTTTTCAGGTTTTTCTATCAAGTTCTGCCAGGACATGAGATTAGACAGACATTTTTTTTTTTTTTTTATGTGTTAAACTGGGCACATTCACATACATTTTAGACTCACTCTGTTTTCTATTTGAACTCCTTCTGAGTTTTACTTAGATAATTGATTTTTTGGATTCTAATGGTAAGTTTTAAATCTTGTTTTATAATGATTTAGGATCTGCATCTGTTTAACGAATTTGCCAGAAGAAATTAAATATCACATTTGGAGAAATATCATAGTTGTGAAGGCAGTGTGGTGGAAATTAAACTTCTTAAATGAGTCCTAATGATGTGGTCAGAAAGAAATGGGTCCTACTCAGGTCTCCAGTGAATCATCTACCTTCATCTATCTCTCCATATTAAGAGCCTCCTCCTCTTTAACAAACCCTCTGCAAATCCTCAGCGTTTATCAACCTTTTGTTTTCTTCCCCTTTTCTTTTTTTGCAATTGTCCAAACGACTTTGGCCTCGCCTGTGTTACTTTCGTTCTTACATGAGCTGTTTCTGGTTTTTAATCAAACCCTTTTCTTATTAGCAACCAGCTTTTTGCACCTTCCCACAGCCATTTTGATAGTTTATATTTTGTATACTCTGTGCCATCACCCTAATCTTCAGCCAAAAAAGTAATAATTATAGATCGGAATTTCTTGGCTTGTGCATGCTTTCTTATGTGTGCTTGTAAATATGGCTGTGTTTGTCTTCATTTATGTAGGCTGTATACATCCGTTGTCTGGATCCAGTTAAACACATTTATTTAAATGTGTCAGTTGCAGTTGGATCTCGGAAAAATCTGGTTAGTTTTTGGTGTTTTAAAGTTTCCTCATTTACAACAAAACATCATTCAGACTAAGATACAAACCTGCAATTGTTCACACCTGCTGATTGCATTTTATTTGCAGACATCTGTGTGCAAAACACTGCCAGGATAAGCTCAATTACTGTTTTTTTTTCTTTTTTGTAATTTAATTAAATCAGGGTAAAGTTTCAAACTGAAAATTAGTTTTATCCTAAGCCAAAAATAAATTTTATTATTTTAGTCATTGCTTACTAAAAGTGTGAAACTTTTTAAAATTGTGTTCTAATTGCTCTTTTGCACCTCAAAAAACACCTTGACTTTTTTTTTCTTTTGCAAAGAAAATGAAGATAATTTGCCCTAACTGTCCACTTACCTGTAAGTGAAAGATTTTATTTAAAAACTCAGAAAAATAGAATCAAGCATCAAGTGTGTGGATAAAACTCTCGAGTTAATAGACATAAAGATTTAAAGGACATGTTTTGATGATCAGTCTCAACAAAACGATAAAAAAAAATAAAAGAATAAAAGAAAAATACAGAGGATACGCAGCACGCATGGCGCTCTCAACTGCCGTCTGAGGTGTCATTTACATACATTAGCATATAAAGTAATTGGCACAGATGCCAGGAAGCAGCAGCAAACAGATTAATTGTCATCGAGCAGTCGTGGTGACATCGTTAAAAATGAGCTGCTTTTAAGGCTCCAATTATCAGAGAATTTCTAAACTCATCTTTTTTATCATCACCACCCTCTCTCACACACACACACGAACACAGAGAGTATCAGTATCATAAGATTTTGTGGTTGTTTAAAACAGGGCAGCTCTTGTTTGTTATGTGATGATGAGTTCTCAGAGACAGGAAGAAGAATCTGTGCAGGCCGTCCTTTTGCCTCTCGTGTCTTCTCCGCTCTCAGGTTCTGTTTCTGCTGGTTGGTTGTAAGAAAATAATAGCTGTGAGTTTTTTCTCACTTTCAGTTTCCACCGAGAGGAGAGAGGGGAGGGGAATATTAAAGTGTAATCTGTTGATCGAACTCAAACACATCCTCCTTTAAGTTCCTAATTACTCTGACTCTCAGTTTCAAATAGTCGCATAAACTATTAATTTGACTATGAAATACTTTTCTTTTTCTCTTTAAGAAAACAGCAGATATCTCCGTGTGATATATTAATAAAATGAGAACTATTTATGCAGAACAATATAAACCCAGCAAGAGATTGCTTTTAGAACCACCATCAGCTGCAATAACTCCAGTAGTAGCTATCTATACTATAGCTATATTTATCTCTCATGACATCTTGTTGGAGATTTTTTTCTGTCCACTTTTTTTCCAAAGTTTCTTTAGGTCATTGAGATTTGAAAATATTTATTTCTGTGCAACCCCACCAAAGAATTCATCAATCAAGCTGAGATTTGGACTTCGACTTGCCCATTGCAGCTTTCTGTTGTAGATTTGCTGGTGTGTTTGGGATCATTTTCTTGTTCTTTACAGTCTGAGCCAGGTTTCAGCTATCAGACAATGGCCCCAGATTTCACTCTGGAATTCTTTGGTATAACAATAAGTTTATCATTTGTTCAAAGACTGCAAGGTGCAGAGCTTCTGTGGCTGCAGAAGCCTACATGACCAACCCCTCACCACTGTGCTCAACAGTATGAGGAATTTAGGCTCATATGCTGTGATACATTTTTTTTTTCAAATATGATGTTTGTGGTTTAGTCTGACGCCAAAGTGAGTCCTGTTGCCAGACAGAAGATGCTTTGTCATTAATTCCACTCAAACAAACCATACTTGCTCTTTTTACTTTTGTCCAGTCATGAACTTATATTTAACATGCTAAAGTCAGTAGTCTTAGTGTCTTTCTTTGTTTGTTTGTTTTTGTTTTAAAAAAATGAAGTCTTAGTTCCTTGGTGGTCTTAGTGTAGTTTGTTACTGAGGTAGAAGACTGAGTGAAAGATGTTGGGATCTTTCATGTTTTTAATAAAACTTTACAAAAATCCAACCAAAACTTCAGGGAGGTTGTGGGAGAAATTCAGCAGTGTTACAATTTGAGGGTTGTGGTGGTCTGATGTAGCCTGGCAAGGCATCATACATATATATAGATAGATAGTCTGGCCACGACTATTGACAAACTCAATTATAAGGGCGGAATGTATGGTGTTCTTTCAAACTGTCTCTGCATGCAACTGGACAGCGCTAGGACCAATCAGAGCAATGCGATGTAGTCATAGCAACTGAAATCAATCAATGGGGCAGTCCGCCATAAACAGAAGAAGAAGAACGGGGCAGTCATGGTGTCTACATCAATATCAAATCAACAACTTCAGTCGTTTTTGACATGAGACGTGAGAATATCTGGTGTACAACAGACAGTTCTTGAGCACCGCCATCTTTGTTGTTTTGCTCGGTCGCAGCTCTGCCATAATGGTACTAAGCCCGCCAAACGTCTCTCTACAAACATAGAGCGCTGGTATTGGCCTGGAATACACTTAGCCGATCCAATGGTAGACCTGCTGAGGCTACAATGGAGCGTGGCTGGACCAACCTGCAGAGCAAAATGTCTTCTACTGCAACAGTTTGTCTAGATTTCTAGGTTTGGTTTGATGGACTTAACCAGAGGTCTCAGATGTGTTTATTTCTAAAATACAAACTGAATTGAAACAAGACTAGTAAGAATAAATATATGAATAAAAATCTTCAAGGAACATGGATATTCATGCAGGTTTTCTGGATGAAAACAGTCTTGTGTGCAGAAGAAGGACGCCAGAAAACTGACAGAACAACAACCTCCACAGATTAAAATATGTTTCGATTTGGCAAAATTGGTTTATACAACACAGGAACTCGAGGATCTGTGTACATACAGCATCCTAACAGGTTAAAAACAACAAAGAAACTGGTTCATATTTTTAGGTTAAGCATTTAGTTTAAATTGGAAGTAATCATAATTTTTCAGCAGTTTTTCAGTTGTCAGCGATCATACAGTGAGCCACAGTCCTATCCTGACCCTCTGCTTTTGACAACTTTAATGTGTTTAGTCAGTATTGATTTTCTAATTCAGGGCAGCAGAAGGCTGTTGTCTTTATCAGCTGAGGAGCTGAACAAACAAAGTCTGTCAGTGGCACTGAGCCATAGGGAGACTACCCATCTGAGGACTCCTCCCTCCTCTTCTCTGTCTGTAAACAGCTTAGATTCTGGTTCTGTAAACTTAATGCATTGATTGTTCCACCTGCTGACCCAGTGCAATAGATCAACACAGTATGGACACTAGGATGGAGTGTGTCTGGTATCAGGACATCAATTTTGCTTTGCAAAAAGTGTGTCAACTTGTTTTGTCATCAAAAAAAAGAAATGAATACAGATTGAAATCACAGCTGAAACATTGTGATTATATAACGGACAGAACAGTCCGCTCTTTCCTGAAACTTTAATTCGTTTTTCTTTTCCCAAAAACTAACAAGCTCATTTAACAGAAGCTTTTCCCGAATTGTAGCTTCCTTTTATCAGATTAACTGTTTCTTTTCCCCAGAAATTTGTAGGAAATTATAGGTTTCTTTTTTCAAAACACACAGGCTTAATCACTATACATAACAGGGGTACCCAAAGCTACTATCCTGCAACTTTCATGCATCCCTTCTTGTACATACCTAAATCAAATGGTGAATTTCCTCATCAGCCTGTCATTCAGTTCTCTAGTAACGAGGTATTAATTTCATTCAGGTGTGTTGGAGCAGGGCTGCATCTAAAAGTTGCAGGATATTAGTTTTTGGGTACTAAACTTGCTCATCCCTGATTTACAGGATCCTTCCCTCAAACTCGCAGGTTATTTTTCTAGAACTTGGCAGGTTCTGTTTGCCAAAACCTACTGACTTTTTTCCCAGAATTTTCTGGTAACTTACAAATTTATTTCCCTTCAATCTGCAAGTTATTTTCTTCAAAAACTACAGGTTGCCCTATCTGAAACTTACAGGTTACATTTCCAGGAGCTCTCCAAAGACTTGAACTTTCAGGTAACTCTCCAGGAATTGGCAAGTTACTTTCCACTATACCCATATTGCAGTTATATCTTTAAAAATGACCAATCATTTCTGGGAAATCTAACCTTTAGGATCAGAAAAAAGTTACCTGTAAGATAAGGGAAAGCTACCTGCATGTTTGAGATTTGTTATGTGCTGATCTGTCTTCAAGCCCACCATATTTCTTGCTTCTTTATTTAGCCTGTTCTGCCAGATGGACACCCATCAGTACCACCTGGGTAGTAGCCTAAAGCCTATTTAAAGACATTTATGACACTTTTGGATTCAATATTTAAATTGTAATTAAAAGGTGGATGGTGGCTGAGGGACCAAAGCCTGCTGATGGAAATAGGGGCTTTTATTCATCCAGACTCTCATGTGAAGCAACCAAACTTCAAATGAGTTTGGTTGCTTCAAATGCCAACTGCAAACAAGCTTGAAACAGCATTCCATTTATCCATTTATCTTTTGCATACCTGTTTTTATAGCACTTAGCTCAACAAGTAGTGCTCAGTTCTGCTTATCAAGAAAAAATGGGGTGGTAAATCTACGAGCATGCTTTCCCAAAGTGAGGGAACAGATTGATTGAGCCTCTATTCTTATTTTTCCAACTTACACCTGACATTCTCTTTAGAAACTCACTGACAACAAATTAGAAACAATTGAAACAGGACAAGGATGTGAGAAGGAGGAATTGAAACCCGTAGACTAAATACTCTGAGGGAAGATAATAACTGAATGAGGCCAGGTGTGATGATCAGTAATATAGTGCATTTGTTAGAGGGGAACAAACAACCAAAGAAACAACTAAAACCAACGTGATAAAACATGATAAAACACAAAAAATAGTTACATTAAAAATAAATTTGATTTTCAACTGATAGATTCTCTATTACTTCTTGAAAAAATAAAACTTTAGCTGTTCTTCAGAATCCAATCTGTTTGATCCAGAAAGAAGAAAAACATTCATGATCTTTAAATCACATGATTTGTTCGGATATTTCTCTACTCTGTCAGCGTTATATCGAGTCTAGCTGATAACCTCGACGTCTGTTGGGACTCTGAGTGGTTTTGTTAGGAGGAAAAATCACAGACACAGAAACAGACCATGATCTCCAGCCTCAGTGTGTCTTTGTCAGTGAGCCCATCACTGTGTGAGCTCATACAGTGTGTTCCTGGATCTCCTCTGACCTGTTTGGCTGCAGGGCTTGGCATCTCTCTCAGCAGAAGGAGGTGACTGTGAACTCTGACCCCCTCCAACACCTCCACCTACACACACACACACTTACACACACATTAGCACACTATTTTACCGGCAGAAGGTTGTGTCTCTCTTCTCCACATGCCCGCCTCACACCCATCCAGCCTCCCCCTTCTTCCACATCCTCCACCTACCCTCTGCATTGGCAAAGCCTCCTGTGTGTGTGTGTGTGTGTGTGTGTGTGTGTGTGTGTGTGTGTGTGTGTGTGTGTGTGTGTGTGTGTGTGTGTGTGGGCGTGTGTGTGTGAGCGTCAGGTTGGCTGCTGCGTGGTGAGCGTGCCCTCTGTCATTCACGCAGAGCCGCCCTGTCCAACTGTCACTTCCTGACAGGCTGATAATCAATCTCTTTATTAACTGCTCTGCTGCAGACCACCGCCATGGCAGAGATGAGGTGGGGAGGGGTGTGGAGGAAAGGGGGGCGTATTCGGGATAGGCGGGCAGCAGGAGTCAAAGCACTGCTTTGCTCCAGGATGTTGATTTCTGTAAAAAGTGACTCACAACTCTTATTTTGAAAGGCTGAATTGAGATTAGAGACTTTTTCAAATCAGCCTTTTTCCTTTACAAATAAAGTTATGATAAAACACGCTATTGTTAAATATTCCTGATCTGCTCCTCAGATTTAGCTGTTTTTTGTAATCTTTTAACATTGTCTTGATCATTAGTTCTCCAGGTTTACTCAGAGTCTGCTCTGAGGTTTTTTCTTTGTACTTTGGTTGTTTAAGAGTCGTACAAATAGAAACAAACATTAAAATGTAAATTTAAAATGAACAGATAAAAATCATCTTTGATCTTTGATCCATCAGGTTTTTATGAAGTTGGCTTTAGAGCTGAAGAGCATAGAAAGCAAATGCTGCACCTTTTTCTTTTTTTCTGGTCCTGGGAACATTGAGTAGATGAGTATCTCATGGCCTGATGGGTTCGGCTTGTTCATAACTTGCAAGCACAGCTAAAAGATTTTTTAAACATATGAGCAACATTTTAAGGCAGCAGCTCATAGATTTTTGGTCATTAAAAGTTTCCGTCAGAGATAGACAATCGAACGATTTAACATAATCTAGAAGATGCACAGAAAAAATTCTCAGACCTGGAGGACATTTGTTTTAAAGTTTTTCTGGACCTCTCTCTTCATATTAACTTTTTTTTAAACTTACAACCCAATTTATTTCCAACACAACAAATTTAATATACAGTGACATTTGGTGTCGGAGAAATCACATTTCTCTTTGTCTTTAAAAGAAAGTTTTGAGCATGATTACAGATGTGAGCTTGAACCACATATTTGGCATCAGAGACTTAAATCTGGCATTTCAATAAAATTAGATGCTCGTAAATCAGTCAAACTTAATTGAATTCCTTCTCACCAGGATAAGAATAGCATCTAAAGTGGAGAACATGTTCGGCTCAAACTAAACAAATGTTAGCAATCAAGTTAAAACTGGTAAGAACCAGCTGAAGCTCATATTTGGTTGTTTTCATTACCTTGAACATGTTTAAATAACATGAAACACTCTAATACATTTTGGGGAGAGAACAGACATTTCTCTGTCAATTGAACAGACGTGATGTTAAAGGAACAGAGCATCTTCCCTAATGATCTGACTCTTTGCTCCTAAAACGTTCAGCTCGGTTCCAGTGCCTCCATTAAAACTATTAATGACTGTGTTTTTTTATGTGACCACCAGGATGAGTTTCTGATAGAGACTCAGAAGAGGCTTCAGACAGAGATCACCCAGCGCTGCAACGCCAACGCCAGCCGGCTTCAAAGAGAGCCTTCTCAGAGATGAACATAGAACGATGCTTAGGCCTAATACACACACCAGGAATGACAAGGCAGGTGTTTCTCCTCTGATTTAAACAGCTGAATCATATGTGAATATGTGTGAATAATAACGGCACTGAAAGTAATGATAAGCATACAATTTTGGATTTGCAATAAAGACAGAGCTTAGCTCCCTTGTGAAACACTGGCCTCCTTGCTGCTTTCATCCGAACATTTCCGTTCGGCCACCCAGCACTTTCCACAAAGAAAGTCCTTAAATCTTAATCGACTGGAAATGAAAAGAATCCTCCCAATGACACTTCTCTCTTCTGCTTACAAATTCCTGCTTTGTGTTTGTTCTGTGAGGCATTCTGGTTCGTAGAAATGTACCCACATTAAATGTCCATCACGTTAAACTGTAGGGCTCTTAAAAGTCAGCATGAATTGTCCAAAAGTGCTTCAACACAGTTTTGTCTGAAATGTAAAAATCGGTGTTTAGTGCAAAATGTAACATTTTCCATAGACATGTTTTATCTTACATAGAAATGTTTATAGATCTAAAAACTGGTGTATTCAGTTGTACAAGGTCTTAAAATGTTGTTGAAACCTTGGAGCAAGTTATCAAATCAGTAATTTGGAAAGGGATGTAAACGAGAATCATGAAAGATTTTGACAAAGTTTTCACCTGTTTTTTTTTTTTTTTGTTTGCTTGAATGTTCTTCCATTGAACTGGGGTGATTATTTCAAAACATCTCCATATGCCAGTGCCGCAGATCATTCTCCTCATCAGTGCCAGTTTCTATGATATGGCTTATCCTTCCATCAGAGGCCCACTGCAGCACTAAGAAAAAATCATCAAATGCATCAGAAAGTTGCACCCACATGCATTTGTCATTGCTTTCTGCATGTCCAGTCAATAGGGCGTGGGCGTGTCCACCTGTGTTTCATAGTTCTTCTAATTAATCTGGAATGGTTGATATTGTTGTAGCTAAGAATCTGAACAATTTTGCGTGGTCAAACTTCAACTGGAGTTTCCCCACACTGAATAGAGTCTTTAAAATACAAACTAAGATTTATGACGATAGAAAAAATAGTCAATAGACAATAGACATCTTAGTTGGAAGATGAAAACGGGAAAACTGCAGCGTAGATCACTGATTACAGATTCTCAAAGAACAATTTAGATTAATGAAACCTCTGTTCTACAGCAATTTGACCACCAGAGATGCTACCTTTTTCTTACAACTTCTGTTAAACCGCTTATAGAATGGCGCTTAGCGTTTTCTACACGTTTTCAGTTTGTGCAAACATGATGCTGTTGTTAAATTTTACATAAGACATCCCCTATCTTTGATTTACAAATCAAGTACTTCTGCCTTAGACACCAGCAGTATATATCCTCTAAACACCTATATAAGTTAATGTACTCAGGTTGCCTGTGCTACACTTACTGTGGTCTTTAGGCCGCAGAACAGATGAACGACCGAGAGGATCTATGAGCTTCACACCCAAACATGAATACATTCTCACCCTCTCTCCCACATGACACTCTACTGCCCTCCCACACCAGAGTGGGAGGTGTATGTGTGGAATCTTCACCCGTGGCTTCCTCCCAATATCCCTCTCTTCTTGCCAGTCTGACCCCAGAGCTGGTTGCTCAGTCCAAACCCAAGCCCTCCCTGGAGCCTGCGGGACCTGAATCAGATCCAACCTGATCCTGGGACTATATCAGCATCCATGGCAAGACTCCTTCATCATCATGAAGGAATGAAGACTTCCACAAAAAGTTCTTGTGATCACACAAGTTAGAAGGTGCCTGCATTGTTCTGAATTGTTCTATCAATGTGAGACGTGTTAAAACTCTCATGTAAAATAAAAAGTGATCAAACTGTAACTAGAAGGAAACGTTCGACAAGAAGTGACTTTATTCAGTTCCTACAGTATATGTTACTCCGAATCCTTCAACTTTGTTTTTCCTATCTTTCCTGCAGGAAGACAACGTGTTCAGAGGCAAAGCCAATTGATTTGTAAAGAAATTAGTTCTTGTATACATTTGTTTCTTCACAGCTTTATTACAGCCTAATTAAATGTAGCCTATAGTGCACTCTGCTGATCACGCAGCACAGTATTTTATTTATTTAGAATCAGTGAAGGGAAGTGAGACCTATGAATATTTTATGGTGGGGAATATTTCAAAAGTTTCCTTCATATTTTTTTAAACATAACCTATGTGGGTCAGTAAAAATAAAAATCAGAATTTTTGAAAAAACTTCTACTGACTTTCAATTCAATTCTGTTTATTTATATAGCGCCAATTCACAACAAATGTCGTCTCAAGGCACTTAACAAGAAGTCATTTCAATACAGTTATACAAACATTCCAATCAGTTAAAAAGTTTCCTATTTAAGGAATCCCAGCAGATTGCGTCAGTCATTGGCGTGAGGTTGGGCCCTGTGGATGCAGACTTTCCAACCACAGCAATCCTTCAGCAATCCCTCATACTGAGCAAGCATGTAGCGACGGTGGAGAGCAAAAACTCCCCTTTAACAGGAAGAAACCTCCAACAGAACCAGGCTCAGTAGGAGCGGCCATCTGCCACGACCGTCTGGGGGTTTGAGAAGACAGAGCAGAAACACAGAAGGAACAGAAGATCCGATATAAGAGAACTTTCTATGTTACAGAAAGTAAAAAGTTGATAACAGGACACGGTGGCTGTTCAGTTACTGGGAGCATCATCCCAGTCGATGCCCCCCATCCAGCATTGCAGCAAAGCAGGATACCAGACCAGGTATATCTTCCATGGAGAAAAAAAACAACTTCAGATGAAGTTGCCCCAGACACAGCCATACACTTCTGCTTGTTGAAGCAGCTCCTCTGGATGTTTCTAAAGAGGACTCAGGTTATTGTCTAAATTAAAGGGGAAAAGCCATTTGTGTGTACACCTCAAATCCTTGATGTCAGGCCTTATTTTCCTCAAATAGTTAAAGACTACTCGATGATTTGTTGCTGGTTAACTAGTAAGCTGCTAAAATTTAATGTTAAATGTGCACAAGCACTTACCTAAATGGGAAGGCTCAACATGTTCACTATTTGACTGGTGGGAGGAATTATGTCCTTACAGGTTAACTGGTTGGGCTAAAGAAGTGTTAACTTATCCTTGCAGGGTCGCGGTGGCGCTGGTGCCTGTCGCCAGCAGTCATTGAACGAGAGGCGGGGTACATCCTGTTCAGGTAGCCAGTCCATCACATGGCAACATTGAACCACACAAGACAAAAAAACATGCACACACTAGCCTTGATTAGCTAACTTGTTGGGCTACAATGTTAACCAATTAACATGTGTTTGTTAACGACACATATTTCAGCCTGAACTATGTGAGACAAAATGAGAAAAAAAAAATCCAGAAAACCACATGGTCTGATTCCATCCATCCTATGCAGGATTGCAGGGGGGCTGGTGCCCATCTCCAGCAGTCACGGAGCGAGAGGCGGGGTACACCCTGGACAGGTCACCAGTCCATTGCATGGCAACACAGAGACATAGAGGACAAAAAACCATGCACGCACACACTCATACCTAACTAAGGGCAATTTAGAGAAAAAAATTCACCTAACAGTTATGTTTGGACTGTGGGAGGAAGCCGGAAGCAAAATTTCATCTCAATACTTTGTTATTTACCCTTTGTTGGCAATGACAGTGGTCAGACATTTTCTGTAAGTCTTCTCAAGGTTTTCACACACTGTTACTGGTATTTTGGCCCATTCCTCCATGCAGATCTCCTCTAGAGCTGTGATGTTTTGGGGCTGTCGCTGGACAACGCTGACTTTCAACTCCCTCCAAAGATTTTCTGTGGGGTTGAGATCTGGAGACTGGCTAGGCCACTCCAGGACCTTGAAATGCTTCTTATGAAGCCACTCCTTTGTTACGCAGGCAGTGTGTTTGGGATCATTGTCATGCAGAAAGACACATGTTTCATCTTGAATTTCTTGCTGATGAAAAAAAGTTTTCACTCAAAATCTCACGATGGCTCTACTCATTATTTCCTTCACACGGATTAGTCATCCTGGTCCCTTTGCAGAAAAACAGCCCCAAAGCATGATGTTTCTAACCCCATGCTTCATAGTGGGTATGGTGTTCTTTGGATGCAACTCAGCATTCTTTCTCCTCCACACACGACAAGTAGTTTTTACCAAAAAGTTCTATTTTGGTTTCATCTGACCATATGACATTCTCCCAATCCTCTTCTGGATCATCCAAATGCTCTCTAGCAACTGCTTAAGTACTGGCTTAAGCAGAGGGAAACGTTTGGCACTCCAGGATTAGCGGCGTAGTGTGTTACTGATGGTAGCCTTTGTTTCTTTGGTCCCAGCTCTCTGCAGGTCATTCACTAGGTCATTTGTGGTTCTGGGATTTTTGCTCACCATTCTTGTGATCATCATGGGGCGAGATCTTGCGTGGAGTCCCAGATCGAGGGAGATTATCAGTGGTCTTGTATGACTTCCATTTTGTAATAATTGCAGGTGCCAAGTGGAGCCTCTTACAGAAGAAGTTACAGGTCTGTGAGCATGGGCGTAACAACCGCGGGGTACGCGTGG
This sequence comes from Valencia hispanica, assembly GCA_963556495.2. Taxonomy (NCBI): domain Eukaryota; kingdom Metazoa; phylum Chordata; class Actinopteri; order Cyprinodontiformes; family Valenciidae; genus Valencia; species Valencia hispanica. The sequence goes on along the minus strand of OY747720.1, from coordinate 10,517,729 downwards.
GACATGTCCCCCGCACTTCCCGTGTCGGTGCCCTGCGTCCCCCGCACTTTTTTTCAGCCTTTACAGCTGTCTTAACCGTTAATTTGTGGTAACGGATTTTTCCGAGCCCTCTCTGAACGCACCGTAAGCTAACGCAGCTAGTGGGTCATCGTCAAGTTCTGGAGAGAGCAGTGCAGCTCAACATGTCTAACAAGCCAGCCACAGCCAGCGAAAGGCAAAAAACTTTGGACAGTTTCTTCCATACAAGCTGTGTAAGTTGAGTTATGCTTGTTGCGTGCAGATGACATTAGCTTAACGATGTGTTAGATACCGGCAGGTATCATAATTTTCAAAATATATTCGAAATCATATTACTTGGTTACAATAGCACTTACATATTCTCACTGTTATGGGGGGAAACTTCAGAGCAATTTATTTTCAAAGAGATCACAGCCATGTCTCTACTCAAAATGGTTTAAGAACAGCTTTAATTGTAATGTGGGTTTGCGTTTTTAAAACATTCGGGGCAAAAACTGCAAGAATGTTAATTGACAATAGTAATGTTGGTGTTTAGCTAAGCTATGTTACCTTGCTAGTTTATGCTAGTAAGTAGTATAGTATAGTATTAAAATAAGAGTATTTTAATAGGTAGCTCAGGGAGAAAGCCTTGTGACAGGGCAAAAACCAGGCTGCAGAACTGACAGTCAGGCAGAAACAGAAGACAGAAGTTATATAGCAGGAAAACTGACAAAAAATGTCCTTTACTTGCATTAACAATATTGTGATCTGCAGGTAAAACAATGTTTACTTTGTTTTCTTGTGATAAAACCATAGATAAATAACTATTTACCATAACTCAAAAGTAGAGTTCTTAACATGGGACAAACAGAATGTTACAAATAGTTTAGTTAAACAGATAAATTTTTAACTAAAACAACCTTTTTCCAACTGAATATAAACATTTAAAAAATCACAACTTTATATAAACTAGTTTAGTTTCTCAGCTCCTTAACTCCATGATGAAGCTGTACTTCATCATGTCCAAGTATTCATTTGGACCATGCTATCGTTATTATCTCTGTTGTCTAACTCAAAGACAGCAAATGTCTTTTCAAACAACTGGCTGAATATTTCTTTACTAAAACTTGTCTTTGGTTTAAATAACAAAATCACAGTGAGAACTTAAGATATGACTATTTGACTACAAACATGAAATCGACATTTCGGAAGGGCATTTTTTTTGTTATGACTGTATCATTGATTGGCATCCATAATTGAAATCAAAAGACTCTTAGCTTTCTAATGATATAAAATATGTATAAGTTCATTGAAGTTAGAAGTCCGAATTTCAGTGGATTTCAACCAGCAACTGGGCCAGCCCTGAATACGGCCATTGGAACACTAACGGGTAAGCCATCGATCCATCGTCTATGCCACTCGTGGGGTCGTGGGGTTAACTAGACCAGCCCACTCATGTAACAGTGATTAGATGGCTTTTTAACCACTGAGGAAAAGTATTACTGAATGTGAGAGGATGACAAATCACACAATAGGCCACTGACATTTTTTTTTTTCCTCACTTCTGAAATGACGGTTACGCCCTTGTCTGTGAGAGCCAGATATCCTGTTTGTTTGTAGGTGACCAAATACTTATTTTCCACCATCATTTGAAAAGAAACTCTTTAAAAATCAGACCATGTGATTTTCTGGATTTTTCCCCCCTCATTTTGTCTCTCATAACTGAGGTATACCTTTGATGAAAATTACAGGCTCTATCTCATCTTCTTAAGTGGGAGAACTTGCACAATTGGTGGCTGACTAAATAATTTTTTACCCCACTGTTTATATTTAACGAGCATATATAAACTGTTGCCTAGTCAATAGGATAGGTTCCAAATGTTCACTAGTCGACTTACTGTTTCACTAACGTAAATAAAATTGTTAACTAGTGAACAAAAGCTCTTAACTAGTACATTAGAAAGGCTCCAAAAACTCAGTATATGACTAGTTAGACAAATGTTGTCCTTACTAGACACCTTTGATGCTGCACAATTTTTTTAACCCTACTAGTATAGCTAAAGTAGTCAAAGATAAGTAGTGAGGCTAGAAAGGTCACTAGTTGACTAATTTAAGCTATTATACTGTTCTTTTTAACTTGAGAAATAAAAACCTTGCTTGTGTTATAAGTGCAGAACTTTTTATAACAAGTTGGGGTTCTGCACCGAGTGCTTCTAGTAGGAATGTTGGTTCAACTTGTACATCAATATGTTAAAACAGTGTGATTGAAAGTTCAACTAGTCCTAAACTAGGAGAGAAATAGGACATGAAGACGCTGCTCACCTTAAGTGCGGTGAAATGTTTTTGTATGACACAGACTGGAGCTCAGATGTGATCCCAGCATGCAGAAAGAGAATGTGATGTTTTCTTGACAGTCGGATCAGTAATCACTCATCACCATCCGACTTTCTGCCATAACAATCAGACAGGACAGTCATGTAGTTTACTAATGAACAATGTTTGAACGAAACATCCCCTTGACACACCATCCATTCATCGCACACACACAGATATTTGAGCATCCTGCTTTTGCTGGGCTGCTGGAGGTGTTTCCAGCTCTTTGATGGGTTTCTGGCTGCAGTGTTCAGCCACCCTGCTGAATGTGTGGCTGCTTCTCCTTACTCCTCCTCTTTTTCTTTCCCCCTTGTCAACACAATCCTTCCATCCATCCGTCCTGAGGCAGGGGCTCTGCAGGGGCCAATCCGCCCCTCAAAGCGTCCTCTGGGTGCTCACACACTTGTCTTTGGGCAGCAGAGAAGACCTTTGATTTATTACATCCGTTCTCCAAACTCACAGCTTGGCTCTATGTTGTCAGCGGGTTCAAAACTTTACTGTCACATGAAGGGGCAAACTAAACACCAGAAACCAAAAAGTTAATATAGACTTAAAGCAAGGGGACAGTGCTGCAGTATTCTGAAGTCAATACTCACCTGTAGGTTGTTGTTTTTTTATTTTGTGTTACAGATTAAAGCATGTTTGGGATGTTCCAGCTGTTTAATGATGTGCTTTACTGATTATATCTCACACAGAAAAATCAGGCTGACACATTTAGATGTTTTTAGATGTCAGACAATTAAATGCCAATGTCTAATATTAGAAGGTATTTACTAATAAATGATTGTTAAACAGACGTTCAAATAGCTGAAGAAGGAGCAGGATGGAAGAATGAAGACTGTTGTAAAAAGTGATTGAAGGTTGAAAGTGATGGTAAGAAAAATAAAGATAATTTGGGGTTATGATGTCAGGTAATTTTAAATTTGACTGAGGCTTAGCCTTGATCCAAATCATACAGTGTCCATACAACAGTTCGCACACTCTTGTCGAAATTCCTGTTTTCAAAATGTGGACAACTAAGATCATGAAAAAATAATTTCCAAACTTTAATGTGACATACTTTGTCTAATTCAACTGAGAATTAAACATGTTCTTTTAGATAAAGCCAGAATTTATTCTGGGGTTACAAACCATTGTTTTGGTATTGACCTCCCCAAGATGTCTTCTGTATGACAAGCGACTTAGATGCATTTCATTCAACCATTCTTTCACACAAACTGTCCTCAAATCTTGAAAGTTCTGGGGGTCCTTTCGATGTCCTCTGATACTCTTCATGCACTTTGCATAGATTTGGAATTGGATACAAGTTGGTTGGACCATTCTAGTACTTTACTTTCTTTCTCTGAAACCAATAACTTCCTTGCCTGCTTGTTTGGAACCATGGTAGTTTCATCTTCAGATTCTTCAGATCTGCAGACGTAACTTTCGTAATGGTGTATTTATGACGATGTGCAGAACCAGTCTTCCTCCAAACATGGTGTGTATAATATCATGTAATATCCCTGTTTACCTGGCTTGTCCATCTTCTGTAGCACACTTTAAACAAGTCTCAGTATGATTTTTCTTCAGCAGTGTAGTCTTGTGCTGTGAATGTGGACAAAACGATTGCAGTTGAGTGCACTACTTATTGTATTCATTGGAAAAACTGTATGTACTATTTCCAGATTTTTCTAAAACAACAATTTTGATTATTTTTAGACTAGTTTGGTAGGAATCTTACGAGGTACAAATGGCCCAACCTGATTTATCGTAGAATTATATTCTTTCCACTATTGGATTTGGCTCCAACAGTGCTCACTGGAATGTTCAGAAATGCAGCCATAACCATTTCCATTAGCATGTTCAGCAAATGTAAGACCTTTTCCCCCATGAAGGTCTCATTGTTTTACTATTGCCTATAATTTTGGTTTTAATTTGGAGGTAAAATCATAATTTGAGTATTAACACAAGATGAATTTTCTCTTGGAATTTCATTGCAGATACTTTAGAGAAATCCTGATTATGCTAAACAGCCAAAAATATGTGACTCAGAGTATCAGTTTAAACAGCAGGTCTGTCATTCTGAGGGACATTAAACCCTCAACCTGTAAATCAGAGGTAAGCTCAGACGATGGAGCTGACTGCTTTTCTTCCTGTTGGCCTGCTTGTTGGACTAACACCTGGCCACTCATTAACCAGGGACATAACGAGTGAAGAAGAGGAGGGCAGAGATCCCTGCAGACATCTTTTTGCTTAGCCAGCCTTCAGGAAACAGCTGACAAGAGAAGAGGTTAGAGAAGAGGAGAGCTACAGCTTTGTGGTTTAAGTATTTGTCAAGCCCAAAGAATGAGCTGGACAGAGCCTGACTAACAAAAGGCTGTAAAGAGCCCTTCAATGTAAAAAATAAATAAAGTTAACCATCTTTAATGGAAGAAGTGTTTTATCTTTAAAGATTAACGTATGTTATTAATACAGCTGTCTGTGATCATTGATACTGCAGTGGCAGAGTGCATTATGAAGGGATTTTAGAGCTCAGACAAAAGTCATTGGCTGCAACCATTTGAGGTTGTGCAAATCAAACTCACCTGGTTTGGATTTCAGGAAATAAGTCTCTTTATTTGTTAGTTTACAAAAAAATAACCCATGGGTTTAGTCTTAGTTTCATGCCAACAAATGAATCATTAGGTTTACCTTTAATTTACCTCTCTGATAATATTAGATGTTTCTTAAATGTCAAAGGTATGTGAACATATATTATAAAACAACTTATCCACTGAAGAAGCACACGCCATTTTTAAATCATCTTGCAGCCTTTTTGGTACTCGTCAGAAAAAAGAAACCGTAAGACTGACAGATGAATTATTTTTTAACTCAGTTAGAATAGAGTGACTAATAACAGTTTGCCAAGTTAAAGTTGGCATTTGCTTCTTACCAGTGCCAGACTAAAGGGCTATTATCTCTGTGGTCAACTTCCAGCAAGGAAAGTAGCTATAAGCTGTCCTAAAAGTTACTTAAATACAGCATGGGTTTTTTTTGTAGACACTGTGAAACAGAGGTCAAGCATTGTCTCAAAGACAAAAGGTGAGAAAAAGACAATCTAAGTCTGTTTATCAAAAAACAAACATTTTAGAGTTATTCTTGTGTTGTTTTTTTTATCAGTTTTAACCCCCCTCATTTATCCGGGCTTGGGACATGAAAATGTGACCCAAACGACACACTCTAGCCTATTAGAGTTAGGTTAGAGGTAAACAAAGAAAAATATTTTTAATAATTAATTTGTTCCTTCATTTTGATTTGAAGTTTAGTTTCTCTATGTCTGATTTGGTTTTCAACTTTAAGTCCCTTAAAAGTTGAGACAAGTCACAGTAAAATGTAAATGATTTTCATGACTGTAAGCCAGTACTGGATGAGGCACAGGTAGTTTGCAAATGTACAATTGGATACAGAGAGATGAATTTCTACTCCTCTAGCTGCAGCTGGGAGGGACTGCTACACAAGAACTACGCTGTTCATGGATGCTTTGGTACAAATGACTGGAAAATGGCAGCATTTGCTACTAATTGAGAGGAGTATGAATGAAGTAAGGACGTTGCAGGTTTCCACATCATAGTCTCCAAAGGTTTCTCAATGATACCAGAAAAGTTGCTAGATTTCTCAATAGTTGTGGTTTTAGAAAAATAGGCCCTAAGAACAGTGAAAACATCACTAACTGGCTATTTTAGTTTTTAGAGTTTAAATTCCATTTGATTATTTCTAGTTCAAAATCCCCTCCCTGGGCTGCCACCTTATCGTGGTGGAGGGGTTTGAGTGTCCCAATGATCCTAGGAGTTATGTTGTCGGGGGCTTTTGCTCCTGGTAGGGTCACCCAGGGCAATTTGGTTCTAGGTGAGGGATCAGACAAAGTGCAGCCCAAAAGACCCCTATGATGAAAACGACAGATGGACTCAGTGTTCCCTCGCCCGGACGCGGGTCACCGGGGCCCCCCCCTCTGGAGCCAGGCCTGGAGGTGGGGCACGTTGGCGAGCGCCTGGTGGCCGGGCCTTTACCCATGGGGCCCGGTCGGGCTTAGCCCGAAGAGGTAACATGGGCCCCCCTTCCCATGAGCTCACCACCTGGGGGAGGGGCCATAGGGGTCGGGTGCTGTGCAGGATGGGCGGCGGCCAAAGGCAGGGACCTTGGCGGTCCGATCCTCGGCTGCAGAAGCTGGCTCTCGGGACGTGGAACGTCACCTCTCTGGTGGGTAAGGAGCCGGAGCTGGTGTGCGAGGTTGAGAGGTTCCGACTGGACATCGTCGGACTCACCTCGGTGCACGGCTCTGGCTCTGGAACCCGTCTCCTCGAGAGGGGTTGGACTCTCTTCCACTCTGGGGTTGCCCCCGCTGAGAGGCGCCGAGCTGGGGTGGGCATACTTGTTGCCCCCCATCTCGGCGCCTGTACGTTGGGGTTTACCCCGGTGAACGAAAGGGTAGCCTCCCTCCGCCTTCGGGTGGGGGGAAGGGTCCTGACTGTTGTTTGTGCTTACGCGCCAAACAGCAGATTAGATTACCCACCCTTCTTGGAGTCTTTGGAGGGGGTGCTGGAGAGTGCTCCTCCTGGGGACTCCCTTGTTCTGCTGGGGGACTTCAACGCTCACGTGGGCAATGACAGTGAGACCTGGAGGGGTGTGGTTGGGCGGAATGGCCCCCCCGATCTAAACCCGAGTGGTGTCTTGTTATTGGACTTCTGTGCTCGTCATGGATTGTCCATAACGAACACCTTGTTCAAGCATAAAGGTGTCCATATGTGCACTTGGCACCAGGACACCTTAGGCCGCAGCTCAATGATCGACTTGGTTGTCGTCTCATCTGATCTGCGGCCGCATGTTTTGGACACTCGGGTGAAGAGAGGGGCAGAGCTGTCCACTGACCACTACCTGGTGGTGAGTCGGCTCCGATGGTGGGGGAGGACGCCGGACAGACCTGGAAGGCCCAAACGTGTTGTGAGGGTCTGCTGGGAACGTCTGGCAGAGTCTCCTGTCAGAAGGAGCTTTAACTCACACCTCCGGCAGAACTTTGAACACGTCCCGGGGGAGGCGGGGGACATCGAGTCCGAGTGGACCATGTTCCGCGCCTCCATTGCCGAGGCGGCTGACCGAAGCTGTGGCCGCAAGGTGGTCGGTGCCTGTCGCGGCGGCAATCCCCGAACCCGCTGGTGGACACCGGCGGTAAGGGATGCTGTCAGGCTGAAGAAGGAGTCCTACCGGGTCTTTTTGGCTTGTGGGACCCCTGAAGCAGCTGATAGGTACCGACAGGCCAAGCGGGATGCGGCTCGGATGGTTGCTGAGGCAAAAACTCGGGCGTGGGAGGAGTTTGGAGAGACCATGGAAAACGACTTCCGTACGGCTTCGAAGCGATTCTGGTCCACCATCCGGCGTCTCAGGGGGGGAAAGCGGTCTACCACCAACACTGTTTACAGTGGGGATGGTGTGCTGCTGACCTCGACGCGGGACGTTTTGGGTCGGTGGATGGAATACTTCGAAGACCTCCTCAATCCCACCAGCACGCCTTCCAATCTGGAAGCAGGGTTTGGGGACTTGGGGTCGGGCTCTCCAATCTCTGGTGTTGAGGTCACCGAGGTCGTTAAAAAGCTCCTCGGTGGCAAGGCTCCGGGGGTGGATGAGATTCGACCGGAGTTCCTCAAGGCTCTGGATGTTGTGGGGCTGTGTTGGTTAACGCGGCTCTGCAATATTGCGTGGACATCGGGGGCAGTTCCCTTGGATTGGCAGACCAGGGTGGTGGTCCCCCTGTTTAAAAAGGGGGACCACAGGGTGTGTTCCAACTACAGGGGGATCACACTTCTGAGCCTCCCTGGTAAGGTCTATTCAGGGGTTCTGGAGAGGAGGGTCCGACGGATAGTCGAACCTCGGATCCAGGAGGAACAATGCGGTTTTTGTCCTGGCCGTGGAACACTGGACCAGCTATACACCCTCAGCAGGGTCCTGGAGGGTGCGTGGGAGTTCGCCCAACCGGTCTACATGTGTTTTGTGGACTCGGAGAAGGCGTTTGACCGTGTCCCTCGGGGGGCCCTGTGGGGGGTGCTCCGGGAGTATGGGGTACTGGGCCCCTTGATACGGGCTGTGAGGTCCCTGTACGACCGGTGCCAGAGTTTGGTTCGCATTGCCGGCAGTAAGTCGGGCTTGTTTCCAGTGAGAGTTGGACTCCGCCAAGGTTGCCCTTTGTCACCGATCCTGTTCCTAACTTTTATGGACAGGATCTCTAGGCGCAGCCAAGGCGTTGAGGGGATCCGTTTTGGTGGCCTCAGGATCGGGTCTCTGCTTTTTGCAGATGATGTGGTCCTGTTGGCTTCATCGGAGGGTGATCTACAGCTTTCGCTGGAGCTGTTCGCAGCCGAGTGTGAAGCGGCTGGGATGAGAATCAGCACCTCCAAATCCGAGGCCATGGTCTTGAGCCGGAAAAGGGTGGGGTGCCTCCTCCGGGTCGGGGATGGGGTCCTTCCCCAAGTGGAGGAGTTTAAGTATCTGGGGGTCTTGTTCACGAGTGAGGGAAAAATGGAGCGGGAGATGGATAGACGGATTGGTGGGGCATCTGCAGTTATGCGGGCGCTCTACCGGTCTGTCGTGGTGAAGAGAGAGCTGAGCCAAAAGGCGAAGCTCTCGATTTACCGGTCGATCTACGTTCCTACCCTCATCTATGGTCACGAACTCTGGGTGGTGACCGAAAGAACGAGATCACGGATACAAGCGGCTGAAATGAGTTTCCTCCGCAGAGTGTCTGGGCTCTCCCTTAGAGATAGGGTGAGAAGCTCAGTCATCCGGAGGGGGCTCAGAGTAGAGCCGCTGCTTCTCCACATCGAGAGGAGTCAGTTGAGGTGGCTCGGGCATCTGGTCAGGATGCCTCCTGGACGCCTCCCTGGTGAGGTGTTTCAGGCACGTCCCACCGGGAGGAGGCCCAGGGGAAGGCCCAGGACACGCTGGAGGGACTATGTTTCTCGGCTGGCCTGGGAGCGCCTTGGGGTTCCTCCCGAGGAGCTGGAACAAGTGGCTGGGGAGAGGGAAGTCTGGGTCTCTTTGCTTAGGCTGCTGCCCCCGCGACCCGACCCCGGATAAGCGGAAGAAAATGGATGGATGGATGGATAGTTCAAAATATTTAGACTTCAAGATGAACTTTAGAGTTATTAATCCTTTATTCTGAGTAAAAACACAAACAGGCTTTATTTTTTACCTCAACATATGGATGACTCAAAAATAGTCAAATTTGCACCGGGATGTTTGTTGTTGTTTTTTTTCTTTTGATGCTATTTTTTGACAGGAAACTATTTTGAATCAGATGAACAGTATGGCTATTACTGATGGGACCTACTAGTTGTTCTATTCAGCCCTGAACATAGATCTCATACTTATAATAGTAAGTCAAACTGTCTTCAGAATAGTTTTACTTGTAGATGCTTTAATAATTCGGCCTTAGAAAAGGTGAAATGTGTGACAGACAGCAAAGTCTGAATTCCACTGAGCTTAATGACTGACTTGATTTCAAGCTTCTGGAAATCAAACATAGCCTAGGGTAAATATTGGCAGAAAAAGAAAACATTTCTGTGCTCAACAATGGAAGAGACTAAATAAAGTTCAGGAACAAAGCTTCTGTTGCGACTGCAGGCCAACAGTTTCTAAGCAACAAACAAATTTTTTCCTGTACAAGTGTTTATGTAGGTGTCGGAATGTTTTTTATTGGAGTTTCTATCCATGTTGGTGTGTAGGAGATGTCTCCCTGGATTATATATAATTAGGAAACAGTGACCAACGTAAGCGAGGCTGGATTCAGTCCAGGTGCTTCGAAATGGAATGGAGAGTATCTGTTCTGATGGAAAGATCTGGGTTTTCACACATCATGGAAATCTGGAATCACTTTTCCCAGTCTTCTCATTTTGATCTTCTTCTATTGAAAAGTAAATGACCCCTTAGTCTGGTAGCTTTAGCTCAGATAGTCAGGACAAGGATTTGTTGATTCATACACACAGAATACTCTCCATATTCCCACATGATTGGACACACTAAGTGTGCTTTGTCCTGAGAAGAATGTTGTAATACCTGTCCTACTCATATGAGCCAACAAATGATCTGAGACTGACATCTAGTGGTGCAACATCATCCTTAAACCAGGTGGGTTTCAGCCCTCTGAACATGCAGTCATTTTTATTATTATTTTTAATTAAATAAACCTGAAAAGAAATATACCATCAGATCAACTTTGATTAGTGTGAAGAATTGCAATGTGAAAAATAAGATTTAATGTTTAAATATGTTTGAGATTCTTACTTGTTTGGATGGTTCGAGATCAAATGGAAGAAATTGAGGCTAAATGTTTATACTCACAAAGTAGCTCAAGAAGTAATCATGTATATAAAGATAAGCTGGCTCGCCTTACTGGACACAGAATAAATGGGGTCAATTCAAACATTAAATTTGTCTTTCTGAATTATTTAACCATGCAAATTCCGCAATACATTTTTTAAAAACACATACCCAAATTAAAATTGAACCCGTTATTAAACTCTTTTGTGTAGAGACATGGCTGGGGTCTCTTTGGAAACAAAACACTCTGAAATTTCCCAGAACAGTGATAATATGTCTATATTATTGTTACCAAGTAATGATTTTTAATACACTGGAAAATATTAAATTAATTGTATCCTTGATTGGCATATGTCATTGGTATCACGAGACTCTTAGCTTTCCAAGGATATAAAATATTTATAAGTTCATAGAAACTGGAAGTCAGGAATTTATCCCGTAAGTGGTTCAGGCCCACAGGTGAGCCGTAGGAATGCTGACAGGCTAAATAGGACAGATACGACCAATCACAGAGCGGTTATCGGGAGGTAAAGCTTGACCTTAGAAGTGTTCTGGCAGAAAGTATCTCCTTTCACAGTGGCTTTGTAATACTGGCACTGGCAATTGTACATATTCACGTAAAGTTGAGTGGATGGAAAATCTCCAGCAGCAACAGCGAAAGCCATAGCCTTTGGAGGTCTTTGAAGCCTTTGGAGGTCTTTGGAATATCCCTTTAAAGAAAAGTTCTGTTTTCAGATGAAAACAAATTTTGCATTTCCTTTTCCTATAAGGACCCAGATTCTGGACAAAGAGTGGAGAGTCTTGCTTCCCATGCTTTCCTTTGCTGTAAAGCTGACAGGACACACTATAAGATATAATCAAGAGGAAGATGAGAGACACCAGACCAAGAAATGCAGACAAGCGGAAAATCACTCCATAACATCTCAGCAGAACTCCAGGTTGATCAACTCCATGCCATGCCACATGCATTAATGCAAAACGCCTTGACCAAGCATTAAGTTTATATACATGGACATACAATATGTTTTAACAGGCTGAAATTTCTATATCAAAAAGCAATTCCTCATTTCCACTTTGTGATGGAAGCATTGATACAGAAAATTGCAGCAGAAATTTAAGAGCAGTACGTACAGTATGCTTCCTTCAACACCATATCTTAATTTTTTTAACGACACATTGGGAAACAATATTCTATACACAGGTCATCTGTCAGCAAAACAAGCCCCTATCACTATCTTTCCAACGCTGTGCTTGACAGTTGGTATCGGGTGTTTGGGATGATATTCCAAACATTTTAAAGGCACTGGACGGGCTCGCCCGCCGTCCTGACCTGTTCCAAAAATAGAATGCTGGAAACAAAAAAAATGGTTCAATGCTGCCTAGTAAAAGTAATATAATATATGTTGTTTACAATAAATACTTTTACAACTATATCTTACAGGAACAAATTGGTGACAAACAGAAAGTCACAAGAGGCTGTTCAAACGTTGAGCCAACATATTTATTACACAATGTGAATTGCTCTTTTCTCTTCATGTTGTGTTATTTGTCACAGTGTTTCCCACTAATTTCCCTGTGTAGTGATTATGTTCAATGAAATTATTTGGGCTTCTGTTGCGGCTAATTATGAACACTTTGGAGATGCAAGTGGGAACTCCAGAGAGCTGCAAATTAGCTGCCTTTTGTACCATTTCTCCTTCCCAGATATCTACAGCCAAATCCGAGCTGCAATGACCGGAGCGTGGTTGCTCCCGAGTTCATTAAACAAATTAACTTTCTAATGAGCTTCTGGATTCATGCACAGTTTTAAATGGTTGTTTTCAAGTCCCGGCCAGTACTCAGGAGTCCAAACGCAGCACATATCAAATGGGAGAGAAACACGGTGACTCAACCAGGTTTCCTTCAACTAATAACATTCAGTTTAATCAAACAACACAGGAACAACACAGTTCTCAGATTAATCCTCTCTACTGGGGGTGGTCATACGGGTTGTTCCGGAACAAGTACTCCGCCTGGAAAGAGACGCAACAAAATGCATCACGTAGTGGAAATAAAGCTTTGCATTTTGACCTTTCAATTACAAAGATTATTTGATCTCCTTTTCACGTCGGCTGCCCTGTCAGATTCTTTGGCTTAGCCAATATGAATTCTTAGTTTAGTTGTTAGACTTTCTCCAGATAATAAGCTCATTTCTTAAAATAATTAGTGTTTTTTTTCTGGCTTTCGAGGTTTTTGTACTATTTTGCTTATAAAAACAACTGCCACTAATGCTCTCCATCTGCACAAGACCTGTCTCTCTGATGCCAAACAGGAAGCCAAAATTTGTCAATGTATTGTTTTCTCCCCCATCAAGTGCAAGAATTGAGGAAAAGTGGTTCTGACTGTTTTTGTTTTTTGTGTCTGGGATGTAGATTTAAGTCCTCGGTAATTCTTCTAAGCGTCACCTGGTTCTAAATCGAAACTTGTAGGAAAAGAGAACACTGCCTTTGTTCTATCTTAAAGTGTCCTCAGTGGCGGGCGTAATCAGTGCCTTCCTCTGTATACAGAGGTGTCTCTAAGCCAAAGACACGAGAACAAGGGAACTGCATATCTGTGAGGATACAGCAGGTTTCATAAGCCATGAAAACAACATATTGCCCCCAAATAGGCACTTTTCTCTTAACCTGAGCACATTTTGATGACAATGATGATAGATTCTCTTGTGTTTCATAATCTTTGAAAATAGATTTTCTTTTTTTTCCTCCATTTTCCTCTCTTGGATTAAAAAAATCATAAAAGTCTAAACGAGAACATTAGAATATGAATCCTTTTGGCAGAGTCAAGCAGATTGTTGACAAAATCAAAGCCTTTAATCAGCTTTAATTCTTACGGAAAAGAGCATTTGTCTTTTGATTGACTCATCTTTGATAAATAATGCATAGCTGAGAAGAATTGTACATGCTATAGATTCATATTCTATGTTCTTATTAATTTCTTAACTTTTTAGTTCAGTTGGAGTAGAAGTTAACCATTAAATTCAGATTTTTCCCTACAATATTTAGTAAAATGCTTATTTGATTCCTTTAAAGGAGCCGGCATTCAGTAAAGTGACTACATGCTGAGCAGTACCAGGAAGTCCAGGGGCTCTGGTGGCTGAGCTCTGAGGCACTCGATCAGACCCTGGCTTAGTGTTGGCATTACATGCTCCATCAGATAGCTTCTCATCTGGACAGTCAGGTTCCCGAGGTACTGCTCTTCCTGCAGCGCTGCCTCCTGCGAGCTCCGAGTCTGAAACACAAACATTGGACTCGAGGTGTTTATGGCTAATTTGTTTATGGTTGCAGACGTAAGCTGAACAATAGAACATTTCTAAATAATGTGGAGTTATTTAGTAGAAAGTTTGGTTTTTCACATTACAACCATCTCACATTCACGTCCAATGCTTCTCATGTGCACTTCATAAACTGTCAGGCAGGAAGTCGTTTTTTCTTCTAGATCCAGAGCTTATAGAAGCCTCTGATTTCCAAATTGATGTGACATGCAGACGATGACTCAGGTCCACCTACCCACTCCTGCCAGCGTGCAACCCTGCTCCTGGCCTCCTCCTTCTCCCTCTGCTCCTCCTCAGCCCTCTCTTCTGCCTCTCTCTTCATCCTCTCCTCTACTTTCCTCCTCTCCTCATCCTTTACCTCCTGAGAGCAGGGACTATAAGTCCTAGGGGGGCCTAATGTGCTGAAGATCTTCTGCATCAGCAGCGAGCTGGCAGGTTCCTCGCCACTGGTGACCTCTGAAACACAAGGAAATAAACTGAATAGTAGAGATTCCTTCCTTTAGTTACCCACACAGGATATTGCCCAGATTACCCAAGTACAGAGGCCTGACATCCAGCTCCTCAAAAAAGTTGAGAACTGTTTTGTCCTCTTGGTTGTTCTCTCTGTAGATGGCCAGCCGGTTTAGGAACTGCTCTGGCTCGTAGTCCAGCTCTTGCACCAGTTCCTCAGGGAGGTTGATCACCCGGTCTGTGAGGAAGGAGTCGGAGGCGTCCAGACACAACAGAAACTCTGCAGCCAAAACAAGGAGCTACATGTTAATCCAGTGGCTGGTACAACAAAATACAGATGGAGCAAATCTACCTGGCAGGATCCTCCTGGTTGAAGACGATTCATCCTGCTCCTCTGAAGAAGAAGAAGTTAAAGATTTACTTTTTGTGTGTGTGTGTGCTGTATATACAAGGCCCCTGGCTAAGTATTCATACCAGTTGAACTTAAATAAAATACAGTGACACCATGAAGAAAGCCATGGTTGAGAAAAATACATAAAAAGTCCCATTTGCAGTTTGCCACAAGCCAGAAAGGGGACACCGCAAACAAGTTTTGGAAGAGCTCTGGTCAGATGAGAAAAAACTATATAACTAAAAAACTGGTTGACCTACATATAAAACTAGATTTTTACAGATGTTCTCCATCCAATCTAAATGAGATTTAGCTATTTTGCAAAGAAGAATGAGTAGAAATTTCAGTCTCTAGAGGTGCAAACTGGGTGGAGACAAACAAACACCAAAAGACCTGCAGCTTTAACTGCAGCAAAAAGTTATTATTGTTTTGAACCAAAACCATACTTTTTTAATACCTAAAAAGTATAGACAATTAGGCACTTTTTTTTAAATATGTGTCATAAACTCCCATTTAAATATACTGATGTTTGTGTTTCTAATTAAGACCAAATACGAAAGAAGATCAAGGGATATGAGTACATTTGCAAAGCACTGCACAGGTGCATGTGGAAGAAGCTTGTCCTTCTCTCACCTCCAAACAGATCATTGGCTTGCTCATATGTGTTGGGAAAATCATCGAGAACGTAACCCTGGTTTCTGCACGGGTTGGACATCAGCTTATCCCTCAAAAGCTTAATCTGCTCCTCTGAAACATCTGGGAGAAACAAGAGGGGAGATACGGAATTACATAGACCTTAAAAATTAAGTCAAATCCCATGTTTATTATTGTGCAAATTATTGCTGTCCTGAGAAATGTACCACAGGATTCATCAGACATTAGATTACTGTTCAGGAAGACTCTCTAAGCTCTAAGAAACAATTTCTAGTTGTGATGTTTAAAGAAATTCAGTAATTTGCCTTCCACAGAGCACAGCACAATGGGAAAGAATTAAAGAGTCTGAGAAAGTCTCAGTGATCCCCCTCAAACAACAGAAAATGACATAATTAGGTGGGGAGCCTGAACCATCATTTTCCATGGTGTCATTCAGATTGCTGAGGAGCTCCTGGGCCTCTGCTGCGGACTCCTCAGCATCTAGATCAGGGTTCTTCACAGCTTCTTCCTGCACATAAATACGAACAGAGTTAAAATGTGATCGACTTGAATTTGATCTAAAGGCGAGCTATGGCGGCTCACCAGCCGAGCTATGGCCTCAGAGATTGTGTCCTTCAGGGTAATGTGATGGAGTTTGTAGCGCTCACAGATCTGTAAGGACAAGGTGCTCTTCCCCACTGCAGGAGGACCCAGGACGCACAGCCGGAGAGGCTGCAAAGAAAACAACAAAGCCACTCAAGCACTACTCTATGACATAAACACCAAGTAAGGTTGAAGCAGCGCTTTGAGCCCCACCAGCAGCCCCCGAGCCTGTCGGTACTCTTCCACCACCAGCTCTACGTTGTCCGCCAGACCAAACTCACAATGCCAGCTGATGGAGAACAGGCTGTCGATGGTTACTGCCTCCATCCGAAGGTTGACCTGGAGGGAATCAATCTCTGTCACCTGTCAGGTAGAAAAGAGCCATCAGCAAGTATTTCTAACATCTAGAGAGCAGTACAATCCCTACTAGGAGGTACTCTGTGTTAGAGCTGGGTGATATGGGGAAAAAAATGATATCGCAATATTTTTCATATCAGCCTATGTCGATATTTTAAAAAAAATCACTCAAGATATCCGGAGGTTATTTTTTATTTAAAGATCTTATTTTTAGAAGGTGAACATGTCATCAAACATTATACAACTGCATTGGAAGAATTAAAGGTTAGGGCCGGGGGATATGGATAAAAAAAGATTTTTATGCCAAATTCAAATTTTGATATGAATCAATTTTTCAATTTTTGACAAATGACAGAAAATATTTTTTAAACACATTTTATTTATTTATTTCAATGATCCCTTCTTGAAGTTGATCTGAATTCAAAGGCCACATAAATACACGCTGTAAAACAAGATGGAAGGCGTTGGGCGGGCTGACATAACTCTGAACTACGGAAGCCTGAGAGATAAATAGAAAAATTGGATAAATCGATATAATCGATATATTGCCCAGCCCTACTCTGTTTCTTCTTTTAATCCAAGTTTCTTCTTCTTCTGATGTAAAAACGACATACACTCAAGTCCTGGATAAGGAAGATCTCCTCAAAAGGCCTTTTCCGGATCTTTCCGGGTCCCAGAACCATTGCCACAGCCTGGACAGAACATCAGCAAATACAAGTTGGTTTCTTTAACTCTTTTACAGTGATCCGCTGCAGCTTTTTTCTCACCTTCACAAGCTCCTCCATGCTGCTGTGAGACGAGTCCACAGCCAGCAAGTAGTAGGGTCTGGGTTGATGTTCGA
The DNA here is from genome assembly GCA_963556495.2 of Valencia hispanica. Classification (NCBI taxonomy): domain Eukaryota; kingdom Metazoa; phylum Chordata; class Actinopteri; order Cyprinodontiformes; family Valenciidae; genus Valencia; species Valencia hispanica. The sequence continues at coordinate 10,500,449 of OY747720.1, read as the reverse complement.
TCACATTCTGGAGCACGCTGCAACCCAAAGGAAACACACACGTCATCGAAGTGATGGTGATTATCAGGAGACTTGCATGTCTGTCCACATCTGGTAAAAGGAATTACCTGGCCAGGTCTTTGATATGGATGGTGGGAATTATGTTCTTCCCATCTCCAAACACGGATATTTCAGCTTCCTTTCCCAGCCATGATTCCTAAAAACACACAGACCCAGCTATTTGTTTGTCTCTATTAAAAGCCAACATTTGTAATTTCAGTCTTGTCTCTAATAACATTTATCTGGGTTGCATTTCAATTCTGGCTGAGATGTCATTAACAGTGACCAGTGGGGGGCATTGTTTGCTCAGCAAAGTGTAAGTACTGTATGTCTGAGCTGAAATGGTGGAGACTTGTTTTTCTCCTTTGTGATGGGACCTTGAAGAAGTAGTGAAAAATCTCCTCTCCCATTCCGTACTGCAGGCCTGATGCCACCACATAGGTGGAGAAGATCTCTCTGTTCTGAAAACAGAACCCATCCAACATCATCAAACCCACTCTTCTGCTTGGCAGAGAACCAGAACCTTACAGGTGAAATGTGAACGCACAGATTTGCCGATTTTCACCACTGTCTTCTCCAGGTCGATGTGCTGCTTGAAGTTAGGATGAGCTCTTCTGCAGTAGAAAATCTCATCAGTGAAAGGAAGGTCCGGATCATCCTGGGATGAAATAAAAAAAAACCACATGGAAATAAGTTTTTGCAGGATAGTTACATCTAGATGACATTAAAATATTTAAGCAGTAACAGAGGTGGAACATAAAAGGTGACTGACTGGATCCAGGGGTTTGCTGGAGGCCCATGTCATCACAGTGGAGACGAGGATAAAGAGTTTCAGACTGGAAAAATGCTCTTTTTGGTTATAGAGGGCTGTGAATGACACAGGAATACATTTTGCAGGATTTATTGATTATTGCATCAGGTATGTTGATAATTTATTGACTAATTTGTTCTTCCCATGTCGCAGGTCTCAGATCGGGACTTAAAGCACATTGCAAAAATGTTCACACCCCTTAAACCTGTCGGGATTTCTTTACAGACTGGCATACATTTTTAAGTTCCAGGAAATAGATTTTCAACAAAAGCACCTCAGGGGCTCAGTCAGAGGAACCTCATTAACCTCTTCCTCAAATTTAAATAAAGCTGTCTCGCATTTATAAGTTAAATGATTAAAAAATTAGCTGCTTTTTGAACCGTTTCAACAAAAAAAACATTGAAATCCCTCACTAAACAAATAAATTAATATCATTGCTACCAGTGCTTCAAAAATGTACACCTATTGATTATTCCAACCTATGCATAATACTAATATAGTTTTTTCCTTTGATGGTAAATTAAACTTTGAAGAACAACTATCTATTTTTTAAAAATTTAAACCTAGATAGGTAATAGATATGTTGGACATCAAGTATGCTGAAGAAGAGTTGGGGAGAAATGGGGAGAAAAGAAGAACCCTAAACATTTAAATTAAGAGAGAAAATGGTGCTGACGTGAAATGATGGGAAAGCACAGAAAAATATTCCAGAATGAGAACTTTATCTGGAGCATTAATCAGAAATTGTTGCAAATAAATTCTGCTCATTTTATTTGAACAAGCAGTTGCTCCTTCCCCCGGCAAAATCTTAAATATTTACTCTGTATCGTCAAAATTTTGTAACCTTTAAAAGGTCAAATTTAAAAAATAAGTTATAAAACTGCTTCAGGAGCTGCATACCTAATCTGTAAACAACATTATTAAGGTGAAATACAAATAAATACTGAATTAAAATTAAATGTATGATACAGCGTCGCTCTAAATGAGCTTTGAGAGGTTACCTGTGACAGCCCAGGTTGCTTCCTCCACCTGCTCAGCATCCTGGCTGATGTTGTAGATGACAACGTGACACTCCATCAGCTTTGACAGCAGTTTCTCTCTGTCAGGATGCTTCAGAAAGATGAAATAAAGTCAGTCATGATCTTCCAGGATGAAACCATCTGACAGGACGGCTTTGGATCAGACCACTCACACAGTATTCCTCCAAGACGTACGGCCTGGGCTCATTAGATAGATTAGAGACAGTTCCCACCACCTGGAAGGCTTGACTCAGGTGGGACATCTCCTTTTCATTCTGCTCCTCCTCATCATAATCTTCATCTATGGCTCTTTCCACGCTCTTACAGAGGAACTATACAGCAGACAACAATAAACAGAAGACTAGTGAGGCCACCATACTGTTTTGGATTTGACAATACAGTAAATTATTTGTAATGTTAATAGGAAAACTAACATCTGAAACACACGTTTCTTTAAAAATGTTTTTGACAAAATAAAAAATAAAAAACTCTTGAGACATTTTAATGAAAGTCATAATGGAGAGTTAAACTAGACGAAATTGCTATCCGATGCAGTAACGACTTGCATGTATTCTGCTAGATTTAAGTAAATACATTTTAGAGGAAGGAAAAGTTATTCTAGGAGTAATACTACACATTGCTTTTAACTTTAAGTATTATTATTTTTGGAATAACTCCACTCTTGGCTACTCTACCACCCAGCTGTGGTCACTGTACCGAATGGGGAAAAACCACATTTTAACCAACCAAACAACGTTTAATTTAAGGTACCTACTTTTTACTCTTAAAGAGCACACGGTTCTTTTAAGTAGCAGAACATCATTTTCTGAGGTTATACAGTAAATATGGGTACTGTTTTGCGCTTCTAAATAGCTAACAAGTATTTCAAAGTGTTGACTCAAGGAAAAAGCTCTGCTTCTAGAAAATAGCCTGGGGTCAGTTTTCTTATATAGGCTTAGGCTATTACATTTTTTTGTCTCCATACCACAACAAAAATAAATTATTGCATATAAAAACAATCTAAATTAGTTGAACGTAAACTTTACAATATGGCGGAGGCGTTCACGTATCGTTTCTACTACAGCGAAGCAAAACTGGGTCTACTCTGCCGTGAATATGAAATAAAGAGGAAAAAAAACTAATTGACCCTTGTTGCAATACCTTGGCGATGTTCCTGGAGGAGTACGAGTCAATGTTGTTGATAAAGACTCGTTTAGGAGTCGCTTTGCGATTCAGCAGCCGCGGCACCGACATGGTTTTTTATCGCGCCAGTCGAAGTTGGGCTGTTACCATGACGACGAAGCATAAGCAACAACGCTAACAAGAAGCCGTATTTCTCTGCTTTTCTCTCAAGATGGCGCTGCTAACTAGAATGGTTAAATTGACCTGACTTTGTTCTACCATTTAACAGTGGCTCTCAAACTTTAATTAACAAGTACCACCTCAACAAAAGTTGGACTTTCTCCATTTGTTAAGTCATGTCGTCGTAAAAAAATAAGCACAAATCTTCTCTTTTGGTACAGCGGGATTGGTTTGAAGGATGCAGTTTAAATATATAACCTTTACTTTAAGTTTTTTTAAATGTTCAAATCTCTCTTGTAGTTGTAATTCCGAACCTTGTCTTTAAAATCCGATATGGCTGCCTTGCATATTTAATTTAGTGAAACCCACAATAAAAAAAGTTAAATACGTTTATTTCCACCTCTGATTTAAGTCTATGCATCTAGACAAGGACTGTAATTTAAAGACATAACTGTTAAAAATATACATTCACAAACAGCTGCCTTCAAGACCTCATCTTTCCCATTATGCAGAAATGGATGGATTTTAATAAACAAAATTAAGCTGAGGAGGAAAGAACACAGAGCATCTTAAGTTATAAATACATTTCATATATTTATATGTATCAAATATAATGTTAGAAATAGAGGTTTTTAATCATCCAATCACAGCATTTACAGGTGAAAATTCAGGAAAAAGTCTTTGAACACCAACAGTGACACCAGATGAGTGCATCCATCTGGAAGAAATGGATTCATCACATTGATTTTCATGGCGATACAGTTCATTCAAGAGTTTCCCTTAGCAGCTCCTAGTGTCTTCTTAATGTGTTCCCTGGAATGTGAAACATTTAGTCTTTAAAATAAAAAAATTAAAAAAAAAATTTAATCAATAACAAAACAGTGAAACGTTTAACAGGCAGTGAAGTTCAGAGCTCCAGTGTACTTTCTATCATTACATCGCTCCTGTTCTCTTCATTTGTGCAAAAATAAATCAAGGTTCCAAAGATTTTTATGGTTAAACAAATATTTCCCTGTTCCATCTTTACTCTGCCAACACATTAAAGTTATCAAACTGAGCCAGTTCAAACGAGTGCGTTCCGATTGCTGCCCAGCCATTCTTTGGTGAAGAAACCCCAGTGATCTTCCACAGCTGCCGTCCATTCAGCGTCCATTCAGCGTCCCGGTGGCGCTCTGACCCTGCAGCAAAGTAAAAACATGGAAAAATTCCGCCATTCGTTTTCCTTCAATAAAGCTGAAAGAACATCAGTTACATAAAGATCCCAACACAACTTAAATTATGTCCTCACCTTTACAGAGAGGGATAAGTTGTACCAATCATATGGTCCGGTTCCTGATACTCCCTCTGCCAGAACCGTTTGTCCAGCTGTTAACCAAAGACAGAAGAAAAACATTTTGAAATCTAAGTCTTGGCTCTGGAGTCTGTTCTGCATGAAGGACCACACTGACCTAGATCATTGGTAACCCTGTAAAATCCATTGGCAAACACCCAAAAGAAGACTCCTTTAGCACTGCGTATTGGTAGACCTCCTTTATCCACCCTGACTGCCACGAACACACCACCGCTTTTTATATTCTCCATGAGAACGTCACAGGTAACAGTCACGTTTTGCCTGTCATACAAACATCAGTGGGTTAATTTTCCAGCAGCACTTTTCGACAGGTCTCCAAAGCAGCAGCGGTGATTGGAATGCTGTCTTACCACTGATAGTCTCCAATGACGCTGACTGTTTGATCGGCGTCCGTTCCCCAGGTGATCGGCCTCTCCGTCAGGACCTGTCGTAGCGTGAAGGCGTGTGGTCCGGGGTCCGTCAGGTTAATGTAGTACTCAAACACGCCAGTTTGGTCGGCAAAGTTAGGGGCCTCGGAAAATGGAGGGTTTCCTGCAAGGATGCAAAATACCTTTAGAAATGTCCTTAAATTCCTTTAAATAGGCGACTCTAATATGGCAGGGACAAAACTAAGGGTTTATTTTTAGAGAATAATTGTAGTTTCAGCTTACTACTTTTGTCTCAAATGTAACCAAACTTTTAAAGGCACTTTTTTGAAAGGGCTGATTTGCTGTCATAGAAAACGTTTTTTCTGTGAAAATAAAACAAACAAAAAACTTTTCATCTCTCTCTCTCTCTCTCTCTCTCTCTCTCTCTCTCTCTCTCTCTCTCTCTCTCTCTCTCTCTCTCTCTCTCTCTCTCTCTCTCTCTCTCTCTCTCTCTCTCTCTCTCTCTCTCTCTCTCTCTCTCTCTCTCTCTCTCTCTCTCTCTCTCTCTCTCTCTCTCTCTCTCTCTCTCTCTCTCTCTCTCTCTCTCTCTCTCTCTCTCTCTCTCTCTCTCTCTCTCTCTCTCTCTCTCTCTCTCTCTCTCTCTCTCTCTCTCTCTCTCTCTCTCTCTCTCTCTCTCTCTCTCTCTCTCTCTCTCTCTCTCTCTCTCTCTCTCTCTCTCTCTCTCTCTCTCTCTCTCTCTCTCTCTCTCTCTCTCTCTCTCTCTCTCTCTCTCTCTCTCTAAAAATAAATAACTGAAAAGTGGGGTGTGGGTAATTATTCAGCCCCTGAGTCAATACTTTGCAGAACCACCTTTTGCTGCAATTACAGCTGCCAGTCTTTTAGGGTATTACTCTACCAGCTTTGCACATCTAGAGACTGAAATTCTTGCCCATTCTTCGTTGCAAAACAGCTCCAGCTCAGTCAGATTAGATGGACAGCATTTGTGAACAGCAGCTTTCAGATCTTGCCACAGATTCTTGATTGGATTTAGATCTGGACTTTGACTGGGCCATTCTCACACATGGATATGTTTTGTTTTAAACCATTCCATTGTTGCCCTGGCTTTATGTTTAGGGTCGTTGTCCTGCTGGAAGGTGAACCTCCGCCCCAGTCTCAAGTCTTTTGCAGACTCCAAGAGGTTTTCTTCCAAGATTGCCCTGTATTTGGCTCCATCCATCTTCCCATCAACTCTGACCAGCTTCCCTGTCCCTGCTGAAGAGATGCACCCCCAGAGCATGATGCTGCCACCACCATATTTGACAGTGGGGATGGTGTGTTCAGAGTGATGTGCAGTGTTAGTTTTCCGCCACACATAGCGTTTTGCATTTTGGTCTCATCTGACCAGAGCACCTTCTTACACATGTTTGCTGTGTCCCCCACATGGCTTGTGGCAAACTGCAAACGGGACTTCTTATGGTTTCCTTTAACAATGGCTTTCTTCTTGCCACTCTTCCGTAAAGGCCAACTTTGTGCAGTGCATGACTAATAGTTGTCCTATGGATAGATTCCCCCACCTGAGCTGTAGATCTCTGCAGCTCGTCCAGAGTCACCATGGGCCTCTTGGCTGCATTTCTGATCAGCGCTCTCCTTGTTCGGCCTGTGAGTTTAGGTGGATGGCCTTGTCTTGGTAGGTTTACAGTTGTGTCATACTCCTTCCATTTCTGAATGATCGCTTGAACAGTGCTCCGTGGGATGTTCAAGGCTTGGGAAATCTTTTTGTAGCCTAAGCCTGCTTTAAATTTCTCAATAACTTTATCCCGGACCTGTCTGGTGTGTTCTTTGGACTTCATGGTGTTGCTCCCAACATTCTCTTAGACAACCTCTGAGGCCGTCACAGGGCAGCTGTATTTGTACTGACATTAGATTACACACAGGTGCACTCTATTTAGTCATTAGCACTCATCAGACAATGTCTATGGGCAACTGACTGCACTCAGACCAAAGGGGGCTGAATAATTACCCACACCCCACTTTTCAGTTATTCATTTGTAAAAAATGTTTGGAATCATGTATGATTTTCGTTCCACTTCTCACGTGTACACCACTTTGTATTGGTCTTTCACCTGGAATTCCAATAAAATTGATTCATGTTTGTGGCTGTAATGTGACAAAATGTGGAAAAGTTCAAGGGGGCCGAATACTTTTGCAAGCCACTGTGTGTGTGTGTGTATATATACACAAATATACGTATTAATGCTTAGTAGACCACATATGGTTCTGTAATGTAATTGCATTGCACTAAAATTTATACATTTTAATGGGCATATATGCAGCTGAAACAGGTAGCCTAGTGTGTCCCAAATGTTTCAAAATTAAAATTTTTATATAACATAATAATTATGGCCTTTCTTTGGGGGAGCTTTATTCTTTAATGTCATTTTTTAAAATACATTACTTTTATACTTTAAGTAGTTTTGAATCAAGTACTTTTTTACTTTTACTTGAGTAAAAAACTTGACTTGATACTTCAACTTCCACAGAAGTCTTTTTGAACCCTAGTATCTATACTTCTACTTGAGTATTGAATGTGAATACTTTTGACACCTCTGATCCTTGTGAACTTTCCAGAAATATTTAAGACACGTAAATAAACTAGTCACTGAGCTCCACACCCAATTCTCACACCAAATATCACATCTACATTTTCAAGGTAACTGCATAATATTTGGGAAAAGAAGAATACCTTTGCATGATTCTATACTTACTAATATCAAAGTTGTCCTTGTAGGCCTTAGGGAAGCGGGATGAAGGCGGCGGCTCAGGGAAGCTTCCTTTTTGTCCAGTCCTGATGGTGGTAAGGGTATAAACTTCATCTTCAGCCAGATTCAGAGTAAATGATCCATCTATAAGCTGCATGAGGCAGAAACATTTCAGGTTAGAGACATGTCCCGACATGCATTTCTTCACAGCTTTAAAAGCTTGTGTTTCTTAACCTTTACAGGAGTCAGTTTCTCGAACAGCGAGTGCTTCATCGCCTTGAAGTCAAAGTGCGACCTCCACACCTGGAGCTCTTTGATGGAGGCCTTGGAGAAAGAAAAGCAGCAGAGAGTAAAGGCAGCAGCATCTCTCTGGAGTTTCATCAGACACAAGAAGAGCTCATTAGAACTTACAAAGGACCCTTTCAGCTGAAAGGTTGCATTCTGGGACGTGACGTTGAAGGGAGGGAGAGGAGGTCTGATGCAGATGGAGTGATCGTGAGTCTGAAGAAAAACATGATTCATCATCTGTTTTATTCTGACTTTGCTCTCCTTCCTGAGGATCAAATGTTCATTGTGTAGCTGCTAATCAATGTAAAGCTCAACAACCAACTCACCATGGTTTCTATGACAACAGTCAGGTTTCCATACCCGTCGGTCAGGGACACGTAACTTCCTCCCTCAGATAAATGTCCTACAGTCTGTAGGTATGTCCATCCAGGCTGAGTGAACTGTGTGCTGTGGGCTGCATGAAAACGACACAGAAAAGTCGGATTGATTTCTGGAACACCTAAAACTCAAAAAATCTGAGAACAGCAGCACAGAAACTGAAGGTTTGCCGAAGGAGGAATAAAATATGCTTGGACACAACATGGAAGCTCCTGTAGGCCCAGACGCTAGGAACTTGGGAAAGATTTGAAAACCAGCAAGTCAATAACATTTCCAAGCAAAATGGGCAGAGGGAATGCCGGCAATATTAGTGGGAATATCTTGGAGATTATTCATAAATATGAAGGTTACAGTTTTATCTTTTAGGAATGGAAAAACACCAACTTCTCATATGAGTCAAATATCTGCGACACAGACCTGTGATCCAGATCGGAGACTCCACCACGTAGTTTCCGCTCCAAGGTTCCTGAGCTGTCATCAGCCCGTCTCTGCCGAACGGCAGCTCCTCATAGTAACTGGCCACCAGGTTCCAGGAAATGGTTCTGCAGGAGAGGGGACTGTTTAATTTTCATCTGTTAAACCCTTTCAGTTATTCAGACAGCAGATAACAGTAGACACAATGTACCACAAGCGAAACACCATAAACATAACAAGCAGCATTTACAGCAACTCTATTCCTAATCAATACAGACATAAACAAATAATTCAATAAGTTAGCTTTACCATTTTAAAAGTGTTTGTCATTTCATTAAACTTACTGCTGGACCTGCACTATATATATCAAATTGCAACAGTCTTTGAAATATGTGCAATAGTGCAATTGCAAAGGACCGCTGATATGCAATATTTGGTAGGCTATAATATTTCAGGTACCACAGACTTAAACTTTGTTCGCCATTAATACATTATATGATGTTAGGTTCGACTTCCTCGAGTCTTTATAGGTGCATCTGATATATAGTTAACCCCAAAACTATTTAAACCCCTGGAAGATTTAGATGCAAAATAATTGTATTCATTTAACCAAGAAGGTAGTTTCTTATATGAAATGATATCTGTCAAAAGATAAAACAATGTAAAAGGAAAAATAACTTTAAAGTTCTTTATCTATTTTTATTTGTATTTTATTTTTGACAATTTATCTTTGATTAGCTCCAAGCCTCATTGCTTCGCAAAAATGTATATCCCAGCAGAAAGACATATGCCGGTAAAATTGAGAGATGACTTTATACTTGAATTTGGAAAAGGTATGGATAGATTAAGGCTCAACTGATGTTCTTTAAATGAAAAGTTAAGACACTGATATATGTAGTGGCCTTCCCACCAAATAAAATGCATTTAGCCTTCCGTTCCTTTAAAAACAGAAAATCCTGGTCCAACCACTACTTGACAACAGTAATGGAATCCAATAGAGAATGGAGAGCATTTCAGCAACCAGCCTTCAGAGAAGGGTAGATCTGTAGATCACCTGGAAGGATGACTGGTATAAATCATGACAGAGAAAGCTGTGTCAGATAGGAGGTGTACCACTTCAGTGCTGGGCCCCGGATACCGACATAGTGGTTCAATCGGGACAAAAGATCAGACGTTTAGGATGTGATTGACATCAGTGGGAGGTTAAAGTAATTGTAAGGTTCTAAGCTGCTACAGTGAAAAGCCAACTTGACCCCCTGTGATTGACACCTTTATATGGAAGTGGTTTTACTTAATAAACTGAAGCACATTTTCATTTCATACAAAGTTTAGACTGCATGCAAATGAGACTGATACCAAGTAATATCAACCAGCAGAGTGACAGTAGGTTTTATAAAGTGTCAGGAGTTGCTCTGTTTGCTCTTTAATTCAGTACAGTCAAAATAATCTAGTTATTTGCCACTTAAAATAATCTTTAATGACTATGAAAAACAATTTGTTGGCTGAATTTTTTAAACCAGACTCCATTCTTTCCGGAACATCAAGATTTTCCATGTGGCTCCTTACGCAGTCATTTTTCCGTTGACGTAGTTCTGGTTGAGGATACGTGCCCAACAGCCTCCTCCCACCTCATCGTTGAAGGTGCTGTAGTCCTCTGACGACCACAGCTTTTTCTGGGTCTTCAAGGCCTGTGGCACTGTGGTAGTTCCTGGATAGTGAGCCCTGATTTAAAACAAACAAACTCTGGGTCAGTAAGATAAAAAACAAAAACAAAAATAGGGCCAAGGTGATTTCCACTTTCAGTAAACTAATGCAAAATGATTAGAATTTCCTTGAGGCATTCCACAGATATTTCATGCATGTTGGCATGTAGATGTATGGTTATTGTTAGAACATTCCCTGAAGCTGACATGCAGGAACAAAATCAGACTACAGCCTACCCTATCACGTCTACGGCGCTGCTGAGCTCTGGGTCAAGCATCAGCGACACGGTAATGGGTTCCCACAGGTTATCGCTGGCTACGATCCGGACTGACTCCAAACCGGTCTTATCCAGCGTGTACCGCAGGAGCTGGTGGAGTCACAGATGGACAGCAGATAGACATTCACACCTTGCTCAGTTTTAAAGACTTGCTCCCGGCATGGAAAACTCATCTCATTTTATAGGAAAAACTAACTGGAAGCTGTCAACAGTTGGTTTTAGACGACACGGAAAGCCAACTCGTTGGGCCCTAAAATAAATTAATCTTTTGTAGCAGCAGTATAATCTCACGCCAAAGCATTAAGTGGGGAAAAATACCATGATAAGAAATACTTGCTTTAACAAAAACCAGTGCCAGACCTAATGAATCTGCTTTCCAATCATTACAAAATAAACCAGAGCATCTAAGAACTTTATTTTTAATCCATGATTTCCTTTTTCCATTGCTCTAAGTTGCTTTTCAAGATGGGAATGACAAGTGAGCATGTCAGAGAAATGGCTGCAATAAAACAGCTGCTGACTTAAACTTGCGATTGTTTACAGTCAGAGCGACTCCATATCCCAATATTTGGGATATGGAGTTAGGTCAACTCTACTGGGACTTTAACTAGAAACATGTGCCTTGATCAGATGAAACGTATTGCCAAGGATTTCAGCAACGAGCACACTAGGTGGGTCTGGTGTGAAACAAAGGATGAGTTTGTGGAAAAGCAACTGATTCCCACTGAAAGTCAAGTAAGGTGGAGGTTTCCTGATGCTGAGGGCCTGGTTGTTTTCGGAAGGTAGTGAGAACCTTAATAGGATGAACTAAAAATCTGCTGACCTCTTGCAGAAATCTAAAAACAGGTCCATCTTAAACAAGAGTACATGATCTTGTGTGTTACCAACAGTGGCATACACTCCCCTTGAATCCTCTCAGTAAGTGCAGCCGGGTTAGGGGAAACTTTTTCATATTCAAGAATGAACCCATCGTTTTGGTTCCTCATAGTTTTAGTTTGGTGTTACAGATTCAAACTAATTCAAATGGACCAGAATGTTAGTTATAAGTCCAACATGTTTTAAAACCAAACACATGGGCAGGGCCCAACCATGACAAAACCTCTGCTGTGTTTCACAAATGCCTTTAATTCTAGTACAGACTCTCTGTACAGACTAACATCAAAGCTGAATTCACCACTCAGTAAAACCTGCTGCTACCAATTCGCAGTCTTTTGTAATTTGGTACTTTTCAGTCTGTTCAAAAGCCAGGAGAACTACTAATATTTATTATTTTGTTTCAAGATCAAAACCTGACAGCAGAAAGCAGCTACTGTATATGTGTTTTCCATGACTGCAGCAAAGACAGAATGGAGTTCATGAGAAGAAACATGCTCACATGATTACCATGCATGAACGTTCACTCTTTGTTAGTTTCACACACTGGAGAAGAAAAACAGCCACAGACATTCAGCTGAGCAGGTGGAATCTCTGAGAGAACGCTCTCAAACGAAATTGTGCTTTTCCCCTTTAAGTCTCATGATTTAGCCAATCAGTCAAGTTCAGCTGAATGGACTCCGAAAGAATGAGTTTACGGGAGGAGTTCTGCGCTACTTACCCAATCACCTGAACTGAGTCATTAAGGTGTGGGTCAGTGATCAGAGAATTAGCGATGCTCCAGTCTCCATCTGCGGCGACGATGCCGACGTCGGTCAGACCGACTCTATCCAACATGTTTCGCAGAACCTTGACAACAGAAAAACGTTCTCAGAGGAACCTCACCAAGATCTCAGTGTATTGTGAGTGGCTGTTCTTCCCATATGGCTGACTGTGGGTAAAGCTCATGCACATTTATCACACATGCATGGAGAACTCCTCACCTTGATGTACTTGGAGTCAAATGTCCTCTCATTCCAGATCTAAAACATAAAAAGAAAGAGCATTTTATGACAAGCTGACATTTTGCTGGAACAAACTTCAACAAAATGTTTTAATTTCTATCAACTTCTTTTTTTCCCCTTTCAACGTAACCTAGTTCTACATGGGAGATTTTAAGACTGTGTTGTTTTAAGCAAATTGGATGATCTTTCACATAGAAATTTGATTTCAGGACAATTTTAACCATCAAAACATTTACAAACCAAATCAGATGTTAAAACATATAAGTACGAATCTTGTTTTTTGTCAGTACAGAAAGTCAAAAGGTTCTGTAAAACCTTCTGTAATTTTTGCTTTTGTGCCGTCTACTCACTTGAAAATTCAGATGCAAATTAATATGAAAAGATAGAGCTTTATTTGTTTTTAAAATTTCCTTCATAACAAAAAAAATTATTTCATGGTATATAAAGTCCACCTGAAATTCCTCTTTCATTTGAATTTGCATATGGATGGATAAGAAAAATAAGTATGGGTTGGACCAGATGTACTTGAAGGGATTGTCTCTATCTCAGTAATAGCTAACTCATCACTTTGCGGGGAAGATCAGTTTTCTAGAACTTCGAGTTCAAAGGTTCAGCTGCTGTGAAGAAGACTTTAGGACGACCACTTTCCAGTGCAATCTACGACCATCTCCTCCTGACGAGGGTGGAGGAGAATAAGAATAAACACCAGTGCAAAGCTTGTTAAATGTTGGCATCACATAGATGTGAGTGCATCTGGATGCACAGTTCGAAAATACTTTTTGACATTAGGGACAGCAAAGAACCCTGCTATGGATACAAACATTCTCTAGTAACAAGTTCTTCAAATAATCCGGGAACAATCGAATATCGAGCAGCAGATCTTCTTATCTTAAAAAGATCGAGGCTGTGTATATTAACTTTTCACAGAAGCTTTTTCAGTCCAAAATAGAAACTAATCAAACATCAGTCAGAAAACCTTCAGCCATGATTGGGTATACATCTGTGCCGTGGTAATAAGGAATACTCACCCCAATGTACTGAATGTCCAAGTCGTGGTATTTCTTGGCTCCAAGGATCCATTTCAACACATATGCTGCAGTAACATCCGGGAAGTCATATGGCCAGTTCTTCCCGCGGCCGACCCAACCAGGGAACGCCCAGGGCAAAGCTGCACCAACACAGATAGTTTAACCATGTGTTAACAAACTTGATGTTTTGACATCCCATTTAGTCATATTCGGGTCATTATTTTTGTCTCCTTCAGCTGTCAGGTTGGCACAACTGCAGAGGACTTTCCCACCTATGAGCGTTATGTTCGGGTTCCTCTTCTTGGCCTCCTTCATCAGCCACCACTCATATCCCCTGAAGTAGTTCTCATCATTTTCATAGTGCATGTGTGAAGGCTCTGTTCCATCTGATGAAGCCACCATTTAAAAAAACAAAACAAAAAAAAACATCCACATGTCACTTCAGTTGTTTGAGCTAAGAAGAAATGAAACCATGTGAGACCCCTGTGTTGATGTTAAACATGTCACCTGTAGTCTGAGCATCTCCTCCGATCTCCACCTTCAGGATGTGTAAAGAGGCTCCAAAGTTTGGCTGTAGAAACAAAACAGCCACTATAAACAAACATCAAGACTTCAGAAATAACCTCTTTCAGAAATAAAAAAAACTGTTATTCAGGAGCTAGTTTTAGAGAAAACTGGATTTTATTTCAGCAAGCCAATTTCCAAAAGAGCTTTCAGCTGAAAACCTGGCATCTCTAAGGAATAAGGAAACTAAGCAAGGGGAGGACCATAGATGATGTATCAGGCATATAAAATAAGTGCTCTGTAAAATGTTCCAAAATCAGAAAGTTCATTAAGTTGATCGTAACTCGTAATAACAAACCTGAGCTGTCCAGCTGCTGCAGATCAACATTTCAGGCAGAAAATACAGCATTCATCAATTATTGACCAAACCTGGTAAAGTTATCTTAAATGCATTAAAATACATCCCTATTTTATTGCAGCAGCATCATGTCGTACACATAAAAAATAGAAAACTATAATATTAGTTTACTCAATAAGGGAAAAAAAGAAATTCTAATGGAAAAAATGTACTTCAAGCATTGTGTTGAGTGTGTGTATATAAACTTGTAACCTGGAGGAGCAAAGTATCAGATGACTGCAGGCAGACAAAGCATCACCTCAGAGCAGCCATACGAGAAAAATAAGAGAAAAAGGCAGAGGAGAGAACCCAGGACTCTGGATGATCAAGAGATGGGGTGACATCAGGTAATTTGCGACACTTTTTGGTTGATCGCAAGTAAACCATTTAAAATGCTAAACCTGGTGAAATTAATGAATTGTATAGCTTAATATGAGTCTTGGTAACATTTTTGTGCAGAAAATATATTGCCAATAACAATAGTTTACACGATTTTTACATTTAAAGGCTACAAGTGACCACTATCTGATCTGGGTAGAGGTTCAGGTAAAATGGGACAGGTGATGTGGTTTGAAGAATTGGCAACAAATTGAAGAATTGGCAACAAATTGAAGAATAACAATGCAATTTATTAGTTCATATAGTCAGTTATCAATCATCTATTATTATTTAGTAAATGAAGTCAGTTATCAATTAAACAAACATGTTTTCTTTAAAACACCCAAAGCACAAGCAAGTGTGTGTGGGGGGCCTGTGTGTTCACACAGAAAGCTAATGTGCCAACAGTTACAAGCTAATTAGCTAATGCTATTAGCACAAAATACAACATATTCTCTGGTAATTTATCTAGCTTAACTGTCACACTATTTGTGATATCTCGCAATGTGGCATAAAAGGGACATTTTCATGTGATTTCTGATCCTTGTGGCTTAAATCCATACCCATTAACATCCGCCAAAAGTGTCCCATTTTAGCTGAAAATTTTGTCCCATTTTGCCCACCACAGCACACCACATTAGCTAAAATTCGTTTTCCTTGAAAAAATAAATCATACTGCCTAATCATTTTGATATTAAGCTAAACCTAAAACACAACAATATACATTTCATGCATGTTTTTTGTTATATTCACATCACTCCAGTTGCAACATCCTTATAATCAGGATGATAAAATTGACTTGTCAGGGGTCTCACCTTCAATGTTTCAGAAGCACTGATTTTTTTTAAGCTTGGTTCCTCCCATCCCTGATACTTCAGACCAATAAAAATGATTGTATATTACAAACAGCAACTGCAGTTTAAAGGTAGAAACATGCATTTGTTTGGCTGCTGATATTTAAAGAGATAAAGGGTTGAAACCTTATTTGTCCCATTTTACTTCATGTCACCCTATTGTGAAAGAGTAATGGTTAAAGATCCCTGCAGAACATCAAGTCTTGGGAAATGTTATCAGCAGGCGTGTCAATAAATTATCCCCAGTAAACAATTATTATTTTGCACTATTGCAGAATACTTTCCTCTGCAGTGCATGTAAACTGATCTGATTACTGTTTCCCTTTGTTTATGTTGACCAATCAGCTGATCATTACTGCAGCCTGGCCCTCTGACTCTCACCTTAAACAGGTAATCCAGGATCTGGCTCCGGTACGGCTCTGCATAGTTTACTAGTAACCGGGATGTGGCCTAAAAAAAGCAGAAGTTATGAGCCTCAAACAGCCGAATGGGTCGAGTGTAAATGAACCAGGAAGCTGCAGATACAAACTCACCCCTCCACCGCTCAACCCTCCGATCCCGTCAAACACTCTGCCCAGACCCCCCTCATCAGTCAGCGGGTAGGTCTGCCCGGACAAAGAGTGCACAGTGACGGAGAGGAGGCACACTGTGGAGGCAAGCACCCAGAAAACCCGGAGATCCATGCTGTCAGCCCGGGACAAAACCCTGCGCAGCTCCGCTCAATCTGATATGCGCGCTTCCGCGTGAGGCGAGTCACATGACTCCTGGCGGTCACGTGCTAACACAGCAGGTGACAAGCACGTGGTCTTCTTCTTCTTCTTCTTTTAGTTTATTGGCGGGTGGCAACCAACTTTAGGTGCATTTCTGCCACCTTCTGTGTGGGAGTGTGAGTCGCAGTAGGGTGAAAACTATATTCTATTTAAATTCTATTTATTAATTTACTATTTTTTAAAAATTCTATTATTAATTTATAAACATCTAATCCTCCAATTAATAGATTCCTTAAATTCAACTTTTCATTATCTTTAATCTTTAGTTTCCTTGATAATATTTTCCTATTCTTTATATATTTTTCACATTTATATATTACATGCTCTACCGTTTCTTTATCCTTTCCACAATCACACATTCCTGTATTATGTTTTCCTATCATAAAGAGTGTACTGTTTAAACCCGTATGCCCCATTCTCATTCTTGAAATTATTACCTGATTCCTATTACACATTTGTATATTTTCCATTTTACCTACCTTTTCCTTAATATTATATAAATGTCTTCCTTTTTTCTCTCTTATCCAATTCCATTGCCATTCTTCCATAATCTTCTTCTTAATATTTTCTTTTATTTCTGCCATACTATATGATATTTCCATCATAATATTCATTTTAGTAGCTTGTTTTGCGTAAAAATCCGCTATTTCATTACCCTCTATCCCTCTATGAGCTGGAACCCACATAAACCTAACTTCTGAATTAACCTTTTTTAACCTAAACAAACATTCATATATTTCATATAAAACATCCATTCTTTTATCCGCTGACATTGTATTAATTGATTCTAAGGCTGACATTGAATCTGAACAAATAATACATTTCCTAATTCTGTTTTGCTCTATCCACTGTAAACTAAAAGAAATAGCTAACATCTCCACTGTATAGATTGACAGACTATTAGGTGTTCTACATTTTTTATATATACCTAAATTTGGGATCCATAAAGAGAATCCTGTTATATCTTTATTTAACTCCTTTGACCCATCTGTATATATCGGCATGAATGTTCTATATGTTTCATTTAATATTTTTTCCAATATATAATCCCAATTTCCTTTACCTTTTCTTTTAATGATTTCATTCTGAATGTAAAAATCTACATTTACTTTTGGAAATAGCCAAACAGGTGTAACTGGATATAAGAATTTATTAATCATTTCTTTATTATTCAATTTAAATTCCTCCGCTAATTTACATGATTTCCATATCGTACTCTCATATTTCCTATTACCATAATTTCCTCCTATTATCATCTCTTCTTTTATCATATGTTCATCTCCTTTACTTCCCTGAACACTAAACCAATAATTAAGTTTCAATAATTAAAATCTTAGATTTATAGGCATCTCTCCCATTTCAACTTGTAATGAAACTATTGGAGTAGTTTTCATTGCTCCACAGCATAATCTTAAAGCCTCATTTTGTATTATTTCTATCTTTTTTAATAGTGTTTTACTCGCTGAACTATATACTATGCTACCATAATCAATAATCGATCTAATCATTACTATATATATTTTCTTTAATGCTTTAGAACTAGCACCCCAATCATTCCCTTTTAAACATCTCATTATATTAATCACTTTTTTACACTTTTCTTCTATTTTATTTATATTTTCCTTCCAGATTAATTTGTCATCAAATGTGACTCCCAAATATTTAAAACTATGTACTTGCTCTAGTATATTTCCATACAATTTAAGTTCAATTTTGACATCTCTTTTCTTTGTAAAAACTATACTCTTAGATTTATCAATTGAAAATTTAAATCCCCAGTTAAACGACCAATTTTCTACCTTTGTTATTGCTTCTTGTATCTTATTCTGTACATATTTAATATTTCTTCCCCTTTTCCATATAATACCATCATCTGCAAATAAAGCTTTACCAATATAAATCCTATATCATCAAACACATCCTTAATCCTAATAGAAAATAACACTGGACTAATTACACTCCCTTGAGGAGTACCATTATCAACTTTATAACTTTTTGATATTTTATCCCCTACTCTCACTTGAATGAATCTGTTAAACAGAAAATCCTTTATCCGATTAAATGTTTTCCTTTCAATTCCTAATCTTTTTAATTTAATCATTAATCCCTCTTTCCACACCATATCATACGCTTTCTCTGTATCGAAAAAAACTACTATTAGACTCTCTTTAATATTCTGTGCTTTTCTAATTTCACTTTCTGGACTCACTACTGGGTCCATTGTTCCTCTACCTTTTCTGAAGCCATTTTGATACTTAGTTAACATTTTCATACTTTCTAAATAATAATTTAATCTTTCTGTAATCAACCTCTCCATTATTGGTCTATCATTCTCTGGCCTACTTGGATTTTTTCCTGGTTTTAGTATTGGTATTATTAATGCCTCTTTCCAATGTTTTGGTAATTTCCCTTTATCCGATTCTTTATTGTATAATTCCAATAGTTTATCTTTCATCTCATCCCCTAATTGTTTAAGTATTTCATAATTAATACTATCTTTTCCTGATGCTGATATTTTACTTCTTCTCATTACCCTTTCTAATTCAAATAATTAAAATGGTACATCTATTGCTGTTGATCTTTGTTCTTCCTCTCCTTCTACAATATTCTTCTTTCTAGTTTCTTCTCTTCTTCTTTGCCTATCTTCTGATAAATTTGTATTACTATTTATCCCCACAAATGTTTTTACTAACATTTCAGCTTTATCTTGATTTCTAATAGCAATTTTTTCTCCTACATTAATTATTGGATATTTATACTCTTTATAGACTCCTTTCATCTTTCTTATCATTCCCCATATTTCACTTATTAATGTTGTTCTTCCTATTTTATCACAGAATTTCCTCCAGTTTTCTCTTTTTGCTCCTTTAATTATTCTTCTTGCTTCTGCTTGTAACCTTTTATATTTTATTAGATTCTCAAAATGATGTGTCCTTTTTAATATCTTCATACTTTTATTTCTCTCCTGAATTACTTTTTCACATTTTTCATTCCACCACGGAACATTTTTCTTTTTCATGGTTCCTTTACTCTTAGGTATAGTTACTTCTGCTGCTTCAGTTATTATTATCCTAAATGTTTTTTCCACTATTTCTACATCTTCATTCATATTTATCCTCCCATATTCTTTTTCACATATTTCTCAAAATTTAATCCAATTTGCTTTTTTAATATCCATCTCCCTTCTCTTTTATCCAACCTTTCTTCTTTATCCCCATACATTTTTGTAAAAATTATATAATGATCACTCCCTAAATTTCTTTCTTTAACATCCCAATTACATTTCCCTGCTAATTAATTTGATACTAATGTTAAGTCTATTGCAGAACTTTTACCTGTGTTTATATTTAATCTTGTTCCTCTCCCATCATTTAAACATACTAAATCCTTATCATCCATTAATTCTTCAATTACTTCCCCATTTTTATCTTCCTTATATCCTCTCCATAATTTACTATGCGAGTTAAAGTCTCCACATATTAACCTTTTATACTTATCCTCAATAATTAGTTTAAGTTTATTAATATCTAATGCTTTGCATGGATTATAATAATTTACTATATATATTTTTCAGTATTAATATAAATTTCTATTCCTATATATTCTTCTTCTTTTCCTATTTTATTTATTCTATAATTAATTTTATTATTAATAAAAGTTGCACATCCTCCTCCATTTCCTTCTTCTCTATCGCGTCTAATTATTGTATATGGAAATAATTTAAATTCTATTTTTTTATTTAACCATGTTTCCTGAATGCAAATATTATCTGGTTTATCTATTAATTTATCTATATATCTTTTAAACTCTTGTCCATTAGCTATCAGGCTCCTTGCGTTCCATTGTAGGATCACTTCCATTCAGTATCCTAATCCTTCTTGTCTTGAATGAGCACTTAAACTGTTTCTGACTTCCTCCCATGATAATTCATTAATATCCAGTTGATTTATCGCTGCTTTCACTATAATTTGAATTCTTTCTGTTTTTGATTTTTTATTCCATCGTAGCATTTATCACTCCTGCAATGAAGGTCACCAGTTTCTTAACATCTATCCATATTTTTCCTTCTTTCTCCACTCTTTGTGGTTCTTCTTGTACTCTATTCACATTTATTTTCTCTGGCACCTTCCCTACCCTTTTCACTGCTTCAGAATACGTTTTTTTGTTTTGAACTTTAGTTTGCTGCACTTCCATCTCTCTCCTCATTACTTGACATCCTGCATATGCTGCACTGTGTTCTCCCCCACAATTACAACATCTCGGTTTCATTTTATTTTTGCATTCCTCATAACTATGCTCTTCTCCACATCTTGGACATCTTTTCTTCCCTTTGCACACATTTGCTGTATGTCCAAATCTCTGACATTTGTAGCATCTGATTGGTTTTGGTATGTACTCTCTTACAGTGTATGACATGCATCCCAGAAAGACCCTATATGGAACTCAATTAACACTGAGTCTTTTTCTTTCTTTTTCCCATCTCTAAATTCTGTAAATCTCTTAGCATTCTTCACTTTTGCCCCTTATTTCCTCAATAGTTAAATCCACAGGAATTCCCCATATTATTCCTTTTGGTCCTTGTCCACCCATTCCCACTTTGCTCACACTAGTTACTTTATGTTTTCCTACTTCTTTTATGTTGCAAGCTTTTTCTCTTTGTTCCTCAGTTTTACATATGATTAGCAGATTTCCATCCCTTAGGACTTTAGCTAGTTTAATGTCCCCAACTTGATTTTTCAGGATCAAATCAAATCAAATCAAACTTTATTCATAAAGCGCTTTTCATACAAGAAGTTGCATCACAAAGTGCTTTACAGATTAAAATGACCCCACGTAGAACCACCTTCCCTTCCCTCCCCCACAGATTTAAAAGCATGGTCACAGTTATACCCCCCTCCCCCCAACCCATCTCCCATGCACACACACAGTTAAAAGAAAAAGTAAAAAAGGACATTGGGCCGAGCGCAGATGAACCATGCAAGGAAACGCCATCAGAGGAGCCATCTGCCCCGGCAGCGGTAGATTAACAGCAGCAGCCGAGGCACTGACACAGAGCACCCAGTGGAGGCAAGGCCAAGACCCCCACCTCCACCCAAGCTCCACCTGGAGAGCACCCAGGCAGCCACAGCCGACCACCGCTCCCGGGGCAGAGGGCTCTCATAGAGGAAACACTGGAACGGGGATTAAGATAAATTAAAGTATAAAAATAAACAGTAAATTAATGTGCCAAGATTAAATAGTAAAACTGATAAAAATATAATCATATAAAACATGCAGAGCAATTAAACAAACAGTAATAAATAATAATCAGTTAAAAGCTAGGCTAAAAAGGCGAGTCTTGAGCATGCTCTTAAAAACATGAACGTTCTCTGCAGCCCTGAGGTCCTCTGGCAGCCTGTTCCAGAGGTGAGGGCCATAAAACTGGAAAGACGCCTCGCCATGCGTGTGTGTCCTGACTTTTGGGGTGACAAGGAGACGGCTGCCAGAGGAGAGCAGAGACCGCGAAGGTTTATATGGTAAAAGCAGTTCAGAGAGATAAGAAGGCCCAAGACCATTAAGACACTTAAAAACCATTAAAAGAACCTTAAAGTTGATCCTGAAATGTACGGGGAGCCAATGCAATGATTTTAAGACCGGTGTAATGTGTTCCTGTCTCCTGGTCTTCGTCAGGACACTTGCTGCTGAATTTTGTAGTAGTTGTAGACCTGATATACTCTTTTTGGGAAGACCAGAAAGCAGGGCATTACAGTAATCAATTCTCCCCCACAATTACAACATCTCGGTTTCATTTTATTTTTGCATTCCTCATAACACACAGGTAATGTGGATAGAGGTTAGTTTGACTGGACTCACTGTGTTCACTCCATCTCCCTCATTGAATTTCAGAATAATTTTAAACTCATTTTCTTCTTCATCATTAGAACTTACATTTGCTTCAATCCTTCTCTGTTTCCTTGTTTCTTCTTCATCTGAATTATTGCCTCTTTTTCCTTTCACTGAATCCTGAACAAAACTAATCTCCATGTTAGTGTCCTCACTTTCATACTCTTCTATTTCTCCCCATTCCTTCTCATTCACCACACAGTCGTGCCTTGACTTTCCTTCTTTCTTTTTCGGCATTTCATCCAACAGGATTCCTCTTCTTCTTTCCATCAAGATATTTCCAAGGCTTTTATCCTTTCCATTCGTTTTAAACTTGTTTATCCCTGTTGATTGTCTTTTAATCATACACTATTTCTTTATACTTTCGCGTCTTTCTCCACAGGTCTCTGCTTCTGTCTTCCTGCCCAACCTCACACTGCGTCTGGCCTACTCCAAGGTTCTTCGGCGCCCGACGGTTAAAACTGCCTCCGATTCAAAAACCGCACGTGGTGTTCATTTATTGTTTATCAATAAATAACAAAGACTAAATGAAATATACAATGTAAAATTGTGAAGGTAAATAAATATCAGTTATAGACTATTTCATAACCTTATAAGACCTGTATAAACATACAGAATCATCTCAGTGATGAATTTGGTCCCAAGGCAGTGCAGCCATAAGACATCTGGACCATTCATTCTGCTTGATGGAGATTTTCCAGCAGGACTTTGTTACTGCCTGAATTGCCAAAAGTATCACTATCTTGGTAAAAACGATTTTATTACTAAGATTGTCTGGCCAGAAGAATGGCCTTGTGGCCGACACTTAAATGCATATTTCACAGAAGAAGGCATGCTGGTTAGGGTTGTGGTTCAAGAAGTGTGAGATTTGGAGGGAAGAAGAAAAACTGGAGGAAAAAACAAAAGAAAGATTGTATTTTTCGAGTGTTCGAAGTTAGCCATTAAAGGGCCTATATGTAATTTTCTGAAATTTAAACTTGCGGCTGACACATGTGGCCAAAAAACGGAACTGTTCTTCATTTCTGCTCGCTCTCACTCGTACGCCAGTCGCTCTCAATCTTCGATCTGTTTCTGGCACTTGTCAGGGGTTTAACTTTTTTAGTCTTTTGTGGAGTTACTGTTGGTGTCAAAGTTGTCCTGTGTCTCTTCTGTGTATTTGCACAATCCATTGAACTGCTTGCGAGTGCTGACTAGCGGTAGTGGCAGAGTGGTCTGAAACATTTAACACGAACGCGCTTGACGTCAAATCCGCAGACAGCGCAGGAAAATCGGACCCGACAAAAAATAGAAAAAATTGGATACAGGCTTATAGGCGCACCCACTGTGAGCTGACAAGGTGTCAGTATGCTCATCAGGAGATTTTTAGGTCATAAATGGTCAAATAAAAAGGCGATTGTTACGTTTATTTTGGGGAAAAAGTTGCATATAGCCCCTTTAAACAAGCTGAGACCTTTACCTGAGAGGCCATAACATTTCTTTAAAAAGTGATGTGGGAATTGGGTCTAAAAAGGGTTTTTAAAATCAGTATTTATTAAAAGATCAATTTAAAAAAAAAAGAATTTGGGGGGTGTCAGATAGCAGAGTGGTTAAGACAGGCATCCCATGTTCAGAGGCCTCAGTCAACTCAACGCAGTTGTCCAGGGGTTCGGTTCCACCCCGCAGACATATGCTAAATCTCTCTTCTCTCCCATTTCTACACACTATCCACTGTCCATAAAGTCCACTGTGGCCACAAAAACTAAAAAAAGGAATTTGGGATTGTTCTTATTGTCTGCAATGAGGTTTGGAAAGTGGGGCATTCTTGCTCTTTTAACAGTATTATTATAAATTTTAAGTTGTTCACGATATATATTTGAAAAGGAATCATGAGCTTTGTTTTCCTGCATTTTCACTCTGCTCTCCTGCATTTATTTTTCAGGTCTCTTAATTCATCATTTCTCCATGGTCTTATGGGCTTGGTTTTCATAGTTTTTGTTTTCAGTGGGGCTGCTGAATGAACAGATTTAAAAACTCTTTTGTATATGAATTAAAACTATGAATATGTAAATTAAAATCGCCAGTTATTAAAATGTTGTGATATTTAGCATGTATACTGGATATAAATTTAGAGAATTCATGAATGAAACAGGAAGGAGGCTTTGGTGGTCTGTAAACTACAACACATAAAACAGGGGGGTTGCTAAAAACAAAGGCATTATGCTCAAACGTGCTGTAGTTATTTTGTGAAATTGTCTTTGTTAAAAATGAATTTCGATCAAATGAAGTAATTCCACCCCCTTTTTTTTACCTTGCCGGATATAAAATAAAAAAATAAAATTTTGGGGGGAAGTCTTGGTGGGAATAACAGTTGCATCAGCGCCTAGCCAGGTTTCAGTTTAAAAGAGACATATATTATTATCTAAAATCAAATCATTAACAATAAAAGATTTGTTTAACAGAGATCGAACATTTAAAAGTGCCATGTTAAAAACTGCAGGTGCCAGTCTGATAGGTAGGGATTTCCTGGTGATAACATTTCTGAGATTGTTTGTGTTTATATTCCTGTTTGAATAATGTTTGTGACTGTGGTTGGTAATTATGACTGGGATGCAATTTCTTTTTTTGGAACTTAAATTGGGCAAAAGTATGCCTGGTATACTCTGGATTGTGGCAAAAAGGTTGTCTACAGAATGACTGGGATGATGTTATAAAACGTCTTACTAGAAATATTGGTAAATTTTCATGGGCAGCAGTGTATCTGCTCATTTGATGGTACTTAGATTGGTAATTTAAATCTGAATTATATAGCCTAGTACAGTGTTTTTCAACCCTGCTCCTCAAGGCACACTGCATGTTTTAGATATTTTCCTGCTCCAGCTCATCTGACTTCAATTGATGGCTAATTAGGTTTTTCCTGAACTGTAACCATCTGAAGCAGGTGTGCTAAAGCAGGGAAACATCTAAAACATGCAGGGCGAGAATACACAGACCTGGGAAACACAGGCATAATGTACAGCGAAATGAGATTTATACTTATATAGCAACCATAAAGGAAATTAAATAAGTTTTTTTTTTTTTAAGTATGTGTAAATTTGAAAATCTAAACTAATAATCGACTTTTATTAATGTGGACAACACTGTTTAGTTTTTTTGGGGGTGTAGACCTACCTTCATTTTTTGAGAGTTTTCCAATTTGGCCACATTTCTGTTTAGTAAATCATGACTTGGTGCTTGTCAAGTTTTCTGTAACTCAGATTATGCTGAACAGAAGTCAGTTATCTTTCCCAGAAATATCTAAAAATGAAATTCAATATTTTACCAGTGCTGTACTGAGCAGAAATATAGTCATTTATAAACTACAATTAAATTTAAAATAGAAAGTCCAAAAAGAAATAATGGAAGTATAGAGAACATAAATTTGCACATTAATAAGACATAAAGTAATACAGAACATTGAGGATTTTCTGGAGGAATATCAGTTGATCCATATAATCAGCAAGAACCACACTATGCTGAACACAGCTTCAGAGTTTATTTTACTTCCAACATGTAGGTGTTACTAATAAGTGAGATAATACTGTTCCACAGCAGGAAAGACAACTAAAAAGTTTCCTGAAGTCGTCACTTCCTTAACAAACATAACGTTCATCTTATACCTGAACAGATTTCTTTACATTGTGCAAAATATTAATATAATCCTCCCTCCTCTAATGATGTATGTGGTTGTACAGGTGTCCACGAATCGCAACTAATCTGTTCCTTTCGAAGTCCCTTGGAGTTGCTGATTGCTGACTGGAGGGTTCACAGATCCAAGTCTCAACCTTATACAGTATTTCTATTATGATTATTTTTAAAATTAGAAATATTGTTTTATTTTGTTCGTTGATAGATTTTTTGTTTTACATGTTAAAAACATTTTATTTAAGTTTACCAAATTGATCCGAAATGGTTCCAAGTTCTGTTGCTCTGTTTTTGTTGGAGGTTTCTGAACATTTCTGATGTAGATCTGTCAAACTGACTTTGTATAATCAGTTTCAATTTGATACCTAATCTAAAAACTAGAATCTATTTCAACTTTTATGTCACCTAAGGCCTAAAAATTTAAAATGATCTTGTCGTATTACCTCTTTACTACAATCTCAGTCTGCTAACTTGAGTAGCACAACCTTTTACGACAAGTAAAAGGAAATAATTGTCAATATTCATTTTTTTAAACAAAGAAAAAAAAGGAATCAGTTAGATGTAACTGGGACTGTTTTACAGGACACCCCAAAACAATTTTAAGACAAAAACAGCAGTGGAGAAACAGAAGCTACCTCCAAAATGCTCTGTCCCTGAAAAGCAAGATAACTTGTTTTTTTATTGCACACGACATTTGTTGGGTTTCTTTGTTCGACCCAATGTCTTCATCTCATGATCCACCTCCGTCTTCAACGTATTTCTCCTCTCCAGCTCTATTTTCTTCTGCTCCTTTGAAGCTTTCCGTTTCTTTTTCCTTGAGGCCTGTTTCGCTCTCCTAAGCATCTTTTTGGTGTAGTGTCTACCATTGTTCTCCTGAATCATATCATCAAATTTCTCCAGCAGCTGGCGGATTTGTTCCTCATCTTGCACTTCGTTGTTGAAGACGTGATATCTGTTGGAGAAACCTATGACAAACTCTTCAAGGGCCGAACTCTTTGAGATAAACTGCTCAATAGTTTGTTTCTTCAGTTTGTCTCCGTGTGTGAACAACAGCAATGAAAATCGGGCAGCCTCAGAACCAAATGTGTTCAGAACAATCTTCATGGTTTCTTCCTCTTCCTTGGTGAACCTCCCTAGCTTCAGTACCACCAGGAAGACATGAGGACCAGGAGCACTCATAGTAAGGCATGTTTCAATCTTCTTCAGAACTTTCTCCTCCTGGAAATTGGTGTCGAACAGCCCCGGTGTGTCGACTACTCTAACCTTTCTGCCTAAGACCTCTCCTTCAGCGCTCATACAATTGATTGTCCAGGAAGTTGGACACGCTTGCGACTGGAACACTTCTCTTCCCAGGATGGTATTTCCTGAGGCGCTCTTCCCTCCTCCGGTCTTTCCCAGCATAACAATCCGGAGTGTGTCATCGCTGCTCTTCTTCTTAGATCCTGCAGACAAACACAGCAACAACTTTGGTGTCTTTTGTTCTTTTTCAGATGATTCCGTATGAAAGTCTGAACTCCAACGCAGCAGTTTGATCACTGAACTTTAATTTTAAGAAACCTTAGAGCATCAGACTCACATAATGAGGAAGATTTTTTTTTTTAAGCGGCTCAGATTTTATCTAGGGCAGACAAAAGTCAGAACAATCCCGGTGTGGAAAACCAAGGAGGAATTCTCATGGTGAGTCAAGCTAATCTATAATCAAATTGGGAGGATTTCAGTAATCTAAAACAACAAAAATCCAAGTTCCAGGAGCTACTATTAAAAGAACATTTAAATTGCATCACTTTTGCATTATTCATTTACAAAGATATCTAGCATTAGGATTCCTACCTGACTTTCCAAACTGAGATCACATTGAGTGTCTTCGACTGGAGGGAAAATACCTCTTAAAAAATGTAACTATTCATAAACTTTCTGTCACTACATAAACAAAAAGTTTGAGGGATTTGTATCACTTTTTGATACAAATTCCTTCCTTACAATGCATAAATTAAAATAAAATCACAGCAAGTCATCAATATCTGATTTCTAAAGGAAATACTAATGAGAAGGTTACATTTAAAAATGGCAAAAGAATATATGCTTACTAATGAAAAGATAACCATATATAGTCTTCAAAGTATTTTTCCTTTCGTGATTATAGGTTTCAAAACAAGCATAAGGCTAACAAGAAAAAAGTTATCTAAAACTATCTATCAGAAAAGAAATTATATATACACTACCGTTCAAAAGTTTGGGGTCACATTGAAATGTCCTTATTTTTGAAGGAAAAGCACTGTACTTTTCAATGAAGATAACTTTAAACTAGTCTTAACTTTAAAGAAATACACTCTATACATTGCTAATGTGGTAAATGACTATTCTAGCTGCAAATGTCTGGTTTTTGGTGCAATATCTACATAGGTGTATAGACGCCCATTTCCAGCAACTATCACTCCAGTGTTCTAATGGTACAATGTGTTTGCTCATCGGCTCAGAAGGCTAATTGATGATTAGAAAACCCTTGTGCAATCATGTTCACACATCTGAAAACAGTTTAGCTCGGTACAGAAGCTACAAAACTGACCTTCCTTTGAGCAGATTGAGTTTCTGGAGCATCACATTTGTGGGGTCAATTAAACGCTCAAAATGGCCAGAAAAAGAGAACTTTCATCTGAAACTCGACAGTCTATTCTTGTTCTTAGAAATGAAGGCTATTCCATGCGAGAAATTGCTAAGAAATTGAAGATTTCCTACAACGGTGTGTACTACTCCCTTCAGAGGACAGCACAAACAGGCTCTAACCAGAGTAGAAAAAGAAGTGGGAGGCCGCGTTGCACAACTGAGCAAGAAGATAAGTACATTAGAGTCTCTAGTTTGAGAAACAGACGCCTCACAGGTCCCCAACTGGCATCTTCATTAAATAGTACCCGCAAAACACCAGTGTCAACATCTACAGTGAAGAGGCGGCTGCGGGATTCTGGGCTTCAGGGCAGAGTGGCAAAGAAAAAGCCATATCTGAGACTGGCCAATAAAAGAAAAAGATTAAGATGGGCAAAGAACACAGACATTGGACAGAGGAAGACTGGAAAAAAGTGTTGTGGACGGATGAATCCAAGTTTGAGGTGTTTGGATAACAAAGAAGAACGTTTGTGAGACGCAGAACAACTGAAAAGATGCTAGAAGAATGCCTGACGCCATCTGTTAAGCATGGTGGAGGTAATGTGATGGTCTGGGGTTGCTTTGGTGCTGGTAAGGTGGGAGATTTGTACAGGGTAAAAGGGATTCTGAATAAGGAAGGCTATCACTCCATTTTGCAACGCCATGCCATACCCAGTGGACAGCGCTTGATTGGAGCCAATTTCATCCTACAACAGGACAATGACCCAAAACACACCTCCAAATTGTGCAAGAACTATTTAGAGAAGAAGCAGGCAGCTGGTATTCTATCGGTAATGGAGTGGCCAGCGCAGTCACCAGATTTGAACCCCATTGAGCTGTTGTGGGAGCAGCTTGAGCATATGGTACTCAAAAAGTGCCCATCCAACCAATCCAAATTGTGGGAGCTGCTTCTAGAAGCGTGGGGTGCAATTTCTCCAGATTACCTCAACAAATTAACAGCTAGAATGCCAAAGGTCTGCAATGCTGTAATTGCTGCAAATGGAGGATTCTTTGACGAAAGCAAAGTTTGATGTAAAAAAAATCTTATTTCAAATACAAATCATTATTTCTAACCTTGTCAATGTCTTGACTCTATTTTCTATTCATTTCACAACCTATGGTGGTGAATAAGTGTGACTTTTCATGGAAAACACAAAATTGTTTGGGTGACCCCAAACTTTTGAACGGTAGTGTATATATATATATCAGTATTCTGCCATTGTATACAGTGTAAAATAAAAAGGCTTCAATTTTCATGTAATTTTTTCGTTTATTTCAAAATGTGTAAAATGTCCGAATGTTATAGTTTACAGAATCAGTGAGAAAAGTGATAGTACAATGACAATCAATTCAGATTTAAATAGATTTACATGACAAACTCAATTTAATCTATAGAAAATGAAGTTGACAGGAAAGAAGCTGTTGAAGGTTTACCATTCAAGTACTTTTTTACATTGATCAGGGACAGATTGAAAGCTGATTGAAAGCTGAATTGGCCCTTCTTGTGTTATTGCACATGACAGTTCTTGTTAACTTTTATTGCTACAGCCCCAACAGCAGCTCCAACTGCAGCTCCAGCAGCGATCCCGACTGCCACTCCGATCGGACCCCCTAACACACCCATCACGCCTCCAATGGCAGCGCCGCAGGTCGTAGCCACAGCAATTGTCGGCGCGGTGAGGAAGTCGTTTGACCTCTCGGCTCGACTGCGTGCCTTCTGGTTGTACTGCATGATCAGCTTGGTCTCCTCTATGCGGTAAACGTGTTCAGTGTATTTGGCTCTGAGTTGTTCCAGCTCCCTCTGCTTCTGTTCTTCCATTTCCTTCAGTATTCGCTCCTTCTCCTTCAGTATGGCAGCCTCTGCTCTTTCAAACATTGCGTTGGTGTAGTACCCTCCTCCATTGGCCATAACCATCTCTTCGATCTTGTCTAAAAGCAAGTAGGTTTGCTTTGGGTCTTTGATCTCATTGTTGAAGACGTGGTATCTGTTGTGGCATTTTTCAATGAGGGCTGTCAGCTCTGGGCTCTCTGAAATAAAGTTTTCAACGCTCTGATTCTTCAGCTGGTCTCCATGAGTAAACAGCACCATTGTGTACCTCTCAGCATCTTCTCCAAAGGTGGCCTGGATCATCTTGACGGTATCTTTCTCCTCCTGTGTGAACCTGCCCAACTCAAGAACCACCAGGAAGGCGTGAGGACCCGGAGCACACAGAGAGATGCACATCTTGATTTTGTTCAACACATCATCTTGAGTAAAGTTTGTGTCAAACAATCCTGGAGTGTCAATAATGGCCACATTCCAACCATTAACGACCCCCTTGGCTTTATGGCATTCTGCCGTTAGAGAAGATGGAGACAGGTCTGATTCAAAAGCCTCCCTCCCTAGGATGGTGTTTCCTGCGGCACTCTTCCCAACTCCAGTCTTCCCGACCAGAATAATCCTCCTCTCTCTTGGATCTATTCCACTCGTGAACCCTGTTGGATAGAAATATACCATTCGTCATACAGTGCTGCACTACTGGCGGCACTGTCCAAACACCAGAAGGAAACGGATCTCAAATTAGATAATACTCACCCTATATAAGATCAGTAATCACATGTTTTATTTAGCGGCTGTTACAAACTTAAGCAGCCTCTGTTATGCATCAATGATGTCACATTTATGTCATCCAACAGGCTTAGGAATGTAACAACTAACAGCTCAAACAGCATCACTTTTCTCATATGTCTGGTGTAACTGGAAAGACAAACTTTATAAACACTTTCTTGTTAATCCAACTCGCTATGGAGGCGTGCCTGAGACTCGGATCCTTTTATACCCCACAGTGCAGCTGTCATCACACACTCCAGCTAACGTCACATATCACCGTTTAGCCCATAGCGATTTAGATTCAAATTCAAATGTAGTGCAAAGTTTCAACTTGAAGAGGGCGTCACACTGACGGTTTAAATAAGGAAATGTATATTTTAAATAAGATTCACTGAAATGTCAAAGTAATGACTCAACATTTGGACAGCAAGATTAGACACTCATTTATACAGTTTATCAGCAAAAAAAAGCTGATTTGTGGGTGACCTGTTCTTTAATATATTTTAAAAGTGATTAATGTGGTTTGTTTTTTACATGATTTTTTTTATTCATTTAGCTGTTCAGCACATTTTATAACAAATTAGAGGCTTTGTTTGTTTTGTTCGAACCATTGTTTTTTTATCTACAACCTTGATCTTCAATCTTCAAACCTCTGAGTCACTGCTACAAAAAATTGCTGTGTCATGCTTAGTTGTGATTTTTTTTTTTTTTTTTTTTTACAGGAAGAATATCTAAAAATAGAGTAAATTATATTCTAAAACTATTTAAAGCATCTGGCAGATTAACACACCACTCGGGTCTTGCAGTTTAGCTGCTAAAATATTATGTTGTGCACCTTTTTTTCCCTGTTTTGTTCTAAAATGTTTGTGCTTAAGCATTAGAAACAACGTTCTGCGTACAATGCACTACTTTCTCAAAAAAAGAGGAGAGTGAGTTATGCTCTTTTAGCTAAAACTGGAAAGCTATTTGGAGTTTCCAACAAAACATTTTATTCTTCAAATTAGTATTACATTTTAAACAAGTACTCGATTTATCAACCTCGAAAAGTTAAATTGGAGAGCAGACTTATGATATATTTTGGATAAAGACAAAGTTCATCACATAATCTGCCAGTAAATATACACCTATCAGTGTTTGCAGAAAATTCAGACATAAACAATACATGTATTTCAAGATTTTACACAAAACCAACTAGACTGATTGTAATCAAAATCCCTACTTCCTGCAAGCTGACATGCTGAAAGTAATGCTAAGAAGATGGGCACATTTGAACAGAACAAGAACACAGATTCTGAGTCTAAAATGTCACCCCGACCTCCTAAAAAAGCGGAGAAAGTTGCCTCTGCGTTTTCTCTTACCTGCATGTTTTAATGCAGACATGTTGGAAAATCCAAGCTGCTTCTCCTGCTCTTCTTGTTGTTTTGAATGAGTCTGTCCTCCTCACACCTGTGTTATCTTTGTGGCTTCCAAATGGGTGTTCCCTCTGTCTTTCGTTGGACTAAAATATGCACAAGGAAGTTATCCAAGCAAAAAAAAAAAAAAAAAAGGTAACAGTAACCAGTTTCAGGTCAAATTAAAGTTCTAATTTTATACTTAAAACCTGGTGGGTTATGTTTACCTCATAGCAGCTCAGAATGCATATAAACTGAGAAAAAGTCTCGGCTCTTAAACTAAAACTGGATCGGTTGGTTTATAGAGCTGAATTAGCTAAAACATTCTTTTCTATGTCTTTAACACAACATGTAAATCCGGTTGAAGCAGGTTTTTGTGACACTTTCAGCTCTGCAAAAGAAGAGCCTTGGACTCACACAGGGAGGCTGGGGACACAGTTGTTCAAGGTTTGCAGACATTAATTCCTGCACTGGTATGAATCCTCTACATCTCAATCAGGTTGAGATCTGGACTTTGTATGGAGGTATTTTTGGTGCAAAAGCATTTGTCTGTTGCAACAAGGAAGTTGAAATCACAGAGGTTTTTTGTAGCAGTTTTGTAATTTAATATTTTTTTCAGTCTATCACAAATAAAAAACAACTGTTACAACGTTTTAATTTCTTAAGAACAACGCACAAATTGCATTCTTTGAGTCACACTTGAAAAAATCTTACATTTACAGTTTTGCTCCAATTGATCCAAAACAAATGGTGCAAAAGGAGGAACGCGCTGGGGAAAAGGTGTGGCTTGCAAAGCAGTTTCTGTAATCGCATCAGCGTTTTCGTGCATAGACAGCCGTGGGACCGCCATCTTGGACCGGTATCCCCTGCTCCGCTTTGTAATTTGTGTGGCAGACGCAATGAAGCGTCAATTCGTTTATTAAATCACAACTCGCTAAATAGGCCCACTAAACTGATTTTCACGCGTTTTTTGTCTGCAAACGCCAAACATTTAGCTATGATACAGGACGGATGGTTCAGCCTATTTCTATATTCATAGTTGGCTTAACAGTATAGGCAATATTCTGATTTACTCTTAAAATGTACAAAACACACAATGCAATAAGATAGAGAAGAAGAAAGTGCTGCTCAGCCATTTTAATAATTAATTAATATATACTGTATAATTGTAATATACACATATGTGATGGACTGGCTTCCTTCAGATTTCATATAACCTTTCTTTCACAGAAAATGGCATTTTTGTTGATTACCCAAAACTGCTGAAATGATCAGCTTGTTTGCAAACTATTCAACCGTCGGATGGGTGGATAAGAAACATTTTATACAAGTATAATTATTTTATTTCTACAGTAGCGTCCTTGTGTTAATTGCAATCTAAGTCAATTGTTTAAAAATATACAATTCATAGCTAAGATTTAGCTGGTGGACATAAATACAGTAGGCTACAGTAATATTATATTTACAAAATACAATCAATAAAAATGTCCAGTCTTACTTGTGAAAAGTTATCCCAACTCTCAACAGTCCGCTGATTTGAACAGGAATAATCCACAGTGTTCAGGCATCTGCTGCTGTTTTGGTGGAAGTCTGCGGATGGGAATACCGGTCCAAGATGGCGACCGCATTTCTCGCCTCAGAGCAGCCAATGCGGGGTCTACTCTTTATAATGTGTATGGTTGCATTTACCGATTTGTGTATGTGTTCAAGGAAAAATATGATTAAAAAAATGTGTCTGTGGGAAGATTTTATTACAGGTGTGTGAATTAGTGTACACAAGTTATAATTTTTTATATACACAGGTATGTGGATGTGTTTTGCACCATTTGTTTTGGATCAATTGGAGCAAAACTGTAAATGTAACATTTTTTTCAAGCGTGACTCAAAGAATGCAATTTGTGCGTTGTACTTAAGAAATTGAAAAGGTGTAACATGTTGTTTTGTATTTGTGAAAGACTGAAAAATAATCTACAATTACAAAACTGCAACAACATTTTCTTCTTTGACTTAACTTCCCAGTTACAAGACAAAAATGCATTTGCACCCCAAATACCTTCATAACCTTGACTGAAACATTGTAACTTCATGAATATTTGCTTTTCAGTGATCTGGCCGAGTGGAACAAGTGTGACTCAGGGATTTTTCCACTGTGATGTTGGTTTGTATCATTAATCTGATTGGTGCAGTATCAGCGGGGTGCAGAAAGCATGCAGTGAAACCTGTTTATCTTGTCTTTGGTTTCTTGTCTGAGGTCGATCTCAAATATGTGTTTAAAAATATCTAGCAGATAGAAATTGAGCCTATTTTCTGAAACAGTTGTTTTAACTTGTCCCTTAACGTCGGTTAATCCATACCAAAGGTAGGTTTGAGGTAAATGTTATGAGAGCAGGGAGCTGTCACTCACGTGCAATAGCTCTGCTTCGTGCGACACCCTGGGTATAAGGGAAGCTGAAACCCGCCATTCTGCTCAGCTCCTGCATGATGCAATACCAGCAAATTGCCACGGGGTGTCAGTATTTGCCCAGGATCAAAAGACATGAGGTTGGGTTAAATGGAATGTATAGGTGAAACCATAGACTGTGGGTGAAACTCGAAAATCGAGGCGGGGTACACCCTGGACAGGTCGCAGGGATATATTTATTTATTTTTTTACTTGTTTGTTTAATAATTTCTGTGTGTCTTTAATAAATGATAGATTTGCATAATTTTTGCAACCAGTCAAAGCAGTTAAATTTAGTTGATTTCTATTGTGCCAATTCACAGAAAGTATATCAAAGCAATTTTATAAGATAATCAAATCTAGTTCACATACAGGAACATTTAATTTAGTGATCCAGTTATACAGATTCGATTGATGCATGTGCAGCTGTAGGTACCGGATAAAACATCAGTCCTGCCCTCTTTCACTTACAGAATTAATTTTCCCAAGAGATTCTATCCCCAGTGGAAAGAAATCAGCTCTGCTTGATGAAAGTAATCTAAATGCTGATGGTGTCCTTTTTGCACTGCCTTACCTGCGCGTAATAAACATTTACTTCATATTGATGAGTTAAAGTAGAAATGGTTTTAAATTTAAAGTCACAACTATGAAAGGATCCCCCTCATGGTTTCAGAGTGAACATTGTTTTGAGAGCAGCCAGTTATAATAATGAATCATTAGCATACTGTGCCATTTCAGAGCTGTTGGTGTGTGTTGGGGGACCTGGTAGGAAACTGAAGGCTTTCAGACTCACCTTTCACTGTGATTGTTTTTTTTTTTTTTTGGCCCTACACCTCCACTTTTCGTTTGTTTCTTTTTTTTTTTACCTTTAAACACGGCATCCTTCAGCATGTTCTTCTAATGTCAAATTCAGCTCATGTTAGAAAGGGTTGACGAGGTTACTGGCTAATGTTTCCTTCATGGAACCAACCAGAGTCCATGCGGTGGAACTCAGCTAACCTGTTTCTATTTTTTTTCCTGCCTGACAAGAGAACAAACGGAGCTGCTAGACAGTCAAACCTTTCAATGTAGGTTGAGACTAAGCACCCCCACAGCATGTTGCTCCCACCACCATGCTTCACAGTGAGCATCGTCTTCATACAAAATGGTCTTACTTCTGTCTAACTATTAAAGTATCTGTCAAGAATCAGAGGGTTTCTTCTTGTTTTGCCAGATAAAATGATGTTTTGGTCTCACAATGAGTCCCATAAAATGAGTCTTCTACATGTTAGACTGTATATAAGCAGTGCATCAGTCAGCTCCCTGATGAGGAGTTTACTGAGGCGGAGCAGACTGATGCACTGCTCCCTCTGGGAGGATGCCAGAGAAGTGAAAATTCTCTGAGGATGGCAGGTTTTTCCACATGATGAGCCCAACAATGTTGGTCCAACCTGATGTTCTCTCAAGTCTGAAAACTCTGCTGCTCGAAGGGATAAGTGCACAGCATATAATAATATTCTAAATCTACAAAAACACAAATTTTAATAATTTAGTGTACACATACAGCATTTATAGATCTCCGGTTCCTTTAAGCCAGTGTTTCTCAAACTTTTTTTATCATTCCCCACTTTGGACAAAGGAGCATACACAAGCCCCCCATGCTTTTATCGCCCCAACAGAATGGTGACCACGCCTGATTTTTAAAGTGTTGTATTTATTTAAATAGCCGAGTTAGTCTACAAGTTTTTAAGGGTATAAATTAGTTAGAAAAAGGGGTTGTGCACTGGTATAAAACCGGCTCAGAAATATATGCTGTCAGTAGTTGCTACATGTAGAACTTCAGCTCACAGTTGGAGAAAATAAAAGTTGTAGTTTTATCAAATTTAAAAAACCTTTCAAAAATACAAAATAAAAATAAAATAAATGAAGAGCAAGATACTCATCCCTGTATTTCCTCCGTGGTTGACCGTGTGACTTCTCTGACTCTGAAACGTTCCCTGATCTTTTTAGATATTTGTCCATTTTGTAGATGGAATCTCTGATAATGCGGCTATTTCAGCTTGTTTTGTTCTGCTGCGATATATTCCTACGTCAAACTCCCAGCCTAATGTTCCAGGTCCCGGTTCTGTTTACAATGATGATCACAATTGCTAATTTATTTGGGTGTGTTTAATTTTGTGAGAGGGGGGAGCTGGTTGATTTAATTTACAGTGCAGTGAAACATTCACAACGACAGAATCTAGGGGGGAAAAACTATTTAAATCCGTTGATGTCACGCCCCACCTGCAATACCTCTGCGCCCCACTAGTGGGGCTCGCCCCATAGTTTGAGAAACACTGCTTTAAGCGGTCAATTATGTTTCTAACATGGGATAAATGATGTTTTCGTGTTAACTTTGATTCAGGAGCAAGGCTATTCAACAGGTTTTTCTTCCCTTCCCACTCATCCTTTATTCCCCGTCTTAAACCCTCTAATCAGACACCTCTTTCATTCTGAGTATGTTGTGTCACACTAATCCACCTCATTCCTCCTTACACCCCCCCCCCCCCTTCATTATGCATATAATATTTATCCCTCCATATGACACCCTTTCATCTGTTTCATCCTCCTGATTACCCTTTATAGCCACCTTTCCTTGCCATTCATAGCCCTCGTTCCTATTTACTGACCATTTTCATTACAGTCATTCTCCTCTTCTCTCATTTTGAGTGTAGTGTGTCCAACTAATCCTCCTCATCTTTCAATACAACACTATTTTCCTCTTTATCCCTCTTCCTCATCTCTCTGATTTAGAGGCAATTTGTTCAAACTAATTCTCCTCCTCCCTCTTCGTGTTCCCTTTTCATCCCAATTGCTCCCTCTTTAAAGCCAATTTTCATCACACTCATGCTGATAATCCTTCTCTGCAACACTTTTTCATCCACCTCATTGCTCTTTACAGCCCTTTCATCATCACACTCATCCATCATTTTTTATGCTCCCTCTTCCATTTATCCCACTCATCCTCTTCATCAGTCTTTTCAATCCCACTCTTTCCTCCCATCTCTCATTTTGAGCCTGTTTAAAAACGCTGATGCTCCTCATGCCTCTATGAAACACTCTTTCATCCCACTCATCCTCATCCTGTCTCTTTATTGTGCTCATTCTCATTAACTCTTGTTTGAGGCCATTTTTGTCCTATTCATCTTCTTCATCAAAACAGCTTATTCCAATTATCCACATCACTTCCTGGTGTTTAAAAATTTCAGTCATTCCTCAGTAGTGGAACATTGAGCTAAAAGACTCTTTGATTCAAACCAATATTTTCCACATCATGGTTCAAATTTATCTCCTGAGTTTTCTGACCCTTTAAGACTCACTTTTAATGTGTTTACAGAGACACAGATGAGTTCATGTGATGCGTTATGGAGCCATTCTTACAGCTGTAAAGGCAGTAGATTGATTATTGAGTTGTAGCAGAAGGCCAGCAGCAGCCTTCTGTTTGAATCATGTCGGCTGCCTCAGGGGAGCATTAAGTCTTGTTTGCCTCTCAACTTTCTCTACTGCCCCCTCTTTGAATCCTAATGCGCTGCTGGTTGCCTTTTCTCTCCTGTGTGCGACAACAAATCAGCTGAAGTCGATGGGTGTCGGACCTGAAGAGGCAAAACAAAGAGAATAATTGACGACATGTAGGTGGCAGTTTGGTTTTCTGCATGTTGGATTTAGTGCATTCGTCAACTAATAAGAAAGAGCTAAAAATACCCAGTGTAAAAACTTAAGCCTTTGGAGAGTTTGCAGCTTTCTGTTGATCAGGAGTTTGGAGATGGTATTGCTGGAGCTTCAGAAGAAGTTCAGGCTTACAATTCAGACTAAGGTGTTCTAACACTTAATGTTTTGCCCAGGTAGATTGCAATATTAGAAGCACTGTAAAGGAAAAACTCTTGAATTTGCTGTAAAATTGAATCAGAATAAAAGTTTCTGCTAGTATTCAGTAAAATATATATTTTCCTTCTTTCTCTTCTTTAAAAAAAGTTAAGTTCCCCTAAGAAATATTGCAATGAAAGCGCATACTTTGCCCAGAATCCAAAATATTTAAAAAACTTTTCAAGGACACTAGGGTAATTTTTGAGAGCTGCTCTTAGCTGGACATGCATCATCTCCAGTGCCCCAGAGGGCTCTGCATCAAGAATCTCCTGTCCTACATAGCTAATAGAACCATATGGGGGGGAATACTTCAGTCAAGCTCTGCATTGCATAATTACTTTCACAGATGACACTTCAAACTTCAATGTGCAAAAAACAAGCCTTATGTTAACCTGGTTCAGAAATGGATCCCACTCCTCGCTCTCAGAGGGATCCGGGATGGACCATCACACAGTGGAAAACCAATCAGATAAAACAGTGTTCCAGATTTCTGTTAGAAGAAATAGAACAAAGAGGCATCCAGTCTGTTGTCTCAACAAGTCCCAAAGCCTGGCTATGTGAGGCTGTATCTGTGCCCTTGGCAAAGCTAATTTCCAATTCGATTTGCTATGACAGCATTGATACAGAAAAGTCCAGCAGAGATTTTAGAACAACAAACGCCTTGAGGAAAACATATTTTCATGTTACATGCAATTTTTTTATGCAGATGACCACATTTGATGCACATGTCCAAAGGCATGACTGAGGAAGAAAATGATAGAGGACTTCATCAAAGATTTTTATATTGCAACTGTTTACTCAGTCATGCTTTTCTCTCTATTGTTTTCTACAACCAGACTTTGCCTGAAGGATCCTTTTTAATCTCTTCTCTGACTGTTGCACTCTGAACCCTCTCTGACAGTAAAATCAGCTGCTCCAAACGCACTGTTAACCCCTTTTCTGCATTTTCTGAGGTTAATTGTTAGTGAAAGATGTGCATGGGCATGCCATAATTAACAGATTCACAGCAGTACCTTCCAGCATGTCCGATGGAAGCATTGAGGCCTGCTTATCTATTCCCAGCTCATGCATTCAAAATCCACAAGGAGCAGAGCTTTATTAACCGAGACCATCTCAGTCTGATATAGAAATGCAGAATTAAAGACCTGAGGAATGGTTGCCATTGATGCCAGCTTCTCAAGTGTT
Organism: Valencia hispanica; assembly: GCA_963556495.2. Lineage (NCBI taxonomy): Eukaryota > Metazoa > Chordata > Actinopteri > Cyprinodontiformes > Valenciidae > Valencia > Valencia hispanica. Next base: position 10,460,281 of record OY747720.1, on the reverse strand, counting down.
TGTGTGAAATCAGGCTTAATGATAAGATTCAAGTGAAACAAACCATCATCTAAATCCTCATTAAACATGAAACCTAATGTGTAGAAAGTGTTAGCAGATTAAGATCTACATTTAAAATAGAGCCAGAACAATAAACTCACATGATTCCTTTTATTAATAATAATAATAAAGCTTGTCCTACATTCTGCATGTTAAATCTGATGTTCATATATTGAACATCTGCTGGTATGGATTAGATTCAATGGTGAGAAGGTGAAAAGTCATTGTTCACGTTACTAAATCATGCTCTAATGTCAGATTAATGTATCTGTTGCTTCATCTTGAGAATCAGCCAATTTACTTAGTAGTTTCTACCATTAAAAAACACCCATCCATGAAACTCAAACATCTCTTTCTTCTGCAGCAACACCTTGTATCTCCTCCTGATTCACAGGTGGCTCTAGGCAGAGGCAGGTAGTAACTAGTTACATTTACTCAGTTACATTTACTTGAGTACCTTTTTGGAAAAAAAAATGTCTTGCGACTGCGAGTAACTTCATGAAATAAAGAACGAACATGTTTTAACAAAAATACACCAGACAGACTCACACTTACAGTTTATTAAAGGAGATCACCTGTTTCTACACAAGATTTGTTCTTCTTCTTATGTAATTTTCTGTTCAGCTTGTTGCATCTTGAGGCCAAATGAATATACAGTAAACACCATAAATTGTCAGTGGAAACACTGTTTACCTTGTTCTAAGATGGAGAAGGAGTTGTCTCTGCCAGCGGTAGGTAGGTAGGTAGGTAGGTAGGTAGGTAGGTAGGTAGATAGATAGATAGATAGATAGATAGATAGATAGATAGATAGATAGATAGATAGATAGATAGATAGATAGATAGATAGATAGATAGATAGATAGATAGATAGAGTAAAGTATGTGAGAGGGGGGAGTAAAGTATTGGTATTTAAGAAAATGACTTACAAATGTGTTTATTCTTTTTAAAATGTGCTATTTTGTAATTATGTTATTTATTTGTATAGGTGGCTTTCATTTTAGTCTTGAAAAAAAAAATTCCCCCTAACTTTATATTTTTGTCTGCATGGTGACACAATTTTATTTTAAAATATTTAATCAGATGTTACTCAGTGCTCAAGTAGCCTTTTTATCAAATACTTTTTTACTCTTATTAAAGTAATTTTTTAGAGGGCTACTTCTTACTTTTGCTTGAGTAAATCTATGTTGAAGTAGTGCTACTCTTACTGGAGTACAATTTTTGGATACGCTACCCATCTCTGGAGCCAGGCCAGAACAGACAGTGTTTCTTGGTTTGCTCCTGGTTCTATACCGGATGGAGCATGCTTGGAGAAATTCCAGAGGTGTGCATGCAGGAGCCATTCTGATCACAATCAAGCACCTCAGACGCCACTCTCTCAAACGATGGAGCTCCTTATCTTCAAGGCAGAGCCCAGAAACCCTGCAGAGGAAGCTTCTTTTAGCCATTGTATCCCAAATCCTGTTTTATTCATGGTCCATTTCTCATGAACAAAGGTGAGGGTTGAAACATAGATGGACCAGTAAATCCAGAGCTTTGTCTTTCATCTTTGCAACTTTTTCACCACAAAAGTTCGAATAACATGCTCATCACGGTAAAATATCTGTAAGAGGAACTGTATTTAATAAACACTAAATTAAAAGAAGTCAAGGTCTGAGACTGAGTATCTGATATTTTAACACTACATCCAATCCAAAATGGCCAGTTGCTGTAAATGAATGGCAGGTAGGCCAAAGCAGAAGAGTGAGTTCCATGTTCCCCAGCTGTGACTGAGACAAACAGCACTGCAGCTACCTGTTCCTTATTGGACCGAATGGACCATAATCAAGACAAATGTGGTCTGCTGCTTCAATTACATCCATATGGCTCGGGGCTCCTGCAGCCTCTCATGTTTCAGCTCAATCAAATCAATAAGTTATTTATCACCGCCAACACCCCGATGACGCTGAGAAACGGTGGGGGTGTGGGCAATTAATTTGGTTTCCCAATAATCAGAAGTGTTTCATGGCTTTCCTCTGAACAGCAGAGTATAATTTCCTACTGAACAGTACTGCTGGGGATCATTCATAGACCTCAGAGCAGTGAGCTGTTTTACAGGAGTGATCGGAGCTCATTGGTCAGTTTCATTTAATTTTAGAGAAAATCCATGCACGATGCAATTTTGAATAAAAAAAATTCAGGGAAGCAGGCCTTCTGTGTTGTCAGAGGAAAATAAACCTCATTTCAGCGGCAGTCAGTCAAACAGTTGGGCTTAAGGCGAGCTTCTAATAGGGTGGTAAACCATCCCAGCCCTGATCAGTCTTTGAATTAATAAGAGGAGACGGTAAAGGAGGGGGGACTGTGGAACAGTATGCAAATCTGTTGCTTTGCTGCAGAGATTGTTTTCACCCAAAACCCTTAAGTTCTCTATTGTTCAGTTTTAGAATCAGTAACCATGGTGATATGACCAGGTGCAGATACAGGTGTTGCAAAAGTATTCCCCTTAAAGTTTACAACTTCAACATAATTTAATGGGATTTTATGTGATCAAAAACACGTTCAGATTTAAATCTGAAAAATGTGGCATGCATGTTTATTCAACCCTGTTTAATGTGACACTCCTTAACAAAATCTAGGCCAACCAATTGCATTCAGAGATAGTTAAATAGAGTCCACCTGTGTGTGATCTATTCTTAATAAAAATCTAGCTATTTTGTGAAGGTCTCAGAAGTTTTGTTAGAGGAGATCAGTGAAAAAACAACATCACAATATACATATAACACAAGTGCAAACCACAATCTGTCGTGAGGACTGCTCTTAGTCCACAAATCTGGCTTTTATGAGAGAGTGGCAAGAGGAAAGTCTAACACCATAAATCTTTCCGAACAGAGTATCTCAACTGTGAAACATAGTGGTGGCAGCATCATGCTTTTCTTTAATAGGGACAGGAAAGCTGATCAGTGTCAATGGGAAGATGAATGGTGCTAAAAACAGGCTAGTTCTAAAAGAAATCCTTGGAGGCTGCAAAAAACTTAAAATTCAGGTAGATGTTTGTCTTCCATTTGGGCAACAACCCAAAACACACAGCCAGAGCAGCGATGCAAAGGTTTAGATAAATATCTTCATATATTAGAATGGCTTGGTCAAAGTCTTGAGCTAAATTCAATCAAGAATATGTGGCAAGACATAACAAATAATGTTAACTGGTACCTAGACCTATTTTGCAAGAGAGAATTGGGAAAAAATTCAGTCTCTAAATATGGAAAAATGATAGGAATGTACCTCAAAGGTCTTGCAGCTGTAACAAACAGTGGTTGTGCAGTTATTTTAATCAGCCCCCTTGAATATTACAGAATTTTAAGGGTGCTGAGTGAAAATGAAGTCCACACTTTTCAGATTTTAATTTGAAAAAAATAAAATAAATAATATATGGTAATTTAAATTGTTTGGTTATTTTTGCAGATGTCACCCTGTCTGAGGCTGTTACCTGAAAAATGTCAGATCATTTGTTGAGTCATATCTATAGAGAAATTCCTAAGGATTTGGAATGTTAAAGCACAGCTAAGTATGACATAAACTAGAGCTGTTTCTGTGTCTGTTCTGTTACTACCTGATAGGAATTTTGCCAAAAGTCTTATCACAAGAAGAGTAAATGAATGCACCCAACACCCACCCATCAAAGACAGCTGTACAGCAGAGCAGATAAAGTTTAAATATATGAGCAACCTGTTCAAAGCCAGCAAGCTGCAGCATTTAAACATCGAGTTAACCATGCAGACATTAAAACTCAAAAAAACATCGAAGTTACTGATGAAGTTTCATCTTTCTGTAAAAGCATTCTGCAAGAAACAGTGAATCCTTTTTTTACAGTTCAGAGCTTATCAGAAGCAAGCAGCATTATGGGTGTCACTGAGTTAAAACAAGTAAAAACAAGAGCAAAGTTCAACGTCACATGGATGAATGAAATTTGGACCTCAATTTCTTAACTGCTGCAATGTTTTACTGGATAGAAAAATAATATTCAAAATCATAAATACATCTGCAGCTTTGTTTAAAGTTGATTGGGTATGTATATTCTGTAGTCCTGTATCTGCTTTTGATACAGCAGATCACAATGGAACAAGGGGAACAGCACTGTTTTTTGTCAAATTTGTTAACATATTTTGAAGTTAATGATAGATATTTCTTCCGCACCACAATTGCTTATAGAGTACCACAAGATTCAGTGCGTGGGAAAGTTATTTTTACTATAAACCTGCTTCCACCTAATAAGATTATTGCACACAGTGGTATAAATATAAATTGGTGTTTTGCAGCATTTATTCATAAATTCTAAAGAATCAACCAATGAGACTTTAGGCATGCATGTTTAAAAAACAAAACCCTGCATTACAAAATGTTTAACTTTTAAATTCAAGTCTTTGGACCAGAGAATCTAAAAAAGAAATCTTATCTAGGTGGCATTAACCCAGCCTTCAGTTATGATTTGAAGAACACTGGTTTTGTCTTTGACCAGATCAGGTCTGTTAAATCTTAAAGTTTCTGGGGCATCATTTTATCACTTGTGCAACACTGCCATAATTACTGCTTAGTAATCTGTCCAAATAAAGCAAAAAAAAATAGAACAGATCACTTTGAGGTTGTACTGTACCAGTATATGACATACAAGTTTAAAATACTCTAGTTTCAACCATATCACAGATATGAGTGTTCTGTTTCTTCCAAACAGAGCACTTTCCTCTCAAAACCTTTCTCAAGTTACTTCTATAGTTATGCCATTTGTTCAGACCACTACAGACATACTGAGCACTTGTTTTCACACTACTAATTTAAACTCTCAGCTCTACATTTATGCATTATTCACAGTTATTGCTGCCATTAACTTTGTGTTCCAGCTCTGTTTTTCTTTCTTGGGGAGAAATGACTCACAGACACAGCCAATAGAAATGTTAATTTGGTCTTTATTATGCAAATACTCAATCTTTAAAGCATCAGTCAGCTGTAGTGGCGATGATGTACAAAACATGGAACTCTCCTGCAGGGAGGGCAAGGGTGTGTTAAGTCTCCTACAGGAAGAAAACTTTGCTGAGTAGGTTATAGGCCATAGACAAGGTGACAAACATTCCAAGGGCGTAGGAGAGCCCCCTGCTGGGCTGGGGCAGGACCATGATGTAGGCAAAGGTGTGGAAGATCCGAGCGGCTGTGAAGATGCGGAAGTGAAGCAGAGCGGAGGAAAGCTCGGGCCCAGACAAGGCGTAAAGCAGACCGATGAAGAAGAATGGAACGATGTTCTCTAGGTCGTTGTGGTGACACCTGCAGGATAAAAAAAAAACATACATGTGTGATCTCTAATATGATAAATCTTTGCACAGCCAGCAAACCCGATGAGAGGATGTAGGTTATTATTTTCAGGCATTTAATTGAAACTATGTACTGTTCCAAAGGTTTGCATACAGTGGCAAATTGTTTATCCTTCCAGGAAGCAGTAGCAGCAGGAGCTTGGAAGGGTGGTCGATGCCTTTTCTGTCCCATAATGCAAGTGGAAATGTTAGGTATTCTTTACTTCATTGTTCAAAACAATTTACATTAAAAAGCACTAAATAAACTTTTACAGGAAGACTGCACGTACGTAACATTGCATATATTCTAGGATTCTGACTCAAACAGCCATTACCTGATCCTAATCTATAGATATGACATCTGCACTTAACTGTCAGAAACTGGTTTGTCAGACCAAACCTGTGCCCAAGGGTCAAACACAAGCAGAACAATGGGTTTTCTGCTTATCATAGTTAACCAAAGTTAACCAATGACATGAAGCAGAGAGTCAGGTCCTCAGGTCAATAGAAGGCTTTTGAACCTCACCTCAAAGAGGAAGGAGGAAGTTATTAATGTTAAACTAAGAAAACCAACAACAGAGGAGGATGCCCTCTAACGCTCAGATTTTTAAGGATTTCAGCCAAATAGGTTGTCAACACACTTGGTGTGCATGTGATTGCAGGTGTTTTTCAATGACCTGTTGCATAATGTGGGAGTATAACTTTGAAACTGAAGATGAGAATGTGTGAGCAGCTCCCGGTCGACAAACATCTGCATGATTCATCAAAACCAAAAAAGACAACAACTTCAAAAACCATAGAAAACTGCCTCAAAGTAAGTCACAGAATATTACATTTGAAATATGACTCACTCAGTGATATTCAGTTTCTTGGTAGTGACACCTTCTCCTCAGAATGATAAATACAGTGCACACAAATGTAAATAATCATCCCTTTCTCTTACCAGAGGTCAGATCATACAGTAAACATGTTCTAAAGGGAACCCAGCCATTCCTCTCCACACCGACACCCTACAGCTCCTCCTGTGTGATCCTGAGGTGTTCACAGATCAGAAGGGATTAAACGTCCCAACATGGAGTTCTGGGTGTGCTCTTGGGTATCCTTCTATTGGGACACTATTGGAAAACTTCCAAATGGAGGTATCCTCATCAAAAGCCTGAATATTTTAGGTTTAATAAGAATTAAAATATAGTAGATAGACCAGTAAAGGCAGAGCTTCACTGTCCAGCTTTTCTCCTTTACCACAAGACATGTCATCATTACTGTGCCATCATTACTGCAGAAGGAGCCCCAGTCTATACCATCTCCTGCTCCATCCTATAATCACTCATGAAGAAAAAACACCAAGACACTTTAACTATTTCTGTCTGTGCTACTTCCTCTGTGCTGGAGGGAGCATTCCACCTTTCCAGACTGAGTGCCATGGCCTCAGAACAAGACAAGCTTACTCTCTTCCCGACTCCTATGAACTCTGAAGGTCATGGCTTTGAAATATCAACAGAATCACATTATCTGCAAAAAAGCAAATATTAGATCCTGAAATGTCCAAACCCTCTTCTCCATGCATGCACCTCGAGATCCAGTTCATGGTCAGCACAAAGAGGATCTGAAACAACGGGCAGCCGTGGAAGAGTCCAACCTGCATCAGAAAGGGGAATGACTATAAGCCGCCAAGGATGCAGACACAGCTCTGGCTGTGTTGATCCAGGGACTAGACTGATGGTAGAAGTAGGTCCCTACCTTCAGACTCTTGCAGCAATCCTCCACAAAGTGCCTAAATAAAGTTAACCAATCCAGTCATGTTGAGCTGAACTGAGCACCTTGAAACCATGCAGGGTTTTCACTTGGAGATTAAATAAAAAAATATTCCTATATAAAAATGTATAACATAAATTCTAATTTATGAACCTGACATTGATTTATACCTGATATCTGAAATCAGAACAAATACACCCTTAGAGACAGATGAGGTGAGAACTATTTTTAACCATTTCATTTGAAAAAAAGAAAAGAAAAAGTTGTCCCATTGTTGGATTTTATAAAGAGAGTATTAGGAGGACTTTCAGTCAAGAGACCAAACTAACTGGAGGAGATTTAAAGGGTAGAACATCTCACCTTTGAACTCTCTCCACATCTGGATGACTTCTCAGAAGCTTCTTCTTTTCCTCTTCTGATTTCCTGCCAACGTCTTCTTCGTTAGCAAAGGACTAAAAGGAGAGATAGCATGTGCATATGCTTTAATATTTTAAGTCAGCTTCTATCTACATTCCAGAAATTCCAGTACCAGCAGCAGGAAGGGAGGAAGGGAGAGGCCACTTTGAGTTAAAACTTTTGCAATGAAGAGGCAAAAATGTTTTTGTTATTGATCTTCAGTTCTGAAACGTTTGCCCTGAATGGAGTTTTGACATTTAGGAATACAGCAGACTTGACTGACTGGTTTGGGGGAGCAGAAATACTAACATTATCTCACAAACCACCATGGCCTGTATGCAATGAATAAGAATAGATTTAAACGATAAAACTTGAAACTGTAAAAAATAAAGAACATGCTCCAACAGGAGAGCAACCCATTTGATTTACTCACCCCTCTGGTGATGCGGAAGTATGCAGTCAACGGTCCCATGAGTATCATCTTGACTGTGACAATCGCTGCATAGGTGGTGAAAGCCTTGAATACTTCGTTTTCCATCAGCTGGGCCATTTTTACCTATTAACAACTGGGGAAGGTGAAAGAGGAGGCAACAGATTTTATTTTCAGCTAAACACTGTAAAAAACAGTGTTACAATAATAGTTTTCCATCTACTGTCTGCACCTCATGCAACAACAATACAAAGTTCCCATGCATTTACCTAGCAAGAACAGTGACCAAATACATAAAATTAAAACAAGCCCCACTGAACCCACTCTCAGTTATAGACTGAATCATATCAGGTTCATAATAAATACAAAGCAATTAAGGAACAAAAGTAAGTCATCATAAATCATCAAAGAAACTTACAGGTTTCCTTCTCAGCTGTCTCTCAGTAGTGACTGCAGAAATGGCGCAGACTGGATGTGTTGCATAAGGGCACCTCCCAATTCACCAGGGGGTGGGACTCAGTCAAACTTCCTGTTTGGACTTGCTCAACTTCTAAGCCAATGAAAACTTCTCTTTATGCAATGACACACATTTTGAGTTTCTACCTTCAGGTTTTGTGCTCACAGTTTTGATTATTGTGTTAAAGTGGTCACATAATACATTACAACACGTTTCATTTGTTTAAAAAGTTTACTTTCTGATAAAAAGAAAACATTTTCACTACATTTTTCACACAAACTGATCAGCTAATTTTATTTTGTTTTTGTAAACTTTCAACATCATCAGAGGTTAAGCTTTAAAAAAGTCCAGCTGAAATCAAACTGTCAATCAAATTAGCAGCTTGGTTGCTGTCAAAGAGGGAGAGAGAAAAGTGTATTCTTGTGTTAGCTGTGTTTACCTCTAAGAAACAACATGCAACCATGATCAGTTTTGCATCGAGTTGGCTTTACGTCTAGGAAGTTGCTCTTGGATACGTTGACTGAACAGTTTTCTGGATCATCAAAAACTTCAAGCTGAGAAACCTAGCTACATGTTCAAGGATGACCAAGAGGCCCCAGCAAACTCCTGGACCATCTCCTTTCTGACAAGAGTGGAAGATAATTGTGATGTGGCCAATGCAGAACTTGCTCAATATTTGCAATAAGTGGGTGAGGTAATCCCATTTGGAGGAGAGGTCCAGCAACTGTTGTCTAAGATATCTCTCAAGGACAGACTGAAATATTCCCAGAAATGCAACTATGCAGGGCAGAAGACAAGTGGAAAGTTATTTTTCCAAAGAATGTTCCTTCTGATTGTTTGGGACATCTGTAACATCTTTTGTCTGGGGGTTCCTTCTCATCCAAGGGAGTGGGCTTCTGAATCTGAAAACAAAGAACAAAAACATCCAGGCTTCCTCTGAACTTGACAGGTGATGCAGGTGAATTCATATTTATTCAGGACAGATAAAAGACTGGGCTGCAGCTCTCCAGGGATAACAATTCTCATATTTTACCTTAAATCTCTGGAGATCCTGATTAATTGTCAAGCATGGATTCCCTTGTATTGTATTTTCTCTTATTGTCCAGATGTTTTGCAGCCAGAATACCTAAAAAATATGAAGGCAGGGAACACAAATGAATTACAATGGACCTTGATAAGGGATTGCCAACACGTTCTTGATAAAAAGATAAGTTTCACACCCTCCAAATGTGAATCCTGACATGTCACTGACCCATCTGGAAATATGCCATTGTGTTCTGGTGTAAACAAACAACAGATTGCTTTTTTGACCAAATAAATCTTTTTAATCTGATTATTTTGAAAGGATGTGTGGCTAAATGTTCGCAGTACAGAAAGAGGATACAGTGACCACTTTGTTACAAGATCATCTATGCAGGAAACATGCATGAGATCAGTGAAATGAATAGAGGCAGTGGGAAGGGCTGGTTGATTACCTAGTGATAGGAATCTTGGATGTAAGGGAAGGAACAACTAAAAAGTTGAAGGATGAGGACAAAAAAACATTTCACATTGTATTTAAGAATCAACAATGAGGCTACTGAGGTGTTGTTTGCGAGAATAACATTTATCAGGTAAGAAAATGCTATCCTTTAAAGTTTAGTTAACTTTTTTATCGCACTTACATTTATTCACAGAATGAGAAAGAGGCAGAGTGAGAATGGGTTAAGAAATGTAGCAAAGGTCCCAAGATCAAGAATCAAAACCTTGAAGGCCTCATCAAGGACTAATAGCTTCTGTGCTTTCTATCTACTTTTTATGTGTCCTTGCTCGGTACAAAATGTCTGCTGATGCATGGAGATTTTATAAATAAATTATTTAAGAGGTGCCTTCTCCAGATGTTCCTCTTACAAATTCAGCCTTAATTAGCTGTTAGCATCTCCTTTTCACAGTGCCTGAGCTAAATGTAGAAGAGAGTGCCTCCCAGCTTTAGATTGTATGTCAGCATTTTAACTCCTTTTCCAACCATCATGGATTTAGCATAGACTGAAGTTGCTTATAAAAGGCAAATTGACATACTGTGAAAAAAACTAATTGCAGATAGACTCATACAGTGGACTGACAGATTGCATATTTTGAAATTATATCAGTCTGTGTTTAATTTGTGAAAACTTTGCTATTACTGTTTTTGTTCTGGGTGGCCAATATGCTATGTATTGGTGCCTGGATTTAGCATCACAAATGTAATGTTATCAGTCTTGACAATTTTTGGTCCATGGCTGTGCTTTGCTTTTTTTTCTTTCAAACCTTTTTTCATGTTTCTTGATTTCATGCACAGAGACAAAAATAGCCATTGGGAGAAATACGAAAGTTGTAAAAATTATGTTAAATGCCATTTAAGGTGAAGGACGCTCAAGTGGATTCTCTCCATACTGAGCGCCCTATTGCCCTTTGGGCCAATAAGAAGCATCCATCTTGTGATAGAGAATCTGTGGGATGTAAGGGGGGCAACTGATGGCGTTACTGGTTGTAAGCATGTTCATGCCAAACGGATCCATTCTTCCTGCCCATTGATCTCACGTCTGCAATGAATTTATTTCTCAATCCTTGTTGAACTGCTCTGTCTCATCAGTGAGGATAGATTATCTGCTGGACCACCACAGAAGGTCACCGGCTCTCATTAGTAGGTGAAAAAGGCAGCTGGAGATAACATTTCATACATTTTTACCACCTTATGCCAGATTTACCAGATTTGTGGTGATTTGAAAACATCAAATCACCACAAATGTGTTTAAAGCAGATACATGAAATGAATTCAGGTGGTTTGTTAAGCTCTGAGTCTGTAAAACAAACTGTATGATATCTTCCCTTGTGGTCAGTGCCTGCTCAGCAGCAGAAGGTCTAACAGCCCTGAGATGTTTTGCAGCTCAGACTCTCTGTGGTCTGTTTCCAGAACCTGCAGCCGTGGAGGTGTTTCCCTAAGACAGCAGGATCCAGACAATCCATCAAACTCTGTCCTCCTCTTGTCTTCAGCTCTCAGGATGTTTCCTGTTGTCACTGCAGGATTTAACAACACTGCTCCTCTGTGTCCCACTACAGATGGGAGAGTCTGAATATAACTTGACGCCCTCATAGGGCTTTATTATCTTAAAGTATTCAGACACCAGAGAGGAGCAGGCACAGACACTTTGGATTCATTACTGATGGCACTGTCCCAATATAGTTATTTAGACAGTGCACAGCCCTCATTTTCTGCATTAAAAACTGGTGCAAGGAACAACAAATCATTAAAAATGTACTGAACTGATTTACCTTTATAAACCAAATATATGAAATGTCTGCACAAAAATATGTTGTTCGTTAAATACAGATAATTTTTTGTCTAAATGTGTTGATGTTACAATACTGAACTTAAAGGAGCAGGGGGCAGAATGAAGAAACGAAACTTACGAGTGACGCGGCCGGCGCTGCAATTAACTGCAGCCAGCCGCATTGGGAGCGCGCACAAACGCTTCACAAAAAAAACATAACCTCTTCACAGTGACATACTTCTTTTTCTTAGTGCCACTTTTTAGTAGGCTGTGAGTCGTCCTTGGTCATTTCCCAGTTGCAGAAGAGAAAAATCCATTCTCACAATTAAATCAATGGAAGTCTGCAACCATTTTTCTTCCTCTTTTAAAGCTGTTGAGAACGCGCAAGCCGTGTCAATTGACGTCACATCCGTAAGACAGCGTGATAAATTCGGGCCCCGAACTGCAGCACATTTTGCAGCACACAGCCATCTTAAGAAAATGGAGCGATACGTGGGTGGGCTCGTTCTTTTTGGTTTATAACGCATCATCACCCAACAGCATAAAAAAACTGGACATGGATGTTTATTTTATTTACAAATCCTGCCCCTGTTCCTTTAAGTACAATGCGCTGTTTTAAAACAAACATGTCAAGTTCTCATCCATTTAATAAAAATCTAATTCAGCCCAGACTCAGATCAGATTAATCCAATTTATATTTAGATTCATATGCAATTTATTCTAATTATGATCGAATTCAGATTATTATATAATGACAGTTTTTAAAGTGATATCCTTCTATTGTTGTGACAAAGAGTGAGCGGGTTTTTGTCTGGTTTACATAACCATCAAAAATTATTATCAAAAATTTATTATTGATATAATTATTGATGAGGTTCAAGTTTAATTTATTAATATTAGGGGCACCACTTCTGTCTTAGAAGACCAGACATCCAGTCTTTTCTTGAAGGTGTAAATTCACACGCTGTAGACAATACCTGTACACATACATATATTTAAACACAGACCAGTTCTCTTCAAGCTAAGGGGAATTTATTAAGAAAATAGATCAACCTTACATCCAATACATTTTGTCAATAATTCCCATCTATTCTAAAACATGCAACTTATTACTACATATCTTAGAAAACAATATTATGTGAAAATTAAACACAATTAACATGAAATGGATCAGGGACAAACAGATGACCCAGGTTTTGTTCAGGGAGGGAGGTGGCCCTCACTCCAGGGGGGCTCAAGTCACAGATAGCCTGGGAGACAAAGGGTCGTAATACTAGTTTTGTGCCAAGATGGAGAACTGCACATGGGGTGTCCGGAGACAAAGGGCCATAAAACTAGTTTTGGCTAAATGGAGGCCACAGCTTTAACTAACAGACAAAGGAACAATGAAGTCAAACTTTCAGCTAACAGACCAGCTACAGCAGGTTGGGCCGAGCCCGACTCTGCCAACCAGGTGATCAAAGAGCAAGAAAGAGCGAGGAAAAGAGAGAAAGAAAGAAAGTAAGAAAGTGTGGGATCTGCTCAGGATAAAAAATAGTTTCAAACACAGCAAATACAGCTCAAACTTAAGTGTGTGGCGAGGCTAAATGAACCAACAGTTTCAGCGCTTAAAAACACTTCAAACCAACAATGAACAAGATCTAACTCGTTAAAACTCTATTTTCCCTATTTCTCTGCCCAGACACAAGATTAGCATAAATTAATCGGTTCAGTCCTACTTTGCTTTTAGGGAAGTCCGGAGGAGAGCAAAATGTGTCCATAGTTGAGCAAGAAAAGGAAGTGTTAGAAAACCTGTGCAGGATTTTAAGACTGTGTGTCCGAACTGCAGGCCGAATGGCTTGCAGGTTGATGTCGTAACGAACTGTCTTGGAACAGTCCTGATATAGCCCAAACTAGATAGGCACGCAGGATGGGCACTTTGAAGCATTGAAATGAGGGTTCTCCCCGGTTCAGCGGATCAGAACAAAAGAGAATCTTCATCAGTGAGATGTCCTCTGTGTAGCAGGACTTTCTGCTAAGAACCTCTGCTGAGAACAATTTGAAAATGGCCGCCACCACCTTATTATAGCTCTTTGGCCATGATGTCATCGTTGATGTCACCATTGGTGGTCACGGACCAATAGAAGTGTGTTGAGGGTCACCGCTAGGATTGCTGGGAAATGTGGTCTGCTCAGTCCATCTAGGGAAAATGGCTTCCAGCCGTACAACAGTCTGTCCAGTTAATTTGGGGAAAATGGATTCCCAACACTGGTCAATTGCAGCCCAGTCAATTGCATTGAGTTGTTGACTGTGTAGCAATCTCTCATTCTGAACAAACAAGTGACAACAGTAAAAACGAATGACACCCTTTTAACAGAAAGAAGTCAGAACCAGGCTCAGGAGAAGCCACTATCTGTTACGACCTGGTGGGAAATGAAAGGACACAGAAGCCCTGAATCAGGAGTGCCTTCTAGGAAAGATTTATAATAACATAGCCGCACAGTAATAGGAAAACATTCAACTGTGAAATTATTATTAGGTATTACAAAATTAATTGTAATTTACACAGATTTTCCTCACTTTTCTTTTCCATCAAAGCAATCACCCTGAGACTCTCCTTGAGCCGTAAGATCTCAGTCACTTACATCTAAATATAGTGTAAACATAAAAGACAGTGAGGATGTACCAAAATAGCCAAAAATGTTACATGCAAGCAGAGTATAAATGGATGGAATCCCAAAAAATATAGCCAAAGAAAAATTGCAATGTTCTATGCCATGGGTGTCCAATTCAGGGCCTCAAGGGCCAGTGTCTAGCCAGTTTTACATGTGTCTCTGCTCCAACACAGTGGATTCAAATGGTCCAACTACCTCCTCAGCATGCTAATGAGCCATAATTTGATTCAGGTGTGCTAAACCAGGGAAAGAACTAAAACATGCAAGTGACCGGCCCTTGAGGACTGGAATTGGGCACCCCTGTTCTATGCAATTCCAATGTTGAATATATTGGATTTGCAATGACTTATATGATTTGATATATTGTGTAGCTCTAAAAGTTAAAAAGCTAAGAATAGAAGCCCTGAGCACTGATGAGTACTTTCTATAGGAGACAAAAACAAGGAGAGTGAAGAAAATTAATGGTTGCAACAGCTCTTGCATCACTGGCTTCATCTGGGAAAGAGAAACGGCACAAAGCTAGGAGTACTTTCTATGAGACAGAAAAAAGCAAGGAGAATACACAAAGTTATTGGTAGCAGCAACTGCCTCAATGACTGCATCTAGGAACGAGATTGGATGACAATATGACTTGAACGTGAACAACACAATGGTACACACAACCCTTACTTTATGTACACTCAAAATCTATATGCATGCTCAAAATCAATCATGCTCTGTCATCTGAACTGGGGAGCTGTGTGCTTTCTAATCCCTAAAGCCCTCACCAAGACCCTACAAAGACTATCCGGCTTATCGTCTTTATCCTCAATGGAAGGGTCCTAATGCAACAGCTTTCCTCTGCAGCAGAAAAATTTTTAATTACAAAACACCTGTGGGACACAAACTTTGTCCCAGTGATAGCTGCAAAGTAGAAAAACCTAATACAGAGCTTTAGCATCCTGCAATCAAGGCCAATTCAGGTCATAGCTGCAGGCAGACAAGCTTCTGAGCTGTAGCAGTACAGTTCATGTTACTGTTCTGTTGTTACAGTGGGATATATGAATCCACTCAACCTGTGTGTGTCTGGTGGAGCTGGTTTTCTAATCTGGGAAAAAAAAGGCAGATCAACCGCAGAATGTTGCTGAGGCATCTTCAAATATAAAAATCTTTTCCACAGATGAAACTAACTTCACTATTAAAATTCCCTTTCTGTCTCATCTGATTGTTTTCATCTTTCCCATCATCTCCAGGCAGGGCCATGGCTCTCTGGCCATGGGAGCCAACTCTGAGGCAAATGAGAAACGGTATTGTAATTAGGAATGAGGTTGAGGTGAAGAAGTGACGCAACAACTCAGGAGCTCTGGAGACACAGAAGAACTGTCAGACCCCAATAATGTCTGGGTTCATTTATTTTAAGACCCTCATTACCTGCCCAGACCCTCATAGGTGTTTGATCTATTTAAACTGTGAAGGTGTAAAACTCTGCTGAGGATGCTGCAATCCTCTGAGATCTGTGATTTATCAGAGAAGCTCATAAATCCGTCAAAAAGTCTCATTAAAGCCACATTATGAGATAGTTTGACCATTTAAAGTCCCATTACGCCTCTTCTGTGGTTCAGTTTAAAACATGAAATCTGTGGGAGCTAAACAAACAAATGAACATACAGCAGCAGCTCCTTTTTAATAAAATGAAGGTCAAACAATGTTCTCACAGAGGAAATTAAAAACTAATTCAGCGGCAAATAACCCAAAGCCATTTCTTATAGTAGCTCAATTAGGCAAGCAATTTTCTCACTCTGGATCAATGCACATTCATGCAAAACAGGTGACATCAGAGGACCAACCACCGTCATGCGGCTTAGATTTCTTATTTGTTCATTCTCTAAAGCGGTTTAGGAAATGGACAAATGAGCATCAGTTCTGCTTAGATTCCTCATGTTTTATTCTGACAAAAGAGACTGATTGTCCAGCAGTTGGTCGTTGAGGGTTGACTTTGACTCAGGAAATAATAAATGACTTTCTTGTAAAGTGCCTTGAGAGGACATCTGTTGTGAGTTGGCACTACTGTACATAAATAAACTGAATTGAATTGAATACCTATAGCTTAACTGTTCATTTAATGTATTTTTACTTACATTCAATGTAGATGGATATAAATGTAACAGCTCCTCATCATTACACCCAGACTCTAAACAAATTGCTGATTAAACAATTTTTTTCAAGCTATGATTCTCAACAGGCAGAGTGTGTTTATTTCTGTTCATAAACAAGGTAATTCATGTGTTTTACAGGAAGAAATTGACAAATTCTTGATTGAACGAATCCCAGACTTTGAACAGATTCCTAACTCCAAACAGTTTCTTTACTCAAATTGCATACAGATTCCCAAGCAATATCTTCCTCAATCTAAAAAGATTCCAGACATTGTACAGATTTCCTACTTTGAAGAGATCCCTGACCTCTGAACTGGTGTCTGAACATATTCCTTAATCATAACAGATTATTGTTATTGAAAACATTACCAGCTCTAAACAGAAACAAAACAATAAAAAAAAAAATCGATTCTCAAGAGATTCCTGGCACAGAAGCTTTGCACAGATTCCAATTAAAATTTTCTCCAGGCCTTAAGGTGTTTCATTACATCTCCTTCAACTGCTGCTTTTTCACTGTTTCAGTCCTGTTCTTAACCATCCATCCATCCAGTCATCTATTTTTGGGACCCATCCATCCTATGCAGGGTTTCGTGGGGGCTGGTGTCTATCTCCAGCAGTCACGGGTGAGAGGCAGGGTACACCCTGGACAGGTCCCCAGTCCATCCCAGGTTCTCAACCATTTTCTGGACAATGTATTTTTAAGCTACTTAACACTGTCCTAAAAATGACCTAGGAATAAAATAATTCAAAATATGAACAAGTATTGCTTTCACACATAGATTGTATATTTCAGTTTTTTCCTCCCTAGTTGAATGTGTGAAATATACTAAAGATAAAACAGTTTCACAGAAAATGGGATGCTGAAAAATGTCACATTCACCTCTTTACCCATGACTGTACACATTTAATTAAATTTTTTCCCCATACATTGCTACTGTTTTGCTGCTTTAGGCAGTGAGTTCCCTCTTCCTGTAAACAGACTGAGCTTCACCTGCTGCTTAATAAAACCCAAAGCACACAGCATGAAATGAGTTGTCTGAGTGCTCTGTCTCCACTTGTTAATCCAGCAGCACCAAACTAATTATCAGTCGACATGTTGTTGTGGCCAACAGACAACTGCTGGGAAACATTAGCAGTTCCATCTGTAACGCTCCTTTTATATCAGCACACACCCACGAGCCGAGCTGCAGATTGGAGCACGAACCGTCCTGTCCTCCGTGATCGGAGTGCAAACACGCGCTCACATCCAATCACAGGGAAGTGAGACTGTGTCCGGTCCTGACACATAAAGGCCCCGCTGTCTAAATGACTGCAGGATTGTGGGTAAATAGTATTGTCCTGTCCAAGCACTGAGCGCGCCGTCAGCAGGAAAACTTAATCACAGAGGTTGAAGTGTCAGCTTGCAGCTATTAACCCTGGACATCTACAGCGGGGACAGCTTGTTGTCCTTTACTCTTTGTCTCTGAGACGGATCGTTTGTCCTTTCCTTCAGCTTCCGCCCTCATTCTCCATTTCTACTCTCATTTTACCTTCGGATAACTCCCTGAGACTGCTTAAACAGAATAAAGAGACTGAGATAGAAACCATCACCTGACGCTCTGCACTGCTTTCATCCCTTTCAGGCCACTTTGGGACATGATATCCCAGCTCCAGACCAGAATTATCCTCCAAAACAAATCAGGATCATGAGGGAATTTTTGAATTCAGACAGACTGGTGATTAATTAGCTCCAGGATCTGCTGCTGCCCTCAGACCTTAGGGGAAGACTTGCTCATTCCACCAAAGCAGATTTTCTACCTCTGTCGGAAACCTGAGCCGATCCCCTGACAGAGTCACGCTTGGTCTCATGGTGTCTGTCCTACATTCTTACATGGTTAGTTGTGGACAAGGTGTGAGTACAAGAACGCTTGGATATTCATGGAAAACCAGACTGGTTCCTGTTGAGCTGTCATGCACGTCAACAGAGACATGTGTTGTTGGAAAAATTCTAGACGATCAGAGCAGACTAAGTCCCAAGGTTAAAGATCAAACTTTAAGCAGTTTATATTTATTTCAGAACACAGCAACACAGTTGTTTAATCTTTTAAAGTGGTCCTGATCAATACCACTCCAGGCTTTTTACAGGTCTTTCAGAACATTTATTTGGACTTTGGCTGCATTTTCCATCCACTACTGTCCTTGTAGCTATTTCCGTTTTACGGTTTTTAATCATTTTTTAGTAAATAGTTGAAAATGGTATAATGACATATTATATAGCTTCTTTCCTGTCATACTGACCACTCAAAGGGCTTTGCAGTACAGCCACATTTATCAGCCATATTCGAACACAGTTTGACTAAAAGTCAAAAACAAATGTGGTACTGTACCAAAAGTTGTTTACAAAGCCAGAAATTTGGATAAAGATTTTCCGAAAACCCCACTTAAAAATGATGGGAAGTCTGGCTAAATAGAAGGAAAACAGTTCACATCCTGAATAGCATACCGGTAACATTTCTTGAGTGTTCAGTGTTTTACTTACAAAATGAAGATATTTGAGTGTATGGTTCTGAATGCAAAGTGAAGGTAAAGAGAAGTTAAACTTGAATGAGTTTTTTTTTCTAAAGTCTGCATCACATTTGTAAGAAAAAAATCTTCTGCACTTCTAAACTAAAGCTAAAACTGCTCCAGTCTTTTCCTCTCCTCCCCCTCCACCTGGAACAATAAGCTCCTGGTCAACTGAAAGAAAGGTAATCAGTGAACAAAATCAAGCAGGCCCATTCTGCCTCCACTGCATCAGATTCATTACCCGTCCATCACAGGAGGAGTGGAAAGAGGTGATGCCTGAGTTCAGAGGGGTAAAGCAGGGCTAGAGGAGACCCGGAGGAGCGATTAGCTGTTGGAGAGGAGCGATCAGGCCATGATGAGCTATCGGACAGGACGGGGAATGGGACACAGGCAGATTCTGCAGAGGTTCATTACATATAGTTCATCTTGTGTTTTGCTGCCTTCAGCTGCAGTCCCAGTTAGGTCTACTCTGTGGGATGCTTCAGCTCTTATCTGCCGAGGTCTAATCAACCTCTCCTTAAAGGGGAAAGCTTTTCAGATGGTGGAAGTCTGAAGCAGCAGGCTGATTGTGTGACAGAGCTGACAGGGCAGGTCGGGCTAAACGTCAGCTTCATACTAAAACGGTTCTGCTGGAGAGAAAACTTACTAAAAGTAAAAGTAAAAAGTGGCATGGTTGATGGTGCCAGATGGGCTGGTCTGAGTATTTCAGAAACTGCTGAACTACTGGGATTTTCACGCACAACCATCTCTAGGGTTTACAGAGAATGTTCCGAAAAAGGGAAAATATCCAGTGAGCGGCAGTTCTGTGGGCAAAAATGCCTTGTTGATGCCAGAGGTCAGAGGAAAATGGCCAGACTGGTTTGAGCTGATAGAAAGCCAACAGTAACTCAAATACCCACTCGTTACAACTAAAGTATGCAGAAGAGCATCACTGAAAGCACATGTTGAACCTTGAGACAGATGGGCTACAGCAGCAGAAGACCACACCGGGTGCCACTCTTGTCAGCTAAGAACAGGAAACTGAGGCTACAATTCGCACAGGCTCACCAAAATTGGACAAAAGAAGATTGGAAAAATGTTGCCTGGTCTGATGAGTCTCGATTTCTGCTGCAACAATCGGATGGTAGGGTCAGAATTTGGTGTCAACAACATGAAAGCATGGATCCATCCTGCCTTATATCAATGGTTCAGGCTGGTGGTGGTGGTGTAATGGTGTGGGGGACACTTTCTTGGCACACTTTGGGCCCCTTAGTACCAATTGAGCATCGCTGCAACACCACAGCCTACCTGAGAATTGTTGCTGGCCACATCCCTTTATGACCACAGTGTACCCATCTTCTGATGGCTACATCCAGCAGGATAATACGCCATGTCATAAAGCTCGAATCATCTCAGACTGGTTTCTTGAACATGACAATGAGATCATTGTACTCAAATGGCCTCCACAGTCACCAGATCTCATTCCAATAGAACACCTTTGGGATGTTGTGTAACAGGAGATTCGTAACATGGATGTGGAGCTGACAAATCTGCAGCAACTGCGTGACGCTATCATGTCAATATGGGCCAAAATCTCTGATGAATGTTTCCAGTACCTTGTTGAATCTATGCCACGAAGGATTTGGGCAGTTCTGAAGGCAAAAAGGGGTCCAACCCGGTACAAGCAAGGTGTATCCCATAAAGTGGCCAGTGAGTGTATATATATAGATATATATATATCTATATATATATAGATATATATATAGGGATATCATGAGAGACTCAGCGGATGTCACACATATGGTGTTTGTTTCACTTTAGAGATTTTTGGGATAGTGAGGCAATTGTATTGGGGTGATAGACACACCTCATTTTTTGTTTTCCACGTAATGGTCTCACTGTGTACAGTGTGCCTTACATATTGGGGCCAACACCAGAAAATACTAAAGACAACCCTTTTCAATGTGGCATCAATTTCAACATTCTGTGGGTTTAAAAAGCTGGTATTGTCAGTAAGTCATTCAAACTTCAACCTTCAAACAGCCATGAACACACGGTATCAGTTAACAGATGAGCAGCACCACCTGGCCATAGCGCGCCTTTGGGTAGGTCAGATGTAGCACGTTAACTTGGTGTGTCTCAAAGTGCCATCAGCAGACTTGCATGAAGACACAGAACTACTGGCAGAGTTAATGACAGACCCAGGGGTGGAGCCCCACGAGAAACAGAGAGCAACAATGACCAGTACCTAAGGACCTATGCACTCAGACATCATCATGCAACTGCCACACAGCTGCAGGCCCGTTTAAGATATGTCAAGGGTTACTAGCGTTTCCAGATAAACCATTCGCAACCGACTCCACCGCTTTGGCTTGAATGTCAGACGGCCGTTGCAGGTGACTCCACTGACACCAAGACACTGCCGTGAATGTTTGCAGTAGGCACAAGACCGTGTGACCTGGACAATGCAGCAGTGGTCTACCGTCCTGTTCACTGACGAGTGTTGGGTCATCTTGCACAGAAATTATGGTCGTCAGCATTGCTGGAGAAGGCAGGGTGAACGATATGCCGAGGTCAACATGGTCCCCAGGGTTATCTTTGGTGGAGGAGGTGTAACAGTCTGGGCAGGCATCACCAGTAAGCGCAAAACTGATTTGGTTATTGTAGATGGCTCAGTCACTGCATGTTCTTACCTCAGAGACATCATAGAACCCATCATCATCTCCCAATTCCGCCAGCACAACCTCAACTTTCTTTTCATGAATGATAATGCTCCACCACATTGTGGCAGAATTGTCACAGTTCGACTTCAGGAAGTTGGAGTGCCTCATATGGTATGGCCAGCAATGTCCCCTGACCTGAACCCTATAGAGCATGTTTGGGACCAGCTGAAGCAGAGACTGGATGATCATACCCCACCCCAGGTGACCTGGCAGAACTGCATGTAGAACTTGTGGAAGAGTGGAACGCATTGCCTCAGGACAACATCATGAGGCTAGTGAGGAGCATGAGACGTCGCTGTCAAGCTGTTATTGCAGCAAATGGTGGAAACACCTGCTACTGACATTGTCAATTTGTTAGGGTTCGGGGCTACCCTTGTTATAGTCTACATTTTTGGGATAACAAATATTACACTAATGAAAATGATGTTTCTTCTCATTCATTATTAGTAATATGAAAGGATACTTTCAGCTTAAAATGCAGACCAAATAGGAATAGCACTCATGTAAATAACAATATCCCTAACTTATTGTGAGTGTATGTTGGGCAGAACAAGACAAAGAGTGCATGTAAATATGTGTGTATTATAAAATTAATACAAGAACATGTACCGTAAGTAATTTATGTAATACTTGGTCACTGGACCAGGCTGCTTATATAAAGACAGAGTATGTCATGATTCATGGACTTTTGTGTTTTGCTTTGGATTTGGTTTTGTGTTTTGATCATTTCTGAGTTCTTTATTATTGGTACTATGGTATTGCCATATATGCCTATTCCTTTGTGTTTAGTTTCTTACTTATTTCTTATATCCTTCCTTCTGTGCTTTTAGCTTTTTTCTTATTGTTTGGCCATTTCTTCTTGGTTTGTCGTCACGTTTTTTTTTTATTTTTTAGTTGAGCTCCCTCTGTGTTAATTAGTTCTTTCCGTCAGCCTTCCTGTTTGCCCCTCTGCCACAGCTGTTCACCATTCTCCAGATTAGCTCAATCCAATGTCATTGTTTCCATTGTTTGTTACTGGTTCCTGCTGTTACTCTATTGCTCTCCCTGTGATCTCCTCTCTATATCCCCTTTCTGCTTATTATTAAAAACACTGTTCTTTTCCATGATCAGTCTTCTGCGGTTAGGTTATTTTACTAGCCAGCAAATGTGACAGAATACCTTTCAGTCAAAGTAAGCCTTTATGTGTCAAAAACAAGGACTACTATTGCAAGGAAAATACTTAGCCTATCTGATTTAAACTAAGAAAATATATCATATTTATTGTTTTTGACTTTTTCACTTCGTGAGCAGTTTGGAAAATTTCAAAGACCAAAAATACGCTGACTCAAAATGCAGTTGTCTGAGTGGAATATGTTATAATTTGCTGAAGGTAGGGGAGGAGAAAAGTGATGGATAATCCACATTAATTCCGACTTTAAAAGAGCATCACATTTAGGACAGGGCTGCCTTCATCAGCCTATGAAGTAGTAAGGAAATGTTTTGCTTCAAATCTCCATCATTTAATTTGACAGAGGCAATAATTCATTTAGGTTTGGGATAATTATCAGAACCAAGTCCCCGGAATCCCACATCAGGGGGGTAATGAACCAAAAATCTAAAAATGCTGGCAAATCTGTAAAAACATGAAGACAAGTTATGGAATTTAGTGATTTAAGATGTGACACATGGGATATATAACTGTATTAAATTCACTTTCGCTTTTTGTTTAATTATAACTGGCAGGCTCTAAACTGTGCCATGAGAAAGAGGAGGTGTTTTGTTTTCCTCTTCGTAGTTTGATGTCACACAGGCATATCTGCTGAACTGCTCTAGTCGTTTTTCTGGTCATAATTTAAGAAGTACGTATGTATCTGGAGCTGGTTCTGATGTTCTGATCCAGATTGTAGTTAGGACACTGAACTGTTCTTCCGAAGCTAGAGGGAACACTGATCCTGTGAAGTTATTAACCTCTCATGTCTTTAGTTTTCTCTGCAACATCCAGATGATAAGAAATAACTCCAAACACATAAATCAAGCATAGGATTATGACTAAAACCACTGATTATCCCTTTACCATGGCAGGTTTTACTGGTTAGGATTTAGACAAGTGAACTAAAAGTTGTTGTGTTTGATAGTAGCAGTGCTGGTCTGCACTGGTCAGTATCCAGGAAAAGAGTTCTGAAGGTCAAGGCTCACGGATGCATGTGAAGGGCAAAGGTTGGCCTATGTAGTTTGATCAGCCGGTCTACTGTAGTTGAAGGTGGTAATCCTAGTTACATATCGGGTTGCATAGCTGCAGATCACCCAGGGTTAATATGCTTTTTGCTCAGCAGCTGTTACCTTAGTGGAACAAACTAAACATTTCCAATGGGAAGTATCCAGGGTTTTTTCTAATTAGATATTCAAACAGCCTTAGCTGACAACATCTCTAATCCAAGAGATCCTCACAATATCTCTCACGCAAAGCCCAGCCAGGGAATCTAATTTCAAGGTCTTGTTCTTTCAGTAATCCATATCTAATGAGCATAAGCGAAAGACTGGAACATAGATGGACATTTAAATCCAGTTCTTCACCTTTTAGCTCAGCTCGATCCACTTTATCCTCCCATCCCTGAACCTCGGGTCTTCATTGTATTTACTCTGACCGTGTGGAATACTCTTCCTGTCCACATCTGATGATATATGTGTAAGACACCTAAAACCGGGTTTATTCACCAAAAACATCACATTCAAAAGTTAGTGTAGGTTTTTCTCCTCTGTACTGAAAGTTGTCAGGTTTTTCTAGTTTTAGTTCAGCTGTTGTGAAGTGTGCTTAAATCTGTCTAATGTTATAATTGTTAGGTCTGCCTTTACAAATGTATCATAAGGATAGCTGTTGATATGCTCTATGGACCAACAGGATCCATCTTTGTCTTGTTCATGTTCCTTATTGCATGCTAAGGGGTTTATTTTATATATATTTTTTTTCTTTTAGTTTTGCTCCTAACTAGAAGGAATAAATGAAATGGTAGGATAAATATGGGTTTGAGAGAAAGACACCTCCATCAGGTGATTCTCATCAGAAATTCCACTGCAGCATTTTGAATTTGGGAAGCCGGGTGCAAAGTGTTTAGCCACATCAGGTAACTACTGCAGAACAACTGTGCAGGGTGTAATCACTGTGTGTATTATTGAAGCTTCTTCTACTCCGCCTCCTGCAGCTCCTCTCTGCCAACACACCTTTTGTTTAATTGGAACAAATGGTTTTTTAATACCACCCAGGTCAGATGACCTTGGTGCTGTGAGGAAAGAGAGGCTGGTGGCAGCACTGCAGTGTGCATTAACTGGATGTCAGCAGACATTACTCTCCGCCAGCGTACACTGATCTGAGACCTGCAGCAGTTAATAATGTGCAGCCAACACACCTTCCATCTCTCCTAATAGAGATATTGTCATAGAACTGCCGCTGCCGAGCCCTGCAGAGGCAACGGGGAAATAGATGGTGTCTGCAGTCTCCCCTCCTCTTCGTCCCTCCATTCCCAGGTCACATTTATTTAAATATAGAGCAGTTATCGGTCGGTTTCCTCAACAACATTTTGTTTAAACACTTTTTTAACATGTATCCACACACCAAAAGAAGTGGATTCTGCCCTTCAGGTAGGGGGTCAACCTGTGCCTCAAATAGCTTCAAGTTTATTGGTGAATAGATGGGTCAACTAGTATAAAATTAATTTTTACATTCACTTTTTGTTTTTTAACCATTTGTTCCTGTGCTATACTGTTGGACATCTTGTGCTTCTGCAAAGTATTTTGTGGTACCTTTACCATCCTGGACTGAAAGATGATGGGCTTAAAAAGTTGTTCACCTTTGCTTAAATCCTACAAATTGGAACCAAACCATTCTGCCTGACTCTGAGGTCAGAGGAATAGCTGAAACAGTGAAATGCCATGCTGAGGTCTTTTGGTGAGCAGTAGGCTCTACATTTTGTGTTTTAGATCCCAGATTGGGTGCACAAAACTTATTATGTGGCAAGGCCTTATTGCTTTATAATTGCATAATGTGTTCATGTGTGCAGCGCTGTGGAAGGTAATGGTAGCATGTCTATAAAGTAGGGCTATGAGTATGAATATTTGAAGATTTTTGATATTATATTTGGACTGCCTAGATCCTGCCAGGCATCATCCTCTAGCTGAGCTAGCATTGGTCCAACTTAGCTTTTGCAACACTCCTGGCAGTACAGCTGTTATTTTGTTCTGTCACGCTTAAAGAGCATATAGGTTAAATATTTTCTGGAATGTATATAACATGTTGTGCAAAGATTACTATTTGAAATGTTTGAGGGTATTTTAATTTTCAAAATGCATAAAGGCACAAATTTTAATTAAAAAGTTTCATAATCTTGACCTGTGATGTAAGAGGGGGGGTTATATGCTATGCACTGCCTCAGCTCAGTAGGTAGTTATCAGGTGGAGCGGTCCTGTTATCGAAAGTCTGAATTTTCTGAGTCTGAGTTTTGGATTTTTTTTTCTCTTGATGTCCACAGGCTCCTTTCTATAAGCTTTTATTTGCTTCTAAGGAGTCCTGATTAACACATGACTTTATTCCTGACTTATGAGACGATGTACTGAATATGTGTGTGTATGTGTGTGCGTGTGTGTGTGTGGGTGTGTGTGAATACAACTGAAAAAAACTGATTGCGTTCATTTTATTAAAAATGGTTAATTATTGTGTTTGCTGTACAAACACCAGCCTGTTAGGACATCAGGCTGGAGACACGATCACGGTTCGATCAGAGACTCAGCTCTATGCAGGCGAGATCTGTGCATTCTAAGTCTTATTGTCTAACATCTGCTAATTACAGCTTTGCTGAAAGAATGATATCAAAGACTTGAAGCAACATATGTGTGATCTTGTCACGTGGTGTGTGGAGAATGGACCCAAACGCACTCGCTGAAGGAAGGTGCAGGATGTTTATTAAAGTGAGGAGATCGTGATGATGGTGGTGAACGGAGACACTGGACATCGGGCTGGAACGAAGAGGCAGGAAGACGACACACCATGGGGATGAAGACAACAGAGGACTAGGAGGAAGGAGGACTAGGAGGAAGGATGAAGGATGGATGATCCGGCCGGGAGTGAAAGGAAGTGAGGAGTCTTAAAGGCAGGAGGTGAGTAGGATCAGGTGTGGATGATGAGACAGACAGGTGAAGACAATGAGGCAGGAATAGGGCAGCGTGACAGGACCCCCCCCTTTAAAGGTGGATTCCAGACACCGTGGAAAGAGTGAAAACGAAAGGGAAGAGAAAAAAAAAAACAAGCACCCTTGCCAGGGTGGGTGGAGGGGGCCCACGGAAGGAGGGCCCCGAGTCTCTTTGGGTACGCCCCTGGAAGTCTGGCGGACGGCCCCGGTGGTGGCCCCTGAGGACCTGGAGGTCGGGCGGACGGCCTCGGCGGCGTCCTCTGGCTGGACGGAGGTCGGGCGGACGGCCTCGGCGGCGTCCTCTGGCTGGACGGAGGTCGGGCGGACGGCCTCGGCGGCGGCCCCTGAGGACCTGGAGGTCGGGCGGACGGCCCCGGCGGCGTCCTCTGGCTGGACGGAGGTCGGGCGGACGGCCTCGGCCCCTGAGGACCTGGAAGTCGGGCGGACGGCCCCGGCGGCGGCCCCTGAGGACCTGGAGGTCGGGCGGACGGCCCCGGCGGCGTCCTCTGGCTGGACGGAGGTCGGGCGGACGGCCTTTAGGTCCTTTTCTGAGGTTCAGGTAGTGCCATAGAGAGTCTGGAGGCTCGGACGCCTCCCCAGACGGAGAGTCTGGAGGCTCGGACGCCTCCCCAGACGGAGGTTCTGGAGGCTCGGACGCCTCCCCAGACGGAGGTTCTGGAGGATCGGACGCCTCCCCAGACGGAGGTTCTGGAGGCTCGGACGCCTCCCCAGACGGAGGTTCTGGAGGCTCGGACGCCTCCCCAGACGGAGGTTCTGGAGGCTCGGACGCCTCCTCAGACGAAGGTTCTGGAGGCTCGGACGCCTCCTCAGACGAAGGTTCTGGAGGCTCGGACGCCTCCTCAGACGGAGGTTCTGGAGGCTCCAGTGATGGGGACGGGTCCTCCCTGACCCTCCCCGGGAGCTCCCGCGACGCATGGGGAAATGGCCATCGCTGGAGAGCCGCCGCTGTGACCGCCAGAAACACGGCAGCCACAACAACGGCGGGCTCTGGAGCTGGAACGGGCTCTGGAGCTGGAACGGGCTCTGGAGCTGGAACGGGCTCTGGAGCTGGAACGGGCTCTGGAGCTGGAACGGGCTCATGGACTGGAACGGGCTCATGGACTGGAACGGGCTCATGGACTGGAGCTGGAACGGGATCTGGAGCTGGAACGGATTCTGGAGCTGGAACGGACTCACGGACTGGAGCCGAAACGGGCTCACGGACTGAAGCCGGAACTGCTCCGGAAGCGGCCCCACCTCGGCGGCGTCGCCGCTTGCGGTGAGTCAGCAGAAGCGGCTCATGCCGTCGAGGACCAGTCCCCGGGGAACAGAACGCCAACCTTGTGCCGACGAATGCGGACGGTGAAGGTGCGGCACTCCGCTCCCCGCTCCCGGAAACAGTCCCGGCGGCGCAGCGGGACCTCCGCCGGCGGACAGATGGTGGAGACGGAGAGGGCGGACCGATGATCCGATCCAACGCCTCCCTGCGAACCCTCTCCGCCTCGCTCCGCAGCGCGGCGAGATCCGGAGCAGAGAACACCCTCTGGAAGTGAGGGAGCACTCCCAGGATTTCCTCAGCTCCGGAAACCCGCACAGGAAAGTGAGGAGAGGCAGCGAGTCTGGCCAGGTTGGCCAGACTCGCAGACTGGCGGAGGGCGGCGATCTCCTGGGCGAGTGCTGGGTCCATGTTTAGGGCCGGATCATTCTGTCACGCGGATGTGTGGAGAATGGACCCAAACGCACTCGCTGAAGGAAGGTGCAGGATGTTTATTAAAGTGAGGAGATCGTGATGATGGTGGTGAACGGAGACACTGGACATCGGGCTGGAACGAAGAGGCAGGAAGACGACACACCATGGGGATGAAGACAACAGAGGACTAGGAGGAAGGAGGACTAGGAGGAAGGATGAAGGATGGATGATCCGGCCGGGAGTGAAAGGAAGTGAGGAGTCTTAAAGGCAGGAGGTGAGTAGGATCAGGTGTGGATGATGAGACAGACAGGTGAAGACAATGAGGCAGGAATAGGGCAGCGTGACAGATCTTAAAGAAAAAAGTAAAGTTAATTTGCAGCACTCAGGCTAACAATGTTAGCTTCGCTTAGAAAGGTTTTGTTTTGACCATTAATCCTTCCCCTGCTCTCTCTCTGCTCTCTGGGGCGCGCAGCAAGCTCATTGCTGCATGGTTGTGGTCCATCATATGTGTAGTTGTAAACATTTAAAGTTTTTTTCTGTGTCAGTCGGCATTAAAATTCATAGTTTTCTATTATTCGAGCTGACAGGACTCCCTTCTGCCACGTCACTTCCAGTCTTGCGGAGGTTAAATCTTCTTACAGAAACAACTCCAAAAGCTAAAATAATTAATGTAAGAGTAATTTTTTATTTAGAAACAGTTCCTATTATATTTCCCCAAACATTGGTTTAAGGGGGGCTCTAACCTGCAACCTGCACTTTAAGCCCCTTGCACACATGAAACAGTATGAAGAGCACAGGAGATAAATAAAGTATGAAGAGCACAGGAGACACACCAGACTCATAATGAAAATTGTTGGAAAATGAAGGAAGGACAACTTTTAGACATCCCTGCTCCAACACAGCTGAATCAAATGAATGACTCATTACCAGGCATTTGCCAATCTTGATGGCATAGTGAAAAAAAATATTCATTAAATTGATTCAGCTGTGTTGGAGCAGGGATGCACCTAAAAGCTGCTGGGCAGTAGCTCTCAAGGAAGGGAGTTGGAGACCCCTGGTGTAACTACATTTGGATGTGGCCTGGGAGATGTCCAGGAAGGCAGCGATCATAGGTTTATGTGCTATATCATCAGGTTAATGTGACACAGATGTTTAGAGTCTAGGGTAAGTAGAAAAACGCCAGGAAACCCTATTTGGTCCTTAGCCAGAGTGTATAATCACCCTGATTAATATCACACTGAGGGAGTCCTTGAGAGTGACTCCTTTAAGCCCACAACTGTTCATAGAAGGACTCAGGTAAAAACTGTTGTATTTGTGTGTTTGTTCTTTCATTAATCATTTAGTTCTTCCAGTCGGTATAAAAACGGTTTGTACAACTGAAAAAGCATGAAACTAAGTGGCAAAATGAAAAATATTTAAATTTGGGCTTCAGTTATAGAGGTTCTTTAATAAAAAGTAATTTAAGGCTGCTTTGCTTTGAAGTGCTCTAGTTTCCCTTTATTTTGCACACCCATTGATTTTTGTGAAACAAAGTTTCTAAAGTCATCTGCAGTATCATTATTCACTGTTAAATTTAGAGCCTTTGTGTTGCATTTATCGAAGCACATGTTAATGAAGGGTTAAATTCCCTCACAGAAAGCACAAAGCTGCTGAATCGCCCAATCAGCCTCAGGATAATTTTATTCACAATTTACATTCGAGGCAGCATCTGTGTTTCTCTAATTTCACTGTTGAACGAGCTGCCGATAGTAACCCATTTATTTCTGGGCACAGCTGAGTTGCAGCTTTTCTTTTACCAGAACAGTGGAAACTTTAATGAACATCTCAAAGTAGTTTTCTTCAAGATCTTCAGAGTGCCGTGATGTATTCAGGCTGGATAAAAATAGTTAAAATTGAACCCATGATTCCAGTCAGGTAAAATAAAGTATATAAGTCACATTTAATCCAACAAAAAAGAAATGAAACAACATAGGCTGTGGTTAATAACTAACAATTGATTTATTTACAAGTAAATAATTTAATCAAGCTGTAGGGAAATTTCATTGTAGGGGAACAACGGGTGAAGGTGCTGATTCACACACTAAAGGCTGCCCAAACCTGGTCCTCGAGATCTACCATCCTCCAAATTTTAGCTCTGCTCCATTGCACCTGAATCAAATAGCTCTGTTCCCTCATCAGCAGTCTGTCTGCTCTGCAGAGCCCTGGCAACGAGGCCTTCATTTGACTCAGCTGTGACGAGAAGGGATGCATCAAAAAGTTGTGGGATGGTAGAAGTAAAGGACCAGGGTTGGGAACCCCTGATCTAGTCACACTGTTTATTCTAAATTAAAACGATCCATAAACTATAGCGCCAACTATACCACACTGCACACCGGCAATCATTTCATTTCAAAGAGACTGACAAAAAAACAGAAATTACAGATTATTTCTGCTCCGACTTCACTGTTGGCTCACAGACAGCTAAAGTGAGTACCAAATCATATCATTTGAACAACATGCAAAGTTTTATTTTGACCTGTGTAAAGATATTAGGCTAACCAGAGGGATTCTCATGTGTTGCTCCTCTTGCTTTTGTTCCAATTAGAACACAATTGGTTTCAGATTAGTTTTTAGTCCATAAATCACAAATGCCCCCCATTATTGCTGTAAAGCAGACATTTGTGTTTTTTATTACATTATTTTTCTTATATTCTCTGTAGAAATTGCTTCCTGTATTCTCATAGTAAACCTTAATCTCTGTTTCTTGAAGTTGTACTCCAGGTAATAACGGCAATATTAAACTAATGAGGTCTGAGCAACAGCAGTAAAAACAGCAGCTTGGTTCGGATTCATTCAGTTAAACACTGAAGTAATTCGCGGACGTAGGTCGTGCTGCTGGGCTAGTTCATCCTTGGATGATGAATGAGGTGAAGCAGCGACAGAGAAGATAAAGAGCGAAGCTGCAGGGGCAGATGGCTAACATGTCCTTGTAACACAGGAGAAAACACTGTTATGGTCTCATAAATGGTCTCTTGGTCCAATCAGCTCACACAGGCAACATAAAGTGGAGATGTTAAGCTTCAGTTTGACATCAGCAATCAGCAATAACTAAAGAATCAACTGGACAGCTCTATGTGAGTTGACATAACATTTGTGAAACTTTGTGATGAATCTTTTTGGGTGCACAGGAGATCCACTCTGATCTGCCACCTGAGATGACAAAACGTCATCTTGTTTCTCATTAGAAACCGTCAGTGTGTAAAACTTTCAGGCAGTAGCATCTCGTTCTAACGGTGCTGATTGTCCCTGTCGGTGTTTAAAGTGACAATGGACTCAGTCGACTGCAGTTCCTGTGGCTCATTAAAAGTAAGCGCCTGAGCAGCTTTAGGACAGAGCTGATTGGTAGAAGACAGGGGAGGTAATTGAAGAAGCAGACTGTTTCTGCTGTCAGCAAAGTTAGATGTCCGGCAGCTATATGTGTCATGTCAGTCTTAGGAGTTGGCTTCTTCACTTAGTTAACACAACTTTAAAGGCTATGTGTTTTCAATTATAGTTATCACTCAGAAAAGAATGAAATGAAGAATGTATGTTATCGGTCTGACAGAAAATGATCCACTGGAGATTTAGAGAATCATAGCTGTCACACCCCCATGCCATGGAGAGACTAGTCCTTTTAGTACTGGAGCCAAGCCTGTGGGTAAGACTTGAAGTCTGACCCAGCTTAACCTGCATAAGGTCTGTGTGAACTCACTACCAGCAGGATGCACTGTCAGGCTTGGGTGTATTGTGAATGGGGCTCCGATTTCATCTTAACACCATGATCTCCAGCTGCAGAAGTTGATTAGCTTTACATGTTTATGCCCAAATGTTAAAGGCCTGAGGAATATCTTCCTGGTCTTCCTATAGTATGAGACCCGAAGAAGAAAAAAAAAAAGAAAAAACACAAGCTTGCTATTACATCGCAGATATAATGGTTTGGAACCGCTCCGAGTTTGAGTTCAGCTGACAAAGGCCACTTTGTAATGCTGAAACTGTCATGATAGCTGCTATCTTACCCTGTTGAGAGCTAATTTAAGATCAGTTGGATGCGTAATAAGCTAAGTTCTCCCACTTACATATTATGGAGGGTTCTGACATTCACATTGTGGGTGCTTTTCCACTGAGAGACAGCATTTATTTTTTTATTCAAGAAATCCCATTGTTTGGTTTAAAAAAAATATATATTTGTATTTAATTGCTGGATACAAGTATTTGAACACCTGGCAAACAGCCAGAATTCTGGCTCTCAAAGGCCTGTTAGTCATTTTCGACGGCTGACCAAGCTAAAATCTGTCCTGAATAAAAAAGATCTCCAGTCAGTTGTCCATGCTTTTGTAATGTCTCGTCTGGACTATGCTAACGCTCTCTTATATGGTGTTCCCTCCTCTTCAGTGGTGCGGCTCCAATTGGTACAGAACGCTGCCGCAAGGTTTCTGACGGGCACAGACCGGCAGCAGCACATCACCCCTGTCTTGGCAAATTTACACTGCCTTCCAGTCCGATTTCGCATAAAGTTTAAAATTCTCCTGTTGTTCTATAAATCAATGCACGAAATGGCCCCCTCTTCTTTGACACAGCTTTTAAGAACCTATGTTCCGGCGCGAACCTTGAGGTCTTCTGAACAGCCCCTTCTGCTTGTTCCTCCTGCCCACTATAAGGCCCGTGGCGAACGGGCTTTTTCAGTTTGTGCTCCTAAGCTTTGGAACCAACTCCCCCTGACGGTCCGACTCGCCCCTTCCCTCCCCACTTTTAAAGTTCGTCTAAAGACATATTTTTATTCCCTGGCCTTCTCGGCTGAGCCGGTTTAACCCTTGTGATTTCATGTTTGTTAGTCTTTATAGTTTTTACTTGTTTTATCTATTTTATGCTGCTGTATCTATTTGGTGATTTATTGTCTTGTACGGCATTTTGGTTGGTGTTGTTGCCGTTTAAATGTGCTTTATAAATAAAGGATGATGATGATGATGATGTTAGTCCTTTACTGCCTTTAAAAAGTCCACCTCTACTCCACGTATTAATCTAAATTAGTAGCACCTGTCTGACCTTGTTAAAGACACCTGTCCACCCCACAGTCAGGCAGACTCCAACTACTACCATGGGCAAGACCAAAGAGCTGTCAAAAGACACCAGAGACAAAATTGTAGACCTCCACAAGGCTGGAAAGGACCAAGGGGCAATTGTCAAGCAGCTTGGTGAAAATAGATAAGCTGTTGGAGCAATTGTTAGAAAATGGAAGAGGCTAAAGATGACTGTCAGTCTCCCTCAGACTGGGGCTCCATCCAAGATCTCACCTCATGGGGTATCACTGATGATAAGAAAGGTGAGCTTCAGAGTCTTTATGTCCTCTGATAGCTTTTGTCGTCTTTTTATACTAACTCAGTTCTTCCTGCTGCCTCCTCCAACGTCTCACAATAGATTAATTGATGTCAAGCTTACATGCAGTAGCTCTTTTTCTTTCTTTGACGAACAGCTCAATTGCCTTTAACTTAAAAGCTGCATTTCTTTGTGTGTTTTCCATGATGAGGGTGTGTGTGCACAAAAATTACAGAATTTCTTTTTTTTCTGTACAGCAGGATGACTAAATGAGAAAATCCAGAGTGAGGCTACCATGGTCCAAGCATGAAAAAGCTAAAGTCTAAGTTTTACCTACACATCAAAGTCTTTCCTCCTCTCCACTGGGACAGCCTTTCTCTACAGTTTTGCATGTGATTACAGTGTTCACTGCCTCCTAACCTTTATCAGTCTTCCACATGATTCAGCGGCAGCCTTAAATCTTGGCTAAGTAACAGACCTTGCAGCTGGAACACAGTGAGGCGTTTCAAAAAGATGATTATCAAAGAGTCCATCTGACCCATAATGGATGGATACCAACAGGGTGCCCTTTACTCTCATTATGAACCACGATGGACGTTGATAAACCCTGAAAATCACTCCTCATCCATCATCAACTGAAGGTTAGCATGCCGCCTGCACGGATGAGACGCAGCTTTCGCTCATGCCTTATATTTGGCTGTGACCTCCTTCAATCCCAGAAAAGATGAGCAATCAGAGCTGACATGACATTTCATGAGGTGATGTAGAGGAGTTGCCTCAGGTAGATAGATGGATGTCATGCTCTAACCTCAAGAAAAAATCTGGAGCTTGAAGTTTTTAGTTTAAATGTTTTGGCTCCAGCTGAAAGATGCAAAGCTCTTTTCATTGACCCTGTTTGGAAAAGGAATGAGGTTAAGAACACCCACCTGGACTGTGGCTTTGACGGCTCATTTTCTTCCTTCAGGGATGTAGGAACAGATGTAGGTACTAAGGGGCTGTTTACACGACAACATTTGTCAGCAAAACTGAGGTTTTTCTCTCCGATTCGGCCTTCCGTCCAACAGGAAAACGGGGTGGCGAAAACGCATCTTTTGGTAAACGGCTTCCAGAGTGGAGAGTTTAGAAAACGCTGGGTGATTCGTTGTCGTGTAAACGCAAGCCAGAGAAGTTTGAAAACGATGACGTCACTGCCAGCCACCTACGGACGTGTTGCACTTGCGCACTCCGCATTTCTACAGAAAAACAACAATGGGATATCTGATCCAGGTATGCCGTTACTACTGATGCAGCTTCTGAAGTTATTTGGTCTCTGTAAGCAAAACTTAGAGATCATCAGGCTTCTATGCGATCGCCAACGAAAACGCATACAGTACGTGCGTTAAATAATCTATATGCCTTTATTTAGGCGGAAAACTACAAGAACACCTCCATTGTTAGCTATCATGAAATGTTTCTTTTTCGGGTTGTGAGGGGGACACATTGGAACACTGCACACACGGGCCACACTGCCATCTAAAGGCCGGGCATATGTACTACATCGTTTTCCATCGCGCGCCCTGTCGTGTAAATGCAGTGGGTTTCCACCCGCGTATTCAAACAAAAACGGCAACGTTGTCGTGTAAACAGCCCCTAAGTGTCTTCACTCCACCAGGCCAAGGCTTATTAAGTTCTTATTTTGAATAATAATTAAGGGCAGCCAGTAGATCACTTCTTCCAGCATTATAGTTTTGTGTTAATTCAATGCTTTGTTTTTATGTTTTATGCACTTTTAAAGCAGTTTGTGATTAAATCTTTGAAAAGTGCTTTTTAAATAATGTTACCTTCTCACTTAGCCAGCAAAAAAGGCATTTTCTTAAAAGCACACATTTCCAAATTACTTCAAATACTAAGATCATCTGTATAAACTACTGGACAAGAGTACAGATGTGTTACTACATTGTCAAGATCTGAAAGAACATAAAAAAATAACTCCCTCAGATGAAATGAAACTGGTCAGTATTATGTTCAGGAAGAACCCAGGACCCATAAAGCTTAAGTCTTCTATGAACTGGCTACTGCTGGAACACTAACAAGTAAACCCAAAAATAAGACCAAAGAAAAGCCCCAGCTCAAAACCAAACACCTCTGAGTGGAATGAAAATTAAAGCTGCCCTCATAGATCAGCAGAAACAAACTCAAAATGGTTTCCTCCCTTGGTCCAGACCTTTTGCGCTATTGTGAATACAACCCAGCAAACTCTGGTGCGCACCAAACAAGCGAACCGAGACCCAGCTGAAGAGGTGGTCTCGCAGCGGTTCCAAACGAACCCTGGTGCGGAAACAAATCAGGTGTGAAAGCAACCAAACTTTATCCCACCCAGTAAACAAAAAAACGTACCTTTTTAGTCTCAGCAGGGACCCGTCTCTGTGGTGCATTATGAGAAGTAATTGTTTTTTCTTTCTTTTTTGTATTTTTTTCTGCATGTGCTGCCTTAACATGTGAACATCCCCACTGTGGCATCTATTCAGTTTATTAATATGCTATTCATATTTATAATGTTATGTTAATTCTACACAATCCATCTATCTGGATCCTATTGTACACCTCATGTTGCATCAAATGGTCTTGACACTCAAACATTTCTGTTAAGATCTGTAGCTGTATCAGAGGTCACGCTACAATCTTTTGTTTGACTGATGGGGTCAAAAAATCCTGTCAAAAACGATTTTTATCCATCAGTTTTTTAAATGTTTACATATTCAGCAGTTCATTTTCATTAATTTTATTTTATATTAAATCCGAACAAACTGATCTGAAAATCCAAATCGTGCCATCACACATCAAGCAGATTAATAAACCACATGTATTCTAAACATCTCACCTGCTTTGGGCTGAACGCTGCACATGGAGCTGAACCACTTTGCCTGTGCGTAATGGAGACCGAAGCGCCACTTCAGCCATAGTTTTGAAATTAGGGAATATTTCTCTAATTTAAATGATCAGAATATTATAAAACTCTCTGAACAAGGGGCTTTTCTGTTTGCTTTGGTGGAAGGAAATGCCCCTGGATGCACTCTTTTTGCATCAGTAGTTTAACTGCAGCAATCTGTCACTGCCAGTCTGTGTTAGGTGTTGTGCCATCTGTGTAGCCACATATGCACTCCAAAGCCTCAGTGACCCTTCAACGTGCTGTCAGCTTGCCAGATAGCGAGATGCATTGAGTACAGTATCCAGGTCTGAGATGATGCCCGATGCTCTCATGGGAATCATTTTTTTTATTATTTCGTTACCTGTACTCCGTGCATAAAGTTGAAAATGTCTGCGCATTTGCACTATGTGGTCAGGGGTTTAAATAATTGGTCAAAATGACCGGCATAATTGAGATTTCTTCAGTCACATTTAAAAAAATTGTAATATACGGAAAATACTTGGTTAACCCAACCCCTGTGTATTAACACAGACTGGGTGGCTGTAGCTCAGTGGTAGAGTTGTCAGCCTGCAACCCAGAAATTGTGGGTTCAATTCACCTGCTACATGTCGTTGTGTCACTTCACCTACCTTGCCTACTGGTGTTGGCCAGAGAGGCCGATGGCGCAATATGGCAGCCTCGCTTCTGTCAGTCTGCCCCAGGGCTTCCACCAGTGTGTGAGAGTGAATGAATAATGGAGTTGTAAAGCGCTTTGAGAGTCTTGAAAAGCGCTATATAAATGCAAGCCATTATTATTAACCATGATGCCAGAAAGACAATAAGAACAGCACTCTTCATTTTTTATGTTGACATTTTCATATGGCTTCCTGGTTTTACCCCGGCTGAAACGTGTCTTTTTGTTGAGAAACTCTGGTCCTGTTGCATTTACTGCAGCAAAAAAAAAAAAAAAAAAACTTTTGGTAAAAGCAATGCAAGTAATCTAATCTTTCTGGTGTAAATACACCCTACAACTTTGTTGACTTTGGTTAAAAGCCAATCACCCAATTTCATGAATTTACCAATTCCACTAAGAAGAGGAATCCAAAATCCACCTAAAATTATCCCAGATGTTTGTTGATGTCTTCAAATAAGTGAAACTTCCAAAGAGACGCAGAAAAAGTGGGAATTGAGGCTATATGTATATATTTTTAATATTTATGCATAATTATTAACCCTTTTTGGATCCTATTTATACATTTCCAACTTGTGCTTCTAATTGTTTTATAATTATCCCAGCACAAAAAAGAATGGTTGGTTTAAATAAATGATTACCAGCGCAAAATTGTGAAACTAGATGAGTGGGTAGAAACTCCTGACTGGAACTGTATGTCTGTGTGCTGTTTTTTGTTGCAGCCAAATCAACTGGGTCACAACATAATCAACGATTTGCTTAGTAGAAGTATGTTATTCCAAGTTAACTTATTCATTGGATGATCATTTTCTTTTGTAAAGAACTCAAAGACTAGCCTTTTGTTTTGCTTTTTGAAAAAATCCTCAACATTTCCCTTTGGAAGCTACAATCAGCCGCTGAGAATAAAGGCAAAAGAGATAAGACTCATTATTTTTATGGACACACATTCTGATGCAAAACAGCATGTGCAACATTAGGGAGTAAAATGTCAGGGCTGTCATAATGTCGTGCTGCACAAGCGTATCTTTCAGCCAAATGCCATATCGAGACTCTGCATACAAAGAATCTGCCAAAACGTTTTTAGCTTTGTCATGAATGAACAACATAAACTGCTTCAGGAGATGATTCTGTGTGTTTGTACATCCGTGGTGTACTGCATGTGTAACAGCAAATGAGGCAGAAATAGTTAAGAGTAAAGCTCCACTTTTGCAGCAGCAGCGGCTGTTATTAATGACTCATTCCCAGTGGCCCTGAGGCCCTTGGTGTGCAGACTGCTCAGAGATCACCTCAACCTCTCATAACTGTTTGGTCAGAAGAGAAATTAACAGTGGGACGGCGAGAGGAATATGGAACAATGTCTGCAGAGTGAAGAGATGTATCCTCATTAAATTACCGCTAATGAACAGTTAATGATTATGATTCGGGATAATTACTTGGACTTCATTTTGGACAGGGGACAGCTTCACATGTGGTGTATATACTCTAGATTAAAGAATACAATTGGTAAATCGCCTGGGCCATCTAGCTTGTTTTATATCAACAAATACAAGATTCTCTGTTATATAGCAGTATAAATAAGCTTCATTTAGACTTTTCTAACATACTTTTAAATTAGGAAATAATTTATCCAAACATACTATGAAACTACCGAGAACCGTATGTTCAGATAGACAATTTGATTAACAAACTGATTTGCTGTGAGGTTCCTCTTAATGACGGCATAGTACTTGGGGTGAAAGAAAGCTTTAACAGCAATAATGCTGTTATCTTTCCAACTTTTCAGTAGTTGCTTAGAAATTTTGGGATCCTTTTTTGCAACACTTTTTCAGTTCGTTAACTTTTTTGTACTTTCAAGGTCCAGCCACAGGATTTCAATCGGGTTAGAAATCTGCCTGGAGAACCCCTTACCCCTCCTTTCCACCGGACGCTTAAGCGGCACGTTACAGGAGCAGCACGCTTCACTTGTGTATTCTGCTGCTTGGCCCTTTCCACCGGGTGCGTATGAGGAACATAGCAGCAGGGAAGCAGCTGTCACAGAGAGCACGAAATCATGCGAGATTAGCAAAATCATGCATGGTTTCGTCAGTAAACACAACAACCATAGACATATATAAACGTCTATGACAATAATAACCAGGAAAAGACAACAACATGGCTCCAAAAGGTTGGCGTTTTATGTTATGTCCGTTTTATATTCACCAATAAGTTTATGTTATGTCAGGGAATATCCAAAATCGCTCATTTGTGTGATGACACACAAATGAGACCCTCCCGTTAGGTACTGACTTCTCACCGGGCCGCACAGGTAGTGACTTTTTTTTTAAGTAAAGCAACCGCAAAGCAGCACGTTTCTTTTATCTTGAAAATTTTTGGTGCCGAGACGTATATTTCCTGTCTCCCCTATCCAAAATGTAGAAATTTACGTGTTTCAGAGGCGTACTGCGTAGAAAATAGGACTGCCGCGTATATTTAGAAAAGTGCTCCGACATGTCGCTCCTCAGACGCGGCAGACTCGCGCTGCTTTCGCCTCTGGTGGAAAGGGTTCTATTGACTATAGTGGTGGCTATCAGCTGCGTATGACGTGCTGCTCCTGTAACGTGCTGCTTACGCATCTGGTGGAAAGGAGGGGTAATGGTCGCTTAAACAAAAGTAACTTAGGGATCTTGAGCACAAAAAAATTTCCTGGGGCAAAAGATGTAACTAAAATTATATAATATTTCATTTCAAATTTTTTGTCTTTACAAATTCCATCCTTAGCTTGAGTACTCACAATACATAACATATTTCTGCTTTTATTTTTTTTTTTATTTTTTTTTATAATCAACCACTTTAATGGCAGGTTTTATAAAAAAAAAAAATCTGCACTTTAAAAAAACGAAAAAAACTTTAAAAATGAAATGATTTTTTGTCTTATGTCCAGTGGACTTGTGACGCGTTTCCGGTCAACTACAAGTTGGCTTCACAACTTCCGGGGAGCGATCCTAGTATAACACGGCGAGATAAACATTTTTTTTTACCATACATTTCATCTTCATTACGTGTATTTTGGTGTTTGCTTTTATGTCATGACCGCAAAAACAGCTAAATTGTGTTTTCAACGAAGGGAAGACAGCACATCAGGGCATCACTTCTGTGTGCCGCAGTGTACAGCTTCAGCCAAATTTAATTCTGTTCTTAGTTTCTACACATTTCCTAAAGACACTGAGCTACAGAAGAGGTGGGTGGTTAAAATAGGACGCAGCAACTTTACTGTTACCAATCACACAAGAGTCTGCAGCCGACATTTTCAAAGTACCGATCTGATAGAGCCTTCAACTCCAGCCGGACGCAGACGTCTGAAAAACGGAGCCATCCCTGTACTTTTTCAGTGGAGCAACTTTACTCTGCCCGCCCCATGTTCTGCAGTTTGGCAAAGAACAGAGCGACCAGACACAGTTATGGACGTAATCCCCACTGATGAACCCCCAATGGATGAACATCACCCAGACCACGATTACTGCTCCGTTAATGAGCCTGCTGTACTTGATCTCGCCCTGGACCATACTGAAGATCTCCATGCAGAAATCGCAAGTTTACAAAGACTAATCGAGAAAATGTCTCTCAGCAACAAGTTTGGGCTGGAACGGTTTACTGCTGGATGTGGTTGATGTGGTTATATATATATATATATATATATATATATATATATATGTATGTGTGTGTGTGTGTGTATATATGATGGAAACGACAGATGGACTCAGTGTTCCCTCGCCCGGACGCGGGTCACCGGGGCCCCCCTCTGGAGCCAGGCCTGGTGGCCGGGCCTTTACCCATGGGGCCCGGTCGGGCTTAGTCCGAAGAGGTAACATGGGGCCCCCTTCCCATGAGCTCACCACCTGTGGGAGGGGCCATAGGGGTCGGGTGCTGTGCAGGATGGGCGGCGGCCAAAGGCGGGGACCTTGGCGGTCCGATCCTCGGCTGCAGAAGCTGGCTCTCGGAACGTGGAACGTCACCTCTCTGGTGGGGAAGGAGCCGGAGCTGGTGTGCGAGGTTGAGAGGTTCCGACTGGACATCGTCGGACTCACCTCGGCGCACGGCTCTGGCTCTGGAACCCGTCTCCTCAAGAGGGGTTGGACTCTCTTCCACTCTGGAGTTGCCCCCGCTGAGAGGCGCCGAGCTGGGGTGGGCATACTTGTTGCCCCCCATCTCGGCGCCTGTACGTTGGGGTTTACCCCGGTGAACGAGAGGGTAGCCTCCCTCCGCCTTCGGGTGGGGGGACGGGTCCTGACTGTTGTTTGTGCTTACGCGCCAAACAGCAGATTAGATTACCCACCCTTCTTGGAGTCTTTGGAGGGGGTGCTGGAGAGTGCTCCTCCTGGGGACTCCCTTGTTCTGCTTGGGGGACTTCAACGCTCACATGGGCAACGACAGTGAGACCTGGAGGGGTGTGGTTGGGCGGAATGGCCCCCCCGATCTAAACCCGAGTGGTGTCTTGTTATTGGACTTCTGTGCTCGTCATGGATTGTCCATAACAAACACCATGTTCAAGCATAAAGGTGTCCATATGTGCACTTGGCACCAGGACACCTTAGGCCGCAGCTCAATGATCGAGGGACATCGAGTCCGAGTGGACCATGTTCCGCGCCTCCATTGCCGAGGCGGCTGACCGAAGCTGTGGCCGCAAGGTGGTCGGTGCCTGTCGCGGCGGCAACCCCCGAACCCGCTGGTGGACACCGGTGGTAAGGGATGCTGTCAGGCTGAAGAAGGAGTCCTACCGGGTCTTTTTGGCTTGTGGGACCCCTGAAGCAGCTGATAGGTACCGACAGGCCAAGCGGGATGCGGCTCGGATGGTTGCTGAGGCAAAAACTCGGGCGTGGGAGGAGTTTGGAGAGACCATGGAAAACGACTTCCGTACGGCTTCGAAGCGATTCTGGTCCACCATCCGGCGTCTCAGGGGGGGAAAGCGGTCTGCCACCAACACTGTTTACAGTGGGGATGGTGTGCTGCTGACCTCGACGCGGGACGTTTTGGGTCGGTGGATGGAATACTTCGAAGACCTCCTCAATCCCACCAGCACGCCTTCCAATCTGGAAGCAGGGTTTGGGGACTTGGGGTCGGGCTCTCCAATCTCTGGTGCTGAGGTCACCGAGGTCGTTAAAAAGCTCCTCGGTGGCAAGGCTCCGGGGGTGGATGAGATTCGACCGGAGTTCCTCAAGGCTCTGGATGTTGTGGGGCTGTGTTGGCTAACGCGGCTCTGCAATATTGCGTGGACATCGGGGGCAGTTCCCTTGGATTGGCAGACCGGGGTGGTTGTCCCCCTGTTTAAAAAGGGGGACCACAGGGTGTGTTCCAACTACAGGGGGATCACACTTCTGAGCCTCCCTGGTAAGGTCTATTCAGGGGTTCTGGAGAGGAGGGTCCGACGGATAGTCGAACCTCGGATCCAGGAGGAACAATGCGGTTTTCGTCCTGGCCGTGGAACACTGGACCAGCTCTACACCCTCAGCAGGGTCCTGGAGGGTGCGTGGGAGTTCGCCCAACCGGTCTACATGTGTTTTGTGGACTTGGAGAAGGCGTTCGACCGTGTCCCTCGGGGGGCCCTGTGGGGGGGGCTCCGGGAGTATGGGGTACCGGGCCCCTTGATAGGGGCTGTTAGGTCCCTGTACGACCGGTGCCAGAGTTTGGTTCGCATTGCCGGCAGTAAGTCGGGCTTGTTTCCAGTGAGAGTTGGACTCCGCCAAGGTTGCCCTTTGTCACCGATCCTGTTCCTAACTTTTATGGACAGGATCTCTAGGCGCAGCCAAGGCGTTGAGGGGATCCGTTTTGGTGGCCTCAGGATCGGGTCTCTGCTTTTTGCAGATGATGTGGTCCTGTTGGCTTCATCGGAGCGTGATCTACAGCTTTCGCTGGAGCTGTTCGCAGCCGAGTGTGAAGCGACTGGGATGAGAATCAGCACCTCCAAATCCGAGGCCATGGTCTTGAGCCGGAAAAGGGTGGGGTGCCTCCTCCGGGTCGGGGATGGGGTCTTTCCCCAAGTGGAGGAGTTTAAGTATCTGGGGGTCTTGTTCACGAATGAGGGAAAAATGGAGCGGGAGATCGATAGACGGATTGGTGGGGCATCTGCAGTTATGCGGGCGCTCTACCGGTCTGTCGTGGTGAAGAGAGAGCTGACCAAAAGGCGAAGCTCTCGATTTACCGGTCGATCTACGTTCCTACCCTCATCTATGGTCACGA
The DNA here is from genome assembly GCA_963556495.2 of Valencia hispanica. Lineage (NCBI taxonomy): Eukaryota > Metazoa > Chordata > Actinopteri > Cyprinodontiformes > Valenciidae > Valencia > Valencia hispanica. The sequence continues at coordinate 10,416,593 of OY747720.1, read as the reverse complement.
ACTCTGGGTGGTGACCGAAAGAACGAGATCACGGATACAAGCGGCTGAAATGAGTTTCCTCCGCAGAGTGTCTGGGCTCTCCCTTAGAGATAGGGTGAGAAGCTCAGTCATCCGGAGGGGGCTCAGAGTAGAGCCGCTGCTTCTCCACATCGAGAGGAGTCAGTTGAGGTGGCTCGGGCATCTGGTCAGGATGCCTCCTGGACGCCTCCCTGGTGAGGTGTTTCAGGCACGTCTCACCGGGAGGAGGCCCAGGGGAAGGCCCAGGACACGCTGGAGGGACTATGTTTCTCGGCTGGCCTGGGAGCGCCTTGGGGTTCCTCCCGAGGAGCTGGAACAAGTGGCTGGGGAGAGGGAAGTCTGGGTCTCTTTGCTTAGGCTGCTGCCCCCGCGACCCGACCCCGGATAAGCGGAAGAAAATGGATGGATGGATGGATATATATATGTGTGTATATATATATATGTGTGTATATATATATATATGTGTGTATATATATATGTATATATATATATATATATATATACATCACATAATAAGGAAACAAGCTAACGTTCAGTAAAGTTGCTGTCACTATAAGGGGGTTCTTGGTTTTTTATCCAAGACACAAGCTGAGCTGTATGTGAATATTTTTATTTTTTAACAAGTACCACTAGGGTTTACCATGTAAAGTAAACTCAGCAAAAAAAGAAACGTCCTCTGACTTTCAACTGTTTTTACTTTCAGTAAACTTAATGTGTGTAAATATTTGTTTGAACACTAAAAGAGTCAACACCATAAGACATAAACTAAAAATGTTTCACAGACATGCGACTAACAGAAATAGAATAATGTGTCCTTAAATGAAGGGAGGCTCAAAATCAAAAGTACCAGTCAGTATCTGGTGTGGCCACCAGCTGCTTGAAGTACTGCAGTGCATCTCCTCCTCATGGACTGGACCAGATTTGTCAGTTCTTGCTGTGAGATGTTTCGCCACTCTTCCACCAAGGCACTTGCAAGTTCCTGGACATTTTTGGGGGGAATGGCCCTAGCCCTCACCCTGCGATCTAACAGGTCCCAGACGTGCTCAATGGGATTGAGATCGGGGCTCTTCGCTGGCCATGGCAGAACACTGACATTGCTGTCATGCAGAAACTCACGCACAGAACGAGCAGTATGGCTGGTGGCATTGTCCTTCTGGAGGATCATGTCCGGATGAGCATGCATAAAGGGTACCACATGAGGGAGAAGGATGTCTTCCCTGTACCGCAAGGCATTTAGATTGCCTGCAATGACAACAAGCTCAGTCTGATGTTGATGTGATATACCGCCCCAGACCATGACGGACCCCCCACCTCCAAATCGATCCCGCTCCAGTTTACAGGCCTCGGTGTAACGTTCATTCCTTCGACGATAAACACGAATCCGTCCATCACCCCTGGTGAGACAAAACCGTGACTCATCAGTGAAGAGCACTTTTTGCCACTCCTGTCTGGTCCAGCGAAGGTGGGTTTGTGTCCATAGGCGGCGTTGTTGCTGGTGATGTCTGGTAAGGACCTGCCTTACATCAGCCCTACAAGCCCTCAGTCCAGCCTCTCTCAGCCTATTGCGGACAGTCTGAGCACTGATGGAGGGATTGTGTGTTCCTGGTGTGACTGGGGCAGTTGTTGTGGCCATCCTGTATCTGTCACGCAGGTGTGATATTCGGATGTACCCATCCTGTGCAGGTGTTGTTACACGTGGTCTTCCACTGCGAGGATGATCAGCTGTCCTTCCTGTCTCCCTGTAGCGCTGTCTTAGGCGTCTCACACTGCAGACATGGCAATTTATTGCCCTAGCCACATCAGCAGTCCTCATGCCTCCCTGCAGCATGCCTAATGCACGTTCACGCAGATGAGCAGGGACCCTGGGCATCTTTCTTTGGGTGTTTTTCACAGTCGGTAGACAAGTCTCTTTAGTGTCCTGTGTTTTCAGAACTTTGACCTTAAATGCCTACTTTCTGTAAACTTTTAAGGTCTTAACGACCATTCCACAGGTGCATGTTAATTAATTGATTATGGTTAATTGAACATACATGGAAAACATTGTTTAAACCCTTTACAATGAAGATCTGTAAAGTTAATTAGATTTTTACATTATTGTTGAAATACACAGTCCTGAAAAAGGGACGCTTCTTTTTTTGCTCAGTTTATGTGTAAATAAAACATTTAAAAATATCTCCTAGGTTTGCAAGTCATCCCCACCTAATAGCCTTTTGGAAGCAGATAGAGCCAGCAACACACAAGATGGTGCGTGTCACAAAAGCACGGACTGTACTTGGGATAAACGAGGTCCCTCACACTGCCTGTGCAACGGTAAATTTATTCTATTCATCCTTATAAAGTGAAAAATGTCATTGGCAAAATTTGACTTTGTTTTGGTTAGTGGTATAGCATATTGTAGAGGGTAATATTTGTAAGAGGTTCAACAAACGTTTAAATTTGATCTTAAAAACCACTAAGTAAAATGTTGTTATTAGAATCGTAAAGTGTAATTTATTCAAATTAATTTGTCAGTTATGTTCTCTATGTGTGATGAGTAAAGACTGAAAATACGGTTTTGTGTTTCTTTTTTATAGGCCCTTAAACCTATTGAGTTCTTCCAGTTCATTACATATTATGGCCCACAGATTCAAAATTCACCAGTCAACTGTGAGCTGCATCATCAATAGTTAGGCTAACTTTCTATATACTGTAGAGCCAGAGCAGCATCTGAAGGAGTGTCTGACATCTGTCTATCACTCCTCACACACACACCGCCAACCGCACTTCCCTCCGCTACGCAACCGCTACGCAACTGCCACCTAAAGAGAAACTGCCCCTACCGCCGCTGCCAACAAAAAAGAAGATGACCGAGGAGGACAAAAAAACTAAGAAGAAAGAAGTTGACCAAGCCCGAAATAAAACGAGGGTAAATATTGGCGTAGCCTTTAAGAGGTGGAGGCAGCCACGGGACCTAAAAGCGTTTAAAACCGATTCCGAGTTGGCAATGTTTCTGCTTGACAGGTAATTACCCTTGCTTGATTAATATTTGTTTTGTTTTTTGGTGGTGGTATTACAGTAAACCTCCGCAGCGCGTGCCATCATCCATGCACTCACAGCTAATGTTGTCATATGTGGTTTACTGTTAGGAAACATTCACGAAAGTTTGTTCTCTAAGTCGCGTCAGCTGATTATCTTTGGCAGTTGTTTCGCCAATTGTGCAGCCGAAGGAGGGAGGAGGGCACTGGAGGCGGGGCTTGAGTGCATCGGAGAGGGAGGGGGCGTGGCGTGAAGCTTGTTTGGGTTTACATTTTCAAGCAAAGTCTGCTCTCCTCTCAGAGTTAGCTACTGCAGCTTTAAGGGAAGTGGCAAAAGCAAATGAAGTAGATTAGCATTGGCTGCCATCAATTGATGTGTCATCCAGGACATACTACTGTGGAATTCCATATCTGCTACCTGTAAATATAGCTGTTAGCTTGTCATGGCATTTTCATGACTGTCTTCAGTCAGAGGCTTCTTCAGATTAGTTGCAAGGCTGACTGCTTTTAGAGATCCTGCCTTTACATAGTATCATTATCCACAAAGACTCTTTGAAGATATGTGGATGATATTAGTTATGACAACATTTAATTTCCCTTTGGGATAAAAAAAATAAGTTGAATTTTGAATTTGAAGTAAACGTATTCTTAAATACATACAAGTACCTGTACAATGCCGAAGTTCCTTGGCTGGCTGCAATTAAGGGAAAAACACAGCTAAAAAAGAGCAGAGAACCCCTACCAAGCTTTCCATTTAACACAAAATAACTTCAGTAAAACAGATGACCAAAACAACAATCTAACCACATAATTATTCTCTTTAGCTCAGCATGCAGGATTAAGGTTTGCAGAAAATCACAACAGCAGAATCACCACATCACAGATGCCCAGAGAAGAGGGAGGTGGCACTGGGTGACTGGAGCGTATACCATCCACTGATGAGGGGGATGCAACTTCAACTATGCATCAAGGTGTAACAGCAGGGTGTGGCAGATAAAAACACACAAAGAAGAGGCGCCCTAGAAGTCAAAGGATATGACAGTTGCTTTAGTTAGACGTTAAAACGTCTAACTAAAGCAACTGCAACATATTTTGTGTGAAAAGTGATGGTGTTGGTGGGGGTATTTGCTTGTTCAGGCAGAAAATGCCTAACTATAGCTGGTTATGAAGGTATTTTTGGTGCAAAGGTATTGGTGTCTTGTAAATGGGAAGTTGAAATCACAGAGGAAAATTTTGTTGTAATTTGTTTGTAATTGTAAATTTCTTAAGTACAATGTACAAATTGCATTTTTTTAATGTTTTGGATCATTTGGGGCTAAACTGTAAATGCAATAATTTTTTTAAAGGAACATGGGGCAGGATTTGCCAATAAAATTAACACCCATGTCCAGTTTTTTAATGCTGTTGGGTGATGAAGCGTTATAAACCAAAAAGAATGAGCCCACCCACGTATCGTTCCATTTTCTTAAACTGGCTGTGTGTTACAAAATGTGCTGCAGTTCGGGGCCCAAATTTCCCGCGCTGTCCTACGGATGTGACGTCAATTGACACTGCTTGCGTGTTCTCGACAGCTTTAAAACAGGAAGAAAAATGGTCGCAGACCTCCATTGATTCAATTGTGAGAATGGATTCTTTTGCAACTGGGAAACGACTAAGGACGACTCACAGCCCACTAAAAAGTGGCACTAAGACAGTGTTTCTCAAACTATGGGGCGAGCCCCACTAGTGGGGCGCAGAGGTATTGCAGGTGGGGCGTGACATCAACGGGATTTAAATAGTTTTTTCCCCCCTAGATTCTGTCGTTGTAGATGTTTCACTGCACTGTAAATTAAATCAACCAGCTCCCCCCTCTCACAAAATTAAACACACTCAAATATATTAGCAATTGTGATTATCATTGTAAACAGAACCGGGACCTGGAACATTAGGCTGGGAGTTTGACGTTGGAATATATCGCAGCAGAACAAAACAAGCTGAAGTAGCCGCATTATCAGTGATTCCATCTCCAAAATATACAATACCTAAAAAGATCAGGGAACGTTTCAGAGTAAGAGAAGTCACACGGTCAACCACAGAGGTAATTTAGAGAGGAGTATCTTGCTCATTATTTTTTTATTTTTTTTCATTTTGTTCTTTGGAATGCTTTGTAAATTTGATAAAACTACAACTTTTATTTTCTCCAACTGTGAGCTGAAGTTCTACATGTAGCAACTACTGACAGCATATATTTCTGAGCCGGTTTTATAACAGTGCGCAACCCCTTTTTCCAACTAATTTATACCCTTAAAAACTTATTTATTTAAATAAATAAAACACAAAATCAGGCGTGGTCACCATTCTGTTGGGGCGATAAAAGCATGGGGGGCTTGTGTATGCTCCTTTGTCCAAAGTGGGGAATGATAAAAAAAAGTTTGAGAAACACTGCACTAAGAAAAAGAAGTATGTCACTGTGAAGAGGTATGTTTTTTTTGTGAAGCGTTTGTGCCCAGTTACAAGACACAAATACTTTGCACCAAAAATACCTTCATTCAGGTCCCGTTCATGATTGAAGAGAACGACTTTGTCATTACATTTAGATACAATGTGCTCATCTCTTTATGTGATCACCCTGAAAAAATATATTACCTTGGTGTCCTTTAATTTTATTTCCCCCCAGATATTTTCTTTATTGAAAAATATAAGTATCATATAAATTTGTTATCATGGACATAAATTACTTTTAAAACCCTCATAAGATTTCATCTGTCTGGTTCTGACCTGTTTTTAGTTTGTTGTTTTAGAAGGCAAATTAAAAACTCTGCAGTATCTCAACATCTGACTCTCCTTTCTTTCTCATTAAACCTTATTAATCTCAAATCTGTCAAATCGAATCTAGTTTTTGTTCTTGCAGTTAATAATTTGCACTGACAACAACCTCTCTGAAGTGTTAAAGAAGCTACTTCAGAGCTCTGCTGCTTATTGACATCTCTCAGGAGTAGCCCCCCCATATTTAGCTGTACCATGAAGACCCCCCGTCCCCGCCGCATAATATACAACTCGCAAAATGGTACGGTTCAAGTGCAAAAGCTCACTCGTACTCGGATAAATTATTTATAAAGGCACGGCTGTTTTCAAAGTGTTGAGTTCTGCATTGATTCCTCGCAGCAGCAACTGGATGGAGAGGATTGTTGCAGCAGCAGCTTCTCATTTCAGCTCTGAGATGGAAACAATTAGATTCAGGCAAGCTTCTTGGAATCAACAACACGCTTTTATATATATATATATATATATATATATATATATATATATATATATATATATATATATATACACACAAAGTGCTTGGGTTAATTAGCTTTATTCTTACCCAGAGTGTATACAGAGGCGCAGGACACATTTGTCTGACTGTTTGTAGCATCACGACTTCAGACAGTTAATTGGCTTCAGCTCCAAGAGCAGGAAAGGATGCAACACAAATCAATCCTCAAAGGAAAAGAGGTGACCAAGATAACAGCATGTGCTGAGTTTATTATCTCAGGAAATCCTTTGAAGGGTGACTTTCTTTGGTCATGCATACACACATCACTTATTATCACTGTTATCAACATTATTTCAATATAACACCTGTTTTTTGTGTGTATATTTCAAAGAAAACGTTTCTTAAAAATATTTCCTATTTATGAACTAAATGAACCTCAGAGGACTTTTTTTCTGAAAACAAATTGCTGCATTTCACTGCATAGTGATAGAGTTCTGTAATGTTACACAATCAGCTCAGTCATGGAAAAAACAAAGCATGCAGATCATTTAATGACAGGGTACTATATATCACAAATGTCTAAAAAAGGATTTGAATCAAATTATTTTTCAGTCAGACTCCAAATGTGCAAAAACACAACATATTCCTCTCTGTCATTAAATGCAACTAAAGCTGAATAGTAAGTCCACCCTATGATAAAAACTATTTTCACAACCACTTTTAGCAGTGATAACTAACTGTGAAGACTTTTACTTTTGGGTCGGTGCTATAGAGTGCTATTTGCAAAAAACAGCAGTCAGAGAAACATTTCCTTCCCTTAGGCTGTCACTTTGATGAACACTTAACAGTCAGAGAGTCCAGCTACTCTCCTGGGATCAACAGCATCCATATCTGCACTATTTCAAATGTATCTTCTTCATTTGCAATAACTCTGTATACAAGCAAATTTCTTTACATTTCCCACCAAATGTATATACCAAAGTCAAATTCCTTGCTTGTGTGTACAAACTTAGTCAATAAAGCTGATTTGGACAGTTACTGATTTCTGTCTGGCTTCATCAGTCTCAATCATAGTTTAGGATTTATTGACTTTCACCAGTACATTTAGGTTTGAAGACATGCATTGCTGCTCAGATTTCTTAAGTTCACATCAACACATTTCAATCAAGGTTAGGTCTGTTTGCTGACTGAGTTGTTTAAACATCTTCAATCTTTTCTTTTGCTTCTTTTGCATTGTAGATTTGCTACTGTGGTTCAAATCATTGTCCTTTTGGTTGTGCCTTTTGGGCCACACTTTTTACAGATTGCATCCCAAACATTTCCACTTTGGTCTCATCTATTAAAGAACATTGTCCCATAAGTCTTGTGGTTCATAATATATTCTGACTTGAAAGAGATGCTTTTAGAGCAAAAGTTAAGGTACAGTCATTTGTAATATGATATCATTCATCCTAAAAAAAAAGCTGGAAAAAGAGGTAGAGTCCTGGTAGAACTGGGATGGTGTGTCAATGTGAGGACCTTGCTGATACTAAATCAGATCATTCCTGATCCATATATTTACCATATTCAAAGTCTTTTAGACATCATCTTTGTAAATACATCAACATGATCTGGAATCTGAAAGGAGCTCAGGTCAATGCTCTAACATCCTGCATCGAAAGTTAGCTGAGGATTCAGAAAGAGGCAATTTATTAAAGAGGATTTAGTAATTGACTATTATTTGATGCCTATTCCCATCAACCTTTTTGTGATACACCTAAGCATTGCAACCTATTTCATTTCCATGCAACTGTAAATTACAGGACTTCTTCCTGCCTCCTGTGTATTACGTGTCTGAGAGAGGAAGGGGCTGAGTAGAATCAGCATATTAAGATGCTGAGGCAGCTCGATTTTGTTTTTGTGTCACTGGAGACCTCAGTTATTAGGACAACATTTAAATCTAATTCACGTCTATTGAGATCAGTGTCACAAATCTCAGTGCGCTGGGTTCCAATAATGATATTCTTAAAAATGCATACATTACTGCCAGCTGTCACCGCAGCCACAAGCTGTTTAATGCATGTCGTATCTCATTTTAAAAGCTCTGATTTAACCAGCTTGCTGTAGTTTGTCCTTTGGGCTCCTTGACAGAGGTGTCATTTAAATAATTTCTCCCCCAGATTTTCACTGCTGAGGCTGTTGAAGTCGACAGCTGATGGATTAGAAAGACTTTCCTGGCTGAGGATGGGGAGCAGGGTCATGGTGTGTTGAAAAAAGGGCACCGCTTTTACAACCCTAAAGTGGAAATATTTTATTTTATTTTTATAACAACAATTATTCATTTTATGATAAGGTTGTTGTTTTTTTTCAAATTAAAGTTTATATCACTGTCTTTAACATTCAGTAAAGCCCATAACATCTTCAGCAGATCTGCAGCTACTTTGAATGGGGCCGAATTTGAATAGACAAACATCTTTATCTTGGACTTTAAACCTCAGCACTCTAGGTTTTTTTTAAACACTTCTGAACATTATTACTGTTAACATATTTTATTTTCATTTAAAAATAAAGTTATATGATTTTTTTTAAATAAACAACATTGACCACTAGTGTAATTTAGTATTAGAATTTGTAACCTTTTGCAGTAAACACAATTTAACAAATATGTTATTTTATACCTTATACCATCATAACAAAAACCTAAAAAAAACCTTTTATGATTGCTAATCCAAAATGATTTTATCAAAAATGTGATACTATCATGTCAATTTGCACAAAAATGTCAGAGGGATTTTTACAAAACCTTATTACATCTTTGCTACCAAGATTGAAGGCAGTTTTGAAGATATAAGGAGCTCCAACCCAGCCAGACTTTCAGAGCAAACTCATGTCTGCCTGTTTAATCAAGGGTATGGGGCCGGGTGATATCACCTAAATATTCCATCTCAACATATTTGGGCTTCATCTCAAAATCAAAAATTTGCTTCCTTATCAATGAATTGATGTACAATTAATGTCCAACCCAAAAATGCAGTGTCCAATTGGGACTCAGACGGTAACTCTTCTTCAAAAAGCAGGATGAAAAAATTGCCCTCTTATATAATGCATCAGTATGGGTAACGTTTTACTAGTCCAACTCTAAAATAAAAGGTCATGCTGGAGTTTGGCTCCTCAGTGGAAAGACAGTCGATTAGCCTGGCGGATGTACTTGCAAAAACAACCAAAAGGCAATGTTTTAAGAAAATACCCATCCCTGTGTCTTTTATGCTCTGTGCCCAGAGCTCTGATACTTTAGTGCCAGAGCGCTAAATAATTCACCAGTAAACTAAGTAAAAAAACTAAATAGAATATGAAAGCGTATAGAGGAGCTGAGCACCAACCCATCAGACAAATGTTTAGTGAGTAGTGTTTAGAAAAGTGGCCTTTTAAAGAGATACTACATTACGTATGAGAAAGAACTGATAACAGGTTGCTAATGGTGAAATGTAAACAGAACTCAGTGTAGCCAGGAAATTAGATAAACAATCAATATTTAAAGCAATATTAGTTGTATAATGAGTGTTCAAGATCACAGCATGAAACAGGAAAACAAAGATCAAAATAAAAAGTTTGTTCGCCTAATTCACAATTTAATTGCCAGCGTTTACAATGAGAAGCTTCATCATGGACTCCAGTTGACTGTTAAGCGTTAACCAACTATTTTCCTTTTTTAATCGGCTCAGTGAGCTCTGTTTGGTGCCTTAACATCTTTTGCTTCAGCCTTCAACTGTCGCCTGAGTTCTCCAACTGTTTTTCTCCTCTTTTGAGATTGTCAGACTAACTTCACCCAAAAAACTGAATAAAGTTTGATAGTAACAAGCTGACACATTTCTCCTCCAGTATGACTGAGTGAAAATATTCCCAGTTGTTTAAACTCTTCCTTATCATCACTCCTAATCCAGATCCTTTTCCCCTCGTCGATAAGTCTGTTGTGTATTTTACCATCCCTAACTCTGAACCCTTTCTTGTCTGGCTACTTAATTTGATCTGCTGTTGCCATGATGCTGTCTGTTAACTATAACAGACTGCTCGCTTTGATTTTTCTGGATCAGTTTGGCAAGGGAGCGATGCTATCAAGAGCATTAGGGAAGACTAAGCTTTCAGTATATTATGCAAAAGGTAAAGATTGGTATGGAAATGTACATTGACATTTGTGATTGAGTCATGTTTACATCTTACATAGCATAAATAATGCAGAGATTTATTTTTTGGCCACGATCAGCATCTTATGGCAGACCTGGCAGAGGAGACTTCAGCCTGGAGAAACAACAGTAAGCCAGCTCTAGGTGGACCCACCACCTGCAGAGAGAGTTTATCTCACGGTTGGGTGCAGTTTAATCTGGGTGCTGTTTGGGAACCCAGACATGTTGATTCCCAGCATCACAACATAATTTCTCTCCATAAAAAACAGCTCTATGTAAACTCTGAAACTCAATCACTTCATCTCTTTGATTATAAGTGAACAATTTTATACACACCGTCTCCATAATCATTTAGAAAAATGCTGCGTGAACCCAGAGTCAAAGCAAACCAGTTAGTTCTACTTCTTCAAACTTTAAATTGAGCGTGAAGCACCCCGACTGGCCTATATCATGCATGAGCAGTTTTCGCTCTCTGTGTTTCATTGTCTGCTATTTTTGTTTGGTAAAGTGGCCATTAAGAGATACTTTAGGATTTAGGACTTTATCTATAAGGGAAGATTAACAATGACCAGGTCTCTGAAAAACAGGTTTTCATTTATCTGTCGCTGCCTTTTACCCATGTTTTTTTATACAAGTTACACAGTTCAATTAGGGGGTTATCACTATAAAAGCAATACACATGACCACTGATGTTTATATTTAAAATATGTGCTAATTACGCTAATTGCACAAAGCTTGTTAACTTGTTATGATCACTCACATTTTTGAAAGATTTCCTGCTGAGCGAAGGGCCTCTTAAGTACACACTGATGAATGTGTGCAAATGTTCAAAATAAATCCAAAGCAGCTGAAACCCCATGTGGAAACTCCATGTTAGCAGAGCAAGGAATATGAAATTGTTTGTTTGGAGAATCAGTGAACAAGCTTTCGGATCTACTCTGGTTCAGCCTACTCTGTAATAACCTGCAGTGAAAGTCTGGGGTGATATTACATCAAATTTCACTCATATTACCATTGACCAAACTGCTGGAGCTGCGAGCTTAACTTTTGAGCACTCGCTGAAGCTGCAACAACAAATGTTTTATTCACAGTGGGAACTACAGCTCATTATATACGAACACACATACCTGCTCAGCATTCCCAGGTTTCCTGCTGCTCTCCTGAGACGATGTTGCTGAATATTGATGACGTTTTGATGTTAGTCTTTTTTTTTCTACAGCTTCTCTTGTTTGGTTTGTTGGGAGATTTTGGGACTTTATAAAAATCCATTACCTTTTATCTCAGGTTTGAAAGAACAGTCATAAGACGAAAGCACACCTGTCTCCTACCGTATGATTTTATGCATCAGAACATGATGATAAATCCTTTGGTCCTCAGCAGCTCGGCATATTTAAACTCAGGATGGTTCAGAAATTTCAGCTCTTATTCACTGGATGCTAAAACACAAGATCAACACAGTTGGGCTTTCTTAGTTTTATCTCCCTCACAAAGCAGAGATTGTACTCTGTTGATGGTGGTTCAGAAATTTACAGACTTTTTTTTATCAAACTGTCACTGCTCACTTAAAAATAAACAATCTCACTCTCTGTAGATGTGGCATCACTGCTGAGTTTAAATTGTTCTTTCTCGCTGCTCAGATGATTACACCTGAATAGTTTTAAGGATGCTTCGGAAATCTTCACCACTGGCTAGAAAATATTTTGTACTGTCACAAGTAGCAAAGAATTCAGTTACACAAGTCTTTCATGGTTTCCCTCCAATGTTGGGCTACTTTTTCACTCGGTTTCAGTCCTGAAACTTTTTTTTCTCAGTTTCTTTCCATATCTTCAGCTTAATCTCTCTTTAAAAAAAATAGTTCAATGGAGTTTTGGGTTGTAGTCCATCAGTGTTTCTTAGAAATTTAACAGTCTGGTGTTAAAGCGGGATGGGAATGCATCACCCTCTTCGCTCCCATTTCAGATACACTGAGAAGATCTAGAATCAGCAGACCTAGTCTTGAGCAGATGCTGAACAGATTCTAAAATCGGAATGTTACTGGCTTAACAGATTCCAAGCTCGGAACAGATTTAGTTTTAAAAATCCACTTTCTGATCAGATTTCCATTCTGAACAGATTCATATTCCAAACAGATTCCCAGGTAAGTAGCTTAAAAAGCAGCTCACTCCCAAATCAACATTTATTTTTGCTGATTAACTGTATTAATGAGTGTCTAATAGTGCTGTCTACATGTCTGGCCATTATTTTTGGTATTTTAGTGCCTCTTAGTTAAAATATTAAATTTCTGCCTAAAACCGTCAGTGTGGTGCCCTCTTCAGGTTAAAACTATATTGCACTTAAATTTGAATCAGGAGTTACTATTCAATCTGCTGTGGGGGATGACGCCAGCCACCGTGCCGCTGTGGGGTATAAAAGAACCAGAGTCTTCAACCATGCGTCCTCCAGAACATTCCTCCCTTTTGTCTCTTTCCTCTCGTGAAAGAGGTGGAGAGAAATCCTCCACCTCAAAATGTCGCTCTGAGGAAAAGGATATCAAGGCGCTATTGCTCTCAATCTTTCTCAGTGTCAATGTCTGTGCCACTGCAGCACCACTGCTGTCAAGATGTCAATCACAGCCCAGACCACACTGAGCCCTCTCCCCTTGTGGGTTCGCTAGTCAAGCAACGCCTCCTTTTGGTGCATTTTTCAGACAGGAAATGTAGACAGAGAAAGACTCTGTTAAGGGGGTAAGTTGCTCTTTAATTACTTCATCTGGGATATGTTCAGCTTCGGGACGGTGTCAGCAGCTAGGGCTGGGCGATATGGCCTAACAATCCGATTTTTATCAATATTTTTCTTTCTCCCTTTACTTTCTTAAACAGAAATGACAAATTTCTTTGAAACTCTTATTTTAATATCTCCTTTGGGAGTCTACCTGAATTCAAAGTTGTGTATAAAGTTGGTAGCACATACCTGGCGTCCAAAGTTTTCAGTAGGTAAATAAAGCCGGGCTTTTCCAATGTATAAACAGGCACCATATCTTTGGCAATATAAATTGTGATGCCATCTGTGATCGCTTTCCACTGGACACCCGTCTTGTCATAAGGGACACAGTGTGAAAATGATTCCCCTATGGTGGCTTGTCTTTTGCCGGTGTTTTGTGAGCTGCTGCTTGCTTGAGCATCTCTTAGAGAGCAGCACTTCTCCCACTCGATGGAGTGCCTCTGTTTCAGGTGTTGAAACAAATTCGTCGTACTCCCACGTTTGGTAGCAACAGCCGTCAAAGAGGTGAACAAACAGATTGCAGCGTGCTTTGTTGCTCCAAGTCTGAAGTCGCAAAACCGAACCAGTTCCATATGATTGAAGAAACTGTCACTTTTTTGGGAACAAGCTCCTCTTTGCTAGTGGCCATTTTGACGTCTATGCGTTGCGAGAGACGGACTGGCTGACCTTGCTCCAAACTACAGAAGCCCAAGAGAGCAGTGGGAATGAGGGGGGAGGTGGTAAATCTTGATTTTCCCAAAAATAAATCTTCTTAAATGGTAAATTAGAATTAATCGATAAAATTGATTTATCACCCAGCCCTATCAGCAGCAGTGGCGGCTGGTGGTTTTATTTGTTGTTGTTGTTGGTGTGCTAACAGACATATTAAAATGCCACAGTTTAGATTACAATAACGCAAAGCAACCAGTTTGAAACTGAAAAAACCTGCTTTGAAACAATATGTCCTTTTTCAGCACAACAAACCAACTCCAAAAACCAGTGTACATAAAGCCTCTTCTCACAACTGCCCAATTATTGACTGCCCCTCATTCAGCGTTTGAACTATATTTTATTCTGCTAATTTTTTCTGTCAAAGAACTTAGCATAACACTGCACCACACTCCTTGAGGCAATTACTAAGCACACTGATAAAACCAAATTAAACATAACACACATTGGAAAGAGTGCTTTTCATAAGGCCTGCCTTATTTATAGAGAAGCTTAGTCCAACATTTCTGGGATGCAGAAAGGGCAATAATGGCCTAGTTAAGGTCAGGTGACAAAGTATTTTTACATTTTTATTTATTTATTTCTTCTAAACACAGAAGGGCTTAAGCCTACTAGCCCACTTATACCAGTCATCCCCTGTCAGCACGAATGAGTTCAAAGGTAGGAAATGAACAAATTCAGTTTCCTTTCTAAAAAGATGAAATACATTCCTGATTCTGAACAGGTTTCTGGTTTTCATTAGATTCCAGTTTATCTTTGAATATGCAATCCCCACTACCAGTATACAGCGAGCCATATGGGGCTGGGGGAAACTGCATTGGGTTCTGGTCCTTGTAAGGAACAGCATTGGGGAGTAAACTTGAATCAAGCTTTTTGGCCCATTAAAAAAAATAACAGTTTTATCATCTTCCAACGGTTTTCCAGCTGGTGAAAACTCTTGGATTTTTGCAACATGAACAGATGAGGGGCTGATTCTCATAGCATAGAAGTGCCTGTGACAGCTGTTTAGGGGGAACGAAACTTCACAGGCAAACAGAGAATAAAGTCTGTGCCTATCCAAAGTCTGAGGTACCTGAAACTCCAGCACTTTCACTTTGGATTTGTTTGGAATAATTGTGGAGAAGCCTGGAAATCAAACCAAACACAAACAGCTAAAATAAGTTAATGCAGAACAGAAGCTGCTTCATAGAGCTGAAAGAGAGCTGATGCTAATCTGAAGGAGCAGGAGGTGAGTCAGGTTAGGTATTTTACCTAAAATGCATATGAGCATGTTGTTAACAGAAAGAGGTGATTAAAAACTTATTAAAACGTGTGGTTACTTAATAGAAAAGAGCAATTAGCAGTGAGCAGTTTGTGATACAAAGCTTTTCATCTGCTTGGTGATCTTAAATCATTGCTGCAGCTGCAGTCTTTAACCAGGAGGTTGTCTCATCAGATTGGTGGCCCATATAATTGAGTGTTTCTACGCTTAACCATGATACAATCTTTTTGGTCGGTCAGCAGTGGTGGCCAGCTACCTCCTCGTTGCTATGCTCTTCTCGTCCGTCTTAATCTATATCCCACAGCAGGCTCTTCAATTATTTTGACTGTTTTCTCTCTCTCACTTCTGGTGAGTTGGGCTGGGAAGCATTTGTTGACTGCTGCTGGCTTTGCTTCCTTCCTCACAACGCAAGTAGAGGTTTTATCTTTCCCCTTCATTTCTGCTTCTCGCCTTCTGAAGGATTTCAGCGACCAGAGCCAGAACCATGTCATTACGTCACATGAATCTTCCATGACAAAATAAGTGCTCAGGTCCCCTTTTACCTGCAGAGCTCGCACATTGGGTCATCATCCCATCTGTTAAGATTCACAGGATTCAGGATGTTATAGTAAAGAGCTCTCAGCATAAAGAATACAACCCTAATGCTAACACTGATCTTGGGATCAGTTAGCATTAGAGTTGAAACTACATTGCATTTCTAACAGAATAGTAACGTTTATCCATTGTAAAAAAGAATGCTTATTAATCTTTAATTCAGTTTATATTAGATGGGTTCAGACATGGGCATCAGACTTTTCCCAGTAAGCTATAGTCTGAGCTTTCAATTTCAGCGGTACCAGGGGCTCAATGTAAAAATATATAACACAGATCCATTAAGAGTATCAGTTATAGATGATATAACTGATATCCACCTGCACTGAAAGCCACAATCCCCTCCCAGTCCATTTATGTCCCCCACATATGAAAAGCTTGCCATGGCACAGGCCACAGTTGTTAATTTCATGTGCTAACATCACATAATAAGGAAAAAAGCTAACGTTCAGTAAAGTTGCTGTCACTATGAGGGGGTTCTTGGTTTTTTATCCAAGACACAAGCTGAGCTGTATGTGAATATTTTTTACCATAGTTTACCATGTAAAGTAAACTCAGCAAAAAAAGAAACTTCCTCTGACTTTCAACTGTTTTTACTTTCAGTAAACTTAATGTGTGTAAATATTTGTATGAACACTAAAAGAGTCAACACCATAAGACATAAACTAAAAATGTTTCACAGACATGCGACTAACAGAAATAGAATAATGTGTCCTTGAATGAAGGGAGGCTCAAAATCAAAAGTACCAGTCAGTATCTGGTGTGGCCACCAGCTGCTTGAAGTACTGCAGTGCATCTCCTCCTCATGGACTGGACCAGATTTGTCAGTTCTTGCTGTGAGATGTTACCCCACTCTTCCATCAAGGCACTTGCAAGTTCCTGGACATTTCTGGGGGGAATGGCCCTAGCCCTCACCCTGCGATCCAACAGGTCCCAGACATGCTCAATGGGATTGAGATCCGGGCTCTTCGCTGGCCATGGCAGAACACTGACATTGCTGTCATGCAGAAACTCACGCACAGAACGAGCAGTATGGCTGGTGGCATTGTCCTGCTGGAGGATCATGTCCGGATGAGCATGCATAAAGGGTACCACATGAGGAAGGAGGATGTCTTCCCTGTACCACAAGGCATTGAGATTGCCTGCAATGACAACAAGCTCAGTCCGATGGTGATGTGATATACCGCCCCAGACCATGACGGACCCCCCACCTCCAAATCGATCCCGCTCCAGTTTACAGGCCTCGGTGTAACGCTCATTTCTTTCGACGATAAACACGAATTTGTCCATCACCCCTGGTGAGACAAAACCGTGACTCATCAGTGAAGAGCACTTTTTGCCACTCCTGTCTGGTCCAGCGAAGGTGGGTTTGTGCCCATAGTTGTTGCTGGTGATGTCTGGTAAGGACCTGCCTTACAACAGGCCTACAAGCCCTCAGTCCAGCCTCTCTCAGCCTATTGCGGACAGTCTGAGCACTGATGGAGGGATTGTGTGTTCCTGGTGTGACTGGGGCAGTTGTTGTGGCCATCCTGTACCTGTCACGCAGGTGTGATATTCGGATGTACCGATCCTGTGCAGGTGTTGTTACACGTGGTCTTCCACTGCGAGGAGGATCAGCTGTCTCCCTGTAGCACTGTCACGTTCACGCAGATGAGCAAGGACCCTGGTAATCTTTCTTTGGGTGTTTTTCACAGTCTGCAGACAAGTCTCTTTAGTGTCCTGCGTTTTTAGAACTGTGACCTTAAATGCCTACTTACTGTAAGCTGTTAAGGTCTTAACAACCATTCCACAGGTGGATGTTAATTAATTGATTATGGTTAATTGAACATGCATGGAAAACATTGTTTAAACCCTTTACAATGAAGATCTGTAAAGTTATTTGGATTTTTACAACATTATTGTTGAAATACACAGTCCTGAGAAAGGGACGTTTCTTTTTTTGCTGAGTTTTATGTGCAGCTGATTCCCTGTCCCCCTAAGTGTATTTGCTTCAGTTAAGTCAAAATTATTTAAAACTGGCCACAGTCAGTAGGATACAGTTGAACTTTCTCAACAGATTTGAGAGAAACTAGCAGACCCTCTTCATTAAAATAAAGCTACCCTGCTCCCAACAGGTTTTTCCCCCCAAATTCTTTTTACGTTTGTTTGATTCCTGAAAGTAAAATGCTGATGAGTGTTTTTTTTAATAGAAAATGTAATTAGTTTTTTTTGTGTGCTTTTATTTTGTGCTTTTTTCTCTTTCCTTCAACTTTCTTGATGAAGCCCTGGAGAAACTGCAGAAACTGGAGCAACTACTATCTAGAGTTTCCATCAATATCTCCTCGGGATTCAGTAGCTTTCCTTTTTCTCTTAACGTATGCTTTTTTGTTTGGATTAATTTAATTTGCATAGAAATATAAAATGTAATGTAACAATTTAAATATGGTAATACGGAATATGAGGTCCAGATGTTCTGACACCAGCCTCTTCCTGGAGACCCTCACCAACTTATGAAAGGGAGCTGATGTATTTCCCTATCTTACTAACAATGCTTACTTTCATTGACTGTTTAGCTTAAAAAAAGAGGATCTCACTATTCTGTTTCTATTGTTGACCTTCAGTTATATTGTTGCGTTTGAATTTTGCAGCCCTTCACCACCAGAAGACGAAGAAGAAGAAATCATTCGAATCACAAGCAATAATGGTGTTGAAATTCAGTGGTGCCATTGCAGACATATTCATATAAAGACCTAAATAATTTTTTAATTGGAGAAAAGTTTTGCAGTGTAAAAATCCTACACATTACACAAAAAAACAATTTTGTCAAATACAGACTGCATGTAATTTAATTACATGTATATTTCCTACAGAATGTATTGCATAAATTGAAGTTAAGAATCACATTTTGTTTGGTGTGTCTAGAGCGGCAGGAACCCAAAGGCAGACTGTGGTAAGTGCAGGGTTGTTTATTGAATCATGACGATAAGGAAGACGGTACAGGACACCAGACCGATGGGAATGAGTAGTAGGGAGAACAGCAGGGTGAGAAAGCATGGAGACGTCAATGATCCGACAGGGAGTGAGAGGAAGTGAAGGGTTTAAATAGACAAAAGAGAAGAAGGATCAGGTGTGTGGACGGAAGGGAGGTCATTCCCTGAGGACCTGGAGTTCCGCCGGAATCCACACTGTTTTAATTGCAAACTGGTTTTATTGGTATTGGATGTTTTGGACAAAAAAATGTAGACTTCCAAGGGAGTGATGTCATCACGTTGATGTAACATGATGACATTACCAATATGCAAATTAGCGTGTTATGTCATCTGGCGACTTCCTGGGTCAACTTCAGCTACTTTCGGTCAGAGATAGTTGGCAACACTGGCTCCGAGACTTTAGTTCACACAGAACTGGCTCTCTTCTGAAGAGGCTAGTGGCGGCTGGCTACCCTGTGTGTCTGTCACAGAGTTGCGATACTCGGCCGCTGGAATCTCAGATAAATGCTGGTTCAACACCAGGCCTGTACCTGACAGGGAGGTCTCCTGTGAACAACAGATGAAAGCAGAGGTGCTTTAGGTGGTGAGGTGCTGGCACGCAGGGTGAGCAAATGAAGGCTAAAACTCCCGGTCTAGCTTCTAGCGTGAAGCTAGAGGGTAGGTAGCACCTCACAACCAAGCGCTCAGCCCGCCTTCGTGTTTCATCTGAGGTTTTCGACAATGTTTCACAACCACCTGTCCATGTCTTATTGAATTTCCCACTCAGGACCGCGGTCAAGGGAGCAGACACTTGAGTCAAGCCAGCCGACGCTAGCGCTCTTCTAATGATTAGCTTCGTGCATAAATAGTGCATACATAGTGCATACATAGTGCATTACATTATAATAGAGCATTGGAACGTCCTTGCAGGTGAAAACAACGAAATGAAGAGGAAGCAAGAGATTTAACCATAAAAACATTTATTTATGACCTACCTACTACCTTTCCATACTATTTTCAGAATAAATATGTTACTATACATTTTTAGTAGGAACATCAAGTCAAATACCTAATAATGCTTTTCCAGGATAGGCATTTGTGTCACTTACAGGAATTGTTTTCTCCAAACTGCTAAAAGGTGACAACAAACTCTCTGTAGATAACGTTAAAGGGTCATCAATACTGTAACCAGGAAACATATTTCTTGATTTGCAGGAATTTAGTTAAAATTATTTAGGGAATGCATGATGGAAATAACTTAATATGTGTTTTAACCTGGGGAAACTAAAATGCTTGTTTTTAAGGGCAATTCTACACAATAATGGATTGCATTGTTTTTCTGTATCAAAGGCTTTCTTTGTTTTTTTATGCTGGCACCGGTTCATATTATATTTTGGACTGCATAAAATTGCAGGTCAATTTTGACCCATTAACGATAAAGATGTGTTGAGGTTTTTCAAACATTACAAGGGTTTAAAAGGAGACATGAAATTCTGTCTGACTGGAAGAAAAATTAGCAAAAAGTAAGGACTGATTTTAAAAAACTGTCCCATGGTCCAGTAAATTTGTCATCAATTCAATGATATCCACAATGAAAAGCAGATCCATACTTTGTTAAAGGAGTTCTCTGTGCTCTCCAGTGCATAGTTTGATATTATAAAAAGAAGTTAAAATATAAAGAGGAGTCTCTAATGCTGTGTAACCTGGAATAACAAACTCTACTTTTTAATTGGACACCGTGTTCTGACCCAGTTGCTGTTCTGCCTCCAGTGAAATGTGTGCACTTTACTGAAGAACAGAGTAAACACATGCTAACAAGCTAATGAAGACAGAAGCCGTGGATGAAACGTTTGTGCTAAAGCCGACTGAACTCTTACAATATCCGATGCTACAACAAACTTGGACCAATTAAAAAGGCATATTGAGGACATGTTGCAGCAGAGCAAACAAAATGATTTCTGGTTTTCAGATGAGGTTCCAGTTGTGTTAGGCCTGTTAAACTGAAGTGTTGTGTTAATGAGTGCTGCTGTATTTGCATGCTCATGAACTCTCTAATTGGCTGGCTGACCTGGGAGAGACACCTAACGGTCATCAGCTCTGCCTCTGCACCAGTGGGTCAGTGATGGTGACCTGTGCTCTGACCTCTCCAATATGGAGGAGGATAATAAACAAATGTGACACTGGAGGAATTCGTTTTAAAGGTAGGATGCCACATCTGAGCTCCACCTTTTCACTGTGAAACATAAAATTCATTGCAATGATAAAGTCTTGGACTTTATAGTTTATCTCTAATTCCTCGGAGTGAAAAACCATATTAACCTTAAACAAAATAAATATTAATCATATGGATTAAGGGTTAAGCCTTGAAATCCTGTCCATGAACAGCACAAACTGCATGCAGGACAAGACTGAACCCTGGTCGAGACCTGTACTTGAATCCCTTTCCTTGTGGTGTTCTCTCCTGTACAATATTATCTTAGAGTGGTTTGAGAATGAACATGTTTTTAATTGGTGGCTGCACTGTTTTGTGTTTAATCCCCTGGCACGCAATGTGTCATCTGTGGATGGTGTAGACAAGAAGTGATTCAAAATCTTGGTGCAGAAAATCTTTGCAAGCCAAATGGCCTGTACTTGTATAGCACTTTATTTAGTCCGTGAGGACCCAAAGCGCTTCACACTACATTCAGTCATTCACCCATTCACACACTGGTGATGGCAAGCTACACTGTAGCCACAGCTGCCCTGGGGCACACTGACGCCATCGGGCCCTCTTACCACCACCAGTAGGCAGAAGGGCGAAGTGTCTTGCCCAAGGACACAACGACTGAGACCTACAGAGTGGGGGCTTGAACCGGCAACCCTCCGGTTACAAGACTTACTCCTGAGCCACAGTCACCAACAGTAAAAATGATACAGAAAGCTCCTCCACCTGCAGGAAGAGATGTTGAGGCTTGGTGCAATGTGAGCTACAGTGGAGTGAAAAGCTATTTGCCTTCTTAAATATTTCTTCTTCTAAATGTTTCAGACCATCAAATAGATTCTAATATCAAAGATAACCTGAGTAAGTACAAATGAAGTTTCCAAATGATTCCACGGCATCTAAATTAAATTGAAATTGGATTAGAATCAAATTATCAACTACATCATTTCAGAACCTTCTTCAAGTCTTTCTGAGCCAGTCAAAGGTGGACTGGTGTCCTTCAGATCATAACCAAATGAACTTGAGCTTAAAGTTACAAGCTGATCCCCAGACCACGGGCGGATCTACTGGGGTGGCCTAGGGACTCACCACTTTGTAGTCCAATAAACGTGACAAAACCGATCCATTCCGAACAAAAATTGTCTTTTTACATCAATAAGGGTCCGATTAAAGTCCTCCAATAAAGTGATTTGACCAGGACAACAGTAAAACTGATAAAAAATGTAAAACAAACAGTGAAAATGTGCTTCCGAAATGTCTATGGCCATTTTTGTAGTCTTTAAGGCTTTGTTTCCGATTACTTCACTTCTACTTCTGCCTACAAAGGTCACTGAGCATGCCCAGAAGAAAAAATTTTTTTCATCCGGTTTATTTCATCCATCTGCCAATCAATGGCGCATGGATGAAAAGTCACGTTATGGTAAGTAACTCGAACCAATCGCGGTCCAGAACTCTGATGATTAACGCATCGAATAGCCAATGTAATGCTGTAAACGCAGATATATAACTTGACCGGGCGGACCGGGCGCTGCCATAGTATATGACGTGCGTAAAATGTCTTATTCATGAAGAGATCACGCACAGTGCGCACCAGTAACATACTGTTTCAGCACCGTGTCCAAACACCCTTTATAATTAAAATACAACATGGAAGGAAGCCATGGAGCTTTATATGGTAAGATGCAGTTATGATTCTGATTATATTTTTAATTCAGTGAGGACTACGGCATTTACCCAGGAGATGGCGCATATAATAATAATAATAATAATAACAATAATAATAATAATAATAATAATAATAATAATAAACTTTATTTATAAAGCGCTTTTCATACAAAAAATGCAATTCAAAGTGCTTTACAGAATAAAAATCCCCCCCCCCACAAATTTAAACACAATTATACTACCCTCACCCCAATCCTATCCCCATGTGAGGACACATTAAAGAGCAACATTAAAATAGATTAAAATAGACAGTAGGATGGACACTGGGCCGAGTACAGATTCCTACCCAGGTTGGGTAAAGAAACGTCATCAAGGGAGCCATCTGCCCCAGCAGCAGCGGGTCAACAGTAGCAGCCGAGGCACCGACCCAGGGCGTCCAGAGGAGGGGAGGCCAGGATTGTGACCTCCACCCAAGCACCCCCTGGAGAGCACCCAGGCAGCTACAGCCGACCACTGCTCCCAGGGCAGAGGGCTCCTATAGAGGAAACACTGGAACGATGTGTCTGTTTTTTTTATCCGTGTAAAATAGACTAACATGTTAAAATACACAAATAAATAAATAAATAGATAGGTAGGTAAATAAATAAATAAATAAATTAAATTAACGAGATAAGTACAAGACCAAGTAGTAAAACACTGATCAATAAAAGCATGAAAAGCAAATAACAGGCAGTAAATAGTAATCAGTTAATTAAAAGCTAGGCTAAAAAGGTTAAAAAGGTGAGTCTTGAGCCTACTTTTAAAAACATGAATGTTCTCTGTGACCCTGAGGTCCTCAGGCAGCCTGTTCCAGAGGTGAGGGCCATAATAATGGAAAGACGCCTCGCCATGGGTGTGTGTCCTGACTTTTGGGGTGACAAGGAGACGGCTGCCAGAGGAGCGCAGAGACCGCGAAGGTTCATGTGGTAAAAGCAGCTCTGATAGATAAGAAGGCCCAAGACCACTAACACACTTAAAAGAACCTTAAAATTGATCCTAAGACACACGGGGAGTGTGTGATTCTAAGACCGGTGTAATGTGTTCCCGTCTCCTGGTCTTCGTCAGGACACGTGCTGCTGAATTTTGTAGGAGTTGTAAACCTGATATACTCTTTTTGGGAAGACCAGAAAGCAGGGCATTACAGTAATCAATCCTACTGGTGATAAAAGCATGCATCAGCGTCTCCGTGTTGGCCCGAGAGAGAATGGGGCGGACTCTGGCGATGTTCTTAAGGTGATAAAAACCTATTTTAGTGATATTTTTAATGTGAGGAATAAAAGTCAGCTCAGAGTCAAAAATCACGCCCAGGTTCTTCACTTGTAAAGAAGGATTAAAAGACAGTGATTGTAGTTTTGGTAAAAGTTTCTCTCTCTGAGCCTCAGGACCGATGACTAAAACGTCAGTTTTGTCCTGGTTAAGCTGGAGAAAGTTTTCTGCCATCCAGGATTTAATGTCTAAAATGCAGTTAAAAAGTGCATCCATTGGCCGTGTGTCGTCGGGAGACATGTACAGCTGTGTATCATCAGCATAACTGTGAAAGTTAACTCCATGTCTCCTGATGACGCTGCAAAGAGGGAGCATATAAAGGTTAAAAAGCACTGGGCCTAAAATTGAACCCTGGGGCACACCACATGTAATCCTGTGGACCCTAGAAGAGCAGGTGTCTAAACTTACCATAAAAGTCCTGTCTGTGAGATGGGATGTAAACCATCTGTGAACATCACCAGAGAGGCCGATCTGTTTTAAACGAGTTAAAAGAATAGTGTGGTCTACTGTATCAAAGGCAGCGCTTAGATCCAGTAGAACCAACACTGTCACCTTCTGATATGGCACACTTTTGACCACCTTTGACCTGTAGTCAGAAAAATGTGTGCAGAATACTAATTTTTTGGTTTATTGCTGTCAAATTTGGTGTGGATGAAAGTAATACTTTAGGCTTTAGACCCACAGTGTGTTTTAGGTCCCAATCTATTTTTAAAGCCATTTTTACAGCATGTATTTGTATAAAAGAAATAATAGGACATAAAAAAATCTTTTTTCAGTGTATTAAAATTCATATTACTTGGTAACAATAGCACTCGGAGATATTAACACAGTTCTGGGATAAATTTTAGAGTGTTTGCTTTCCAAAGAGATCCCAGCCATTTCTCTACTCAAAATTGTTCAAGAACAGCTTTAAGTTAATTGTGGGTAGGCGCTTTCAGAAAATGTAGGGCTGAAATTGCAGGAATGTTAAGGAGGTAAAATTGGACATTAGGAGCTTGAAGCTCATGAAAATCGTTGCATTATATTCTCTTTGGTGAACCTTTAAAGCTGCTAGTTTGCTGAAAGTGCTGCAGAGAGCGCACCATGTGGGCGTTAGACAAACTGCAATCAGCAAAATGCGCACTCCCATGACTTTCAGGCGTGTGCTCATTATTCCGAGCTCTGCAACGGCAGAGGCCATTTTTGTATCTTTTTGTAATGCTGGATAAAATTATTTTCTTCTTTGACTTATGGGGAGCTTGTGTAGGTGTCGTGGCTGGCTAGCTACACTTATCTAAGCTAGTTTAGACCGCGTACATGGGTACGTATGTGCATCATTAAGTCACGCTACTTGATCTCACACGACCACACGCGCACCCTGAACCACCTCAAAATAAATGGAATTGCTGCCTCTACATGCAACCGCAGTAGAATCAAACTACAGCAAACTACAGCACTTGATTCAATTGTATCGTAAGGAGATGAAAAAACTGTCTATAGATTAAAATTTTTTGCAGCAATGCAGCTTTAATGTGCTTAAATAACCTAAAGCAAAACAAATACATGTATTTATCTATCATATATGTAAATACTGGGGAGTGAAGAGGTGAAGCATGTGTTTGACTGATCAATAAAACCAATATATATATAAAATTCTGGCATATGGTGCCACGCCTGAAAGATTCTTGCCCTTTTCTTGCCACCCCATAAATATTTTTCTAGATCCGCCCCTGCCCCAGACATTCTACTTTGACATTTCCGGGTAAGCTTTTTATCCTTAAAAGTAATGTCTTGGAAACAGAAGGAGCAAGTACAAGGATTTGGCAGGTTTAACAAGGACCAGACAGTAATGGTCACGGCTTGTCCAAAACTGCAACTCCTGTTAGTTATTCCCAATCTGCAGTAGTCAAGATCTATCAAAAACAGGAGGACAACTGGTACACTGATAACAGGCTCATTGCTGACCATGGCTTTTTAAAGCATTTAGGAGTAAAGGCTGGTCTTTGTAGTCCAGTCAAACAAACAAGCTACTGAAGCTCAATTTGATAAAGAACTTGACATTGGTTCTGAAACCAAGAGGTTTGCAACAGATCTTGTGTGGCCAGTGTGTGATGATCAGGACAATGATCTGCTGTGAAACGTCCTTCCACACATGCTGATGTTACTTTGACAGTTTTTACCTTGTTGCAGACCATATACAACCTGTCATGAAAACGGTATTCCCTGATATCTATGGCCCCTTTTAGCAGTAGATACTGTTGTTATTGTACTTAGATTCTCCAACGGTTGACCTGGCTGAATATCTTTTTGGTTGTTTTCATTCTCTGTTCAGCCCACATGTTCCAAAAAACATTGTTTGCATCTCTAAAGAACAGTTATGTCTTAATCCAGTATTGAAAAAGGTTTCATAAATGTTTCTTTTCTAGAGAAGCATCCAATGTTTGCTTAAATATGTAGAGATCAACATCAAATAATTATCCACTTGTACTCGTAATTTTACATGCTTACCCTGAATTGAAGTGAAAAGGTTTTTCTACAAGAAGTATGAATGTAAAAATTGCATGTGTGATGTAAATTATAAAAATTAAAGTAATGTAGCAAAATACTGCAAAGGAGAAAACTGTTGAATTAAAACCTTCTGATCAAGATGTTTGTCAGTAAACAAAATTAGTAAAATCAGTAAAAAAAAAGATGAATCTCATGCACAGCAGTAGCTGCTACATTTTCGAGTCTAACCCTATTAAATGATCTTGATTAACCCAGGTTTCCTCTTAACTTTACTTGCAGTAAAATATTAAATATGGAACAAACAGCTGTATAAAGTGTACTGATGAAACCAAAGAGTTTGATGAGACCATGACCTGAGCCTGCAATGGTTCCTCCTGGAATAGAAGGCAACGTAATTGAAATTTCCCCACATCCAGAGCACCAGACGTGAGCAGAATGAAGACCTGACAGTTGACTCATGCAGAGCCGCTCAATGCACCTCCACTGCTCCCAGGGTCTAAAGCACTTGCCACCACATGCAGCAAACAGGCCCAAAGTCTTCTGTTATTTCAATCAGAGCAGCCTTCAAAGAGTGCCACCCCCCACCCCACTTCCTGTTCCCTGGAGCCCAGTCCTGCAAAGGTAAGGCAGGCGAGTGAAGTGCTAAATGTGTTCATTTGCAGGCGGCCCTCATTTTATCGACGTTTCAAAGCTGCCTGATAGATGCTGCATGAGGCGCGCGCGGCAGGGAAAGTCACTTAACCAAAGGGCATCTGTCAGCACAGAAAATGGCTTCATGCATTTTCAGCTACCTCTGATGAATCCTTTAATGACACACATCCAATAAAAAAAAAAAAAATCAGTCCCACAACCACTTTGTAGACTTTAACAAACTTTACAAACAACAATTATCAAACTTCACTAATAAAATGTCAAGCTTTTGTGAACTTTGTATTGCAAAAAAAGTGCTTAAATTGTTAATAAAGACAAATGATAAAGTGCACATATGAACAAAAGTATAACGGATACCAATTGTGGTTGACGAGTTCTGAGATAAGGCTACACTGCTCTAAACAACACTTTAGTGCGTTAATTGTACTCAAAACATCTGCTTTGTTAGGTTTAAAAGAAAAATACATAGTTAACCCAGCAAATAGCCACATTACAATTGAATAATATAATAAAGCACCAACTATACTATACCAACTGCTTGAAGCCTCAAACATGTAGTGGAAGACAGACTGAAAAACAGCAAAAAGTATATTAGCACTAAAACAATTCTACAAAGCTTTTAGCTGAAATGATACTTCATTTTTACCACTGCTTTCTTAATGCCCAATCTTTTTGTTTTTATTTTCACAGACACTGGCCAACTAGAAACTAGGGCAGTGGAAATAATCTCTCTTTGCAGGTGCTTTAGCTGGGGTCATGGACCCCAACAACCAATCAAAATGTTGTGACTGCCACCATCACACTTTTGTATGTTTGTCTTTTACTATTAAAGGAACCGGGAGATACCAAGAAGGGTTTTTGAATGGCACCAAAATGCAGAGAGGAACTAAATGAAAACATAATGTAAATTTACAGAAACTACGAAGCACCCAGAGTAAGAGCAACAGTAGAATCCAGTAGCGAGAGGAAGAAGCCAAGCAGCTTAAAAACTGTGGAGATGTGACTGTGACATGGAAACAAAGTGAGAGCAATCTATAATATCCAATGCAGCTGAGAACCAATTGAGAAATGGGCACAGGAAAAAGTGAATGGAAGAACTCACTAACCAAAATCTATGGACTAAAACCAACATGAGTCGAAAATGCACAGAACAGGACACAAGAAAAAGCTAAAAAAACTCAACACAAAGAAATTAACTAATACATAGAGAGACCTTAATGACAATAACACTGTTTTGGTTTTCACTTGTGAGATCATTTCAGTTATGGCTCATCACAGTGAGACATAATGCCACAATAAGGAAATAATGCTCCCACGTTACCTTACTATGAATTTCACATGGATTTATACACAATTTGGAGACACGATAAGCCAGGCTGAATTTTATGGATATCTTGAAAGACTCCACCATATCAGCAATGCTGCTCTCACGCCACTTGCAACACACATGTGCCACTGCTACAAAGCAGATGTATATATGAGTCACATATTATAGCAATGACCCCAAAATGACAATACTTAAAGAGCAGCCCACCCCCCTACCAGAGTCTTACATTTCTGGTCTGAAAGGCAAAAGGAGGAGTTGCCTGGTAAACCGAGGGACGGTTATCAGCAAAAAAAGTTGATTTGGGGGTGAGTTGCACTTCAACGTCACACACTTTGCACATGTCACTTCGGGATGCTTGTAACTGAAAGCATTTCTTAATTTCTGATTAATCAGACTAACAACCATATTTTCATGTTCGGTATATTAAAGGACCCAAAGGCAGCAACAATGAAATTTAAATGATTTAATAATTAACAAAACAAGGAACAAAACTCACTGAACTCGGAGAACCAAATACTGGGATGAGGAAGGAAAAACAGGAACTGGGCAGGAATAAGGAACAGGCAGGGAAAGAATGACGACGGACAAGCGAGTAGTGACTGAGGCTGTGTCCAAATTCAGGGTCTGCATCCTTCGGAGGATCCTTCCTACCCGGTTGAAGGAGAACCCGTCCTCCTTCAACCGCAAAAGCTGGAAGTAGGTGTCTGTGAATTTGGACAGCCTACCCTTCTTTCAGTTTCCGCTCTTACCCGCTGCGCAGGTCCTGTCGCCTAGCAACCGTGACGGCGCTAAGCAAAATCAGTAAAAATGGATGACAGTTATTCTCTTTCGTTATTATTTTACATGAGTTAAGGGAATGAAATGCACTCTACGCTCGCCATTGGAGAGGTCTGTATTGAGTTAGTCATTTCCAGGTAAGCCATTATGTTTCTGTTTGTGTCTCTTCTCCTAATTTCCCCTACAAAGGCAGTGAGCCGAAGCATAAAAATCGGCCTGTTTTGTTAGAGGAAGTCCAAAAATTAATTCAAACCTGTGAAACCAGCAACCAATCTTAATAAGTCCCTAAAGTTGTAGGTTGTATAATCATCCCTACCTTGAAAAAGACTCCATCTATATGAAACTATATATTATATATATATATATATATACACACACACACATATATACATATATTTATGTAAATATAATCATGTTATATGTTATGTATAATGTGCATTGTATTAAAAAATAAGTGGAGTCTTGATAATGAATCTTGTCTAACTTAGAATAATGCTTTAATCTGTTAAACACTTATGTATTTGTTCTGTATTTTTCTTTTTTGTGGAGGAAGATGAGGTGGAGGCCGTCAGCGGTACTCAGTGGAGGGAGCAACTCTGCGCTGGGGTGTCTGCCCTGGAGGACGTACCACCAGGTCATGAATACCTTTAACAGACAAGTAAACAATAACTTTAATATCTTTTTATGTATTTTGTCATGAGATTGAAGGATTGGATTCAATTTCTCCTGTTTACATTTTTATGAATGCATCTTACAGATGTGACAGCCATCGATTGAGCCGCTCTGCAAACCCTGGAGGTGGACGATGTAGTGGACAATGGGAGGAGACCCCCTGAAGCTCTCTGCAGACCACCCTGTGATGTTTGGCTTGCCAATCAAAGAGGAACAACCACATATCCCTGCTGCAGCACTCCATTCATGTCTCTCATCTCTCATCCTTTCAGCGGCTCCAGCAACACTGCCAGGGACCCGCAGTGTAATAAAAAAAAGATGGTCCAATACCCGGGCACTCAGATTAATCGTGCAGTGATTGGTTAAAATGTCTCTTGTCCTGTAAAATAGTTATGTTTCTGTATGTTCTTGAATTTTGTTACCTTAAATCTTATTTTCTGAATGTCATTAAAATTATACACTGTTAATTTTCTTAACAAATGTTCAATTTTCTTTGAAAAATTTTGAAAATAAAAAAGATAAATACAATGAATATGAAGTATTTCTTTCAAGCAATTTATTTCGACCAACTCGTGTTTTAAACACAACAATAAACAAATTTATTCCCTCCCACCCCCTCAAAAAAATTTCATTTTGGCACTAATCGCTCAAGAATAGAAAACAGCCTGTCCATCCTCTCCCTGCTCTCCTTTGCCCTCTTCTCTTCAGCCTCCCACTGCTGCCTCATGTCCTCCCTGATGAGGTCTAGCAGCTCCTGGTCACTGTCCCTTCTCCTCTTCTTCACTGCTGGCTGCCTATCCTCCTTCCTTCTCTTGCTCCTCTCTTTCCTCTTGGTCACTCACTGCTGCACTTGGCCCTGGAGGGTCCGTAGGGATGGAGGCAATAAGGACAGGGGGCAAATTGAAGGCCTTTGTCTTAAAACCTCATCCATTTGGACAAACCAGGGCCAAGTAGCAGCAGTGGGCTTCCCACTCACTCCCCCTCCTGACCCTGGATACTTGCATTCCTAAAGACAAGTAAAAATCAGAACAGTTCACAAAACATGCAAGCTTAAACCTAGGATTTGCTCTTTTTTAACTTATGTCACAAAGATATATATTATTTTCTATATATGGACATACTTTATATATCTTTTTAAAATTGTCCCACTTTTTCTTTGCTTGGGCTGGTGTTATTTTCCCGGACAGGCCCATCTTCTCCAGAACTATCCTAACGTAGGAAAAAGGGGGAAAATATTGCAATTTTGCTAATCACAGATATCAAAACAACAATAGTGGAACAATACTGTAAAGAAATATACTAAAAAAAGAAAAAAACAAGAGAAGCAGGAAAATATTTCAGCTGTTTAATGACTGCAGTAAGATTATATGTGCTGCACAAAACAAAAGAAACAAAACTGCCATGATATTAGGGTAAATAATACCGTAGTCATAAGAATGGGATTTCTAAATAGATTTATTCCTGTACCTCCATCCCACAGTGGCAGAGTTCTTTGCTCCGGTGAAGAGCTCATCGTTCTCTCCCCGGAGCTTTATGAAATGTTATGAATATGTCTGCTCTTACGTCCCTAAAGTGTTTAAAACAGCTTAAATCCCTAACAAGAAATTAGCTCTGTGTGAGGTGATATTCACACAAGAAATAAGCTAGTGGACGAACGTGATTTTTTAAAAACATGTAAATGTACAAATGCAAAAAAAATGCTTAACGCTAAAACCAAAGGCCTAATTAGACAACCGCTGTAAAAATAAATAGTTTGAACCGCCAGGTTTTGTTTTTTTAAACTTACATCGGAATGCATAATCTTCGGCTCCACTACCGCTTGTTCCGTCCGCCATTATTTTTTAAACTGCTGGAAGCGCTCTGCCGAAAGGAATTATGGGATAGGTAGGATGTGAAAGGATCCACCAGACCCATCCTTCAAATTCAGGGAAAAGGAGGACACATTAGTGGGCCGCATTTGAAGGACCCTTCGAATCTAGACACCCTTCGTCGCGGCGCTGTGACGTGGCATCCTTCAAATGAGTCCTTTATACTGGGGAGGAAATGAGGGAGTGAGAGGAGACCAATGACCAATTAGGGGAATCAGATGCAGGTGAGAGGGAGAGAGCAGGCAGCACTGTGAGGATCATGTTCTTTGATTTCTCCAGTGCATTTAACACAATTCAGCCTGATTTGCTTTGTCAGAAACTCCTGAAGACACAGGTGGAGCCCTCAACAATCGGCTGGATCAATGACTACCTGACCAACAGACCACAATTTGTGAGACTAAAGAATTGTGTGTCAAACCAGGTGGTCAGCAGCACAGGAGCACCACAGGGGACCGTACTCTCACCATTCCTTTTCACTCTGTACACCTCAGACTTCCAGTACAAATCAGAGACCTGTCATCTGCAAAAAATACTCAGATGACTCTGCAATTGTCGGGTGTATCAGAGATGGACAAGAAGCTGAATACAGAGAGCTGGTGGACCGCTTTGTGACATGGTGTGGAAACAATCATCTCACCTTGAATGTGAACAAAACAAAGGAGATGATTGTAGATTTCAGAAGAAACAGGGATAAGTCAAAAACTGTTTCCATCATGGGAGAAGAAGTGGAAGTGGTTGAGGAGTATAAATACCTCGGAGTTCACCTTGACAACAGACTGGACTGGAGGCGCAACAGTGAAACCGTCTACAAGAAGGGACAGAGCAGACTCTACTTCTTGAGGAAGCTTAGGTCCTTCAAGGTTTGCAGCAAGATGCTGAAGATCTTCTACAAGTCTGTTGTGGAGAGTGTAATCTCTTCAGCCGTCATCTGTTGGGGTAGCAGCATCAGAGCCAGGGATTTAAAATGGCTAAACAACCTGATAAAGAAGGGTGGTTCTGTTCTTGGGACAACTGTGGAACATCTGGAGATGATGATGCAAAGGAGGATTCTTCACACAATCAAAAAATTATGGACAACCCTGAGCATCCTCTTCATGAGACTGTCATACAACAACGGAGCGTCTTCAGTCGGAGGCTTCTTCAGTTTCGCTGCAATACAGACCGCTACAGGAAATCCTTCCTGCCCACAGCCATCATCATCTACAACAACTCCTTAAAGAATTAATTATATGAGCTATACCAACACATAATTTCCCTCTGGGATCAATAAAGTATTTTTGAATTGAATTTGAATTGAATTGAATGCCACACCACTGATCCTAGTATAAATTAATAACTTAGAAGGGGAGCACATCAAACCTAACACTCATATTTCAAAGATGTGAGATGTCTTAATGTCCCACAAAATCCACTTCATTACCTCAGTCAATGCATTGCGAAGAGATGTACTTATGATCATTGTTTTCTACTAAACACGTAATAAATCCTGCTGTAAATGCTGTGTTGAACAGTACAGGTGGTATCAATAAGAAATCAGCTGTGGGACCGTGAAAGTTCACAAATGTCACTTGTTGTTTAAAACAGCACTAAAAAATTAGACTGATGACATTGAGGCATCTGTTTGGGGGGATAGCCAGACAAATAATGTAATTTGTGTGGCTAAACTGTCTCCCCACTCTGTAAACAGGGGAATCAAACATTTAGAAAATATGATGTTTACAGTGACAGCATAAGGTGGCTCTAAGTTGGGTCTATGAGTTTGGAAAACCCAAATAGTTCTTTTATGGAACACATTAAGAAAGGGCTGTAGCTCTAGGTCTAGCTTCTTGTACTCCCAAAGAAAGGTTTTCTGTGCATTCATTAAAGCTTCATTATTTGGCATCACTTGCTGTGCTCCTTTTAGTTTACTATCTTCTAATGAGCAGAACATTTTCTTGAGATGGGTAAAGGTGTACCCCAAGGTTCCATTTTGGTTCCTGTATTATTTTCCATTTTTATAAATGAATTAAAAACATTAGAAATAAATTAAATGTGTTTGCGGATGATACAGAATTATACACACTGCTGCCACTGCAGCAGAGGTGGTGGAACAACAAAATAAAGTACAAAAAAACTTTTAATGTCAAAGTGAAAACTGATTCCCACTAAATAATGAAAACTAACTAAAAATATGAAATATAAAATAAGTGAATCGCTTATTTTATGTTTCATATTTTTGTATTTTCTACCTTTTGGATTGGATGTGGATTGGTCTCATTCATGCATTCAGCTCTGTCAGGTCGTGTCCCGATCAGCTGTGAACAGCCCTTTTCAGTTCCTGCCACAAATTCACAATTAAATTAAGGTTTGGGTTTTGACTCAGCAATTAAAGAACATCCACCTTGTTGTCTTCAAACTATTTCTGTTTAACTTTAGCTGAATCCTTCGGGTCGCTGTCTTACTGGAAAATAAATGTTCTCCGAAACAGTTCTCTTGTAGATGGAAAAAAATTGACCTCCAGGACTTCCCTATACTTAACCTGTACTCATTTTACCTCTATACCTGCATATATTCACCACCAGCTCTTTAATTTTGCCTACATTAGGTGCGTTTCCATTATTGGAACTTCAGGCTAATTTTACCGGATCTTTATCTGATTGGGTAAACTGTTGGCTCCCTCCTCTCAGCCGTCGTGTCTCCATACAAAAGGGGGCCTTTAAAGAATTACATGTCCGCATTTTACAACTCCCTTGGCAGTGAGCAGCGTCACACAGCAACAGAAATAACAAGAGATTGACATACAAGAAGCTGGTATTGCTGGTGTGTTTCTGTTTGCCGTTATAAACTGCTTTGCCAGCAACTCTTCTTATTTTACAAGCCGTTTGTTTGGCGACATCTGCTCATTTACCTCTGAATTACAACTAATCAGCGTGACTTAACACAGGTCCCACCCAGCGACTCTACCGGGCTATTTCCGAGTACATACCCCCAGACTGGCACTCCGTTGGTTCCAGAAAGGGCCACCAAAATGGCCCTGACGGCCCGGCCCAGTGAAGGGGAGACACACATACTGTGAATTTCCGGCAAAATGTAAAAAAAAAGCGCCTATTGACTTGGAGATGGTTCCACAAACTTATTACTGTATGTATGGTGCGGTATTAGGGCCAAAACTAAGACTACTTCTACTGAATAGTATTCAGTTAAGGATTAATTCGAGTATATAACTTACAAGATTATATTATGAGTTTTAAGAGTTATATGTATTTTTTTAGGAAGAAAGGCATTGAAACTATCCCTGTCCACACTTCAGTCCAGAAGGTGGCAGAAATGCACCTCAAGTTGTTTGCCAACCGCCATAAATTCAGAAGAAGAAAAAAATGCGCATCTAATAAAGCCAGTGACGAGCCTGGGCTGGCTAGTCGTTAGCCTTTTAAATGCTATCACCAACCTATCGATGCCAATGGACAACAGATGAAATAGGCAATCCAGTGGGTGGCCAGCGTAGGCATGCTAGTCAGTAGTGTATCCAATGCTAACACAATTGAGAGGTCTCCTTCTCAGCTGCCAGCGCTGGTCTCTCAGTTATCGATGTACTGTCCTAACAATAATCAGATCAGTTGCTGGCTTCGGGATGGATACAGCCTCTTTCTCCAGGGAACTAGTTTTAATTGTGGCCCTAATACCATGCCATACATAATTATGTCTGTTCTCTATATCGTGAGTTGTCTTCATCTGTGATAGGCCCAACTATAGTGGAGTCACCAGAGCACTTTCAATGATGGTACTTTGGGGAATTTATGGGGAAGTCTGCAGTGTAGAGGGTTAACAAGAACAATTGCAATACCAGCCTGCCAGACACACATCCTTTGGTCCTCACCTACTGTTGGTGGCCAGTGAGGTGACCCACTGTCACAGGTGCTCAACTCAAAACACCTTCAGCTTGTCCACTGAAATCCAGACTGCATGGAATTAGAAGCACTGGAGAAATCAAACAATCGGATACTCACAGTGCTTTCATACCTCCTCCAGGTGACAGAGGGAAGATAAATATTCAGAGGTGCAGATGATCAGAAGGATTCTTTGGAAGCAATGGGAATGAGGGTGGCAGAGAGCTGGGAGGTTTGAAGTTTGGAGATGGGCAGCAGGCAGAGGTTGAAAATATAGGGGTGGCTGCAAGGATGACTTTGCTGGGAAAGGGGCAGGTGTTTGATCAAGCCTGTTAACTAACTGGTTCAGATCATATTCCCATTGCTAAATCCTAGTTAATACTTAGTCATTTTCCTCAGGATACAAAACTCACCCTTTTCTATGAAAGATGTCTGATGGCATTCATCCATATACTGTATAGTCCATGGATGAATGCCAAAATAGGCAGTAATGAAAGGCTGATATATTATACTGTACATTTATGTTTCTATACCTTATTTCCCCAATAGTAAAAATCAATCAATCAATCAATCAATCAATAAAATATGTCTCAAACGTGCAGTTTTGTCAAGGAATCCTAACACTCTCAGAAGTTATTCTTCCACAATCCAGTTCCACTCTCTGAGAGAATTTGTTATTGAGGGCAAAGCAAGGATATCAGTATACTGTACTGCTCACAGTCCACCAGCCAGGTCCACGTTCTAATTTGAATGATGTAGCAAAGGTAGCTCAGCAGAAGGTGAACGTTGAATCTTAATTAAATCTTATTGCTCCAGCTGCCCTTTAATTCGTCTTAATTTAAGAGGATCACACGGTGTAATAAAGTCGGCTGCAAATTAATCTCAGCATAAGGTTGTGCTTATAGCTGCTTTGTTGCCTTTCATTTGGACTCTTCCTATAATTTGCTTATTGTGAATACTCTACTGCTTAAGAGTTCTTTAACAAATCACCAGAAAAAAACGGAAACTCACAAATCAAATTCTTTAGAAAACTAATTGTATGCATTATAAACCCGCTTCTCCTGAATATGTTGGCTTGGATTAGAGCATAATTATGACAAACATGGAAAACAACCAATTTCTTACCACGAAGAGACATTTTTCCTCTTGTTCATGACAGGTGTTGCAGGAATTTTGCTCGGCTGCAGTTTTCTTCCAGGAGGTTCAAACAAACTTTCTGCAATCTCATGAATACAAATCACTTCCCATATTTCCATGCAAAGCTTTGCTCCAATCCAATTTTTCTGACCCATTTCTCAGTTTTGCACTCGGTGTAAAAGCAGTTGAGGCTTCCACTCTGCATTAAAGGTCAACCAGTAAAAATGAATACGGTGAAGAAACCTTTGATGTGTGAGAGATGTATACACATTTAATTCTGCTTTTCATTCATCCATCTCAGAGGTGTTAGATGAAAACTGTGTGAATAAGAGGACTCAATCACCATTCAGAGCATATGCCTGTCTAGGATTTGCTTATGGCACAGTATGCATACAGAGCGTTGATGAAGATCACGTCAATGACAGGTTGTTATTCAGAACAATCCTCCTCTGACAGCACGTCCTCCAAGTACTTACAGACTCATCTATATGTCAATTCGGAATATTTAAGAGGTGTGTGTCAATCTGACAGCTTTTGGACTTTAACTAAAGGAACACCATTATTATTAAAACCCTTTAAGGGAAATCAATTTCATTCAGTTTGTTTGATCCCACAATGAGATGAGCGATAATCATGAAGCTGAAACAGATATTTTCATTTTATTCCTTCCCTAATTATCCGTATCAGAGGATACAGTTTATTTCAAGAAGAAAAATTGTTTGAATCTGGGGTTCCAGAGGTTTGCTAATTGGATCTGAAAGGGAGAGATATAGATTTGTGTCCCTCAAGGGGGACTTGAATATGAACTGCATGCTAAGATCTGAGATTGCAACGTTTTTTCAGGTTGCAGGAATGGAAAAGAGGTAACTGGCTGATTTTTGGGTGGGGAAGAGCCAAGGTAATTGTTTTGGTAGAAGAGAGTGTGGCTGTGGTAGGGCAGACAGGTTTGGAGGCAAGTTGTTTATTTCTTCTTAATTTCTTGTAATGGTATATTTCTTATGCAATTTGGATTTGATTACTTATTCTCCGTCTTATTGAGTGCATCTAGGACAGTAGGTCAATTAGAGAAAACAAGGGCCTTCTGTGTACAATGTTCTAAGAAGTAATGTATCAGATAGCCAGACGGACATCAGAAGCAGCAGATAACCGTATGTTAGTACCTTGTCAGATGGAGGCCCGGTTCGTTATCAGGCTGTCAGAGACTCCAGATGAGAAGGCATTTTGGGACGTGGACACTGAGCTCATGCTGTGTAAAACATAAATAGTGATTGCTAACTGCTGTTTAAGGTTTTCAATCAGACAGGTTGGGCTGAGGAATATGAGAAGTAAACTCAGTCTCTCCATGTTTGACCAAATTGCTGGAGTGTATCAGCAGTTCCTCCAAGAGGAAGGCAATGATGCTATGGACTGGCCTGCCTGTTCCCCAGGCCTGAATCCAATTGAGCACATCCATCATCCATCCATCCACAGACTGTCCAGGAGTTGGCGGATGTTTTAGTCCAGGTATGGCCCTGGATTCAAAGTGTAATACATATTTCGAACAAACATGGTTTGAGTGTTTTTAGAGATGTGTGTTTTCATGATTTTAATGTTTCTAAAATCTTCATGAAAAAAAGCAGTCCTTATCCAAAGACGAATATCAGCATAAAGTCCTAAAACGACAGTCTTATATGTATTTTGTGTGTGTGTGATTGTGCACGCGTACACGCACGTACCGCGCACACACACACAAACTCACGCACACATACACACTCAGTCCAGGCTCCCTCTCCTCCCTGCCACGCCAGGCTTTCTCGCTTCGCCCCAGGGCCTTGTCTCGAGCTCGGCACTCTCCCACCGCTGCCCCAGGCCCCCTGGATATGTCCGGCTGGACCGTTCATTCCCTTCCTTCGATCAACATTTTAAATTCAGATGTCCGTAGCATGCTTTTTGCTAATGAAACCTGATATTAAAGGGTTAACATGTCAGAAACACACATATTTATTATGTTTTGTGAGTACTAAAGCTAAGGATGAAATTAATGTAAAAATATAAACAATGTAATAATCTAATGATATTTCTATATGAAGTTTTGTTTGAGCATTTTCTGTGCATTAGGGAGAAATGTGTGACTATGTCTGAAAATCTGACACTACACAAAACAATACAAAATAAACAAAACATATTTTTATGCCCATTTGTGACTCTCCAAAGCCCAATTAGCTCTTTGAAGGTGCAGTGTGATTTATAGGTGGAGAACACCTCACTCTGCAGCAGAAGAGAACTTGGTGTTTGGCACTGCAGCTCAGTGCAGTCCAGCACCACTTGAGTGTCAGAGTAGTTCTTAAAAACATCTGGTAGGTGTGTCTTCACTGCATCCTCAGACAGCCAAATGCCTACAGCTCCAAGTGGGTGTTTTCTATCGGGCGCGGTGGATTCTTGCAAATCGCAGTAGAGGCTGTAGGCGTGACCAATTGAGCTGCTTTTTTTAACATTACGAATCTCATTTCCTACTTTCAGAACATATGGACAGTTTTAGGAAATATCACAAAAAGATACTTTTATTCAAGTTACCTACTGCAGCTTTAAAGAGCAACTCACCCCAAATCAACTTTTATTTGCTAATAAACTCTATAATTGAGTGTCTAAAAGTATTGTCTACAAATTTGGTAATTATTTTGGTATTCTAGTGCATCTTATAAAAATATAAATTTTCAGCTCAAAACCATCAGTGTGGCGCCCTCTT
Source organism: Valencia hispanica (assembly GCA_963556495.2). Lineage (NCBI taxonomy): Eukaryota > Metazoa > Chordata > Actinopteri > Cyprinodontiformes > Valenciidae > Valencia > Valencia hispanica. Next base: position 10,377,215 of record OY747720.1, on the reverse strand, counting down.
CAGGTTAACATTTTATAGTGCACTTGATCATACACCTGACTGTAATCCTACAAAACCCGGATGTGTGCACAAAAGTGTACCTATAAGAATTGATACTGGTTTGAAAGCAAAAGGTAGTAACACCAAATATTGATTTGGTTTAGATTATTCTTTTGTTTGCTCACTTTGCAATTTGTAAATTGATCAAAATAAACAATCATTATTTATATTTCTGAAAGCATTCTTTGTTTACAGCATTTCTTCACACCTGCCTAAAACATTTGTAAAGTACTGTACATGTGAAAATTTTAAAACTTGAAACGAATTTGTCAAATAAATTAATCTATTTGTATCAATATAAATAAATAAATGAATAAATAATTAAATATAACATATATTTTTTTGTATTTAAAATATTATAAATATTATTAATATGTTTTTACCTCAAGGTTGTGTGCTGAAGATATGAGATTTATTTTATCTCTATGCTTTAACAATCAGAGGTGCTAACACTACTGTAGAAAAGTAGTTAGCCCCTCTGAGCTGTCTAGGTCTTTAAAGCAGTCTACAGCTGAGTTGCCGTGGAAGTTAACCAGTCAGATATTAGGGTTTATTTAGTGAGACACAGCTTCAAGTTAATTTATTCCATAATGTACTTTATAACCCTTGTTGTATCAGCTACCAGCTCTCCGATGGTATTTTTTTAATGTCTACAGTCTCAGATCAACACAGCCCAGCCGTGGGGTTTTCAACAGCAACATCCTAAGGCAAGGCAAGGCAATTTTATTTGTATAGCACACTGTCAACAACAAGGTAATTCAAGGTGCTTTACATTGATAAGGGGTGAAATAAAAATAGCAGTAAAAAGGCAAATAAAGTAAAAACAGCAATAAATCAAGAAGCATACACAAAATTTTTGATACATCAAAGCATTACTCTAAAAAGATACGTTTTTAGTTGTGTGTTTTGTTGTGGGAATATTCCAATGTAATTAGGATTTAAGTACAAATTCTCTATCTAGTGAATGTGTCTAGGGCAAGATGAAAAAGTTAGGGGAAGCAAGTTTATTGTTCCAGCTTAATGTGTCAAAGATGTGATAAAGATGAGTCAGATCACTAGAGAGAAGATAACTGCGGACACTCTGACCTGGGATGTGCTGGTTCCATGCTTTACTATCAGACTGGCATGAACCAGTTCTCGTGCTGGAGAGATAAACATCCATCCGTTTTCTGTACCTGTCATTCCTACGCAAGGTTGCGGGGGGGGGGGGGGGGGGGGGGGGGGCGAAAGGCAGGGTACATCCTGGACAGGTAGCCAGTCCATCACAGGGCAACACAGAGACATACAGGACAAACAACCATGCACACAATCATACCATAAGGGCAATTTTAGAGAAACCAATTCACCAATAGTCATGTTTTGGACTGTGGGAGGAAGCCAGAGTACCCGGAGAGAACCCACACATGCACAGTGAGAACATGCAAACTCAGAAAGACTCCAGGCCGGGAATTGAACCCAGGACTTTCTTGGTGCAAGGCAACAGTGCTACCAACTGCGCCACTGTGCAACCCATGAGAGATAAACAGTGATTGCCCCAAAAGGTTGGGGAGGGCGATGTAGAGTAATCTCTGTCCCCTCCATGTTCTGGTCAGACACGTTTGAATTAAATACTTAAATGCCTTCTGGGTGTCAGTCTTCTTTTATTTTGGGAACATTGAAGTATTTTCTGCCATTACAGTTTTTAGCAGCTTTGCAGTTGTCTGGAATTGTATTCCAGATTAGAGGACCATAAAACTGAAAGCTGCTTCTCCATGTTTGGTTCTAATTCTAGAACCAAACATTGACCAAACATAATACCCCATCAAATAAAAAATAGGCTGCTTTTGCTTTGCATGGTCCCCATCTGATGACGATGATATATTATGCTGCATTTCCCTATTAGATTCTTAATGAATATCGGTTGTTGTTATTTAGGAGGGTATACTATAAATTATGTTGTTCTAAGTCATTTCAAAATCTTGCTCTATGTGTCCCTTTTTATCATTGAGCACCTGTCCCTCTAAAGGTCTCTAAACGGCCCTGCTGACTAATGCCCTCCTATTCCAACCTCTCAGTTTAGGTGAACAGCAATGTCTTGGTACATTTGCAGTTGTTCAGATACTGGCTTTAACAGAGCTTTGAAAGACGTTTAAACTTTATAAATAACTTTTTCTCATTGCATAACCCTGCTCTGAACCTCTCTGAACCTCTAAATTGTTTGCTGTTTTCATGAGACTTGTTGATCACCAGTGTTTTTCTAACAACCCTCTAAGGACTTCATACAACAGCTTCATAGAAGATTAAATAACACAAAGGTGGACCTTTTTACTAATTAAAAGATTAAAAGAAAGTAGAGCACATCACCCCAGTTCTAAAGTCCTTACACTGGCTCCCTGTAGCTCAAAGAATAGATTTCAAAATACTTTTACTAGTTTATAAATCAATGAATGGCTTAGCACCATTGAAGATCTATTGTTACTATACAACCCACCAGACCACTCAGGTCCTCTAATTCCAGTCTACTCAACATCCCTAGGATTAGAACCAACATGGAAAAGCAGTTTTACGTTTCTATGCTCCTCTAATCTGGAACAAACTTCCAGGAAACTGCAAAGCTGCTGAGACACTGAGTTCTTTTAAATCTGATTAGAGCTGCCTTTGAGTAATGATTTCATGTATTTCAATTCAATTCAATTCAATTCAGTTTATTTATATAGCGCCAATTCACAACAGATAATGTATCATATGCTTTGTGTGTGTTTTATGATTTATTGCTGTTTTTATTGTATCCCTTAATCATGTAAAGCACCTTGAATTACCTTGTTGTTGAAAGTGTGCCATACAAATAAAATTGCCTTGCCTTTTAAAATCAGCTGTTTGTTTTAGGGGCATTGGAGTCAAGTGGGCTGATGTCCTCGCCACACATTTTAATTTTAATTTGGAGAATATGCCCTACCACGTGTTGTTCCATCACATAAAATCCTAAGAATTTGACAGTTATGTGAAAAAATGTGGAAAACTAATTTAAAATGCCAGTTTGTGAGACAACACAAAGAAACAATCTTAGTTTAAAAACGAACAAACAGCATTTTAGTCATACTGGTGTTTAAATCTAAAACCTAAAACAGAACATTCTGGTGATGAAATAAAAAATAAAAAAACTCATCCTGGAAACTTAATATTGGATCACTGACTGCGAACACGAAGAGTTTTAATTACAACATGCGAACTGTTTTACAGGATTCTTGTTCCTGACACATTTCTGTTTCATGATGGCTGCTGTGAAAGTTAGTGTAGATGTTAACAGAAAGCACAGCAGTTCTCTTCACCTTCTCAGCACTGACACGTTTCTGTCCTCTGTAATGTAAATGATAGCATCTGTGCCATGACAAACCGGATTACACAGGGCTTCTGTAGCAACGGAATACCATAATGAGGAAAGGACAGCCAGCACAATGTTTTCCTTCAGCAAGAGGCAATTACACCTGGAGGACATCAGTGTGGCAACACTGCACAGGGAATCCAAGCCAGACATATTATTTCTTCATTTATTTGATTTCAAACAATTACAATATTAGTTTATATAAAATGTTATACAATAGCAGACATTACCTGAACAGGGCTGTTCTAAACCAATCATTTATCACTTCTGTTTTATTCGATAAGCTGTCTGTAATCCATAAGACATAGTTTACACAAAGTATAACTTCATTGTCTAAAAAACTGAATATAAGGAGAAAATTAAAATCATAGAAAAGGTCTGATATAAAATCCCATGTTGAATAATTCAGAAATTCATCATTTGCAAGGTTCAGTGTCTTCCCTTTATGATTTCTTTGGTCATAAATATATATTTATATTTCTAAAGGGAAAAATATCATACTTTATCAATTAACAAAGCATAATAAACATGCCTTTAACAGTTTTTTTGTGCAGGTTAAAATAAGTATTAAAAGATGATTTGATAAACATTTAATGATTAAACGTTTCTGAGTTAAATTAGACGTTGGGAAAATCAATACAGACTTAAATTTCCCACCTCCAGCAGTACAGTGTTTCTGGAAGACTATCTGGCTTGCATTTGAATTTTGAGAAAATCACAGTTTCAGTGTAAGATTTGACTGGGATTGTGGAAAAAAATCATGTAACAGTTCTGCTTTATAGCAACACTGCACCAACTGTCAGGCATGGTGGTGGTAGTATCATGTTGAGGGTCTGTTTTGCTGCCAGTGGTCCTGGTGCATTGCAAAAGTTGGATGAAATAATGATGGAGGGTTGACTCAAATTCTTCCACTACACTCCAAATCAATAGCACACTATAAGCTCCAAATTAATGACAGTTACTCCCATTAAATAGTGAATGTAAATGTACAGTCGTGGCCAAAAGTTTTGAGAATGACACAAATATTAGTTTTCACAAATTTTGCTGCCAAACTACTTTTAGATCTTTTTTTCAGTTGTTTCTGTGATGTACTGAAATATAATTACAAGCACTTTAATTGACAATTACATGACATTTATGCAAAGAGTCAGTATTTGCAGTGTTGGCCCTTTTTCAAGACCTCTGCAATTCGACTGGGCATGCTCTCAATCAACTTCTGGACCAAATCCTGACTGATAGCAACCCATTCTTTCATAATCACTTCTTGGAGTTTGTCAGAATTAGTGGGTTTTTGTTTGTCCACTCGCCTCTTGAGGACTGACCACAAGTTCTCAATGGGATTAAGATCTGGGGAGTTTCCAGGCCATGGACCCTAAATTTCAACGTTTTGGTTCCTGAGCCACTTAGTTATCACTTTTGCCTTATGGCACGGTGCTCCATCATGCTGGAAAATGCATTGTTCTTCACCAAACAGTTGCTGGATTGTTGGAAGAAGTTGCTGTTGGAGGGTGTTTTGGTACCATTCTTTATTCATGGCTGTGTTTTTGGGCAAAATTGTTGGTGGGCCCACTCCCTTGGATGAGAAGCAACCCCACACATGAATGGTCTCAGGATGCTTTACTGTTGGCATGACACAGGACTGTTGGTAGCGCTCACCTTTTCTTCGACGGACAAGCCTTTTTCCAGATGCCCCAAACAATCGGAAAGAGGCTTCATCGGAGAATATGACTTTGCCCCAGTGCTCAGCAGTCCATTCACCATACTTTCTGCAGAAGATCAATCTGTCCCTGATGTTGTTTTTGGAGAGAGGTGGCTGCTTTGCTGTCCTTCTTGACACCAGGCCATCTTCCAAAAGTCTTCGCCTCACTGTGCGTGCAGATGCGCTCACACCTGCCTGCTGCCATTCCTGAGCAAGCTCTGCACTGGTGGCACTCCGATCCCGCATCTGAATCCTCTTTAGGAGACGATCCTGGCACTTGCTGGACTTTCTTGGATGCCCTGAAGCCTTCTTAACAAGAATTGAACCTCTTTTCTTCAAGTTCTTGATAATCCTATAAATAGTTGATTTAGTTGCAATTTTAGTTGTCACAATATCCTTGCCTGTGAAGCCATTTTTATGCATTGCAATGATGGCTGCACGTGTTTCTTGGCAGGTCACCATGGTTAACAATGGAAGAACAATGATTTCAAGCATCACCCTCCTTTTAACATGCCAAGTCTGCCATTCTAACCCAGCCTGACATAATGATCTCCAGCCTTGTGCTCGTCAACATTCTCACCTGAGTTAACAAGACGATTACTGAAATGATCTCAGCAGGTCCTTTAGTGAAATGAAATGCAGTGGAATTTTCATGGCAAAGAAGGACTATGCTGACCATTTCCATGTTTCGCTTTCTGAGTCTTGGCACTTTACCCTTCAGCTTTTTACGGCGTCCATTTTGTGTCTACATGAAATAACTGGAACATAGAAACAGGCTCTGATAAGACAAGCCTTAAACTTCACAACACTTTGGTTACGTAAGGGGCAGTGTGCACCCAGGTTTTTGTCAGGGAACATTTATAATCACTACAAAGAAACATTGCCATTGTTTTTCCAATAGACTTTTCTCTAGAAAAAGCTTTCACAGTTTTATCAGCAGTCCTGCAGACTCAAACATGCTACTTTCTTTTTGTGAGAACAAACAAAGCAGATGATTCATAAAAAGGAGGAAGAGATGGAGTACTTTTATTAGACAACAGAATGAAGCATCTCAGCTCATGGAGTGGAGGGTGTATTTAAAAACAAGTGATGTTAATGTTTTATAAGTTTAAGGCAGGGGGCGGTTTTGGCAGTTTGTTTTTGTAAACACAATACCAAGTGGGAAAGACTTCAGCAATGACCCAATTTGCTTGTATAATTCTGACCCTTTGTTGATTAGAAAAAACTCACAATCCCTCTTCAGTTTTAAGAGCTAATGAGACTGCTGCAGTTGGAAGGAAAACTGAAAAAAAAGATAAGAAGAAAATGTTTCAAAGAAGTATCTGCAAATGAAATATAGTGCCTTTGCTACATCCTTATTCCAAAACAGATCCATGTGGGTCAGTGGGAAGAGTAGTCGTATTGCAGTCTGCGAGTTTTGGGTTAAATTTCAGCTTCCTCTTGCTACATATCTACATACTCCTCTGTAAGGCACTTAACTCTAAGTTACCTAACATTCTGGATATTGGTGTATGAATGTGTGCACATTTGTGAGTCTGATTGGGTGGATGTGGCTGTAGTGCAAAGCGCTTTCAGTGCTCGACATGACTAGAAAATCACTATAAATTCAGTCCAATCTATGTATCCATCTATTTTCTTTACTTACTTGTCCTTCCTATCTCCAACAGTTTGACAATAGGTGGGGTACATTCTGGACATGTCGCCATGCAGGCTAAATACATTTTCATCTCCAAATTCAACGCCAAAAAGCCCACAATGACAAAAAAAAAAAAAAAAAAAAAACTTGCTTTAACTTTTAGCAATCATTTAAAAATCTGCATAAGTAATAACAGCCTTTGCCATAACCCACACAGATGGAGCTTGGGTGAATCTTGTTTCTACTGATCATCCTTAAGATGTTTCTACAATATGTGGTAAATTTAGCTGATTGAGTATGATTTAAAAACCCACTTCCGATCTAATCCAATTTATGTACAAAAGCAGATTTAAAAAACAACAAATGGTTAACCAAATCCTTCACATTAAGAGAACAAATAAAATTAGTAGAGAAAACAGACACAAAACACTGTTAAACTATACAACAACACACAGACAAGAGGTAGAAATATATTACTAAAAAAGAGCAGATTCCGTGCTGTGAAGCTTTTCAAAACCAGACTGAAACACCTCAGGAAACACCTAATTCATGTTTAGACATTTCTGTCTCGGCAAGGGTGTATCCAGGAAGTTTTTAAAGAGGGCAAAGGGGGGGGCAGTGATTATATATATATATATATATATATATATATATATATATATATATATATATTATTATTATTTTGAACTTCTGAAATTTACATTAAAAGTTAATATTTTTTATTTGTGGGGGTCTGCAGAAATGTAGTATCTTCACAAATTCAGAACAGAAGGAGTTTCTGCAGTAAGCAGGACTGGATTAAAATCACTGACTAACCAACTCATTTAACATTTTGACTGATTTTTTTGACTGATTTTTATTTATTTTCAGCAGCAGATGTTAGAAATAGACACTGACGAGCTTAGCAAAGGGAAATATCTGAGAACATCTGAGAAGAGGGGGGCCTATGTTGAGCAACGCCCCTGCCAAGTACCCAAGTCACCTAAATGAACCACCAGTATTCCCGTGTGGAGATTGTAGAGTAATCCATAAACTGAACTATCACTAATGCAATTGAGCAATTAGACCTATACAGGAGACACTTGAAAAAGCGTACAAAACTTTAATTTATTTCAGTTTTTAACTAAAAAGGTGAAGCTAATATATGAGATAGCCTCATTACATGCAAAACAAGATATTTCAAGCATTCATTTATTATAATTTTTATTATTATGGTTTACAGCAAACCTCAAATTCAAAATCTCAGAAAATTAGAACATTGTGAAAGTTTCAATATTTTAGGCTCAAAGTGTCACATTCTAATCAGCTAATCAATCTAAAACACCTGCAAAGGGTTTCTGGACCTTTACGTAGTATTTCAGCAGGTTCAGTAGGAATCACAGTCATGGGGAAGACTGCTGACCTGACAGTTGTGCAGAAAAACGATAATTGACACCCTCCATAAGGAGTGAAAGCTGCATCAAAGCACATCAATAGAAAGTTATGTGGAAGGAAAAGTGTTGGAAAATATGTGATAAATGCAGTCTTTACTTATGTTGAACATAGTCTGTTCTTATGTTGAACTTTGTGTGTCAAGACTAAGGGAAGTAACTTTTAGTGTGGGGGTAAGAACTTTCTTGAGGAAATGTGCTTATAAGGAGCTGACTTTGCAAAAATATGCTGTGCAAACAGGATGCACCTACAAACCGTTAGAAACAGTTCTGCTGTGTGTTGTATAGTGATAAGATAAGACAATGGACAATGGGGGTGTGGTGAAACGGTCCAAATGTGTGAATAAATAGAAGCTGTAAGTCTCAACATCTTTGAGACTCTGCTGGATCAGAACAACGACTGGTGTGTCAGTTTCTTTTACTGCACGGTCTCCCTCAGCTGAGAAAACACATTTCACATCTCCTCTGTGCGTGCTTTTCTTTCTAGGTAAACCTGTGAGTTAAAATAACCTAACAAAAAGTGTGGAAGAAAAAATTGCACAAGCAGCTGGAATGACCACAGCCTGGAGAGGATTGTCAGGCAAAGGCCATTCTAAAGTATTGAGGATCTTCACAAGGATTGGACTGAGGTTGGAGTTAGTGCATCAAGAGCCACCACACACAGACGGATCCTGGACATGGGCTTCAAATGTCGTATTCCTCTTGTCAAGCAGCTCCTGAACAACAAATATCAGAAGTGTCTTGGGCTAAAGAAAAAAAGAACTGCAAATTTTGCATTTTATTTGGAAACCAAGGTCACAGAGTCTGAAGGAAGAATGGAGAGGCACACAATCCAAGATGCTTGAAGTCCAGTGTGAAGTTTCCACAGTCTGTGTTGATTTGGGGAGCCATGTCATCTGCTGGTGTTGGTCCACTGAACTTTATTAAGTCCAGAGTCAATGCGGCCATCTACCAGGACATTCTGGAGCACTTATTTCAGCTCCGTGGTGTTTCCAGGCTCAAGCATTTCCTTAATCATACAGACTTGGAGAAAACCATTCATGCATTTATTAGCTCCAGATTAGATTACTGTAATGCCTTATACATCGGTTTATCCCAATCCTCCATTGCTTGCCTGAAACTGGTTCAGAATGCTGCTGTTTAGTTATTGGAACCACCCTTCCCCATGGGGACTTTTCCATTTGTGTTCCCACTTGAGTGGTGACCTTGATAGGGATTTTACGCCGCCTCTTTCTATTTTTTCTTTTATTTGTTGTTGTTGTTGCGATCTCATAAACACTGCTGTCAGACTTTTTAAAAATGGCAGGGTCAGGAGAAGGCTAGGCAAGTTTGTCAGTTCTACCAATCACTAAACACCTACGTATTTAAGTTCCTACGGGACTCAGAAAAGACCCTGTCTTGGAGTAGGAGCTAAAATGGTTATAGGAACTGAGGACCATAGTCCCTAGTTCCTATATGTCCAAACACGCCAAATAATGGCCTGGTTCCCGAAAAGGTTATAGGAACTCCAAAAGGTCTGCAGTGCAAAAGCGGCTTTTTTCTGAAGCTTCCCCGGCCCAGATACAAGCATTGGGGTGATCACTCCTTCACAGTAGCTGCGCCCAAGCTCTGGAATAAACTGTCTAGTTACCTGCTTCTAACCCCAGATTTGACTTTGTTTAAAAGTAAACTAAAAACATATCATTTTAGACAGGCTTTTAACCTACAGTGATTTTACAGTGTATTTTTTCCTATATCTCTTATCCCGATCTTGTGGTGCGATTCTCTGATGATGTCTCCGTTATTATTGTTTGAATTTTAAACTTTCATTGTTATTTTATTTCAGCTTTTATTTCTCATATGTTTTGTATTTTCTTCTGTAAAGCACTTTGGTCACCTTCCAGGGTTGTGGAAAGTGTTCTACAAATAAACCTTGATTCATTGATTGATTGACTTCATGCATTCTTCCCCAGATGAGGTTTATAGAGATGCTGACTTCCTTTTCCAACAGGACTTGGTAACTGCCCACACTGCCAAAAATAACAAAACCTGGTTCAATGACAATGGGATTACTGTGCTTTATTGGCCAGCAAACTTGCCTGACCTGAACCCCTTAGAGAATCTATGGGATTTGCCAAGAGAAAGATGAGAGACATGAGACATAACAACACAGAAGAGCTGAAGGCCACTATTGAAACATTTTGGTCTTCCATAACACCTCACCAATGCCACAAGCTGATAACAAAACCAAGTACTGAGTATGCATGATTATACTTTTGAGAGGTCCCACAATTCTCTATTTAAAATCTTTGTTTTATTGATTTCATGTAATGTTCTAATTTCCTGAGATTTTGAATTTGGGGTTTTCATAAGCTGTAAGCCATAATCATCAAAATAATAACAAATAAAGGCTTGAAATATCTCGCTTTGCATGTAATGAGTCTAAATCATTTATTAGTTTCCCCTTTTAATTTCAGTTACTGAAATAATGTAACTTTTGCACAATATTTAAATTTTTCGAATTTCACCGCGTATGGTAGGGTGGCCAGACGAAGAGATTATCACACCAGAAGAAATCAATTTATCTGGTCTAATAAAGCCAAAAACAGAGCTGGAAAGTAACGGATTAAATTTACTTGCCTTGCTGTTTTTGAGTAGGTGTTTTGTTTAATTGTACTTTTTAAAGTCATTTTTAAAGTCTGTAATTATACTTTTACTTAAGTATGTTTTTTTTAAGTATCGTACTTCACTACCCTTTCAATTAAATCTGTTACTGAGTTTAAAAAAATCTAATTATTATGATTATGATGGCTAGGAGAACTGGCGGTATAGACGGAAGCACCTGACATCTGTATGGGTCCAGCGAAAAAAGAGACCCCCGTTGAATAAAGTTACTCTCAAAGAAAACTATGTTAACCCCTGGCTTGTAAAAATTCTAATCAATCCTGATCAAGTGGTAAGTTAAACTAAACATCTGAGTTTTATTAAACTACAAGTCATAGTTTAATAAAAGTCTGTGTTCAAGTTAATCAAAGACATCAGTAAATGACGCGAGTAACATCCTCTTTTTCACAGACCTTTATTGTTTTTCATCAATCATTTATGTACTAATACTGCACGATTTGTTGGGATTTTTAGAGTGATTTAGAATACGAAGAATTTAAAAAATGTATCCTACAGACCTGTTAAGATGTTAAAAAGTTAATTTTCCAATACAGAAATTACTTTATTGCAAAGTGAGCATGGATGAACTCGACTAACTCTAAAAATAAACTGCTGCTCAAAATTAACAGGAAGTTCAGATAATAACGCTCTAAAGATGGACACAAATAAAAGGAACTGTAATCTAGAAGTACATCAAGGCAGTGCAATTTTGAAAGAAATGAAAGCTATTTTTTTAGCAGCTGTTATGTTTATTTGACAAGTTTTAAGTTCACTTAACGTGTTGTAATATCTGATGGGTATAACACAGTCTCATCAAAAAATTGCATAGTTTTGTCTTAAATGTCTTACATTGTGATGGTACCTGGCAGTTTGGTCTTTGGGTCATTTGGGGAAAGTCCCAGCACTTGTGACTGTTAGCGTTACCCGTTTTGATGTTTAAATTTGTAGTTGATCTGCAATTGCACTTAAAAAAAAAGAGGTCAAGTCGGTGCGACTGTGGCTCAGGAGTGAGGAGTTCTTCTTGTAACCGGAGGGTTGCCGGGTCGAGCCCCCGCTCCGTACATCTCAGTCGTTGTGTCCTTGGGCAAGACACTTCATCCTTCTGCCTACTGGTGGTGGTCAGAGGGCCCGGTGGAGCCAGTGTTCAGCAGCCTCGCTTCTGTCAGTGTGCCCCAGGGCAGCTATGGTACTGCTTATTACCCAGAAAACACCATCCCAAACTGTGAAGCATGGCGGTGGCAGTATCATATTGGAGGGGTGTTCATTGTTGCAGAAATTGTGGCATGAGTCCACATCATCTGATGATGACATCAGCCACAAATAGAGATATTCTTCGAGAAAACCTAAACCAGAGTGCTCTGGACCTCAGACGAAGGTAACGATTCATCTTCGAACAGGACAGTGACCCAAAACAAACAGCTATAATAGCAAAATACTGAATGTGAATGTAGCCAGAGCCTGGAAACTCTATAAAAATTGAATTTGCAAATTGCCTACAGTTACTAGTGTGGGGTCAGTGTGGGTTTTGCATGTAGTAATAGAGGATACATAAATTTAATTCAATTTGGAATGAGACTTTAGTATAAATTTTTGAAAAAAGCAAATGACTGTGAATACTTTCTGCATAAGAATGTTTGATTAGCATTTTGTGAAATTAAAGTAAACCGTTTTCACACTAAACTGCACCTTCCTTCGACTCAAGACGGTAGCAAGAGTTCCTGCTTTTAATCAAGCTAATTTAAAAGTCTCTAGTATAGAAATTGCAAATAATTGAGTTCTCTATTATTCCAGTTTATGCCACTCTGTAGCAAAGCAACAGAGAATAAATACACCGACTCAGAGTCTCACACTTCATCCAACGTGCCGCTGCTGTGAGAAGTAATTTTATGGGCATTATGAGCCATATGCCCATCAGGGCAGGTATGCAATTAGGCATGTCTAAATCAAAGTGACAAGGACGTTCCATCAATTATCTGGCATAATGTTGTTTTCTTCTGTCTGCACAGTGTCATTTAAACTGAGTCCATTATGGCTGACAACCATCACAGAGGGAGGATATCAGTCAGAGGAAACATCTCTACTTTGTTCAACACACAGTGTTCGATAATTAAACATGAGCAAAGATACACAAAGGAAATAAAGAATGATTCTCTATCAATAGCCACTTTGAGTTCTTTTAATAAGAGCTAACTATTCCAGTTATGTTTTCATGTTTTTGTTTTTCCACCTCAACAGGAGTCATTTGCATTTAAAACCTTCCATGTTTTATTGTGAGCATGATGTGCTCAGGATAATATGCAGTTTCCCATTTTGCTTGTAGGTCAAAAATGTTGTTTTGTTTTCATCTTACCAGGACAGTTTTTTATTCCACTTGTTTACTGTGTTTCCAAATTCAGGTGATGCATTCAAATGCATTCCACACTGTTCAGATTTTTTCAGAACTGTGAATTTAATGTAATCAAAATAAAATACATCAGGGTTTGAGCTTGTAACATGACAACATTTGAAAAATAGGTTAAGAGATGATATATATTTCAGTAAGGCAGTTTGTCCATCTACATTTTCAGAACACACCACAGTGGGGTTAAGATTCTGCTAATTTCTTGATAACTTAAAAAAACAATTTTATGTCTTTGAGCCGCTATGTCACAACTTGCCTCAGACTTTGACTAGGCCGTTGTTCTCCATCACCCTGTAAAATCCACAAATCAACACAAAATTGTTCTTGGATTATTTGAACATATTGGTTTTGCAGGACGTTTTGATCCCTTTCTTTTTTCATGGTAATGTTCCTGGGCAGGGTTGAGAGGAAGCCCACAACCTTGGATGGACTGATGTAGCTCACACCTGTTCTTTTCCAGCAGCCCTAAACAATCAGAAGAAGGATTCACAAGAAACTATCTTTGCACCAGTCTTCCTACATCCATCCTTGTTCTTCCTGCAGCATTTTAGCCAACCACTTTTCTTGTAAAATAGAAACTTATTTGCCACTTTTCTTGTCCAAAGTCTCTATCTCACTATGCATGCAGATGCAGTCACTTACACCTGCTGCCAATTCGAGCAACCTCTGCACTGGTGGCAACATGTTTCTCCTCTACGTGGGAGATCCTGGAACTTGCTCAACAATCTTGCACGTCATGAGAACCTTCCTCTCTGTAACTGAACCTCTTTGATAATATAGAAAACAATTATTTCAATTGGATTACTCTCAGCACATGAGGTAGTTTTGATACAAGAAGATGATGGTTCCACATTTTCGTCGTGTGCAGAGGAGAAACTTGAATGTGATGGTTCAGGATAAAGTGAGAAAGGTACAAAAAAGGCATTTAGCTGTTGTAGCCTAATACAAATCGGGTGCAGTAAACTCTTAAGCCAAATCCCCAATTGGGCCTTTATGTTGGTGTGAACCTGGATTTGAAAGACTGGCTCTATTTGCAACAAAACTGCTGAGCTCTGTGAGAGAATCTAAAAATTATTAAAGCTGCTAAGGTAAATTCAAACAAAATACGAAAACGCAATAAAAAATTCCTAAAATGTAAATCCTATCCTGAGCAGAATTAAAAGCCTGTCTCCTCAGGCTTGATAAGCTAATAGTAAAGGGTAGACATTGTTCGTTGTTATTATGGTACTCCCCAGACAGATTTTAAACCACCAGTCATTCTGTCCTTGATCATGCCAGGATAATTAATCAACAAATAAGTTGAACTGGGAACTCATCTTAGACCCAAGTACATTCATCTTCTGACCTCCCATCCTGACGATGCAATTTACCTTTACCCTAAACCAATAAACTTCTGCTACGTTAAACAGAATAATTGGAATCCTTCCAACCATCAGTCAGTGCCTGGTTGGCTTCTTTCTTACATGCCCAACATGAAACATTCGAGTGCAATAAAAAAAGAGAGTAAAACCTCCTTGTTCTGACCTCCTACTTACAACAACTTTTGCGTCTCTATCGACCCGCTGGGACGTTTAAAGCATGTTGTGAGTCCAAATGATGCTGTTCTGCAGTCAAACTGCTGCTGACTGACAGGAACACTGGAACACAGCTGTTCCAATAGCATTCAGTGCCAGAACAGCTGGAACGTTTGGTGGCATTAAGTGAACAGAGCCAACATCAGCCATCTGTGTGTAATTGCGTCAGGGACTAAATAGTGCACTAAAGGGAATTACTACTGGTGCTGAGAGTTATTTGTTTGCAAAAGAAAAAAAAAATCTATGCCAAAATATTAGATTTTTGTGTTCTGACTGTAGAATAAGCATCTTCAGGAAAATTGGGTCACATTAGGAACCTAGAGAAGTAAAATGGTTTATATGTATGAAAATGATCAATAAATAAATAAACTCTGACATGGGAAGATGCTGCTTTCTACAACATATCCCGATTCCTCCAGGATGGATAAACTCTCATTGAACAAGATCTATTTTTAAAATATTTTTGGTGCTTGCTCAAATGGTAAATGGACTGGACTTACAGTATATATCGCTTTTATAATTATACTGACCACTCAAAGTGCTTTACACTGGAACCACATTCACTCATTCGCACTCACACATTCATACACAGATCCAGAGCTCGGTAAGCAACTTGGAGTTAAGTGTCTTGCCCAGGGGCATATTGACATGTGACAGGTAGAAGCTGGAATTTAACCTACAACCTACTGATTGCACGAAAACTACTCTACCTACTGAGCCACAGGAGAAAGGAAAAGAAAGGAAGAGTGTTCTACTTCCGCACAACTATTCTTCACCTGTTCTCTAAGGTTTACTCATCAAAACAGATGTTTAAAAAAAGGTTCAAGTTCAAACTGATATCTGACATTAAATCAGCTTCACTAGCTTAAAGCTTTTTCAGTGGAGGAAAAACTGAAAAATACCAATACAAAAATATATTGGTCTATTTAAAATTTCGATATTCCTGAAAATAAATCCTTTCAACAACATGAAGGCAAGAAAATAATCTCACAGCTCATTTATCTAAAAATGTTCCTGTTGTTTTCAGACCCATCATGGTTACAGACCTGCTTGAAGTTATATTAACCCTGAAGCATTCAGACATGTTCTTGTAAACCTTGTCCCCATTTAAAATTAGAGAACATGTGGTTCTCCAGATGTTTCCATACACAACCCCAGTGTGTTATGGAGCTATGAGACAGCCTGCTGATGGATCACTGACGGTTTATTTGGTTCTGTCGTGAGCTTAAATGAAAAAGCACATTTTGATTTTCAGTACGAACATTAAGAGGCGCTGCCTGTCTGGAAAACCGATGTGTGCAGTCAGAGGAAGTCCTTAAATTATCAGAAACAGCAAATAATGAGAGAGAGAGAGAGAGAGAGAGAGAGAGAGAGAGAGAGAGAGAGAGAGAGAGAGAGAGAGAGAGAGAGAGAGAGAGAGAGAGAGAGAGAGAGAGAGAGAGAGAGAGAGAGAGAGAGAGAGAGATTGATTGTTGGATTGTTGGAAAGCAGAAGTGGGTCTGTTTTTGACATTTAAGACAAAAATTATATTTTTATTAGACAATATGGTGCAACGGAACTAAACAACATATCATTGTCAACAGTTTGAAATCTTTGAGTTGTGATTCCATACTAGCTATTTTGAAATTGTAAATCAATACTCACCACATGCACCCTGTTCAAAAGAGAGGACTTTGGACCACTAAGCAATTGGCTGGCTAACTGAGAAAGATCTAAGCTGGAGAGGGGATTACTGAATAAGGAGAAGTGGTTGATTAGCAACACGGTGATGTGAGGGAAGGCAAGTAACTAAGGTTGAATTGAAAGTATGGTGAGGAAAATTACCAATTGAATACACAGGGATCAAGAGAACTAGGAAGATATAAATCAGAAACATGTTTAAACCACAAACAGACCACAACCCAACAAAAGAATTAAGATAAAAAACGATGTCTAGAAATCAAGCTTCCCAGAATTCAAGCTCCTCTTTCTGTCACTCACTGCTGGAGTTTCCCATTTGCTCTATTGCATCCTGGTTAACAGTTATTCTGTTGCCCTGGCTGCTTGTGTGTTCTCCCCTTGTGATATATTTTCGGTTTTATTATTAATTCATCCCAAGCACCTGTTTGCATTTTGTTCCTGCCCAAAACTCACACCTGTGAAAGCTAGAGCAACTCCTAACCACCCTATAGATGAAGCTCATTTCAGATGATTTTACTCAGGATCTTGTTTTGTTAATTATCCATACTTCATGACCATAGATTCGAGGGCTGTTCCACGAAGCAAGCTAATCTCAGACCCAAGGTTTACTTTAACAATCCCGACTTAATTTCCTAAATTTTTGTTCCACAAACGAGACTAACCTGAAGCCCTGCTTAGTCACTATGGTGACATATGTTCTTGGACAAGCCTGCTCCATGGCAGGCTAGTTGTTGGGCTTATTTTAGCTTGATGAAAATGATTGGACAAGCCATGTGACATCACACAGCACATCTTCTTCTTCCGACTCAATGCACCCTCCAATATAATATGCAATGCAATGTGGGGTTTTAACTGTTCTAACTTAATTATTAAATATTTTTACATCCGAACTTAAATCATGCTCTTACACATTTAACCTGTCAGCTGTTTTCTGTCATGTGTTATATTCTGGTTTTAATAATTCACATCCAACTCCAGATTATCTTGCCCTACCCAATAAGGTAACATGATTTATTAACGTGAATTTAGAAGTTTCAGTCAGAAGTGCTTCTCAGCGCTCACTGTGTCACACTCTAGACTGTCCATGCAGCAACACCACCTGCTGCAGAACACCGGTATTACAACTCAGCATGTAATTATTAATTCACATGAATACACAATGCAGCCTCACAAGATTTTTTTTTTTCATGCAGCTGGATTTCCCCTTATTGGCTATGGTGTATTTGTGATGCTCATAGGCTTACATTAATAATTGTTGCCCTTCCTGGGAGAACAACACGGCTCTTTGCTTTCCTTCCATACTCACTTATATAGCATCGATTGACAGGGCTGCCTTTAATGTAGCGTGGATGCTCCTCGCTTGAATTAGCAGGAGTTCAATTCAATTCAATTCAATTCAAAAATACTTTATTGATCCCAGAGGGAAATTAAGTTGAATCCACCTGAGCTTCATTTGTGGAACTGAATGAGCCTGGTGTGAACTGTTACGCTAATTCAAGCTAGACTATTTTTTAGCTCACTTTGTGGAACAGCCCCTGGGTTCGGAATGTAGATGGACAAAAGAACCAAAAACACAAAGACCTGGATCATCATATTGTTCCACTTTGCTTGTTGTTTTGTTGGTAATTTGTGTTTTTAAGTATTCAGAGGAAAATTTGCACATGTGTAACATTAATTCCTGTGTACTCTTTTCATCCAAATAAAGGAAAAAGTCTGCAACAAACAGACTTCATGGAAGTAAAATAAAAGCCTAAAAGATTAAAGTGCATTTTTTAAAAGCTATTTTGACCACAAAAAGTTTTCAATTGAACAACTCCAAAGACAACAAAGCTAGACTTGCGAGACGTGCAAGCCCTCAGGAAGACAACCTGCATTCTCGTTAGTCCATCTCCTCTACTAGCATTTTCCTTTGCAGGTGGAAAGGGAATTGACACCTCAAAGAAAGGGAGCAGAACTAAACTTATTACCAGAAACCACAGCTATGCATTTGGATTGGATCATCCAAGAGAACTTCTTATCTGGGAAGTTGATAAATCCTCACCAGACTTGCAGCTGAACAGTCTGTGTGCAGCTCAGACAGAAATATGTTCCCAATGGAAGCAGCAGCAACTCAGATCTATAATTTATCTGCTGCCAGTCACACACTGAACTGTGGACTTCAGGACATGTCTCTTATGTCTCTCCAACATCAATAAGGGACATCTGCTCCGTGAATGAACTAAAGAAGACACAGTTCATGCTGTCTGCAAGTAAGGTGGTTATACTTGTGTCTCCAAGCTGAAAGGAAACTGCTTTGGGTTTGCTTTATGGTCTTAAAGTTAACAAAGTTCAGCAGGATCTTACTGTTAATTACACATCCTTTTTTCTTTGAGATGCAATAATTCTTGAAGTTATTAAAGATATTTTTTATGTAGTCAAACATCAAACATTTGTTCCTGTTAAGTGCTTTTCATGAATCTGCAGGTGCAACTCAATCATTTTCAATAGCATCAAAAACTTAATTGAATTTGGCAATTAAGCTCAAAAATGAAACCCATGTAGATTTGTTACACAAAGCATAATATGTTTAAAACATTTGATAATTTTCCTGATTATGGCTTACTGCCAATGAAAAACAAAAATTCAGTATTGTTGGAAATCAAGACCAAATAAGATTATTTTAACTACACAAAAATGAGCTTAGTTAAAAACATGTATTTAAACTGTGGAGGGGTTCTTTTGTCTATAACTCTGCACCAGTGTAGAGTGGCATTGAGGCAAACAGCCAGTTGCACTGCTGGGGTGATTTTATAGTGGTTTTCATCTTGTTTGCATTGCTGGTTCAAGCTGGAAGAAAACATTACAAAGCTTAAAAGTAAAGGGTTCTCCTCCAAAATTTTTAAATGTGATTTGCTTCACAATCTTCTTAAGACTGCAGTTATACCTTTTGCTTCTGCTTCTATAGTTCTACCACACTTTTTCCTTCCACCTAACTGTCTAATCCAGAAGGTTTGGCAGGATGGAGCAAAAGATGAAAACATGGTGCAATGCTTTGTCTGCTAAAAAAAGAAGAGCTGAAAGGTGAAGCTGTAAATGCAAAAGTCCATCTATGTTCGAATGTTGACCTAAAGTCTTTAGATATGGATCAGTACTAAATCAGTATTCTGCCTTAAAGATAAGGTGAGGAGCATCTTGATCTAATATTGGATAAGTGAAAGACAGATACAGATTAACAAAGAGTGATTAATGAATGGTTGGATGGACCATTGATCTATGTATGGATGGATGTATTTATGGATAGATGGACAGACAGATGAACGGCTTTGCGTTTGACCGTCTAAGATATCTGTTTTTATAAAACCTAAAAGCCAAACAATGATAATGATCAAATTTAACAGCAACTTATCACATATTAACTTAATATGTAAAGAATGAAAATCTGAAGCTAGAAGGCGCTGCAGAAGCTGAATCTTCTCTCTCATACATCTGGATCATGACGTGTCCCTGCTGCATGTGTCAGTGGTGTTGATGGACACCATTCGCCCACACAGCATTCAGCTCTTAAAATATCTCCAACCCAATAGGAGGGAGGAACAGATCAGGGGGAGCATTTCAAAGATCAACACAGGTTCAGAAAATAAACGGCTCAAGGCCTACAGAGCAGTTCAAGGACCAGAGAGGAGCTGACATAATATTTACAGACCGTCCACTCTGATCTGCTGGCGGCGTTATTGCTTTTCTTCACTGCAGGGGAAGGGGGTGGGTATACAGACAGTAGAATGTGAGACATTTGAGAGATTTGTTCAGAGACATGTGGACAGACTGAATCAGCTGGGCAGAAACTTTCTGTTGTGGTTTTCTAACACTGTAGAAACTGCACAGGTGGAAACAGGTTCAGAAAGATCAAAAGGGGTGGCAAAAGTTATTCTGTCTTTAGCTATTGTGGCATCTATTATTGTTGCTAATATAAAGAGAAATTGACAACCAGGCTTGGAGGCAATCCTACTGCTGAGTTTGTGTCCTTTTAGAGCAATAAATAGTTTGACCTGTTAAGATTTAAAAGTCTCATTCACTGACAAACTGAGTAATACTTGTTCTTTTTGAAATACAATTAGTCACTCTGTGTTGCCTATGCATGCTGCACATCAACATTTTCTCCAACCCCCATTGCCTGCATTAGCCGCTGAGAGAAAATAGACAAAAGACAAAAACGAGTGAGTCAGAAAAAGCCAGTCCCTTCCACATCACAGAGAAAATTAGTATTCATGGTCTTGCCTGCCTTGGCTTACAATCGCCCATGGGAAGGCTATATTGATTTAACGGCCATGGAGAGAGCAGAGAAGCATCTGTTAGTAGAAGTCAACCATTAGCTACTCTGCTAGTATTTTTTACCCAAGAAAGTGGAGCTGAGGAAGAAACTGTTGGAATTTGTCTTGGAACACCACCAGTCGAGTAGGTAAAGTTTTTTATTTGTTCGAAGGCAGTGTAAGAGTCACATTGTTGTTAGTCAATCAGAGGCGAGATGTTTGCATATCATGAATATTATTCGGTAATGCTCGTAATCCTCTCGTTTCCCCCCACCCACTCCTCCGACAAACTGCAACCTCCTGAAACAGGAGTGAAACAGCATTTTATCCACAGAAAACGACTAACAAGCCATTCATTTAAGCTAGAGACAACAGCAAATTTATTGGAAAAAACAAGTGAATGAGACCATTTAAGGTTTACTAGTTTTGTACGCTGTTTTTTATGTAACCTGCTCGAAACGCTGTTTTAAATAGGCAATTAGATTTGCTAAAACTAGAGCTAGCTACCTTATCCCATCGAGCAATCCCAATACAAAAGATTATTTCTTTTTTGTCACTGTTTGACTAAGAAACCCACCAGTTCTCAAACAAACACTGTGATCTGTTTTTGCGACTGTTGATCATTTCTGCCCTTCACCAGTTGCAACACCCCACTATTACATAACAGGGCACATGGGTTGTTTCATACCAACCATGCATAAAACTGTATGTTTCATGCCCCTTTGATAAACAGTAATTTAAGTTCAATTATCCAATCTACTCAAGGAAATGTGGTGATCTGTCCCTGACGTATGTTACAACCAGCATGAGGTTGAGGGATATTAATTTCATCAGGGGTCATGATTACTCATAAGAGTCAGAGGGCTGAAATGCCTCAAAGATAGTTAACTACCATGAAAAATAAACTTAAATGCAATGGTTAAGAACTGACAACATGACCTAAAGCTGTCCATGCTCTCGGTGATATGGTTTGGCATTGCTTTGTGTGCTTTTTCAAGCTTTCACAGAGGGACCAACACGAATCAGGCATAACATTCTTACCACTTTGATAACAAGACCTAGACTCTGGGCCTTTTTTCACTGAATTGGTTCCGGTGCTAGTTGGATGCCAGACCCTGACTTTGCTGCAGTTCTTTGGTTTTCTTGGTTCCAAACCGGTGCTCAACTTAGAACTTCTTGCTGGGTCAAACTTGGCATCACTAAGTACCGCTTTCACCCCCGCCCACATGGGAACGCAACTAAAGTGTGGGGGTGGGATTACAAAAGTTTTAGCATAGGGAGGCAAAACCGTAGACTCACCATTTTCATTTGTAACAATGGAAGCAAGAAATAAGCACAGTTGGTCCGACTAGGACACACAGTGTTTTCTGTTTTTAGGGACATGATAAACTCCTCCATTGTTAAAAATCTCTCTCTGTTTACACGCTTCCTGTTTTCTTCTCCCCATGTGGGCATATACAGTTACGTTGCAATGCTTTAGATGACAATATGACGGAGCACTGACTAGGCCCTGTGTCAGAGGAAAAGTTAACAGTTCTTTGATCTAACTAAGCACTGGCTCTGTCACTAGCACTGAACTAGCACCGGTTCATATTTGGTGGAAAAACCCTATGAGATGGCCAGACGACTGGGTTAGAGCAGCTCCAGAACTGCAGTTCTGTTTTGGTTTGTATTGATCAGTATGTTGCACACCGTAAAAGTGCAATGACGGTTGCAATATGTTGCACACCTCAAAAACGAATGTTATTTTGACACATGCCAGCTTCTTAAAGGAGCATGGGGCAGAAAGAAGAAACAAAACTCACGAGCGACGCCACCGGCGCTGCAAGTAACTGCAGCCAGCCGCACGGGAGCGCGCACAAACGCTTCACAAAAAAAACATACCTCTTCACAGTGACATACTTATTTTTCTTAGTGCCACTTTTTAGTGGGCTGTGAGTCGTCCTTGGTCATTTCCCAGTTGCAGAAGGGAAGAATCCATTCTCACAATTGAATCAATGGAGGTCTGCGACCATTTTTCTTCCTCTTTTAAAGATGTCGAGAACGCACAAGCAGTGTCAATTTACCGGTAGGACAGCGCGGGAATTTCTGGCCCCGAACTGCAGCATATTTTGCAGCACACAGCCAGTTTAAGAAAATGGAACGATACGTGGGTGGGCTCATTCTTTTTGGTTTATAACGCTTCCTCACCCAACTGCATTAAAAAACTGGACATGGATGTTTACTTTATTTACAAATCCTGCCCCATGTTCCTTTAAGCATCGCTGCAGACCATGTTTACCCTGTGATTTATGGATGAGAGTGTGACCACTATCAGCAGAATCATATGCCATGCAACACAACAAAATTTGTTTGGGAACGATTTAAAAAACCCAACAATGAGCTTAAGGTGTTGATTTGGTTTGTAAATTCCACAGCCCCCAATCCAGTGGAGGCAAACAAGTCTAATCCAGGATGATCCCACCTCCCGACTTGTAGGATTTCAAGGATATGCAGCTCCCATCTGGTGACATATACGGTACAACTTCAGGGGTCTGGTGTGCTACTTAATTCAACAGGTTATGGCTTTTTTGGCAGCAAAATGACCGAGAACACCATTAGCCAGGTGGTCATAATGTTATGCCTGATTTGGTGTAGGGTTCGGCACATAAAATTTTGACTTTGCTTTACTGTTCTCCTGGAAAAATATGTCATTATTTGAAGAACAAGTTTGACTTCAGCTCAAGTCTATTATCAGAACAACATGCTGAGTTTTAAAATAATCCCCTCCTCATCCAGTAGGTGCTCAGGGTTATATTTAGTTTTACAGAAACCGCCTTTAGATCTGAAATAAAACCTCCTGCAGCCTTTATTTTTCTTCGCAATAAGCCAAAAAAAGTGAGCCCAGATCTCTGAGCCTCACTTGTTAACCACAGCAGAACCACTCCAGGTCTAAAACCTTTCAGCAGAGCAGTTCAGATCGTTCACCCTGCTCTCAGTTCTGTCTTTGTGGAAACACTATCAGGGCCGACTGCGGCAATACAGAAAGTTCAACAAACATCCCGACGAGAGAGCGTCAAAGATCCCGCTTTAAAAGTAACCCAGGATGTCTGGATTAGACCTTGGCAGGGGAACATGGAGTTTTATCTGCGGGATAACGGCAAAGCAGGGATGTGAACATGATCCACATGCCAGGATAAATAACCCCAGCACACGGCCCCTACAGGAAGAGCAACTCCAGAGGCAACTGGGAAAGACAGATGTTGGTTTTTGCTGAAGCAGCTATTGATACACTGGCACTTTGTTTAATTCCAGGATGGAGACATGGAAGAGTTACAAACGGCGTGCAGATGCTCGGTGCTGGGCTGCAGGCCAGTTCAAATACAGATGTCAGTCCCGCAGAGTGATCCATTTAGCTGCAAACAGTTGGGGAGCCGTTTCCAAGGCTTACTTAACCCAGCTTCTACAGTTGTCCTTTCACCTGATTTATGTCGTGTGAATAACCAGAGAAATGGGAACATGCTAAATATTGAAAATTCTTCTAAAACTGTGATTCTCATCCCCATGGCCACTCCACAGATAATGATTCATGATGCTTAAGAGCACCTGATCAGGATTTATAAATCAAGTGTGCATAACTTCTCTGCTATAATCCATCAGGCAGACAAAGGAGAGGGAAGCAATAAAATCCAAGGCTGCCGGAGAGCAGGCAGAGATTTATCTGCTGCTCCGAGGTTTACTCAAACAAGCTGCTGGAACGCCGCAGCTACAGCACAGATTATTAAGAGCTGAGTTTTTATTCAAAGGAAAGTTTACAAGCTGCTCTGTGGGCGAATGAAAGCAGCAAACAAACGGGGAGAATCAATAGTCAGTAAAACAATGTAACTGGGTCTGGTGGTTTTACACTGGTTTCTGACTCATTTACTGACAGCATAGGAACCTGGCATATAATCCAAAGTTAATAACTTCCTGTGAATTCCCTTTTTTAAAGCCTTCTGACAGATAATGAGCAAATTTCACTTTAAAGTAAAAAGAAATGTGTACCAAATATGGTAGCTTATACTTTATGAAGCATTTCCTCCCTGAGTGTGTCTCAATATGGAAAGATGAAAAGAAAGAATCACAGTATTCAACTTTATGTTTTACAACGATGACTTTAAAGCTCATTTATAGCACCGGCAGCAGCAGACGAACAGGAGAGGTCTGACCTCGCTTTGCTCAGGTGGACTGCTGACTAATGGTTTTATTATCTTTGAACGGATGCAGAGGAGGAGAGGATGAGTAATGTGCTCCATAAACAAAGAGGGCAGGGTGGAGAGCTTTGTCCTGAGACCATTTTGTCCTGAAACCGTTATACCGGCTGTACAATTTGTTTAGGAGTAGCTGTGTGAAGCTGCTTTGTTGGTATGTAACCTTGCTGCAGCATGGTGGGAGGATGGTGACCAGAGGGTCCGATTCAGAACACAGATTATGTGGTTTTGGTCGTGTTTTCAAGCCCTAATCTTTACTAAGCACAGTCAAGACAATGGTCAACTCATGTACGTCAGCTGGAATGTCCTTTTTTGGTTGAGGGCGACTCTGTTTCAAGAGGAATTCAAGAGTAGTTCGATGTCTCTTGTGGGGTACTGATAGTTGCATTGGGCTGTCTGCAGCAATCAAGGCTGAGGTGAAGAAGTTGTTGAGCTGAGATGAACGGTTACATATTGATTATAGCCAAAGGAAGGATTTTGGAATGAGTTCCCTCTGCTTTAGAGATTGACTGAAGGAGTTCCATAATCTAGGAGAACTCAAACGAACCCGCTCAATTTCTTCTGAACACAAATAGCGAATAATGGAATTACATGGCAGCAACCCAATGCGGATGGATGGATGGATGGATGGATGGATGGATAAAAAGTCAGACATTTGTTTCTGTACTGTGGTGTAAACTGAATGTCGGAGTCTGTTGAATGTGATCTGTTCTAATGATGACTGTAGTTATTTTTGATCATTTTAAGAATTTACCGAATGATAAAAAATTATATTTTTTAAGTACTGAAATTAAAGTGTACTAACAGGTGTCGTTTTTATTTTAAATATTTGCAACTTTAATCTTTGAATGGTTTCATTATTATTCTGTTGATGTTCATTACATTAACAAATGTGCAACAGTATGATTCATAAACTACATATTTCTTAAACACTACATAATGTTTCGTTTTCTTTAAATAAATCCAGTCATTTGCATTGCAGGACACCCAGATCACCCATTGCTGCTTAGCGGGCTTGCTAAATCTGCAACCGGTACAGTCTGCATGATTAAGATTCAGAGGATCTTCGGCTTCTTTCTGCTCCTCCACAGTTTAACAAGCAGTGCTGAGCCGAGCAGGCTGAATCCCAGAGGAAATGGAAAGGGAAGCCTGGATGTGGAGGATATGTGGATAGTTCTTCTGCAGCTTGTTTATAGCATATTTATGATGCTAAGGGAGGTGTTTAAAATAGCAGGTTGTCCATTAAAGAGCATTTGAAAGCATTTAAGCAAATTAATGCCTCTTCCTCTGACCCTTCATCTACCCATCCTCTCTTTTCTGATCTAAATAAATTGTCATTTATAACAAATATCCGGGTTAATCACACAGAGATTGCCCTTTCACATGGCAGCCAAGGATAAATCTCTGAAAAGTGCCACAAAGGTTTTAGTTTTAGGATTCAAAGTAGCAACTGGTTACAAGTAGTTATTTCCAGGATTAATGGTGGTATATTAAAGTTGTCAGGAGGCCAGAGCACAAAGATGAGCTCAGTGCATGTTGACTAAGAGGATTGTTAGGAGACTGTGGTGGTAAGTTTTAGATTTCTGAGTGCACATAAATCCAAAGAGGCCAATATGAATGCCAACTTAATGGATGGAGAAGATTGGCACCCCAGGATTCCGGTGGAGAGGAAGGAGTGTGTAGCGAAGGTTGGGAGGACAGTTGGGCAGAGGTGGTGAGAGTATGCAGGGGTCTTGGGGTCTTAGCAGTCCAGTGTGCATAGAACGAACCATCCATCCATCCATCCATCCATCCATCCATCCATCCATCCATCCATCCATCCGGGGCCGGGTCGGGGGGGCAGAAGCTTAAGCAGGGAGACCCAGACTTCCTTCTCCCCACCCACTTGGGCCAGCTCCTCGGGAGGAATCCCAAGGCATTCCCAGGCCAGCTGAGAGACATAGTCCCTCCAGCGTGTCCTGGGTCTTCCCTGGGCCTCCTCCCGGTGGGACGTGCCCAGAACACCTCACCTGGGAGGCTTCCAGGAGGCATCCTGACCAGATGCCTGAGCCACCTCAACTGGCTCCTCTCGATGTGGAGGAGCAACGGCTCTACTCTGAGCCCCTCCGGGATGAACGACCTTCTCACCCTATCTCCAAGGGAGAGCCCAGACACCCTGCAGAGGAAACTAATTTCAGCCGCTTGTATCTGTGATCTCGTTCTTTAGGTCGCTACCCAGAGTTTGTGACCATAGATGAGGATAGCAACATAGACAGACCAGTAAATTGAGCGCTGTACTCTTCACCAAGACAGACCAGTACAGCGCTCACATCACTGCAGATGCCCTACCAATCCGCCTATCGATCTCCAGCTCCATTTTTCCCTCATTCATGAACAAGACCCCCAGATACTTAAACTCCTCCAATTGAGGAAGGACCCCATCCCCGATCCGGAGAAGGCACTCTACCCTTTTCCGGCTCAAGGCCATGGTCTCTGATTTGGAGGCTCTGATTCTCATCCAAGCCACTTCGCACTCGGCTGTGAATCGCTCTAGCGGAAGCCATAGATCACGTTCCGATGAAGCCAAAATGACCACATCATCTGCGAAAAGCAGAGACCCAATCCTGAGGCCAGCGAAACGGATCCCCTCAACACCTGGGCTTTTCCTAGAAATCCTGTCCATAAAAGTTATGAATAAAATTGGTGACAAAGGGCAACCTTGGCGGAGTCCAACTCTCACCAGAAACGAGCCCAACTTACTGCCGGCAATGTGAACCAAACTCTGACACCGGTCTTACAGGGACCTAACAGCCTGTATCAAGGGGCCTGGTACCTCATACTCCCGGAGAACCCCCCACAGGACTCCCCGAGGGATATGGTCGAAAGCCTTCTCCAAGTCCACAAAAGACATGTAGACCGGTTGGACGAACTCCTACGTACCCTCCAGGACCCTGCTGAGTTCACAGCCAGGACGAAAACCGCATTGTTTCACCTGGATCTGAGGTTCGACTATCCGTCAGACCCTCCTCTCCTGAACCCCTGAATAGACCTTACCAGGGAGGCTCAGAAATGTGTCGAGGGTTGCCACCGCGACAGGCACCAACCACCTTACGGCCACAACTCCGGTCAAACGCCTGGACAATGGAGGCATGGAACATGGCTTACTCGGACTTAATGGCCCACTCGGAGTCAATGTCCCCCGCCTCCCCCGGGACGTGTTTGAAGTTCTGCCGGAGGTGAGAGTTGAAACTCCTTCTGACAGGAGACCCTGCCAGACATTCCCAGCATACCCTCACAACACGTTTGGGCCTTCCAGGTCTGTCCGGCATCCTCCCCCACTATCAGAGCTGACTCACCACCAGGTAGTGGTCAGTGGAGAGCTCTGCCCCTCACCCGAGTGTCCAAAACATGCGGCTGCAGATCAGAAGAAAGGACAACCAAGTCGATCATCGAGCTGTGGCCTAGGGTGTCCTGGTGCCAAGTGCACATATGGACACCTTTATCTTTGAACATGGTGTTAATTATGGACAATCCATGGCGAGCACATAACTCCAATAACAAAACATCACTCGGGTTGAGATCGGAAGGGGGCCATTCCGCCCAACCACACCTCTCCAGGTCTTACTGTCATTGCCCACGTGGGTAACGTGCATAGAACATGAAGTAATATTCACTTGACTTAAATTAGGAGAAAACAAAAAAACAAAACAAACATGATTACTGTTTTTTTACATTCCTTCTTCTGGTAACCATTTAACAATTGTACGCCAGATCAGCATGAATTTTGAACACAAATAAGGTCTTAAGAATCCATTACATTTTTCAGTAAAAAAAAAAAAAAAAAACTCCTTCTTTTGATATGAACTGCAACACCTCATTGTACTCCCATGAGGTGTTTTAAAAAGTAAAGTTTATATAAAAAACACATTTTACTGATTAAAAGAACAAAACCACAGACAAATTCAGAACATAAGAGAAAAACTAAACAGTGCTCCTGAGGACAGAATCAAACAGGTTTTATCCTTTAAAGTCAGCCGTTATCTCAGCGCTTGGGTGTTTCTGTAGGAGGACTGGGGTAATCTTTAGTGCTGGGGGATTTAGGTAATACACTGATTAAACCAATAAGTGTGCCTCATTATGCCATGACTCAAAAAGAGTGGATTATAACTGTGCTTTGACTTTCCTGCAACCCTTTAGGATGATATAATTTCATTCAAATTTAAAGAAATGTGCCTCTGCTTAACAATATAATTCTCAAAAACCAGACAGACTCACCAGCTGTGAGAGAGCAAATTATTTTAGCCCTTCTGCTGACCGTGATTACAGTAATCAACAAAAAATTTTAATATAAATATATAATTATGATCATTATTCACCTTTCTTAATTTGTGTGTTGTATTGTTTTTTTACCCAGTATATTAGATGTTGAAGAACAGTCTGTATCTATTATATTTGTGTACCAATCAACTGTCTAGCTCTGGCAGAACCTAAGGAGGCTTGGCTGTAAAGTGGGTTGAAGCTCCATCTTTCCTAGTTTTTCAAGGCAACCTGTCCTGACATATGTAGCTGTTTTCAGTGTAAAAATATAACTAAAACTGTGCTCCATCTGCTAACAGAGTGTGCAGTAACAGGTTTCTACAGTATATGCCTGTATTTTAGCAGAACAATCAACCCCATGCAAGGTTTTCCTTCCTCATTAGCAAAAGTTTTTTACTGAATGACAGAATTGATTGAAAATGATGGCTGAGTAATATGAGAACTCCAGCATCACTTAAAGGCCTCAAAAAACAAGTTAAATAACAGATTTTGGATGGTGGTCTTCATCAGGGTCACAACAAGAAAACAAATAAATGTTTGTGTTAAAATAGAAAAAAGAACCAATTGGACACTTATAAATAGATTGACTAACCAATTAGGACTTAAAGGGGTAGGTTTTGCTACGTGGTTGACCCAGAGTCTAATAAAGTCTAATCCAGCTCCGTTGAGTCTATGTAATGTGGGTCAGTTCAAAAATGTTCTTCATTCAGAGGATGTTGATATAATGATTAAAAACATAACATTTAAAAAATTGTCAATGAAATACTTGTTCTCAATTTCAGTGTTTAATAAATTGTAATTGAATAAAATAATTTGTTTTACTGATGTACATTTAGCTTTAAGAACATACAAGAAAAAAACGTATGTAAAAAAACAACCCAAAAATCGAACTAAATTACAGTAACAACAGTAAATGTAGCTTTTCACTTTCCACTTCTGCTGATGGGAAACAAATACAGCTGTGATCTGAAATATTTTACTCTTTTGCCTCAAAATATATATTGAGACATATTTGAGTTATTTTGACAAAGGTAGTTGAATTAATTTCAAAGCTCAAATTAAAAAACAAACCATGCATGTGCAGAATTGTTCAGCTACTCAGCTTTAATACTATAGATCAGTTTAACAAAACAAAAATGCATGTAAAAGTAATTCAATAATAGCCTAATTAGATGGGTTCCTGTCATCTGGTCAAACATTAAATAGATTATTTTTTCTCATCAATATTTGCTTCTTCTTTTTCTTTTTGAATGCCTCCAATATTAAATTGGTGATATTTTTGTACCAAAAAAACACAATCGTTCCAGGAATCCAATAATTGAGTTACTTCCTGAGGTCATCAAGTTCTGCAGAACTCCTGTTAAGCAGGCTTTTATTTAAAACAGGTGTGTTGAGACAAAGAAACATCCAGGATGGATCCCAATGCTCAGGACTAAAGACTGCAATTCGAAACTCCACCAGGAAAGTAGGGCCATTGGTATCCTTGAGCAAAAATCTTGTTGCATCAACACAGTTTTTTTCTTCTCTTCTTATTCTTAACTAGCTGTTTTACATAAGTGCTCCTTGGTTCTGCTAAGCAGACAGCGGCATGCTGTTAGTATCTCAAAGATTCAGGGCCTGGCATCTGAGTCTGTATCGATCCACTCAGTGTCCTGCAGGATCCTACAGCTCCCAACAGTCGGAGGTGTTGAATAAATGAGAGCTGAGCAGCAGAAGAAAGTGCTGCATCAACATAATTATTGAAGAAACAATTATGTGAACAACTGTGTCACTGTGAGGCTGCTGACTCTGAGGTTTTTTTTTTATTACTCCACTTAGTCCTCAGAAAACAATGCAGAGCAGCTTTTCTCTAAGAACGTGACGCTCAATCACGCAGGAAATCCATCCATCCATCCATCCATCCATCCATCCATCCATCCATCCATCCATCCATCCATCCATCCCCTTCCACTTATTGGTTAGGAGGGAAACTGAGAAATCGCTCTTCACAGCAGAAATCCCCATATTGATCAAGCAGTTTTCCCAGAGCCAGATTGTTGGGTTCTGTGTGTGGGGTGTGTGTGTTTTGGTTTTGTGTCCACCTTTTCTTAGGGTGCTGCAGACAGGTCAAATCAAGGAGGAGCTGTAAAAGGGGAGCGGACCTAAAGCAGATGCCAGATTTTGAGTTTTTAGCTCCTCTTCTGAGCCATCCTGTGAATTTACTTACCGTCACTCTTTGTCCTTTCCTCACTGTTCTCCCCGAATTCCTGGACCCTCCTCCTGCTGCAGCCACAGCCATTGGATGTCTGCTCCTTCCTGGTTCCCCGACTCACCTTCCTCACCGCCCCTTCATAAGCCCTCCTGAGATCTGCTCGCTGGATCTTCACATTCCTCAACTGCCTGTCCACCCTCGAACTTCGGTCATACCCACCCGCTTCAAGAACCTGAGAGAAAAGGAAAGAACAAGGACCATCAACACAATCCACACCTCTGCCGGTCATAGACACTTTGAATTTACCTACCTCACCTCCCAAAGATCCTCCTCTTCATCTACAACCCATGAATCAATATCTTCTTAATTTCAGGACTGATCATAAACTCCTGTTCTTTGTTACTTACCTCTGATCCTTCTTCCAGTGGCTTTTTCCTTTCGAGAGTCCCTGTTCATCCTCGTTCCAGTGCTGGATGTCCATTCTAGCATAAAAGATAACCTTGAAACAATAAAATTGCATTTGACTGATTTCTTGTGGTCTGAGTCAAGTGTGTTAGCTCTAGAATCTCTCTGTAAACATGACACAGATAGGATCCAAAGAGTTCTGGGTCTGCTTCATGATATCCTCCCAGTGGAATGTTACTCGAAAATCTCCAAAGCAAGACAACCAGGAGGTGCCATGACAGTTTGAGCACCAATTTGCAGGGCCTATGTTGAATTATTTCAATCATTTTAAAGGAGGTGAATAATTATTCACTAATTTAATAATTATTTTTATGTGACATCTTTTTATTTGTCACTATTTTGAAGAAATCAATGTCACTTTTCTAACCGTTTCTTTGCAATTTTTCAGTCAAAAAAATACGTTTTTTGTTAATGCTTGCTTTTTTCCAATTTTCATTCAAAATTTGTAGTATTTAAATATGAACCCATAATATTCTCTCTTACATCATTTCCATCACATTAAAATGTAATTCAAAAGAAAAAAACGACAGGAGCAAACTACTCCAAAGCAACAGATTAGCATTTATACTAGGAGATTGTGTTGTTTCTAATCTTCGTTTTGTGTCGCCTTTTTCCAAATTGGAGCAACAGGAGTTTTTTTCTGCAAAAGAAGCAGCTTATCTCCTCCGTCTGCAGGAGCGTGACCATCACATGCTTTGATGCCTCGACTCAAAGAAGAAGACTGCACGGCTGAGAACGAGATGCAGCTGACATCGGAGCTTAAAAACAGCCTAAAGCAATACGCTTTCCACCTTCCTATTCTAAATAGATGAAAGAACAGAATGATATAGATTTATAACTGCCTCTCGAGGTCATTATTCCTTTGTTCACATCATTTTTGAGATTATATAGATCTGAAAAAATATTCTGAGCAAAACAGCTGCACTAGTATGGCTGTTAGAAAACTAAAATCTGAGCTCTGTTTTAGGATCTTCAGAAAAATCAACTTCATCCAATAAAATCTTTAACACCCATTATCCCATCTGTTCTGCTGTGATCTCTGTATTTGCTGCATTAGAGGCAAAATCAAAACTGTGTCAGGAGTATTCACTCCGCCTTACTGTAGAGCAGTAGAGACGAGCACATCTAACAGCCTCATACAAACAACAGCACACTCCTGTATCTTTACTCTGCACACACACACACCTACACCTACACACACACACACACACACACAACCAACAAATGCATGTAGCTTTATTATTAAAGAGCAAAACAACATTGTCAATCTAAAGCACAGATCTAAAAGTAGGTTATTCTATACTTAGAGTAGAAACAGAGGAGATAATTTATGAGGGGCTGCAATTTGCAAGTGCTAGTTGCTGTATTTCTGCACTGGATTCACAAAGCAGATATCACTAAATACATGTAGACAGAAACAAAACCATCCAGGAACAGCAGACAGGAGCAGCTTATTTTACGCATCAGGTTGAACTTCTCCTCATACACAGCCACACACACACGCAGCAGGTGCAGTAATAATTATGCAAAAGGAGATCAATGTTTTTAAATTTGATCATTATTTTAAATAACAGAAAACTCCAGGTAATGACATGAAGAGACATTCCTGTCAACATAAGAACATCTGACCAAAACATTTTCCTGGGATTTCTGTTCTAAATCAACAGGTGATGCTGCAGATTGTAAAAGCACCACTTGTGCATAATCAGATTGTGGTAGTTTCCCCTAATCATTAAAAAAAGTTGATTGTTTCATTGTAGGCTGCTTGCTTTGCACCCACTCATCACCTCCCACAAATATGTTTCAGCACACCTTAACTTAGCGACATAACGCAGAAAATACAGATCATTCAAATGATAATAAACATAATTTTGAGTTCATTTGAAAAGTAAAAGCATTTGTCACTATATCAGACAGACTTCTATAGAAGAGAGAATAAATTCTCATATCAATGATTTCTCTGCCTCATTTCTTTGGCTGTGCAGCAGGTTGCTGTTTTCCCTTTCTCTTCTTCTGCAATAAAATTAAAACTTTCAGCAGGCGGTAATTTGTTTTTACTGCACAATCTATCTGAGTCAAACAACGCTGCTCTTGGAGAATGTAAAGATGTGTACCTGGTTGTAATTCAGATAAATATGGGTGGGCCCCGTAGATGCATACAAATGAACTCCTTTAAATGTGGGCAAAATGAGTAACCCCAGATGGAGAAACTATTAACTTGATGAAGAATTTTTCTTAGAAGCAGGTCCGACTCCGTGTCTAGTTTCAGGATTAGAAGCACATAAACTCATCTTGGCTGATATTGAGAACCCACAAATATCATTAATTTAGTGTATATTAAAGGTTATGTTATAGCTTATATCTTATAATCTTGTGACAGTGTGGGGTCCTGTCACTGTGTCACTGATTGATGATGCGCCCTGGCTATTTGACCACAAGATTATCCCTTTGGCTGACTGGCAAGTGTGTGTGACTCTCACCTGGGAGTCTGGAGATCATATCCCACCTGGGCCCTTGTTGTGCACTTTGCCACAGTGTATTTTTTTATTCTCTCTAATACTTTTCAAAAAGTGTACCTCTGAGTGTTTCTGTCACAATACCGATCCCACGCCCTACCTGAGGAAATTGAAGCTTTTTGGAATGATCCAAACCCAAGGCATAAAGCTGTCAAGAGGACTGAGTAATAGCGATCACCCGATCTGACTCATCAGGCTTGATTATCATGTCCACTTTTGACTGTAAGATGGATGGGGGCCAGGCTGAGACAAACATCATGTTAATCTGATCAGCATGCTTATGTCTTGGTGAATTATGTGACATCTACAGCCTGAAAGAAAAAAATTGTAGTACATTTTCATCTGTTTTTATTCAAACTCTTCCTCAAATAAGTCAAAGGGCTTTGCTTGAGGTGGAACAACTTTGATGATTCAGCTTTTTATTCTTTATAGAATCTGTGAAAAAGTATCAGCTCTGATGGAGTAAATCAAACTGTTACTCTAGTTCGATAAAGACTGAAAGTCCTAGAACCCATACTCCCTACACAAACCCCCCTTTCCCAAAATATTCCACACAGGATTGTGTACTTAACACAATTATAGGCTGTACCTTAATCAACAAAACAAATCTTGACAATATTTTGGCTTTACAGAAACACACAGATTTTAGAAATGAGCCTCTGCTGTAAAATGCTCCTCGTACAGCTTCTGCAATACTAGACGCGTTTCCACTGACAGACATTCAGGGTAGTTTTACTGGATCTTTTATCTGACATGGTTATCTGTTGGCTTGCTGCTCTCAGCCATTGTGTCTCCATTCAAAACTTGCCCTTTAAGGAATTACCTCAGATGCCCGCACATTACGTCTCCCTCAATAGTGAGTAGCGTCACTTATCAGTGCCAAAAGGTGCCCACAACAGCAGAAAATAACGAGTGATAGACATAGAAGAAGCAGGAATTGTTGATGCATTTCTGTTTGCTATGTTGTTATTGCCAGCACCTCTTCTAATTTTACAAAACCTTTTGTTTGCCGATGTCTGCTCATTTCCCTCTGAATTACAACCAATCAGTGTGACTTAACCGCTCCCGCCCAGCAACTCTACCAGGCCATTTCCAAGTATATACCCCAACCCCCTAAAATGGCCCTGTCGGTGAAGTTCTGGAAAAATTACCCTGAAGTTCCAGTAGTTGAAATGCGCCTACTGTGACTAAAAGTGCTTCATCTCTGTTTGTGTTTTTCTCCGTTTTATGAAATAATTTCAGTGAAGTAGCTTTGATGAGCATCATTTTTCTTCATGTACTTCCACCTGGCTCATATTTTACAGCAGAATGTCTACTTTTAAAGCCATTAATCATGTTCTTTTGTTCAGCAGATGAGGAATTTACATGTTGACAGCATGTTTATCATTATCAGTTTTCAGGAATTGTTTAAGTTCTGTAATGGGAGAGACGACAGAGCTCAGCAGGTATATTACGAATCAGATGCATGACACAGATTTCTAAATACAGTAGAACTTCTCCGTTTAATGAGATAATGTGTGCAGAACCCCTCTTCTGATTTAGCAGCGGAGCTTTCTGATGGTTTCAGAGGCGTTTTAGAGCTTTAGTCATCTTTTTAAAGGTGTTTTTTCTGTCACTAAATGGTCCTCTGTCAGCTGTAAAAAGCCTCTTAAACCACAGAGGTGAACAGACAGCAGTGCACGGATTAACACACACCAACATTCGGAGCAATAATGAGCACATTCTGGGTTTTATTACATTTTATCCGGACTCTATAAGCCTTTTCACAGCTGAAAAAAAGTGAATAAAATTTGTGCTGAGACCAGAATGTGACATTTTATAAATGTTTTCTCTTTTAATGACCTCACCATGTCTCCTTTACTACCTACTGTCTACCTTTTTTCCCCTTTAAAAAGCTGTCATTGCAGGGCTAATAATTCAGTTTGGTTAGTTTCAGATTCACCTCTCCTCTGCCTGAGAGCACCGAGCCAACCTGGATCCTCTTGGAAACAGCCTGATAATTGTATACATGTTCAGAATGCAACGCTTTACTTTGGTAAGTAAAATCCAGTGCAACCAGTACTGTCCATTGATGTGTAAATTAAGGTCAGTATAAATAGAGCTGTTCTCTGAAGGCCTCAGAGGTTTCTTAGAGAAGATTAGTAAACAAACAGCATCAGGAAGACCAAGATACACAGGTGACAAGTCAAGGAAACAGCTGTACAGAAGGTGAGGTTATGAAAACAACATCTGAAGCTTTGGACATCTCACAGAGAACTGTTCAATTCATCAACCTAAAATTGAGAGACTGCAAACCTGATAAGACATGTCAGTCTACCTTAACTGACAGGCAGAGTAAAGAGAGCATAAATCATCAAAGCAACTACAAAGCCAATGGTAGCTCAGGAGGAGCTACAAAGTGCACTTCACACATCTGGGCTTAACAAAAGAGATGGATAGAAAAAGAAAAACATTGTTGAAAGCCATCAGAATTCCAGTTTAAAATTTCTACAAGCTGTTTTTTGTTGGGATTCAGTTACTGTGTGGTGGGATTGTGGGTGTGTCTGTTTGTGTCTTTACTTTTGTGCAGGGTGCGATGGGTAGGAGTTTTCACCAGCTGATCCTCATCAGCCTCATCAGAGCTGGAGCTAAATAGACTAGCGGCTCACTGAGCCTAGTTCATACTTCCCCGTCAGCAGACGTGCGGAGACACAGCGCCATTATCCATCGAGGCAAGGGCTCGCTGACAGAAGGCGGACCGAGGAGGGATACATTTTTTGACTATCCATCGAACGCAACAGAGAGCTCACGTCTGTGATTCGTCAGCCAAACATCAGCCCAAGATCATTTCAGCAGAACAGTGCTCCATAATCGATATAATTAGTAGTCAATGCAGCTTTTGGGCCCTAGATGCT
This sequence comes from Valencia hispanica, assembly GCA_963556495.2. Taxonomy (NCBI): domain Eukaryota; kingdom Metazoa; phylum Chordata; class Actinopteri; order Cyprinodontiformes; family Valenciidae; genus Valencia; species Valencia hispanica. The sequence goes on along the minus strand of OY747720.1, from coordinate 10,339,875 downwards.
TTATATTGCAAGGCCAGTTTATCTAATTTGGTCTTTTGGGGATTTTAAACACCAGGAGGAGAAGAGAACAACAAAACAGGCCTCTGTGTTTGTTTGTTTACATCCGTTATTAGAGTATTCTATGAACTACACTTTAAGTAAAAAGCTTTCCTGCTCAATCAAAACTCGCTCTCCATCGGCCATTGCTCCTTGAGTGGATGTACGTTTACAAGCTAAAGTAAATAAACCTTCATCAACCAGAGACGTCATTGTAATGGTAGGCACACCCACCAGAAAAAGTTTACACCCCTGCTGTCCAGGTGGGAAATTGCTTCACAACACTGACACACAGAGAACTATAAACGGAAAATGTCTCCGTCAATGTGTGTGCAAGTGAGTGCAAGCTTGCTGACAGCGAAGTATAAACTAGGCTTAAGACTGAAGTTAGATGGTTTACTCACCTAGCGTGCTAACAGGGCGCAGAAAGGAAAATAGTTCTGAAAGTCTCTAACTTGCCTTCTTTTTCCTCCTCGTAGATTCCAAGCTGACTCTTCTGTGTCCTGGTTTTCCTCGTTCTCGTCAAGTTCCTCTGTGTTCAGATCTACACTTGGAGGTTTCTCATTCAGTCTTCACGCTGCTCCTCCCTGGAGAGAAACTTACCTGCAAATGCTCCAGCCGATCGCCTGCCTGTCCACCCTCCAACACTACTCCACCTGCTACAAACATTGGTGCAGAAAACCCTCAGGTCCCTCAGACCACCAACGCCCACTCAGCCTAGGTAACCTACTTCCCCTGGAGCTCCTCACCATTCTGGGAAGGAAGCTTTACCCACCATATCTAAAGACATTGAATCACAAAACTTATAAAGAATTAATCACTTACCTGTTTTTCTCAGCTCAGCCTGCGGCTCCGGATCCGTGTCCCAAGGACCTCATTCTCGTTCCCCAGGATGATCAAAATAAGCCTTGCACTAAACTGTTATCTGTTTGCGGTTTTTGCCTGTATTCAAAGTCACATGCCCTAATTATGATGAAAAAGTAAAGGTAAAAGCAGGTGGTCTGGAAAACTACTACAAACTATCTTCACAATGAAGAAAACAATCACAGCCCATGCTGTGTGAATGTGTTTCTTTGTCAGGAATAAGGAAGAAGCAAGATGGGAATTCATGGGAAGATGGATGGAGCTACTCCCAGGACAAAGATAATCATCTGGAGCCTGCAAAAGACATGGAAGGATTCCTCTAAACATGCAGTTTAACGTTGCAATGTGATGGTTCAGGTCGAATATATTCAGGTGCTGCCTAAATCCAGACTATAAACTAAGTGTAAATCTGTGTTTACATTATCTCTCTATGGAGAGACATGCACAAAAAGACTTGCAGCTGTATTTACGTTTAAAGGTGATTACATTATTTTGAATACAAATTCATGATTTTTGTCGATAAAGTTTCAAAACCATGTACCATTTTTCTGAAATATTTTGTTTTATTTTCTTCTATTGCAACATTTATTGAAGTCGTGAATGTAATGTAACAAAATGTGACAGAGTTAAAGGGGAATGAATAGACATTTTACATCTATTCATTCCCCTTTAACTTCGTTACATTTTGTTACATTACATTGGGAAGCAGGTAGAGTAAAACCAGGTATGGTTGCAGCACAGAACCCTGTGGGATCCCAAAACTATCTCTGGAATGCAGAACTATCTAATTGTAAAGTTGTAGGGCATTAATTAGTTTAGATTAGTGGGACTTAAACCAGTTTGATGCTTTAATCCCAATCAAATGAAATGAATTCTGAATGGTTTTATTGCAGGAGAATTTATATTTGTTCACATTTTCTTTCTTAGCATGTATGACATATCTGTAATGTTACCAGCTCAGCTTGCAAAGTACATTGTAACTATGCCTTCCTAAAAATAATACATGTTGCTAAATCTTAATATGTTCTTTACATATTTGCCTTCACCTTGGTGTCTGCTCATCAACACCTTAAAATTTCCAATCTGTCCCCATTACCATATTTTCTGTTAACATTAGTATAAAATTATCACTCAATAGGACTTTTTGCCCTAATTAATACTAAAGCATTTCCAGATGGCTGCTTTTGCTCTAATAATATCCTAATTTTATACGAGGTCATCTGACAAACATTCCAACTAGAGTTCAAGTGGCCTGCACTTACTTTTTTTTCTTTTTAGATATTACCAGCCCAAACCTGTTCACCAGAAGAAAAGCTGCCGATGCTTCTGCAGAGGGAGCAGAAGCATGAACCTGCATATGTTTTTTTAACAACTACCAATGAATTTTCATTAGTCAAATTCTGAAATTAGGACAGGAAAAGTGAAGCTGTAAATCCCAAACGTCGTTTAAAAAAATAAGCACCTTCAGGAAAGCGAGGTGTTTGTGTCAAAAAGCTGTCTTTCTAGAGAGATCTTCTGCACTGATGTCTGATTATGTTTGTTTCACAGATGGCAGAGAAAATTAAGCACAAACATTGGGTTTCAGGATGGCTAAAGGTTCCTTTCTCTGAAATAGCACACTTCCTTCACATAAAAAAAAAATCAATTTGGTTTCTTGTTATTCAACTTGTCAGTTAGTGCAGAACCGACTTCCTTTAGTCTTAGCAGGGTTTAATGTACAGCTCTCATATCAACCTCTGTCCATCTGGAATGAAATGTGTAGATATAACAATGCCTCTACAGCCCTCATAGGTCTGCATCTCTGTCTGAAATCAGTATTTATAACCTTGAAACTGCAGAATGAAAATAATGACAATCGCCTCCCGAGAGCCATCGAGGATCACCTTCTGACCGGCAGCCTAAAGGGAAGAAACGACCGCTGAAAGGTTTCTGTAATGAGCTTTTTAATGATGTCTGTTCAAACTGTTTGTGTCGTCCTTGGGTTTCTTAGCAGGGTTTCTCCATGCAGAGTTTGTCTCAGACTGAAACTGGAGATTTTTTTTTGTGAATAACATGAAAGTGATGTAGAAACATTTTTAACTAGTGTTGTCGGTTTGAGGTGTACTTTTGTTCAAATAAAGCCTTCAGACATGTTTGAAGAACAATGCATACCCTCATGTCTATTTTTCTTCCTTTGTGGCTTGTTTGAGGGTGACATTGTTGGTTCTACTGGATCTAAGCGTTCCCTTTGATACAGTGGACCACACTATTCTTTTAGCCCATTTAAAACAGATTGACCTCTCTGGTGCTGTTCACAAATGTTCACATCCTATCTCACGGACCTCAGTGCCGCAGAGATGGTTCATGGTTTTAGGAGCAGGCTCAGGACTAACCTTTTCAGCTTAGTTTTTAGTTATTGTTTATTATAGTCTGTTAAATTGCTCTGCTTGTTTTACTTGCTTATATTGCATCAGTGTTTCACTACTAACCCCTCCTTTCCACTGGAATCGTAAGCAGCATGTTACAGGAGCAGCACGTCATACGCAGCTGATAGCCACCACTGTAGTCAATAGAACCCTTTCCACCGGAGGCGAAAGCAGCGCGAGTCTGCCGCGTCTGAGGAGCGACATGTCGCAGCACTTTTCTAAATATACGCAGCAGTCCTATTTTCTAAGCAGCACGCCTCTAAAACACGTAAATTTCTACATTTTGGATAGGGGAGACAGGAAATATACGGCTCGGCATTGGAAATTTTCAAAATAAAAGAAACGTGCTGCTTTGCGATTGCTTTGGGGCCGGTGAGAAGTCAGTACCTCGTGGGAGGGGGCGATTTTGGATATTCCCTGACATAACACAAACTTATTGGCGAATATAAAACGGACATAACATAAAACACAAACCTTTTGGAGCCATGCTGTTGTCTTTTCCTGGTTATTATTGTCATACACGTTTATATATGTCTATGGTTGTTGTGTTTACTGACGAAACCACGCGTGATTTTGCTAATCTCGCGTGATTTCGTGCTCTCTCGGTGACAGCTGCTTCCCTGCTGCTATGCGCCTCATACGCACCCGGTGGAAAGGGCCAAGCAGCAGAATACACAAGTGAAACGTGCTGCTCCTGTAACGTGCCGCTTACGCGTCCGGTGGAAAGGAAGGGTTAGTCTTATCATATTAATCCACTGTTTATTTTTATATTTTAAACTGTTATTTCAATCTTCCTTCCAGTGTTTCCTCTCTGGGAGCTGTGGCTGCCTGGGTGCTCTCCCGGTAGCGCTTGGGTGGAGGTGGGGGTCTCAGCCTCCACTGGGCGTGTGTTTGGTGCCTTGGCTGCTGCTGTTGATGTAGTGCTGCCGGTGCAGATGGCTCCTTTGAAGGCGTTTCCTTGCCTGGCTCATCTGTACCCGGCCCGATGTCCGTTTTTAATGTTGCTCTTGAGTGTGTGTGCGCCTGGGGGTTGGGTCGGAGGGAGGGGAGTATAAATGTATAAATGTGATCAAGCTTCTAAATCTGTGGGGGAGGGATGGGAATGTGATTTATGTGGGGTAATTTTTAATCTGTAAAGCACTTTGAGTTGAAATATTTGTATGTAAAGCAATTTATAAATAAAGTTTGATTGATTGATGGATTTGTTTTTGCTGTCAAACTCACCTCAGTCTGGTTCTCACCGCCCCCAACCTGTTTGATTTCTGTAGTTCTATTCCAGATGCCACAGTCACTTTTTGAACTAGGTCTTTTGGATGGTATTCATTGGTATTCATCCCTAAGCTTTTGACTTGGAACCGGGAAGTCCTGAGAAAATGCTGGACATATAGTGACCAGGACATGTGAAGGGGCTGCAGATGTGTAATTATGGCATGGTACCTGAGGTACACTCTGATCCTGTTAAAGTAGATTTTTGCTTGTTTTCTTTTAATTGTGTGGAGTGAATATCTCCTTTTTTGGCCAGAATAGTGACGAACACTAATAGAGTTTTGCACAAGTGTAAGAGAAAAGAAATGTCCTCATTTTGCGCTTTTTCAGAATAGGTCCCTCTACACAGAGATGAAAATTGGTTATCATTGTTTTGCAGCCCAGCATCTAAAGAAATCTGTGTTCGGAGGTATGGCTCTTGGTGTTTTGGGTCAAAACATACAGTTTAAAACTTTACACATTTTACAAGTTCAGAAAAGGTCCTGGCATTTAAAGTGGGTCAATCCATGTTAAATCAGTGGTTTTCAATCTGGTGTGGCTGTCCCTTTAAGCTCAGTGATGGCAATAGTGTTTGATGTCCAACATATTTGGCACAAACAAACAAAATATGATCATCAAACAGATCAATAAAATTTGAATTGCATCAAATAGTGCTTTTATGCATATATCTGCCTATAAGGAGATTGCTCATGGAATATAAATCAATTGTCCTGGGTAAACTTGATTGGACTTATTTTAATGTCAAAATTTGGATTCACTGCACACATTCCTTCTTCATGCTGATATCAACAGGCTGATACAGCATCCTGATACAGCATCCTGAATCAAACCTAAGATAGGATCAAAAAGTAAAAAATTGTGTCATCTGGTCATGAACCTTGGGTGTTTTGGTTTGCGTTTTTTTATTTTTTTGTAAGGTCTAATGTTAATGTCTAGGGTATTCAGTTCATTATCTGTTCATTGTTGTCATGGTCTTTCGATATCAGTTAACGCTGCTGCCTGGAGTTTTTGAGGGAGAGAGAGATGTTTTGACAGCCAGTCTCCTTCCAATACAACCAACCCCCCCACCCCGCTCCCTTGGAAACTCGAATTGTATTGGCTAAAAAATTCCTCAGGACTTAGGAAGAATAAAAAATGTTGTGGAGCACCAGCCTTTTATCATAGTAATGAACCCCACAATTATTTGAAAGATTTATAAAACTTTGATACAAAGATATATTATCCCAACCGTAGCTTTAATTACTTTGTGTTTAGTTTCTTGGTTGTTTCTTATGTTCTGTTCTCTTTGTTTTTTAGTTTATTCTGTTGGATCAGTGTTATTCTTTTCCCCCTTGGTATGTAGGTTCCTGTGAGCTAGTTCAGCTCCCTCTGTGTTTATTATTCACCTTCCGTCGGTCTGCCTATTTGCTCTCCTTCACAGCTGTTCCCCATTCCTCTGATTAGGCTCACCTGGATCATATGTCATAGGGGGTCAGGAGTGAGGAGTTTGTCTTGAAACCGGAGGGTTGCCGGTTCAAGCCCCCGCTCTGTACATCTCAGTCGTTGTGACCTTGGGCAATACACTTCACCCTTCTGCCTACTGGTGGTGGTCAGAGGGCGCAGTGGCGTTAGTGTTCGGCTTCTGCCAGTGTGCCCCAGGGCAGCTGTGGCTACAATGTAGCTCACCAGTGTGTGTATGTGTGCGTGAATGGGTGAATGGGTGAATGACTGAATGTACTGTGAAGTGCTTTGGGGTCCTCATGGACTAAATAAAGCGCTATACAAGTACAGGCCATTTACCATTTACCATTCTCTACTCTTGCCTCAGTATATAAAAGCTCTGATTTATGCTCCTTGCTTCATGTCCTGTTCTCCTCCTGCAAAATCTGCACGTTTCTGTCCTCCATTATGTCACACGTTCACCCAAGCTTTTTTGTCTGCATTTAGGTCCAACTCTCATCTCACAAAACATGATATATCTTAGTTATTTATCCCGGATTTGCTACATAATTTCAGAGTTTACAGAAAACTTGCTTCTAAGATTAAAAAAAACATTTCGCTGGGATGAATTCAAGAGTTTTCAGGCTGATTCAGAGAGAAAAAGGAAATCCCTGAAGAAAATTCACGAAAAGTGCAAGTTGGAGATTTCAGCCCTTGCAACAATAACAGCAAGTAAGCTGTTGAATCCTGAAATCTGATCCCCGCACAGAAGTATGAGAGAAGCTGCTAGAGGGAAGGCAGCCGTTAAAAAAAGTGTTATAAATGAAATACTTTTCTAGTATTCATATCTTAAAGGTGGTTGTGGACTGTTGTTTGTTGGTTCAAGGAGTGTTTCTTGCAGTAATGTTGGTTAAGAATTAATGCTCTAACGCACATTCAGCAGAAGCAAACTTGACATGTTAGATTGTCGGTTAAGTACTACACACACCGACATGCCAATACACTGACAACACCATAACAGCACCTACTGAGTCTATGTTTTTATTAATTTTTTGTTTAAAATTATTTTCGATTTAACACCATGTCTTAGTGTGAACCTCTAGAGGTGATCTTTAGCTCTCAGTCTTTACCTCTCCCTCTGACTCTGCAGGATCTTTCCCCTCTATCAGAGCAAAGCTTCACCTTTAGGTCCTATGGCCTGTAGCTACACCACCAGTGAAGCACTCTACCTTACAGGACTTTCCATGACCTCTGTATAGTGACAGCCTTTTTTCTCTACTCTAATGTCTTTTCTCTTTAGTCCTGAGAGGACTGGGAAGTGAGAATTCAGAAGTGGTTCCGTCATATTTTAAATAGCCAGACCAGAAATTACCAATGTATAATAACTTCTTCTTATTTTATGCCAATGTATTTGAGAAGGTTGCAATAGACTGGCGACCTGTCCAGGGTGTACCCCGCCTCTCACCCGATGACAGCTAGAGATAAGCACCAGACCCAACCCCAACCCCCCACACTTCCATACCTGCATACTGCATAGGATAGAAGGGAATAGATAATGGATGGATGGATATTTGAAAAGGGTTTTTTTAGAAAATGGAGACCACAAACCAAGGGTAGGTGCAGATCAGAAGAACAGAAGGATCCATATTTTTTTTTATCATCTTGCGAGTTTCTTGCTGTAATTTGTGAATTTTTTTATTGAATCCTGTGTAGTACATTTTAACTTAATTCTGTACACAGCCTTTCTGATATTCTTCTCTCTGATTCTATTGCAATACAATCCACAAATCTGGCTTGTATGGAAGGTGGTTAGAAGAAAGTCACTGCTGAAAGAAAACCATAAGAAGTCTTGTTCAAACATTTGCCTCAAGTCATGCAAGGGACATAGCAGACATGTGGGGAAAAATGCAGTGAAACACCAAAGTCTACATTACCCTGAACACACTAACCCCATGATGAAACATGGTGGTGGCAACATCACAATGTGAAGACGCTTTACTGGGAAAAGAGCAGCTTTTTAAAGGTGATGGGAAGATGGATGGAGACAAACACATTTCAGACTCCAAAAGCCTTAAAACTAGTCCTGAGGTTCACCTTCCAGCGGACAACAACCCAACCGTATTCTTGTCCTAGAGTAGTTCAGTAAAAATCCAGACCTGAATCCAATTGAGAATATGTGAATAGATTTGAAAATGGTGTTCAGAGATGCTTTCCAGCCCAATCTCATTGAGCTTTTGCAATGTATTACTGTGTGCCAATATGTTACAATATGTCACCCAGATCTGGAGAGTTTATGGTTGTATGACTGATTATTTTAACTGGAGTTTGGGTTATGTAAAAAACAACAACAGCCGCTGTCAATAACAGTCACATGTACAGGGAGTCCAACATCAAAATAATTTGTTAGAAAGAATACTTGGTTTCTTTTCTCGAGACATGAATCCTCAGATTTTTTAAGACCCTGGCCTCCTGGAGACATTCACACTGAACTCAGATCAGCCTCCATTGACAGGCCATCTTTTTAAGGATCTCTCTTATCTGACTGTAAAAAAAGAAAACCTGCCCTTCACAGCTTTTTTTTTTCCTGCCTTCGTCTCTTTCTCTACCTCTTAAAGTCTGCCGGAGTGTCGCTGCCACACACTCCTAAGGACAGCTGCGAGTGACGGAGGATTCAAAGGTGCTGCCGCCATTATAAATAATCTCAGAATTGGAGCGCACCTGTCAGATGCCGTTGCAGATTCACAACTTCACCCCCGGGGGGATAATGATAGCCCTGGAAACTGATAAATGTGCAAAGTGTAATCAGGCCCACCAGCTCGCCCAGGATGGTCTATTCTGGGAGGTGTAAAGCAGTCAGGGAGGGGGTCCTGAAAGATCCTCTGTAACCTTGTGTAGTCATCCATCCCACTGCTCTCACTGAGGAGACGTCCAGACAGGCAGGCAGGAGGTTTCAGACTCAGATACAGTTAGAGTCACAGAGAGGGGTTCTCTGATCGATTCTTCAGGATATTGCTCTTGTCAGGCTGGAAAATTCCCTAAAACAGCATTCACAGCTGTGTGAGACACTAAAACTTGTACTAATGAAATTCTGTCAGAAGACTTGGCTCCCTGACCAGATGTGATTTGGAATAGCTCTGACATCACGACTCGCCAACCAGAAAGTTTTAAATGTTCTCTTCAGCAGAATCCTATTACTGCAGGCAGAATTGAGCCAATTAAAACTATTTAACTCAGTCAATAATTTTTCATTCAGAAATTAAAGTTGCCAGCAGCAACTGGGGGGTCCTCATGTACATTCAGATGTGGCACCATTATTTCAGGAATGTTCATCTTTTTCAGATGACTTGAAATTAGTTCTGTCCCATGTCAAAGTGTAAGCTGAATATTTTCAGACTGAGCTTTAAGATGCTTACCAAGATAATAAAAACAGCACTGTAAACCCGAATGTTTAAATTAATTAATTAAACTGAGTAACTGTAACTCAATATTTTTAAAAAATTGTTCTAACTCAAATGTGTTGGGTTAGTATAACATTTTCTTGGTTTTTGAGTATATTTAACTCAAACTTTTTGATTGATCTGAACTATTAATGTGTTAATTAAGCCTAACTTCAAGAACTTAATTAAGACCAACTTAACAGGAATGAGCACTACAGATGAGAAATAATTAATTTTATGTCTATCATTTCATTATTACATTTGTCTGTAAGTCCACTTTAAGTTATTAGAAAACTATTATATAGTTATTTTTCGATTAATTTATAGGAAAGTCAAGCAATGAATAACTTTGGTGTGTTTCAAAAAAGCTGCCAAGTGAGCAGAAGAGTATTTCATTGATGGCAATTTATTAGTTAAACATAAAGGTTTGATATTAAATCATATTTTGATAGCACATGCTTCAATGTGCTTCATTACATAAAATGCAAGGATAAATCTTAAATATTTCGCAAACAGAAAAAAATTCTAAAGACAAAATCGATGACACCATGGAGCAAATGGTATAAACTCCCGACTAAAATCAGGACAGAAATTAAGACATTAAGGCAGAACTTTTAAATCTATTATTTATTTTTGTGTTATCTATGTATTGAGGATCTTTCTACTTGCTCAAGCAGCCAGAGATCAACAAAGTGTTATAAACACAGGGGGCGCTAATGGTTCTAACACTTCACACGCAGTTTTAATAAAACACAAAGAATAAATACACGTGATTCATCCATTTTTTTCTTCGCCGCATTGTTCAAGCTCGCCGGACCCACAGTAAGTATTCTTATATTGATTTTTAATCACTGAGCCCTATCAAAAACATTGTCTGTTTTGCATGAAGAGCTTAGATAACATGTGCATTTTTATAGCGACCCTTGAACTTGACCGGAAATCACAAGTTCACTTCCGCCTGAGTCGATTCAAATTTGTTTTCGGATATAGCTTCGCTCTTTTTATTCAGTAAAAACTTTATAAGCACATTGCTATGAATTTAGCAAAGAGGGAGTCAGAGATAATCGGGTAAGTCAACATAATTTGTTTTACCGAGATTCTCTGAATGGTACATTTGGCGCGTGGCGAAAAACAAAAATGGCTGCTTTTTCTTTCTTACATGCGTGTTAGTCGATAATTCTTTCAGACATTGCAGTTATATTTGAACTTGGGTTTACCTAGTTAGGCAGTTTTGCCGAATAGCACCGTCTATTTCCCCATTATACAATGTGCCTTTCACTGTAGCTAGGTCCAGCTCCGTCTGCATTCCACCTCCTCTAAGTCTCCGCAACGTGAAAGGGTCAATCGTGTTCATTCACCGGGTATGCTAATGCTGTAAAAAAGGGTCTTCTTGAACGTGCAAACCTCCAGTTGCTCCTTAATTTACAAAGGGCGTTAACAAACCCGGTTGCTCTTGTTGCACTTTGAAGCACTAGTATTCTTTATAACTGTCTAAAAATCTCTTTTAGTTGCACTCGATATTTATTTATCAGCTGAACATGTTATATCAGGGTTCATACAGGGATGTTAGAGTTGAATTATTATCAATGCTTGACTATGTCATGGCATTTTGTCCAGCCATATAAATGCTATTAATATTATTATATATTTTTTTGTTAAACCTGTTTTAAAAAAATCAGCATAAATAGAAAAGTTATAATCTAGTGATGACAAATTTACTACTAAATCAAATAATGCTTGTCATTTACCAACTTTTAATGCCAATTTGAGTTTAATTTACTTCCTTTCACTGCCCCACGGAAACCCTGTATATTGTATTACTAATTATGTGCTGAAGGGGTAGGATTGTGGTCTAATTTGTTTGTTTTTTCTTTCAGGTGGTTGGTTCCACTATGATCTGTCTGGCATTGTAAGTTGTGTGCAGCCTTTTTCACCACCAGAATTCAGTTATTGAAACATAACAGACTACAGCACAGCCACTTTTCCAAAGTTAGCCCACTTCCATGCCTCGAAACCAATTGCATATGTACCTTTCCGACGCTTAATGCACTGACTACTCATATGTCACGATATCATGTGGCCCAACTTGGCAGTAGTTCGAAGCAGAGTCAGTTGCCTATGTCATTTAAATGCCCTCTGTGCACATTTCAGCCACCTTTTTCTGAATCTGTTCTCTTTGGTCATTTCAGAAAACATTTAAAAAATCATGAAACAGTGGCATGTCCATATAAGGATTGTTGCTATACCACCAACGTGTACTCTTCTTTCAATTCCCATAAAAGTAGAGCACACCAAGCAAGTTTTGCATCAGACTTTAAAACTGACATAGTCAGTGAAGATCTTCTTGTCAGCACTTTAGAGGTGACTACGGAGTTACTTGAAGAACATCCAGGTCAAAGTACAGAAGTGGGGGATGCTAATCAGTGTGACACAGTCAGTCTAGAAAATCAACTAAAATGGAACCTATCTTCCTTATTCCTTAAGATGCAGACAATCCTCCATGTGTCAAACACAGCTATTCAAGAAATAGTTGACCATTTCAATCAGATCTTTTTCTTATCTAAGCCTTTAATCAAGGAGGCAATTAGTAATGTATTGAAGAATAATGGTCACAATGTCCCAGCAACTACACTAGATGAAGTTGTTGGGGCAGTGATGCACTCTAATGTGGTGTGCACATCTACAACTAAAGGTGCAGATTTGTGTTCATCAAAGCGCAGAAAAGCCTTTATTGAGAGCAACTATCCATATGTAATGCCAATAGAATATCTGTTGGAACTTCCCAAACATACCTGTATGTATGTTCCCATCCTTCAAATGATTCAAGAGTTTTTTAAAAACACAGACATTCTTGACAAGATTAATGAAACAAGTACAGCATCTGGTCAGTATGTGTCCTGCGCTGATGGCTCTTATTTTATTAATAATGAGTTGTTGTCAACAGGGAATCTTATCCTACCACTTCAACTCTATATTGATGAGCTTGAAATAGCCAATCCACTTGGCACGTCACGTAAAATTCACAAGCTTTGTGCGGTGTATTGGGTCCTTGCTAATGTTCCACCAAAATATAGATCGGTGTTGCACTGTATTCAGCTAGCTATATTGGTAAAAGTAGAAGACCTTAAAAGGTATGGATATGTAGCTGTTCTTTCTCCATTGCTGCGTGATGTCCGTACTCTAGAACAAGATGGTGTCTTCATTGAAAAAGTTGGGCAGAATATTAGAGGAACAATTTTTTTGTGTTTCTGCAGATAATTTGGCTGCGCACGGATTAGGCGGCTTTGTTGAGTCATTTAGAGCTGACTATTGTTGCAGATTCTGCATGGCCACAAGTGAGCAGTTTCAAGCAACTGAAGTCAGAGAGGGAGAGTTTACTCAAAGAACCAAAGCCAACCATGACCTCCACAAACAAACTGTTCAGGAGAGTCACACCTCAAGCAGTTACTTTGGTGTAAAAGGTGGCTGTGTCTTGGGTGAGTCTCTGAATTACTTCCACCCAATAACAGGGTTTCCTCCAGATATATTACATGATCTTCTGGAAGGTATTGTTCCAGTGGAGCTTTCTCTTTGTATTAAAGAGATGATTCGGTTGAAGTACTTCACTCTAGACTACTTAAACGAAAAAATCTCAAAATTCCGATACCAGCACACTGATAAAGTGGATAAGCCTAAGCCAATTCCCAAAACATTTCTTTCAAGAAAAACCATAGGAGGCAATGGGCATGAAAATGCAACTCTGCTTCGATTACTGCCGTTGCTGATAGGAAGCATGGTACCTGAGGGTGATGGTGCATGGGCAGTTTTGATAGAGCTGAAAGAGGTGGTAGAGTTAGCTTTATGTCCATTATTCACCAATGAAACCTTAGACTATTTTCAGTGCAAAATCAGTGATCATAGACAGGTACTGCAAGAGGTTTTCCCTGAGTTTAGGCTTCGTCCTAAGCATCATTATTTGGAGCATTATCCTGCCCTACTTAAGTGCTTTGGCCCACTGCTGCATGTTTGGACCATGCGGTTTGAGGCCAAGCACCGCTTATTCAAAAGAGTTGTGCATGACACTCAAAACTTCAAAAATATTTTGAAAACTATGGCAATCAGACATCAACAAATGATGGCATATCATTTTGCTGCACCATCATTTTTTAAACCAAAAACACAGGCATCCAGGGTTGACTCTGTTCTAGTTTCAACTTTGCCAGAGGTAGCTCAGGTACACATTAGAGGACAAACTACTAGTGACCGAATCTACCAGACTTCCACAGTGACTATTGATGGCATAAACTATGTCTGTGGAATGTTTTTATCTGTCGGAGTCAGTGGTGGACTGTCAAAGTTCAGCAAAATCGTACAGATCTACCTTGTGAATTGTGAAGCTTTTTTCCTATGTGGTAATTATGACTCCTGGTATGTAGAACACCTTCGGTCCTATGAGTTATCAACAGTACAGACAAGTCTGCAAATACACCTCCACTTTGACCTCAATGATATTGTCCCACTATCTGCATATAAGATAAATGGCTCACTGTTGCTGACTCCCAAACGGTTCATTCAAGTGAAACAGACCTGAATTCAGCAAATGGTGACTTGCTTTTTGTAATCAATAAATTATTTACTTTAATTGATTAATAATCTGTATGTTAGTAAACTCATATTGTCTTAATGTTTTTCATTTCTTTTTTGTCTTATTAGGACAATGGAAGCCTCTTCCCCACAAGCCTTGATCCTACGTGTTATTCAGAATGATCAAGCAAGAAAACTAAAACTCAGTTCACGACCAGCCTCAGTTGATGCACTTATTAAAATAATAAAAGAACAGTTGGACCTAGATCTGGAGTTCAGTTTGCTGTATGAAGATCCAGACTTTGATGGGAAACTTACCTCCCTGACTGACATTCAGGAACTGCCTCAAAAAGCTGTTGTTCACATCTCTTTATCTGATGACTCAAGCTCACTCGCATCCACTGACACACTTACCGATGGGTCTTCTTCAGAACGTCAAAGTAGATGGCCTCCAGGTCCTTTTCCAGTTCCAGTATTTGCATTTGATGTTGAGCTAAAACTGAGAAATGGAAATGCTGAATTTGAGAAGAACAAGAAACCTCTGAAGTTGACAAGAGACCTAAAGCATGAAATGTTAGAAAAGCTTGTATCTACAATATACAGTTTCAAGGCTTACCCAAGCGATAAAGAAATAAAAAGTGCTGCTCATGCTCTCGTGGCCTAACATCCCTGCTTACAAGAAGCAGGATCTGAGACCGGCTGGAATGGATGGAAGAACAGTATAAAGTTTAAGATGGGAAACTACAGAAACAAGATGAGAAGAGCTGGATGTCAAGAGGTCACTGTAAATGCTGGAAAAAGAAGCAGAAGCCACCCCGATCGTGAAGCTTCACATTCCAACATTAAAAAACCTCAGCGAGCAGAAGTGAACTTTTTGCCTAACTTTCCACAAGGCGAAGATCCCTCAAGTCTTGAGCAGTTGAGAGAGAAGATTGCTGAAGAACTCCAAAAGACTGAGTTGAACCTGCCACTGATTAGAAAGATGATGCAGACCACATTTGCCCTACGCCGACAGTCAATAGTGATGTCCTGCCCACCAGTGAGCAACCTTATAGACCTGTGGCCTGCTCTCAAAATTGAATCTGAGGTAATATGGATCTTTTTTTTCATTTACCAAGGGGATAGTTCACATAGAAATGTCACTCAACAGTGAAAAAGTGGTGTTTTTGCTTAATTTCTAGTGTTCCTTGGTAAAAAGGTTTCCAGTTATCACTTAAAAAATGAAAGTAGTGACCATGATCTCAATATTAGAAAAGGCTTAAAATTCAAACATTCCAATCTTTAACTGATTGGAATGTTTGTATATTTGTATTGAAATAACTTCTTGTTAAGTGCCTTGAGATGACATCTGTTGTGAATTGGCGCTATATATATAAACTGAATTGAATTGAATTCTTATTTATTTCTTCCTCTTTTTTGCTAGTGCAAGGTTATCACTGGGTCATGAACAAATAATATGTGGTATTTTGCGATATGTTGATGACAAGATGCCAATTTTGAACATTATTGTTTACCATAGCTCTGTACTTGCATGTAAAGCAAAATTCATTGATTAACAATTTTTTTTTTTTGATTTTTTAAAAAGAATTATATGTAAGGTCTTCATTACCAACTAAATACTTTGCACAAGTAATTTGGAGGCACTTGATGAATTTGTATATTAAGATTTTAATCCAGGTACAATATTTTAATTACAACATTCATTTAATTACATTCACCCACAAGTAAATATGTGTATGTTGCCATTTTCCCCAGAGTTCGATAAGTGAGTAAAAAGCATTTTGTAAGCAGCTGTCATTCTCCTGATCTGGCAGCAGTCCGTTTGTTTTAGCTTTAGCTTAGCATAAACCAATGTTAGTGAACAGGAACTGCTAGCACTACTAGTAGTTCCTTAGGGGAATGACTGGGCTGGTTACAAAAGGCTTTTTTCTCAATTATTTAACTCTGGGAAATATTGCAACAGACAATTTTTACTTAGGGGTGGAATATCCGTTTAAATCACTTGTTGATTCACCTTGTTGGAAAAATTCTACTCAGGTTTCTGTTCAAGGAGAAACCAAAAAAAGAAAATGTAAAGGAAGTCTTTGTATCCAGCTGCTACTGTGTGTCTAGTAGGAATGCAAGAATCTTTCAGAGTTCACCTGACTGATGTTGCTGTGTTGTCCATTTGGTTGTTTCTAAATCTAGGTGTCTGCAGAGTTCCAACGTATTACGAACCAAAACCTGCCCAATACATTCTATGCTGAGCTAGATCACCATCTACCTCGTCTGATGACTTTATTCAGACAG
Organism: Valencia hispanica; assembly: GCA_963556495.2. Taxonomy (NCBI): domain Eukaryota; kingdom Metazoa; phylum Chordata; class Actinopteri; order Cyprinodontiformes; family Valenciidae; genus Valencia; species Valencia hispanica. The sequence goes on along the minus strand of OY747720.1, from coordinate 10,323,596 downwards.
AAGGCATCCAAAACTGGCAACATAGCAGATGCTTTGGCTAGCATCTTAAAAAACCATGATGAACAGGGGAAAAGATCAATAAAAGCTTTAATAGATTAAACGTTTATGTTTCACAGGTTCCGAGATTCAAACCTTTAAAGTATGCAAATACATCATTGATGGTGTATTTATAGTAGTGTTTGTAGTTTTTCTGATTGTCTTACATATATCAAAAGTTGTATGTTGTGATTGGACTGTTTTACAGATAGGTTTGTTCAATAAACCTAACAGAAGATGCACCTCTGTTTTGATCTTATAAGGAGTTCCATGACATCCACACCAGACGAACCACTGTTTTCCATGGTCTTCCTGTATATCTGCGTGAGGACACCTCTGGATTGATCAAAACCTGCAAAGTAAGTCTTACTAAGTAAATGACATTAGATCAGTGTATTAGATGAACAGTGGTAGTATAGAAAATACCCCCATACCAAGACCTTTGCTTGTTGAAACCTCTCAAATCATACAGACTGAACTGATGATTGGTCTGTTTTCTCTCACCTCACTGCAAAGGATCAGGGTTTGTATTATCCAAATTGACACATGTTCCAAAGATTTAGCATGAGACAGTCTACACCAGTGGTCCCCAACCCCCGCGCCGTGGGTCATGTGGTACCGGGCCACAAGCCACACATAAAGAATAAATAACTTCCAGCATTTCCGTTTTATTTATTATCTTGGTGACCGCTGTTTTATTTTGAAAAATAACTGGATATCCCCGCTACATAGCTCAGTCTTGACACGTAATCCCACAAGGTAGCAAGATGGATAGAAAACAAACGTTTCTTTGGAAAGGGGAAAAGGCCCAAGGCTCTCACTGATTCAGTGTTGTGGCGAGTTGGATTTTTCATGCACTTTGTATTTGTTTTTGTGGTAAATCTTGAACTATTAAAGGTATGTTTATATGTTACCATGGCGACCAGAGACCATTCGGGGGCTGAGTGTTACTCGTGTTATGTTGCCTGCTTGATGTTTGGAGGACGCTGTTAATAAAGCTGCGAATACACATTGGATTTACGTCTATTGTTATAACTTTAAAAATAACCCGTTTTTATACCGTCCGTTATCATTTATCCGCCACACCTTAAAGGCCGGTCCGGGAAAATATTGTCTGATATTAAACCCGTCCGTGGCAAAAAAAAGGTTGGGAACCACTGTTCTACACGACAACATTTCTCAGCAAAACTAAGACTTTTATCGGCAATTCGGCCTGTTTTTTACACGAGAACGGGGCAGGAACGCACCCATATAACGGGTTCCACAGTGGAGTATTCTGACAAGGCTGGGTGATTTGTTGTCCTGTAAAGGGAAGGCCAGGAACTTTAGAAAACGATGACGTTACTGCCATCCGTCCACAGCATATTGTACTCGTGCTCTCTGCCATCCTTCAACTCTTTTCCGGGTTGTGAGGGGGAAATCATACAACACTGCATACATGGGGCACACTGCCATTTAAAGGCCGGGCATATGTACTACATCGTTATCAACAAGATCAGATTGCATGCCCTGTCGCGTAAATGCAGTGTTTTCCACTCTTGAATAATTAAAAAAACTGCAACGTTCTCACGTAGACTGCCCCTCAGTCTCTCTCCTGCCACTCACATTCTCTGTTAATGAGGAGAGCACACTTCCTATAAAGATCTAGGGCTCCCATGTAAAAAAATATTTGATTTCAATAACACTAACCTGGCAAAATGAAATGTTTTTTTTCTCCAATAAAACATGGTTAAAGCTAAAATATTAAATACTTGTGGAATGAAATAATAGTGAAGTGTTAAGTAATTAGGAGATAATATTTGTATTTTGGCTAAAGAAACTTATGTTATTAGGACAAACTTATGTTAGAAGGCCATAAAAGAATAAAATCCAACTCTTACAGAAACCATTAATTATTATCATCCCTTTTGCTTATTTTAGAATGAACCAGATGAGCCAGAGCTTGGAGATGTTGCAGCAGCCCTTGTCACCATCAGCGATGACTATGACACAAATCCAGTTCACTACCAGCCTGTGAAAGTCTCTGTGGTCATTGAAAGTGGCATCATAGTCAGCTGTCCCAGGTTTACAGATGCCTTCCTGGTGATGTTTGGACTTATCTATGCTTTACACCTCAGGTATCCCAAAGCACTTACCAACACTTTTGAATTTGTTCAGAAGATTTTACTCTGTTTAAAAGATGGTAAACTGTCGCCCAGATTACAAACTCTCAAAAATGACCTGATGATTCATTTGTAAAGACTCCTACATAATGAGGTCTTATTGTAGCCATTTCCCCTCGAATTGAAAGTTTTTTGTTTCACGTTTTAAATGATTCCTTAAAATCTGCGGCATTAGTCTGCAAGTGTTCTGAAAGTAGGCCCAAATACACAATGTACCAGTGTTGTCTATAACATGTTAACAATGTTAATAAGAAACTGTTGTTAGCTGTATCCATTTATATTGTATGTAATGTATTTATATCTTAGAGTTTAATGTGGAATGTTCTTAAAACTGTAAAACAATTTGTTTTGTTGTGTCAAAGTTTAAAATCGGTTGACCCATTCGGGTTTTGGTCATACAGTCCAAATTACTCATTTATTTGGCATTTGATAAGTCCTGGAACGATATTTTATTAGTTAAATTCATTATTAATGCTTATTTTCTGTATTAATTGAGTAGTTGCTCTGTATTTACCCTTTACAAATAAAACCAGACATTTCAGAGACTACAATTTGAAAAAGAAAATGGATATTTTCATCTGAAATAGTTTATTTAAAAATGATTTAAATAAGGGGCTAAAGATTGGCAGCTAATCAATTAATTTTTGGTTGTTTCTAAATCTGGTGTATGCAAAGTTCCAACGTATTATGACCCAAAATCGATTTAAAGCTATTATACTGCTCTGTTTAAGGTTTTTATTTTTATTTTGACGGTTCTTTTTTTTAAAAGCTGAAAACATGCAGTTCAATAGAACATGTTAGAACTTCTTTGTTTTAAGTTGTAACAAGTCGACATTTTTGACTATTCTATACTTAAACAGAAACTAATAAACATTGGGTTTTGTTAACATAAAAGCATGCGGTCTTGCACTTATTTTATGGAGTTCCGTTCACTAACATAATGAAGTTCTTTTGATCTAGATTAATAAAACTGAAACCTTTAAGTCTTTGTACATGAAAATGTTTAAGTTTAATAACTTAAAAGATTTAAATTGTGGTAAGTAAAATACTTTAGGTTGACCTAATGAATCATTTTAATTACACTTGTATCAAAAAGTACAAGTAGAACAAAATAATTTAAAATTTTTGAAAAACTGGTAATTTTAAGTTTATCAACTTGAAAATTTTGAGGCAATTGATTGCCTCAAAATTTTTGAGTTTTGGTAACTTATTTGGTTTTACAGTGAGCCTCTAAGTATTTTTGTGCCAGGACATCATCATTACTCTTAAATCTCACCCCAAATGAACAATAACATTTTAGACTGGAGTCCAAGTCAAGATCCAAAAAGACTTAAACCCACTTTTAACAGCATAAACTCAATTTCTTTTACTAGTCCCTGACTTCATTGTTGAACTATTTAGGCCCACTCTTCTTTACAGTCTTGCTGCTTCACTTCATGGTCATTTTGAATATTACTTTCCATTGACTATTGTTAACAGTTCCACAAAAGCTTTTGAATCAGGTTCCAGTCTTGATTTCTGCTGGTTGATGCAAAACAAGCTCATCCCTTCCTCATTCATCAAACGTAGCACAGAGCATTATGGTCATACTTCTTTACTTTGCTCCACATTTTCGAAGGACATTGTTCCTGTAGTCTGATAGTTGTCATGGCATATTCTTTTTAGAGAGAAGAGGGTTTGAATGGCTTCTTTGGGAGGATTAGCAGCGTTCCCATCTAGCCTCTCCAAAAAAGCCAGACCTGCTCATTCTTTTTCGAATTCTTTTAAAAAGTCAACTAACTGACATCTGCAGCACCTGAGATGATGCTCTTAGATTTATTATCATTTAGGCATTATGTGCTTTGACCTTGTCATGAATCTACAGGGGCATTAATTCTTAAAATGTTTGCCATCTGCTTTTCACATTGCTCAATGATGGATTACAAACTTTTTGGAATTGGCATTGTAGCACTTCCCGGATTGATGGGCAGCAACAATTGCTGAGCAAGGCCAACTCATCAACCTTTCACCAGCATGTTTGACACATGATGTGACTTGTTTGTGCTAATATCCCGAGTTTGGTTTCCTCCAACCATAGTGCTGTGCCTCAGGGCCAAACATCTTGACTTTGGTCTCAGCTGTCCAAACAACATTGTTCTAGTCGTCATGTGGTTACAACTTTGCAAATCATCATCTTCTTCATCATCTTCTTTTTACATGCATGTTTTACAGTTCTGTTGTATTTCCTGCAATTATGTCTATGATGCTCCAAACTCTTCTCTTACTGGTCTTACTCCTTACCTGTGCATTTCTGCCTTATTCCCATCAGATCAGCTGCAGACTGAAGCTCTGTCTTCTCTGGGGTCTGAGTTTTTATCTGCAGTTCAAATCTAAAGATCAACTTGTTTTATCTCATGGTACTCCACTGTAGTCTTCCAGTCTCTCGGTGTGTGTTACAGATGCACTGTATCAGCGAGGGGGCATCAGTGCTGCTCCTGTAAGTGGAGTATGCAAAGATTAATGTGCTCACTCTTTTATCTCATGAATATTTAAATTTTTTATTTTTGTCAACCGCGAGGGGCATCTATGGTTTATTTTGCTATCACAACATAGATTAACACTATAAAACACAGCAAATCACAATTTCAAATGAAACTCCCTTTAACGTCATGGATTTTGCTATAGCAGCTGTATGTGTATTATGTTCCTGCCTCTTGTGGGGCAAGAACATGAATATTTATCATATGAAAAACTATCTCAGGTGTGGGAGACAGTGCATCTTTAAAAGCTTTGGTACTGTTACCCATCCTTTTATTCATTCTCTAAAAAAGCCTGGTTATCTGTGAGAAAAGAAAAGGCAGCAATTCTGAAGTCCCGGTGTGTATGTTTGGAGGTTTTCAGGGTTTTGAAACCTCTGTGTGTGTTTTCAATAGAGCAGCAGCCAAACCACATCATCAGAGTGTGACACTACAATCCACAGGAGGGTATCTGCCAACCTTTTTGCAACCACACACCAAATGTGTAAAGGCATTAAAATACACAGACTGAAACCTTGTAACACCTGAGTAGCAAAGTGCTTTTGAAAATCACAGGATCTGTGTTTTGATATTTAACCCTATTAATCTTAAAACATCACTTATGAAATTATTTAACTTTGGGAGTTTCACCATCACAGATCAAAAGACAACAACTCATAGAGATGATGAAACAGGATGAAAATGCATGAAAGTAATTAGTTTGACATAAAAAATACAACTTTGATAATTTGGGATTTTTATGCTTTTATAAAGATGTTATCTTCACCATTTTTTCACATGTGGCTTAATACTTGGTAATGTTTTATTTAAAAGCTTTATTATAAACCATAACAGTGAGCTGAAATCCTAATAAAAATGATTTAAAATAAAGTAACAAGATAATAAAAGGTGTTATTGTGTTATTAAAAGTACCAAATGAATAAGAGCATTATATAAAAAACATGTATTAGCTTTTTGAAAACAACAAATATATTTTACGATGTAAGAATTCTAAATTAATATTGCAGCTAGCAAGTAAAAACCAGATTATTTGACAATATTAAAAAATAGCTAACAGTATTATGCAAATAGAATATAAAAGACAAAAGTTAATCGTAGTGTCACATAATTATTTTAATATAAAATCTATATGAACATAGGCATGAGCATTTGTTGTGTTGTTTCAAAACGGTAGCCATAATACGTAATTAACACAATAATATACAGGTAAGCATGTGTGATTACAAAGTAACACACATGTAACATGATTTTTACTGCAATTAAAAAGTAAAATAATGTAATTCAAAAGTAGTAAAGTTTATGATTGACAATGAAGTTCATAATGTAACTGCAACGTGAACTGCTATTCTAGTGTAGGCTATTGACAATGTTATAATAAATAAATATTCTGGTATAAAGTGGCAAACAAAATCCAATGATGTAAATACAACATAAAATAGTAGCAACAGTTAATATCATTTAATGTTAGTTTAACAAACTGGTAACATCATTTAGCAAAGTAACACATTTCAGAACTAAGTAATAAACAGGTAAATTTGCATAGTTAGAAAGCAACAAATATGCAAATCCAAGTCAGAAACACTTAAGTTCATCACAGTAACGAGCTAACACTGAAACATTAACCAAAGAGTAATAAGATGTAAAAATATGAGACGACTGCTGGAGGAAATATTTTAAAGATCAGGAAAAACTGTTATAACACATATAATAACACAACAAAAAGCAACAAACTTCTCTTCTTCTTTCTTTTTTTTCTTTTTTTTAGTATCCCTTTGATTTTATTGGTTTTCTTACGGTTGTTCTTTTATTTACTTTACCTTCATTGTTGATTTCTAGTTACATTGTGTCATTTTCGTGATGCACTTTGGGCAGTGTCACTGTTGAAAATGTGCTATATAAAAAAATTTGACCTTGACCGTGACCTTGTAATGTCTGAACTTATTTTACTGCCTGCTAACTGTTAGGAGACAAATCTAGATCAAACCAGGTTGTTTTGGAGGCCTGATTTCAGTTTAACCAGTAAAACCTTTCTTACCAATAATTCAGGAATGACAGTAAAATAGAAATATGAAGAATCCACATGTGTGATTTATCTCATGATTTAGGACTAAGTTTAAGAATAAGTCGGCGGCATCCACCATATGTTGTCTTTATCACATGGCAAGATGAAAATAACTAAATCCCAGTGTATAATGTTGTAGCTTAATATTGCAGTCAAACAATTGCGAGCATTCATCGTAGCTGTCACAGGTTCTGTTTGGGGCCAGGTTCAGTTTAATTGATTATTTTAATCATACATAGTCTTGGCAATTGAAAAACGGTTGATTGTTTAACTCCTCTACCTTATTAAGTGGATTTTTATTTTCCTAGAGAATGCCCTCAATGACAAATCCAGTGATGTTGAAATGATACAATAAGATGTTTTCATTTATACACATGAAAATGTGCAAAACGCTCTTCTAGGACACAGAGTTATCAACAGTTTAGTTATAAAAGACTATGCTAAAAAAACAAAAGTATAAACTTTATAGACATGAATTTAAAATTAGCAGTTTTTTTATTTTAAAAGACAGTTTCTTTTTGAGGCTCAAAAATTTAAATAAATAAATTCTTGTGCCGTGTGAGGTTAATGAATATGTTAAAAGTTAAAATGTGTGGGTGAGCCATGCTTTCTGACAGTCATCTCATATTTACACAGGAAGCACGACTGCTGATTCCTCCTTCCCTGCATACTCATCTGCATGCTGACATGGTCCTAAATGCCCTTATTTGGACCCAAGGTTAGCTCTCTGACATTTCCAGCTGATTAAGAATTTGGCTGGGCCGTGACCTTTGCGTAGCGTGAATGTGGCTGTCATTGCATTAGTGCCTCCATTATCATCCAGTCACATCTAATCTCACCTGGAGCTGCATGTCGACCTGCTGGATGGGACCTCTCGGTGCATGTGTGGATCATTTGAATACAGCTGAGAAGGAGACGGGGCTGAGGGCGAGGCATTCAGGTGAGGCCGAATCAAATCAATGTCATTAGAGGGAATGGATTCATTATTTCTGGCTGAATTACGCCCCAATCGTGCTTCTGTTTAATAAGGTAAATGATATGAGGAGAAAATAGGTGCTGATCCTGTAACATTTACCTCCTGCAGCCAGAGGAAGGGCTCACATTCTGGAGTCAGGCTGTAAGATGTGAGTGATACTGAAAGGAACAAGGTCATTGAATGAAAAGACTGAAGTATAAATGAACACAAAACTGTTGTTTGTTGCTGCCAGACTTTTGAATGTCTTACATTTAATGTTCAAAGAAGAATGTTGTTTTTTAAAGCTCCAAAACTTGTATGATTGCAACGGTTTACAGTACATCCCAGGCTTATTGTGCAGCAAATAAGCAAACTGCAAAAATAACATTACTTGAAAGTTTATTTCCGATTTTGTTGTTGAAATTAAGAAGGTTTCTGATAAGCTGGAAGCTCCCATCCAGACTCCAAGACTTTCTGCTATTTTTATGCACTCTGGAGATTTGTGTCATTTGAATTACCCTCTAGCCACTTCATCACAGAGAGCTAACAGGGAGAAATCTGATGTATTCATTTTAGCTTTCCTCAAGCAATAGTGCAAATATGAACTTATTCTAACTAATTTCTTATTCTAACTAATTTCATTACCTTAGACCTGTTTTTCCCTCAATGGTGAGACACATTGTCCACAACCTACAGGACCTCATGAAAGCCATGTAAAATTACAGGTGTGTGGAAATCCTCAGAGGGATAATGTCCCATTCTCTGCAAGCACACTTTATTTGTGATTAGTTGTCCCTCATAAGATCATTTGTTTTTTCTCAAAAAGTGTAGCGTGCGTTCTTATTTAACCCCCTTGAATCAATCATTTGTAAATCCAGTTTTCTTTGTACTTAACCCTCTATGGTATGCATCATGATGCCAATTGTTAAAAAAATATTGTGGATGTTTATTTGTCATAAAATAGACCAAATAAACACATTTAAGAGATATTTTAAAAAAATTTTTTTGGTTATTTGTTGACGTTGCCATACGGCAACACTGTACGATAATGGAAATTGATGAAAATAAGAGAGTTTGGTTTATGATTGTAAAAACCTTTTATTTAACAACTCAGTTTATAGTTTAAACCTTGATAAGTACCATAAACAGTTAAAAATGTAACATTTAAAAGTTAAACTATTTAAAGAATATTGTTGATCATATTATTTGAATTTTTCTTTGAATAATATTTTAATTTGATTGTCTTGATGCTGCCGTCTCAGTCTTACCGCTTGTGAAAATCAATGAAGCAGCTCTTCTCAGCTGTGAGGCCCAGGTAGGCCTCACACTTTGTGCACTGCACTCTGACAATACCCGTGCAGCCTTGGGATTTGCACCGGCCCTTTTTCACCACGACAGCAGGCCAATGATCTTTGCTGTCAAAACGCACAGCTTCTGGTGGAACTGGTGCAGTGGGACCTCTTCTCCTCTTCCCAGCCACATCTCCCTCAACATGTTGGGAGGGTCTTCCCCTCTTCTTCTTCCTCTCTATGCAAAGGCAGCTTGCAACCTCTCTTTTGAACTGGAGCAGGCTGAGGACCTGTCTCTGTGGGATGCTGCAGTCCCTGCGGTACAAAAGCCAGGCATTGACGAGGGTGAAATCCATCATGTGGAACACAATCCTGTGATACCACATCTTAGACCTCAGCTTCGTGCAGTAAAGAGCAATCAGTGAATCTAGGGGATCCACTCCTCCCATGTTCTTGTTGTAGGTCTGGACAATACTTGGACATGTAACTTCCACTGTTTTGTTTCTTGTCCCATCTTTGCACAGATACCGTGGGATTAGCTGAGGCAACGGTTGAGAGGAGTGTGACAGCACGATTGTCATACCATTTCACTGACCTGAGCTGAACTCCATCATGCTTGGTTTCTTTGTCTTCAAAGGGCCCCCTGCCTTTTTTTTCATTACCAGTTCTGCAGAGAAGCTGCACCCTGCCAGGCGATTTTGGCGCACTGTTCCAACACAGTGAATATTTTTCTTCTCAAGAATGACTTGGAGATCTACACTGGTAAACCAGTTATCAAAGAACAGCTTGTGGGACTGGTTTTCCGGGATTATGCTTGCTAGTTGTAAAACAATGTTGCCACTTGCCCCAACGTCTGGCATTCCATCCATTGGCAAGATTTCACCAGTGTACAGCTCAAAGTTGTAGGCAAGACCACTGTTGTCTGTCAAGACAAATACTTTGCAACCCCAGCGCTTTGGTTTTTGGGGGTTATACTGTTTGAGGCTGCTCTTCCCCTTGAATGCCACGAGTTGTTCGTCGACACACAGCCTCTCATCCATTGGGATTGCTTTGAAGCTTTCCAGCAGTGATAAAAGTAAGGGACGCACCTTGAACAGCTTGTCATAGCCAGGCTCGCCTCGGGGATTCGCTCCATGTTGTTAGCAAAATGGAGGTTGCGTTTTATCGCCTCCCAGCGGTGCATGGCCATCGTCTTTTCTACACATTCCACCCGGGATCCTGGCAGGCCAAAAATTGACATGTAGAAGCAAATTCCCCAAAACTGCTCAATTTCCTCATAGGTCACAGACAGCGGTTTTTCTGGGTGTTGCTGGCATGCAAAGAGGTTGGATTGCTCCACCATGTTCTCTATGCAGGCCTTACTAAGCAGGCCCCTAAAATACTCAATGGGAGACTTTATGTCTGTGGCATGGGGTAGACTGGCTTTCCACCGTGGGACTGGAAAAATGCTCCTGCTCTTCTTCCACACCAGCCCTTTAGCCTTTTTTGGGGCTTCTTGAGGAGGAGGTGGACCTATAAAACAAACAAATATTCTTAGTACGTTATGATTCTATCAATTTAATGCAATACATAAATGATAACAGCATTTCACCCTGGCTGTCCCCCCTGTCCTCACTGTCCCCCCTGTCTCCACTGTCTTCGCTGTCTTCACTGTTCTCGCTGTCCTCACTGTCTTTGCTGTCTCCACTGTCCTCATTTTCTGGCTCATAGTCTTCATCATGTTCACTGTTTTCTTCATCACTAAAGCCTAATTCATCCTCACTACCATCTACAGGCAAGGCTAGTTTGGCTGTCTTCAGCAAGGACCCATAAAATATATTGGTGTTCATTCTGTAAATGGAAGAAAAAAGTACAAATAATATGTAGTGTGAAAAGAACTCAGAAAGTACATAATTAAAGTAGACTCTATAGGATCAGTTCATACCATCAACATGCCAGGCTAACAGTTCAATGCTAGTCATAATGGTACAGTGTTGCCGTATGGCAAAATCCACATTTGAACAGTTTAACATTATTAAATGATCAAATACAGTGCAATAAACCACATAACAGTGAACTTACAGTAGCTCACTTATTGTTCAGTATGTATTTTTTCCTGGTCGAAAACATATCATAAAAATACCTCTTTTGGTGATTTTTGAAGGGTCAAATGGCAAGGCTCCTCCCTTTGAAAAGGTCTGCAGAAAAAGGCGGCAAAATTCCCTCTAGAAAGCCATGGGACAAATTTAAACTCTGCTATTGGTTCTCTTAGGACCCCACCCCTCTTTCAATGCACTACATCTTAAAAGAGGATTTACTGTGTGTGTGTGTGGAAGGGATTCAATGGGTTTGTTACCATATGGCAACATCGTACCATAGAGGGTTAAACTGGCTAGTTTTTTGTGGTACCAGTATTAGACATGAAGAGACTGGGAGTTTTGCCAGCTGTATTCTTTGATGAATAGCTCAAGCTCAGTCAGAGTGGTTGGAGAGCATCTGTGAGGATCCATTTTCAAGTTTTTCTACAGATTTTTAATCTGATTTAGGTCTGGACTGTATGGGGTCAGATTCAATTCAAATTCAATTCAAAATTACTTTATTAATCCCAAAGGGAAATTAAATGTGGTTGTAACTCATTATGCAAGTTCCTTCAAAGATTTGTTGTAGATGCTGATGGCTGTGGGTAGGGATGATCTCTTGTAGTGCTCTGCAGATCTGAAGAAGCCTCTGACTGAAGACGCTCTGTAGTTGTATGACAGTCTGATGTAGAGGATACTCTGGATCTATGGCGTCTTCTTTTCAACTCATCAGGGTTTTGTGGCTGTAGTTGAGGTATTATTTGAGCTTTTGTGATGTTAATCAGCTGCTCCCAGTTGTAAACCACCTTGTTGCCATGGTTATGCATCATAACAAATGTCCAAAAATAAAAAATATCAGCAAAAATCCTTCCAGCTGCACAGCATTCAAAACCAGAGAGAACAGTTGTCCACAAAAACAATGTTTCTACCTGAAATGGAAGAATTAAAGTTTTAAAAAAGAAAAAAATATGAACCAAAGTAACAGAGCTACTCCAACATGCTGCCACCTTGAGCGGCGCAATTCTGGAATCAGATCAGATGAGATCAGTCTCATTAAGAATAAACTCATGCAGGGTTTTTCACAAATTCACATGCTCATTCACAAATGCACACGCTCTGGTTCACAAATATAATTTCGAAGAAACACTTGTAATATAACTTCACAAATGCACACGATCCGTTTCACAAATGCACACGATCCGTTTCACAAATGCACACAATCTGTTTCGCAAATATAATTTTGAGGGAAGCTTCAAATATAAACTCACAGATCATACGAATCGCTAAATGTGCATTTACGAACCAGTACAGCGTCAGAGAGTTACTACAGACTTTGAACTAGCCGACACGCGCTCACGTGGTTCATGGAGTCCTCAATAGTTCCAAACATCCCAGCGCTGTCAGTCAGTCTGAGCGGCTTCTGGCGGGACAGAATGCAAAATCAAATATTTCTCATTTCTCCTGGCGATTTCTGATCATTATTGACAAATAATGTGTACTGATTACTTTTTACTGAATAGCCTATGCATTTTTATTTTATCAAGGCATTTCTAGAGGAACTGTTCTACATTTTAGAGGGAGACAAGAGCGCTAACACATTGTACAATACATGTAGATCACCGATCATATTTATTGATAAATTAATCCACTGCACTGCTCAATATAAGCATGTTTAATAACTTTATGTGCCACAAGAAACCCTAAATTGGAGTAATAATACCCAATTTATAGCCTGTTTTCATAATGATAGCAATGTTAATGCCATACCTTGTCCTCCTATACACTAAAAACATGCCAGTGGTTAAGACCTCTGCTCCAGCTTACCTTTAGATCTCCATCTTTCAACAAAGCATGGGATATTACTGTTCCCAGGATTTACTCCTAAAACACCCTATATGTCTAGCAGATGACATTCAGTCTGTGTTCTCTCTGCCTGGTGTTGGATAGAAAATTAGCTGAATGTAAGGCTGATCTAAGTTACATGTTTTGAACCCGTTTTAAATAACTTGGAGGAAAATATGCGGCTGTCCATGCGTTGACTGATGACCTGGGATGAATTTTTTTCATTAGAACACATCATTTTATAATTATTTATTTTCTTATGAACTCATGCATCTATAACCCAGTTGATTGTGGTTCTAGCCTGACTACAGTAAAATAGTAATTTATTGATAATGTTAAAACCAGTATATGTAAAAAAAAAAAAGGAAAAAAAAGTGTTAATTGAGGAAAAAACAATAAGCAAACTTTTTATTAAATATTACGCAAAATGTAAAACAAGCTTTAATGAAGTATTTTTCTATCATTCTCACTGTCATTACATCTATACAAATTCACTGCATGGATCAAATTTGGGCAATGTGGAAATGTGCTGAAGTCCTAATGAAGGTTCATCCTTGGTAACATTAACAGCAGCTCCCTTTGATAACAACCACTAGTGACCTTCCTGAAAACAATAGAGAAACAGTTCATTAGTAGACTGTTTTACTTTGAAGGACTTAGTGGGTGAAAAATTCCAATTACAAATCAAGATGTTTAGGGTGGAACAAGAGAAAAGTTTAAAGTGTAATTATACATATTATATTTGGTTTTGTACAACATTTCATATGTGTAAAATGTATATTTAAATAATAATTTTATATGTTTATTGCTTTACCATGACTGGTACCCACATCAGCTTATCTATCCATCTATCTATCTATCTATCTATCTATCTATCTATCTATCTATCTATCTATCTATCTATCTATCTATAGGGACTTTTTTGTCCTTGTACTTTAATTTAAACGATTCTACATATGTTATTTTAATCATACATAGTCTTGGCATGTTCAGGGAATAATGCAATGCTTGCATTAGCTTTGGTATGAAATGTCATTTCTGATCATTTTGATTTTATTTTGACAGCCTCCCCATCACCACCCAGCCACCTCCAGCACTCCACTTACCAACTTATGTATCACTCCATCACTGACAGAACTGGGAAGTTCCACCAAACCTGATCACTTATCAGCTCTCCATTCAGCAACTCATCTGAAAACAGGAAGATGGACATGAATGCAACGCAGTGTTACCTGTAACAGTTTAATAAGACTTTTTTAGTTACTCTTCAACAGTTGTTTATTTAGGCTGACATTCTAAATAATTCTTCAATTTTTGTGATTGTAATCTCTACTTAATCAAATGATTACAAACGATAATTTCATGAAACAAGTGCAAATGAACAGTTCTGCAGTAAATATCAACTTTATAAAGGTTATGGTGTTCAAGTACTTTTCTTTAAATGTCTTGATTCAGCTCTTATTATTTTGGAGGACACAAAACAAGAAAACAACATATCTTGTTACTTTGGTGATCCTGTGTGCCATATGCTTCAGCAGTTTGTTGCAGTCAGTTCTTATGTGGTTTAACTGAAAAATAAAGAAATTATTTCTCATCTTCACAATCACATTTTTCTTTACTGATATCTCCATTTATGCTTCCATCTCTGATTCATCAAAGTCAGTTAAAGACTGTTGATACAGCGACCAGTAACTCATTAGAGATATTTTAGACCCCCCCCCAAAAAAATCACCATTAAAATTAATGAGATATAAAAGTGTATATCCTATTTCAAACTGTGATGAATATTTTTAAAAAGATGAATTTGACATACTGAAATAAACCCATCAATAGGTCGTCAAGCTTTTCCAGACCTCTGCTACTCACAATTAGCTAGCTGCAGATAAACTACAACTAGCTCATTAACGCAGTTAATTAACCAAAACTGGCTACAATAAATATGACCCTTGACTTATTTTTGATACAGAGCAGTCAGCTAACGCGTTTTAATGCTAAAAAATGTTGTGATTCCATTAACTTACCGGAACAATAGTTCCAAAACGCCGAGGAACAACTGCGGTCAATGACGCTGCGCTGTTTGGATGTATCTGCAGCTGCAGACCCACGTGACTTCCACATTCCATTCTTTCCATAGAAGTCTATGGGAGTGTCAGAACTCTCTTGTAAGCAGCCATACAATTGGCTGAAAACAAAGAAATTGGTTAGCTGACGAATCTGTCAATCAGAATCATAAATTTGATTAGCCAATGGTGACGTTTGTTGACCTGCAACGTTACAACAGTCTCAAAATTCACCACACAAAATTCTCTCACAAATACAGAGAGATTCGCGAATGAGAAGTGGTTCGTAAATGCACATTTAGCGATTCATATGATCTGTGAGTTTATATTTGAAGCTTCCCTCAAAATTATATTTGTGAAACAGATGGTGTGCATTTGTGAAACGGATTGTATGCATTTGTGAAACGGATCGTTTGCATTTGTGAAGTTATATTACAAGTGTTTCTTCGAAATTATATTTGTAAACCAGAGCGTGTGCATTTGTGAATGAGTATCTGAATTTGTGAAAAACCCTGAATGAGTTTGTTCTTAATGAGACTGATCTGACCCCATAGGACTGGGCCATTCTAAACCCCCTACAACCTCTTCAGTCTGACAATTTTTGCAGTCTTTAAATGGTTTTCTTTTTTGATGATCTTGTATTTATCTCCTTTTATCTTCCTAACAATTCTGATAAGCTCACCTGTCCACCTCTGGGTGGATGCTGTGATTTGTGCTTTCCTTGCCCTGCCTGCGACTTGGCGGATAACATCAAGTCTTAGTAAGTTTGCAGCTCTGCCATACAGTTTTTTATTTTTGGCGGTTATAGATAGATGGAGCGGAGCTCTGTGAGACTTTCAACACTTTGGCTGTTGTCTTATGGCCTAAACCTACTTTAAACTGTATCCCTGACCTGTCTGATGTGTTAACCTGCCAGCTTATATTCAGGCTTGCAACACTGACAAACAATGTTTTTAAAGAAAAGTTCAGACATTTCACTACACTGCAGTCTGGTCCCTTCAACCTTAAGTACCAGTGTACTGTATTGTCTGCAGAAATGTCTGCACACATCAGATCCCAGCCTTGGAGATGGGTGAGAAGCATCGTCATCCCCCTGTTAGAACTCCTCCTACACATCAAAAGCTGTTTTTTAAGAAGTATTTTAGCAAAACCTTTCATATGTCTTCATCCATTTGACAGATATAAAACACTATTATGAAGTTGACACAAAGATGTGTTAGGTAATTCTCTATGGCTTTGTTCATGCAGATAAAATTAAAGATTACAGTGTGGGACTTCTCTCACTCATTTTAATGACCCATTTTCTTGTTTTTTCTTAGTTTTCAGTGTCACCTAAAGATATCTGAAGAATCTGTCTTTCATCATTACCTAAAAATCATCCATGTTGTCAACAAACTTTCATCTGTCATGAAACAACATGGGATGTTGTTTCCAGGGAGTTTTCAGACCTGCCAAACATTGATTCTTACATCAGTTATTGAGATTCCTCCAGCAGCTCCAAGGACCAAATCTGTCCTAATGATCAGAGAGATGAGTGAGACTCATGTCAGTCTGGAGCTAAAGAAGCGAAACATGCAAATACATTCTGGATAATGATGCAGGGCTCCTGAAGGCGAATCAGGGAAATAATGTACACTCCTCTTCTAACTGAACTGTCTCCCACTGGGCTAATCAGAGCAATCTGCAGAATGCTGGGGCAGAGTGATGCTGTACATTGTTTCCTCGAGTTTCATCCGTGTTTAATTAGCTGGTGGAGCTGATACACCATGCAGGATGCTGAAATGATATGAGTAAAAACAGAGACGGCAGAAACACAAACACCAAGCTCAAACCTGAGCCCTGCTATTGATCATCTTCAATGTTGACATTTCTGTTGGAAGATTCAGTGATTTCTCGTGACTTTTCCTGAAAACACTGAGAGATAAATCTCCTCGCTGCAGAGATCTGCTTCCTCTGTGAGTTCACTTTCATCTGTGCACCTTATTTTACTGAAAGTCGGAGGCGGCTGGCTCACAGAGGAGGAGGAGGATGCAGAGCAGAAGGAAAACCAAGAGGAAGGAAAGGAAATAAACCAAAAGCAAATCTCAGCATAAAATATATAAATAAATATAAGAAAATAACTGAACTCAAAGCAGCCACCTGGTAAGTCACTCTACTGCCTGAAACCTGAACCCTGGATCTAAAATAGATTTTAGATAAGTGGCATGAAGTATCTCAAGGTTATTTCATTTATTTTTTAAGGATACACGTCAATAAAATTTTTATTAAGTTCTGTCAATATTAAATTATGCTTTATTCAAATTCACACCAGGAGTTTGATCTGCTTAGGTTCAGAAGCACACATCAAGTTGAGTATGAATATCCAAGTAGAATTCGCAGAGTTTTGCATCATATATCCAATGAAATCCAGTGTTTGTTTATTTCTGGTTCTGCTGCCTCTTATTCCTCCAAAACAATGAAAATATTCAGCATTGCTGGAAAAACTCTGCTTTTTCTAGATTTTTACTCAATGGAATGAAGGAAAATTAAAGAATTAAACAGAAAGTGTTACAAATTGGTGCAAGATAGCACAATCCTAATGATTTTGTAAGGATATACTGTTTGTGTGATATTAATGCTCCATCCATCCATCCATCCATCCATCCATCCATCCATCCATCGTCATCAACTTATCAGTGGTAAATTTGCACAGGTAAAGGGTTTATTAGGGAGCTCCTTGATCTCTCCTGGGAGACACTCCTTAGCAACTTTTGGTTCCAAGATGCCACAATGGATATCTAGTCCATCCAATATGTTATTCGTCTGTTTCAATGTGACATCCAAAAGACGCCATATTGTTTCAGATCAGATAAACCACCTCAGCTGAAAACTTTTGCTGTGGAGTAGTAGCTCTACTCCTCCCTTTACTTTTAAGGCTGAACAGAAGCTAATTTCCCCAGTTCGTATCTGAGGCTACGTTCACACTGCAGGTAAAAGGGCATCAAATCCCACTTTTTGCCCATATGCAACCCATATCCGATATCTGACAGTCTGAACGGGACAATCCAATTTTTAAAAAAAGTTTATGTTAAATCAAACACTTTCCAACACTGATGTTATATATATATATATATATATATATATATATATATATATATATATATATATATATATATATATATATATATATAAACTCAGCAAAAAAAGAAATGTCCCTTTCTCAGGACTGTGTATTTCAACAATAATGTTGTAAAAATCTAAATAACTTTACAGATCTTCATTGTAAAGGGTTTAAACAATGTTTTCCATGCATGTTCAATTAACCATAATCATTTAATTAACATGCACCTGTGGAATGGTTGTTAAGACCTTAACAGCTTACAGAAAGTCGGCATTTAAGGTCACAGTTGTAAAAACGCAGGACACTAAAGAGACTTGTCTACGGACTGTGAAAAACACCCATAGAAAGATGCCCAGGGTCCCTGCTCATCTGCCCGAACGTGCATTAGGCATGCTACAGGGAGGCATGAGGACTGCTGATGTGGCTAATGTCCGCACTGTGAGACGCCTAAGACAGCGCTACAGGGAGACAGGAAGGACAGCTGATCATCCTCGCAGTGGAAGACCACGTGTAACAACACCTGCACAGGATCGGTACATCCGAATATCACCCCTGCGTGACAGGTACAGGATGGCAACAACAACTGCCCGAGTCACACCAGGAACACACAATCCCTCCATCAGTGCTCAGACTGTCCGCAATAGGCTGAGAGAGGCTGGACTGAGGGCTTGTAGGTCTGTTGTAAGGCAGGTCCTTACCAGACATCACCAGCAACAACGCCGCCTATGGGCACAAACCCACCTTCGCTGGACCAGACAGGAGTGGCAAAAAGTGCTCTTCACTGATGAGTCACGGTTTTGTCTCACCAGGGGTGATGGACGGATTCGTGTTTATCGTGGAGGGAATGAGCGTTACACCGAGGCCTGTAAACTGGAGCGGGATGGATTTGGAGGTGGGGGGTCCATCATGGTCTGGGGCGGTATATCACATCACCATCAGACTGAGCTTGTTGTCATTGCAGGCAATCTCAATGCCTTGCGGTACAGCGGGTCTTCCTCCCTCATGTGGTACCCTTTATGCATGCTCATCCGGACATGATCCTCCAGCAGGACAATGCCACCAGCCATACTGCTCGTTCTGTGCGTGAGTTTCTGCATGACAGCAATGTCAGTGTTCTGCCATGGCCAGCGAAGATCTCAATCCCATTGAGCACGTCTGGGACCTGTTGGATCGCAGGGTGAGGGCTAGGTCCATTCCCCCCAGAAATGTCCAGGAACTTGCAAGTGCCTTGGTGGAAGAGTGGGGTAACATCTCACAGCAAGAACTGACAAATCTGGTCCAGTCCATGAGGAGGAGATGCACTGCAGTACTTCAAGCAGCTGGTGGCCACACCAGATACTGACTGGTACTTTTGATTTTGAGCCTCCCTTCATTCAAGGACACATTATTCTATTTCTGTTAGTCACATGTCTGTGAAACATTTTTAGTTTATGTCTTAATGTGTTGACTCTTTTAGTGTTCATACAAATATTTACACACATTAAGTTTACTGAAAGTAAAAACTGTTGAAAGTCAGAGGACGTTTCTTTTTTTGCTAAGTCTCTCTCTCTCTCTCTATATATATATATATATATATATATACATATATATATATCTTTTTTTTTATTAAAAAAATACAGAATGTTGCATTAAATCTGTCTTGTATGTCAGACAGATGACTAATCTGTGCCAGAGGAGGCACTGACAGAGGCATTCAAAGGTCTGTTTTGACATCCTGAAATCGTGGATGAACTCTGCGTGTGAAACGTTTCACATCACAACTGCACCACAAACTGCCATTGTTAAAATATGGGCTCTCTTTTATCTCAATGTCCTTCTTTCTCTAATTAATTTGTCAAAATCATTCCATTATTATGGCCCTCACCTCTGGAACAGGCTGCCAGACAACCTCAGGGTCGCAGAGAACGTTCATGTTTTAAGAGCAGGCTCAAGACTCACCTTTTTAACATAGCTTTTAACTGATTATTATTTATTAAATCTGTTTAATTGTCTGCATGTTTTATTTGATTGAATTCTTTTTAGTTTAGCTTTTAGCTAGCTATTTATCATTATTGTTTATCTGCTTTCCATTTTTATTTGATCATATCTTATAAATGTTTGAATTTTAATATTTTAACTTATTTTAGTCTTCCTTACAGTTTTCCTCTGTGGGAGCCCTCTGCCTCGGGGGCGGTGGTCGGCTGTGGCTGCCTTGGTGCTCTCCAGGTGGTGCTTGGGTGGAGATGGGGGTACCAGCCATCCCTCCTCTGGGCTCCCTGGGTCAGTGCCTTGGCTGCTGCTGTTGATCTGCTGCTGCCGATGTAGATGGCTCCCATGATGAAGTTTCCTGGCTCATCTGTACTCAGCCCGTTTTGCTTTTGTCTAAAGGGGGGGGGGGGGGGGTTAGTTAAAACAGTCCAACTTACTGTGATTAGATTACTTAAGTGATTAGTGATAAGTGTAACTAAGTTGTATATTTAAAGATGAGGTCTGATTGGTCAGTTCTCCTCTAAATACTATGAGTGTTTTTTTTCCAAGCTATAGCAAACTGTTTACTATCTGTTTGAAATACAGCATACTTTCTGTATGAAATGTTGTGAAAGTTCTTTCTTCATAGGTCATGTAACAGCTCAGTCACTCTGTCTGGAGGTCAGCTCTGTGACCAGCATTAGATGAACAGTTGTTGGGAAAGAAGAGAAAGGAAACTGATGGAAGTGGATGTTGATTGGTTATCAGAGAGGATCAGCTCAGCCGCGTGCTTCACCGCCACCTCTTTATAACCGCTGCCAACAAACTGTCAGTCCAGGTCAAGGCAGGTCTGACTTTTCAGCAGCACTCCGGGTGCATCAAGTTATATATTTATTTATTTATTTTGATGAAAGGTCTTGAAATCTAGCAGAAGCTGCAGTATGTACTCAAACATTAAAACTGAAATACTCAAAGGGAAAAAACAAACAAGTAGAGTTTTAAAGGTTGATTCCTCCTGCTGTGTAAGAACTTTTGTAAATATTGCTGTCCCTACAAACACACCTGAAAATCAGTGTGGATATTGGGAAATGTGAACCAATCTGCCATTGTGGTGAGGGAGGTGAGCTGAAGGGTAATGCTCCATCTACTTTGTAACCTTAAGCTAAAGTTGGTTCCATCGTAGGTACCAGATCTGCTCGGGGGCCTACGTCTGCCTATGATGTTGTATTACATGATTGGCTGGACACTGACATTACACTACATGATTGATTGGACATCAGCACGTTGACATAGTGTGCAGTTTCTTTTTAAAGAACTTTATTGAACAAATAGCAAGTGTACAACACACGAACATATGAAGAATACAGAAGAATTCAACAGATACAAACAGCCAAGGGAGTTATATAAACACTGTACATGAAAAGATTTACGTATATGAATTGTTCTGAGAGCCTTTTTCTACAGTCTGTTAATGATTTTATGTATAGGTAAACATTGATCATGTTTTAGGGGTATTCTAAAAAAACAGAATAATAAATTTTTCCATTGAAAATCCATCAAAATGCGGTTAATAACAACCTGCTAAACTCTTTCCAAAGCCCATGTGTGAAAGAGCAGAACCAGAAAAGATATCACGTTTTCTTGATGATCCCCACAGAAACTGTTATAAACGTTCATTTCTCTTTTAAATTTCACCATGTAGTGCTTGGCAGGGTTAAAAATGGGGCGCAATGTAGTTTGTCTGAGTGGCGTTGCCGTAGTGTGACATTGGCAGGAGGAGGGCCCCCGGAACAGATCTGGGAGCTACTCCATTACCCCTCCATTGGAGTAAAGCAGCTGCTGCTTCATAGTAAAAGAAGTTTGCTGAGCAGTGCTCTAAACTTGCTGCTTGATTTGCCACATTTTCTTTAAACAAACTCACATAAGAATAATATTATGATATATTATCAATGTCATGCAAGACAGCATTAATACTTTACGGACGAGTTGCTTATATTTGATTATTTTGATCAGACATTACTGCAGTCATATACTAGAGACACCGCTGCATTGCACATACAGTAGATTTCAACCTGTCAATTGGCTGAGAGATTAACTAATCCTGCCACCAGGAAACAGCTGCAATATTACACTGATTTATGCGCAACAGGCTACAGAAACACGTTAATCCATGACACACTTGCTAAACCAGATAAGCTAAAGTTAGCATTTAGTACAACTTCATCAGCCATAACGACTAAAAAATGACCTTATTTACCAATCTGACCATTGGAATAGCAAGAGTTTGCCTTCTGCCTCGGTCCCTATAATGTATGCAAACATATGGGGGTCTGAAGCCCCGCCCCTCATGCACACAAGTTTCATTTAAACTTTTTTCACTTTCAATTTTTTTTACTTTCAATGCAGAAGTTCTACATTTATTTCAGATTCAAAATGTATATTTTCAGTTACAATTATATTTTTCAATGCTAATTTTTATTTTCAATGCCAATGTTTCCTTTTAAGATGGCATCGTTGTGATGCCATAGTATAATTAATCTCAAGACGTTTCCTGGGTGCTTCCCTTTGAAGGTTGTCCCAGCATTCTTCTGAGAGGAAAAACAGAATGTGTTGGTGCTGCCATATAAAATAATAACTTGCAAAATCATTCATACCTCTTAAAGTTTTGTTAGGTTAGATTCACAAAGTTCAATTTTACACACTATGTATTTTATTTTATCTAATCTTATCTGACAGACCTACTCAGATCTGGCCCTGCCAAAGAAAAGCCTCCCCATGATACGATGGTGGCAGCGCCATGTTTCCTACACCTATTTCCACATGTTTGCTATGTCTGCAACATTGTTTGTGGCAAACCTTACAATTTACTTGTCATGGCTTTCATTTAATGATGGCTTTCTCTTTTCACAACCAATAGTTGTTTCAGGAGATTCTCCCACCTGAGCTGTGGATATCTGTACCTCTCCCAGAGTCACCACGGGCCTCTTAGCAGCTTCTCTGTTTAATGCTCTCCTTGCCTCGCCTGCCATTTCATGTGGATCACTTTTAAACTTCTAGATAGCTTTATCCTCGACCTGTTTGCTGTGTTGCTTAGTTTTCATGCTGGTGTTCACAGAACCGCTGTAAGTAAAGGTTTATTAGGGGTTCTTTGTCACTGGGTTCCAGACTAAAAGAAGTAAATTTCAACACTTTTTATTGTGTCAGTTTTACTGCCATATAAATCAGTTTACACAGCAAAAGCAAAATCATTTATGATTCAGGCTGTCTCTTGTTTGGAGTCCTGTAACCATAAGGATAACTGATGAGACAACCTGAACTCTGCTGTGAAAGGCAGAACGCCGTCTGTCAGCTTGTCTCTGCGCGTCCGGCTGCTGAAAAGCCTCAGATTAATAATTCAGGCTGGTCTCAGTCTCACCAGGTCAGCAGGTCATTTCCTCCAGGGAGAGGCTGGATTGTTATCAGCAGAGATGAGGTTACGGTTTGGGCTGAAAGACGAGGCAAAGCTCACAAAAGAGAAGCTTCTGCTGTCCTTGTGGTGAAGGCAGAGTAAGTGTGAAGCTGTCGGGATGACAACAGGATCAGTATCAGTCAGACGTGGACGTCAACACGTCTGCTTAATGATTTTGACATTGGAAGTCTGAGATAGTTAGATACGACACATCTGACAGTCAAATGACCTGTAGAGACTTTACTGCTCTCTCTGACTGTTTTGTGAGTTGGTTGTTTTGAGCAAGAAACTAAAATCTGTCTGGTCTTTGCAAGTGGAGTTACACTTTACTCACAATTTTCAGAACTTTAAACTCATTTTGATTACCTGCCTTTCAACATGCTGAGGTGCAACAAAAATTATGACTTTTTCCAAGTTTAGACCTATTTCCAAGTTTCAAATAAAAATTGCATGATAGTCATAAGGTTTTTACTGAGAGTGTAGCAGGAACACAACTGCCTTTCAAATCCTTTTGGAGGCTTCCAATTTTTTTTTAATCATCCAGCCATGTTCCAATTGCTCATAGAGGTCATGGAGAGCTGTGTCAGGACCTAATATTTATATATATATATATATATATATATATATATATATATATATATATATATATATATATATATATATATATTTGTTTGTCCACCCGCCTCTCGAGGACTGACCACAAGTTCTTAACGGGATTAAGATTAACATTTCAACGTTTTGGTCCCGGAGCCACTTATCACTTTTGCCTTATGGCACGGTGCTCCATCATGCTGGAAAATGCATTGTTCCTCCCCAAACTGTTGTTGGATTGTTGGAAGAAGTTGCTGTTGGAGGGTGTTTTGGTACCATTCTTTATTTATGGCTGTGTTTTTGGGCAAAATTGTAAGTGGGCCCACTCCCTTGGATGAGAAGCAACCCCATACATGAATGGTCTCAGGATGCTTTACTGTTGGCATGACACAGGACTGTTGGTAGCGCTCACCTTTTCTTCTCCAGACAAGCCTTTTTCCAGATGCCCCAAACAATCGGAAAGAGGCTTCATCGGAGAATATGACTTTGCCCCAGTCCTCAGCAGTCCATTCACCATACTTTCTGCAGAAGATCAATCTGTCCCTGATGTTTTTTTTGGGAGAGAAATGGCTTCTTTGCTGCCCTTCTTGACACCAGGCCATCTTCCAAAAGTCTTCGCCTCACTGTGCGTGCAGATGCGCTCACACCTGCATGCTGCCATTCCTGAGCAAGCTCTGCACTGATGGCACTCCGATCCCTCAGCTGAATCCTCTTTAGGAGACGATCCTGGCGCTTGCTGGACTTTCTTAGATGCCCTGAAGCCTTCTTAACAAGAATTGAACCTCTTTCCTTGAAGTTCTTGATAATCCTATAAATTGTTGATTTGGGTGCAATTTTAGTAGCCACAATATCCTTGCCTGTGAAGCCATTTTTATGCAACGCAATGATGGCTGGACGCGTTTCTTTGCAGGTCACCATGGTTAACAATGGAAGAACAATGATTTCAAGCATCACCCTCCTTTTAACATGTCAAGTCTGCCATTCTAAGGACAATGCAATTCATCTGTTCATAACATTCTGGAGTATATGCAAATTGCTATTATAAAAACTTAAGCAGCAACTTTTCCAATTTCCAATATTTATGTAATTCTCAAAACTTTTGTCCACGACTGTATACAATCATGTTTATAGTAAATAAAGTCTTCTATTCATCAAAACATATTCTGACATATTCTAATTTTTTGAAGAGTGGAAACTGTAAATCTGTCAATTGTAAGGTATCCGGTGTGATGTCATCAATACGTTTTCTAATCCCAAAATTATACTTTCTTATTTGAACAAAAACCTTATTACCTTATAACATTTTCCAAGTGACAAATTGGATTTTGACTGCTGTATTTTATACCACAGGCTGCAGAGGACATGATTCCTTCTATTCTATATATTCTATATTTGAATTAAAGAAACAAGAAACTCATTATACTTATTTAATGGAAAATTACTCCAAGAATGCAAAGGAATTTGGCTCCAAATTTTTCAGAAACAAAATTGCATTCTTGTAAAGTTTCTTGTTGAAAATTACAGTATATCAGTGAAAACAATGTTGGATTTTAATTCCTTTTTACCTAGAGCAGTATTTTTCAACCCTGGTCCTCAAAGCCCACTGACCTGCAACATTCAGATGTTTCCCTGCTTTAACACAACTGATTCAGATGATTGCAGTTCAGCATAAGCCTGTTAATCAGCCATAAAAAGAAATCAGGTGTGCTGAAGCAGGGAACTATCTAAAACATGCAGGGCAGGACATACCCCCATCCATCCATCCATCCATCCATCCATCCATCCATCCATCCATCCATCCATCCATCCATCCATCCATCCATCCATCCATCCATCCATAGAATGTCTAGCTCTAAGTAAAGGAAATTCCTGGGACTGCTCCTAGTATGTCCCCAATCTTTCACATCTGTTCCTTTTTACCTCAGTTGATTGGAGCAAGGCCCTCATTACTGCCAAAAACCAAATCTGTTTGATGATGTCTAGAACATGTGCTGAGCCCTCGCAGCAACAGTATTCATAATACAAGTAAACATTAAAAGTTCATTTAGCATGTGTAAACTGTGTCAGCTGAAGTGGCAAACGGGAGTGATGCAGAGGTCTGGGAGCTTCTGGCCTTTAGAGCTGAAGACCAGATCGCCAGACAGTTCATAGGGACCATGAAGGACAGCCACATTTTGGAGTGGCTCACAAAAAGACCTAAGGTGCGGGGCTTCAATCGGGATTAAAAACAAGTTACATCCAAGCTATTTTGTCTGTTTATCACAGACTCTTCTTTCCGACGGTTTATATGCAACTGTTGGGGACACACAGCCATTGGGTGGAGGAGAAGAAGACCAGAGGTTATATAAGGCACCACCACAGATTTTCACATCCTCTCCAGTTCTGGCTTTCAGCCAAACAGCGCCAGGAGAGATCCAACCATTCCTTTGCTGGCGAGGGAAAAGACGCG
The DNA here is from genome assembly GCA_963556495.2 of Valencia hispanica. Classification (NCBI taxonomy): domain Eukaryota; kingdom Metazoa; phylum Chordata; class Actinopteri; order Cyprinodontiformes; family Valenciidae; genus Valencia; species Valencia hispanica. The sequence goes on along the minus strand of OY747720.1, from coordinate 10,297,082 downwards.
AGTTCTGAGAGGAACTCACTCCGAGGACGACAATGCTGCTGATCAATCAGGTGAATCAAACCCAGTGTTTTGAGATAAACCCCACTGTTCCGCCCTGAGCCCTGCTTTCTGAACAGATGCTGCCGTATGAAGCGAGCCGCTAACAGCTACTGATGCCACAGAACCGGGTCGAGACTGGAGCGTCACCCCACCTCGACAAAGCCTGGGACAATGCTATCTTGAACCTGCAGAGAAGGTACTGTGTCGGTGAACTGAGGTGCAGCTGATCGCTGTTTAGCAAGCCGAAGAGGACGACACGACGTTCCGAGCTAATGCTACCCGCGATTCAACAGCTATAATCCTCCCACTGCTAACGGACCGTAGCTGTGGCTAGCCTGCGGGCTAACGTTGTTTTGGCTTCGCCCATCATCCACGGAGCAAACTGGAGAACTTTTACCGTTCAATAAGGTCTGCCCAGACAGAGGCGAGATTAGGTTAGTTTAAACTAGATTTAAGGGTTTATTTTCACTGTGATTTTCTTTTACTTTGTGTAAGATTTCATTTATTGTTCGGGTACAAACAGGTCGGTCGGCCTGGAGGTTTAAACAGTGATTTTCGAGGTTTCCGAGGGAAAGTCGTTTTATATCCTGCAACCTGAGTTACTCAATCCGACAGTTTTTCGTTTGATGTTTAATAAATGATCCAGAGCGACTTTAAGCAGCACCCCGTGAGTTAGCTGTAAGCTACATGCTCAAGTGAACCACGTGAGCCCGCCATTGATGGTATTTTATTCATGAACAATAAAGACTGACGTTAATGCTATTCAAAATAGAGATTGACTTTAAAACGGATAGTTTAAACACTTAACTAAGCTTTTAAGTCATCTTTGAGACGCCTTCTTGGTAAGTCAAAATACTAAATTAGATCTACATAATTGGTACTGCCGTTAACGTCAACATAAAGTCTAAATATTAAATTAGATCAATCACTGCGGTGACCGATCCATTAAATAGAATCAATTATCTAAAGGTTATTGATTTCTAATTCAGCAAATGGTTTAATGAAACATTGCTTCTTCCAAACAATGTTTTTCTTCACTTCTGCTTTGCATTGTGAATTGGTGGTTTGAAAACAAACCAGAATGTGCTGATTAGTCTTAAACTAATCGCAATTAGTTTAAAACTAACTTATCTTTATTCCCAAGACTGTTCAATACAAGCCTTGGTCTTTGAGCAAACATATTCATTCTGAACTGTGACATCATTATCAATTTATTGTTTGTTTCTATTATCACTTCTACTGTTTTACTTCGGAGTGTGAGTTTTATTATCGTTAATCTTTTCTTAGTAGTTTAGTTGTGTTTTACTAGTTTGGTGATTTTTTTTAAAATTAAAGTATGTTAACTGAAAGTAAATTCTTGTTGTAATAAACTCTTGTATTTTGGAAAACTGTTGTTGTTATTTCACCTACATGTGTAATAACTTGCTGTTCAGGTACACCAAGAACTTATTCCTTCATATATTGTTTAATTATCTCAGCCTTATCAGGCAGGTAATCATAAACATAAACTGAGACTGAACAATTTGGCTATTGATATTCCTGGAATCCAGGTGGTGCCCTAAACGAGGTAATTTTTACATAAAATTATTAATCTGTTTAATAATTGCCCTAAGCAATTATTTATAATTATTCATAGCGAAAACCTACCTATCTGTGGCACTACACAACCATGCACGTTGACACCACCCGGACACCCCCCCTTTATCCCGCCATCGTGTAATCTTTTGTGAAAAACACCTGATCACGCCACATTGCCGGCCCAGGCTGAGCACTTATGAATGACCAAAAGGCTCCCTGATGCCGGCACTGATGACGGCATTGTCTTTTGAAACAGGCTTGAGATACTAAAGGTCTCCATTTGAAGTGGATACTCACTCCCAGCCTAAAAGGAGCATCCCACCTTTTCCGAGTTGAGATCCATGGCCCCTGATGAATCTCAGGAGTTGACTCTCATCCTCACCTCATAATCACTGTTCCATTTCTTTTTAGTCTATCTAAACTAGACCATTGTCCTTTTATACACCAGGACTGGAAAGCAAAAGATTATTTTACACTGTACTTAATCTCGAGGTTTGAGGTTCAGAAACATATTGGATTGACTGAGAACTTTGTGGTGCATGTAAATCTTGTCTAAAATTACAGAAACTTGGTTTCTTGGTTTTTGTCTGTTTTCAGCTGAATGTCCCCCAACATTAACATGACAGTGACGGATGTTTGTTAGCAGGATGTTCATTATCGGAGCACGCAAATCTGTTTTGCATCTGCTCCAAATAAATCACAGCTTGGCTCTTTTCACCGCTGTGTTGTGATTCATATCATCTCCCATAATCATAACTCATTCTGTCACCATAATTAGTTAACTGTGTTTAATCACATGTAAAATTGATCCCGGGATAAGTAATGTTTCTGGAAATCTCCTCCCAACTGTGAATGTGCTGTCCGCTCATCTGTAACACTGTGGTGCTAATGACAGCATTCACGTAATAGCTTGGAAGCCAACGAACCTTCTGGCTTAGAGATATCCTCATGTTCTGCTAAAACTACAAGTCCAGGACAGATCCGGATCAATAATTCCCTTTTCCTGCTGCCATGCAATTCCAAGAAAAACAAAAGTGGAAGCTTTCACGTCTCAGAAACATTCTGGTGTGTCGTTTCCACAGGACAGATTCTCCAAAGACGGACCCAGGCTCCTTCCGGCTCTCTATGTTTTTATTTTGTTTCCCTTCTCTCTGGCTGTTTTCTCCATTTCAGTGTGAAATATGGCTCTAATTAATTAGTCCTGGAAGACCTGCACAAGTTTATAATAACAGCCAGGCCTCCTGAAGCATTGCAGGTTTTTGTCTTTTTGCTTCGCTGAGTATCACAGTAATCTAATTTTGTGGTTTAACTCCATAGCTTAGTTAACAGTAGGTAAAACTCTATCAATGTCATGGTAAAAGCCTTTCTGATGCTTACCTTTTGAGGGTTTAATCAGATCAGAAAGTAATGAATAAAAGGCTATCCTGACAATAAACTAATGGTTATTAAGCTTTTTTTGCACGAGATAAAGGTTTAAAAGAAACCTGTGAAGTCTCAGTTATTCATTCAAAACTTGTGTGAATCAGCATATTAGCTTATAGTGCATTTCCTTTTTGCTTGCCGAATGCTTAATTCTGTCTGATTCTCTGCTGATTTCTCTTTTAGCATAAACTGTATGTCAATATTGCTAAACTCCCACTGAAGTCATTCAGATACTTTTCAGTTTTGGCATAATTGTCAACTAAATCTGAAATTTGAACAGAGAAGCAAAGATTTTCGGGATAAATTTGTTCTTGATCCAATGCCCACCTGGAGCATATGAAGCTGGATAAAAGCTAAGCCTGGTTATTAGAGGTTTATTTAATTGCTTATTTCTTATTTGCTTTGGTGGCTTTGGGTACAAGTTAAATTTGAGGCCATGATGTGAAACAATTAGAACAGGATTAGGTACTGATAAAGAGTAGAGATTTTAATACACAACCTTGAGGCCTTCTACAAGTTAACAAAGCTTGCACTTATCTAATTTTAAATTATGCCAACTTTGTTATATCAGCTATAACTACATGTGTGATGGTAGAAGAAAACTCTAGTTTCAAATCTAATATCCCATCCTCTTCTCCTTTCCTCAAGCCAAGATCTAGATGAGAGAAAATAAAACCAGATTCTGATGCTGTCTGCCAGAGGAAATATCCTAACCTTCATCACAGCAAGCAAAACTAAATGTTATGTAATTGCAAAAGAGGGCTGCTTAATTCTAGTTATTCAACTAATGATAATTTCATGCAATAATAATTTCACATTTGAAGGCGCTCACAAACACCCTCTGATCTATTTTAACTCTGTGTCTTAACCTAAAAAATAGTGATGTTACGATGTGTGCCGAGGCTACGAAGCGTGTGTCGAGCAGTGGAGGGGGCATTTCCACAAAGCGCGTATCGAGGCCTGCTTCATTTAGGGGAGGAGCCGGAAACGATGACGTCTGAAGCCCCGCTGCCCGGTTGTACCACGTGACTGCTTCAGGAAGTGGTTCAGAGTTTGCTGAGTGGTTTGACAGCAATATAAATCCCCTCAGGCTCCATACAGGCTTGTGTAGGAGAGTTGCAGTCAGTTTGAAGTTCGGATAGGCGAGTTTGGTTAGCGTTTATATAGTTTGGAGATAGTTTTGAGAGTATAGAGACAGATAGTTTGAAGATTTAGGAGAGTGAGGAGAGAAAGATAAGATTTAGGTAGGGTGACCAACCGTCCTGTTTCCCCCAGACATGTCCACTTTTCACGTGCTGTCCGGGCCGTCCGGGGGTAATTCATAGATTGATGGAAATGTACTGGTTTTCATAGTTTTTAAGGGGACTAATAAGCATACTTAAATTGACTGGTGCGATGCATGTAATACGACACATTTCCTCTCATCTATGACAGATGCTTTCGTGGATGATTCTGAACCATTTCATAGACGTAAGACAGCAGGCTTTGATGTGCTGCACCACTTGGCCCTTGGCCGTGCTGCGCGTGGCGTTGCGACAAGATATTAAAGCGCATGTGTAGCTTTACAGACAAACAGAGCTGGCATAGCTGGTATATGTGTTTCTGTGTGTGACAAAGGTGGCAAAGATCTAGTAGATCCACATGGAAACACAATCTATAATAAAAATAATTCATCTATAAACTGACTGAGGAGGATGAAGATAAAATCTAAAAAAATGGAGCAGGCATTATTGTGTTTTTGAGACTACTGCTTTTTCATTTTATCATTACATTGAAAAGAAAAATAATACCTGCTTTCTCAGAATGTTATTTCAGATGTTTGTTTAATTTTTGCCCAGTAAAGCGAACTATTGCTTTTTCTGGTACATTTTCTAATTCGGAAGAGTCATTATTTCTATTATTAATTAATTTCTAGAGATTTTAAAGTAATTTTTGCACTTGTTAAAGCCTGTCTGAAGTTTGTTATTAAACTGTTCTTTCTAACCACATGGAGAATGCATGCTTTAAGTATGTTAAAACCAAAGGTCTGGTCACAGTCATAACAGTGTTTCAGGACTGTGTCAAGTGCCCTCATTTTTAGAAATCTAAATATGGTCACCCTAATTTAGGAGAGTGAGGAGAGATAAGTGACAGGATGGAGCCAGCTAGGAAGAGGAGGATTTCCCCTGTGTGGAAGCCAAATATTAGCGGGTTGGAGAACCCCCTGGAGTATTGGGAAAAGCAAAAATTGTAGTACCCCAATATAGTCTAGCACTTGTGTTTTTGTGTACGCCGGCATCTTCTGTGCCATGTGAAAGAGTGTTTTCAAAGGCTGGTGAGGTGGTGTCAAGAAAAAGAAATCGCTTAAAACCTAATACTGTTGAGAAACTGCAATTTTTGAATAAAAATGTTTTTCCCCTGTTCTGTATATCATTGCCCAAGTTACACAATCATTTCCAGTGCCCTCTTCCTAGTTCCACAAGCATTTTCACTTTCCTCTGCTTGCTTAAGCCCATGCCTTTTGCCTCAAGTAACAGAAAAACATTATTACACAACCTGCCATAACATATGATACTACCATTTTGGGATAATTTACAGACAGAATACATTAAAACATATTTTTATTATTCTCATTTGTAATATTTTATGTAGAGAAATTATTTTTTTGGAACTTGAAGTCATTCCCAAGAACTATACCAGACTTACAAATGTAATGCATCCCACATTAAGTGGCTAAGAGCTACAGCTGCCTGTGATTATGTACCTGGCCAGTAGGGGAGTTTGTGTTCACATGAAGCCCCTTGAGCAGAACCCTTCCTTGAACCAATTGGCTCAAGTGGTTCGATGCCTCATGGGGCTTCATCTCACCATCACCACTAAAGAAGTGCCAAAATTGAGATCATACAATTCATACAATCATTGGCAGACTTAGTTATATGGTAAATAGCGCTTTTTTCAGTGAGAGGACCACTAAGCGCTTTACACTACATTCAGTCATTCACACGCTGATGGTGGTAAGATACATTGTAGTCACTGCTGACACCCGACCTGCAGTGACAGAAGCGAGGCTGCCGTACTGGGCCCTCTGACCACCACCAGTAGGCAAGGCGGGTGAAGCGTCTTGGCCAAGGACACAACAACTGAGACGGACAGAGTGGGGGTTCGAACCGCCAGCCCACTGGTTAAGGGACGAACTCCTACCTCCCCCCTTATAATGTTTTGGTGTTTGTGTTTATACTATGCAGAGTAGACAAACACACAGAAAGAAGCAGAATAGTGTTATTTTTCTTCTGACTTCACGCTGGTATTTCCCCATCAGTAGGAAGTCGGCTGCAGCCACCAACCTGGGGGATTATTTATTTACTCCATACATTATGGATAAAGACCAGAGTCAATATGGAGCATAAATATTCCCCTGGATTTTGGATTGGATCTCGGGAGTAATACTGAAAGCACAGCTGAACATTCTTCTTTAACAACTGTGCCTTTTCTACTTATCTTCTTTTACAGGTTCAGCAGGGAGGAGAAAAGAAATCGCTTTGTATATGTTTAGAAAAATGAGACTTTATTTGTAAAGTTTCCCTAGAGTTCTGTAAAATATGTAGCTGCAAGACTTCCACAGACTCCCAAGGGTACAGATGTGTGCATGTGCTAGTGTGTGTGTGTGCTAAGTAAGATTACATGTATGTGGTGAGTGTTTACAGATCATACAGTGTTAAGTGGAGCTTTATTTATATCCACAATGAAAGAGGCAGCTGACAGGGAGCAGAAAGATGAAGTCCAAGAAGTGAATTCTATCCTCACTGTCATCATAAAAAAAACAAAAAAACAAAAAAACGATCTGGCCTGTCGATCCAGGGAGTCCCTGAACAATTCAAACCTGGAACAGAGGGATCAGACTGTTAGGTGTAGTCCTGTTGTGAGCCAACAAACTCTTTCTGAACCAATGAGGTGGACTGGGCAGACACCTCCACCTGTCCAGAATGTCACCATCACACGGTGTCAGCTCCACCCCCTGATGCTGGCTGAGAAGATGAATGGGGCGCAAATTGCCAGGTGAGCTCCTGTGCAGGTTCAGATCCATCCATTCATGCCAACAGACTCTTTGTTCAAAGTTCATTTAAATGCTAATTTGGCCTTAGGAAACCGAACCCTGCTGGCTTAACTGAGGAGCTTTGGTCTCAGTTATATCCATCAGTCACTGTTTGAAGCTCGGTGCAAAAATATTCCCTCTGATTACATGAATTTTATCCTAATTACACTACCTGTAGGCAGGTCTTCTATCTTCCTGCAGATTTTTAACAACAGACACAAAGAGACTTTCAGCGGAGGATTGTAGATGTTTTTAAAAACCATGAGCTGCTTGTGCTAAAATGCTTTCATCAGTCAGTAATGAGAGCTGATCAGTAATCAGTGAGAATCTGCCTCACTTAGCAATGAAACAGACTTAAAGACATGACTAAGCAGCACAGAAACTCAGCAAAAACAGGACAAATTTTTACACGATTTAAAAACCTTGATACGTTCAATCTCTGTTCTGACTAAATCTTAAGTTTTTGTGCACAGATTGTATCAGCAAAAATTTGTAAAACTCCCTGTATGGTAAATTTTATGCAAAACTAATGGGAAATCAATTACTGTAAAAACATACAAACCTGTTATGGGGAACAAGGTGAAAATATAAAATTGCCACAATCATGGTTGCAAAGATGTACACAACCTTAAATTAATAATTTGTTGAAAACATCTTGATTCAGTTTTAGGATTCAGGTTTCTTTATCTGAAGTCCATTAGCATTTCACATCTTAACAACATTTGGCCGTTCTGCCTTGAAAAAGCTCCTAGTATCTCTCACACTGTGGAGACATCTCTTGTCCACAGTCTTCTTCAGGGGAGGTCACAGATTTCCTGTCAGATTTAGTTTGAGACTCTGACTAGGTATTTCCAAAACTTTATTCTGGGAAATGTACTTTTTTTCTCAATTTGGATTTCTTTTTGGACTCACTCTTATGTAAAAAAAAAAAAAAAAAAAAAAAAAAATATTCTTGAACTTCTTAACAGGCACCTGAAGGTTTTGGGTGAAAACTGACTGGCATGCTGCTCTTGTGATTTCATTCACCTTGACAAAAAGAATATGTCATTCTAAAGAAAAGCTTTAAAAGATTTTAGCAAGACCTATATATTTTTTTTCTGGAATCAAAGGCTTTTGTTTTCCAGTCTTACTGCTTAGTCTTGACCAGTGGTGTCCCAGGTCAGCACTCATGGGCCAGTATCCTGCATGTTTTAGTTTTTCCCTGATTCAACATAGTTGAATCAAATGACTGTTTATCTGCACGCCTGTGCAGGACTTATAATATGCTGAGGAGGTAGTTGGACCATTTGAATCAGTAGTATTGGAGCAGAGAGAAATCTAAAAGAGGTAGGACACTGACTCTTGAGTACCGGAGCTGGGCACCCCTGGTCTAGACATATGTGGGATACAGGAGATTGCTGTCACTGGTTTCTTTTAAGAAACAAAATTTACAACTGAATTAACAGATATAAAAAACAAAATCTGCAAGGAGTGTGACAAAATTTGGGACTAAGCCGTTTCTGAAATTACAAAATTTCAATTTTTGTAAATATTTTGTAAATATTTCCCTCCAATAGATATACTTATTTTTCAGTTATACAGAACAAATGTATACACCTAAGAATAACCTGAATAGAATAACCTGAAAATAGTTCATCTTGGTCTCCTTTTTTATTTCACAAAAACATGGTATTTTAACAGGCATGTGTATACATTTATATCCACTGTGGGTATCAGATTGCTGTTGGAGGAAGCTTCAGAGGAGGGAATATGGTGACAGTTAAAGAAACTCTCAGAACTGTGGCAAATCAGGGTGAGAAAATCTTCTGGAGAGTACTGATGTTGCATTCAATTTATAGTTAATCGTCAAAATTTGCAACTTCAGAAGTTAAAATCTAGATGTTGAAAATAAGACCGTTGTCAGCAGTGAATAATGAATATGCTGTTGGAGTGTTAGTCCCTGTTTACACTGAGACTAAACGGGGATCTTTTCAAAAACGAAGTCTGTAAAAACGGCATCACAATTTTGAAAATCCCCCTCCATACGCAAAAGTACTGAAGCTTCTGAAGTACCATGTCGGGCCCATTGGTGGCGCTGTGACACTGCCAGAAACCCCCCCAGAAAAGAACACTGAGCATGCGCAGTAAAACCCGCTTGAGGTACAAAAACATCTGATGTATGTGTTTCTCTGTATTAATTTGTTGCTCTTGCTGGTGTAAGAGGGCCAGTATATTGTGTTGTATGATCTATAATAAGCCTAGTAATGTCTTTACTATGTCCCCAGCACTGTAAGGTGCCATGTTTGTGTACTTTGTGTAGCTACTGAGTGTGGCACATGCGCGTTGGGTATAAGAGAGGGGTGGTGACGAATGTTCCCTCCAGCTGCGCGCGTGCGCAGTTGCGCACAGCCGACACAGTCTTCGCGCACAGAAATGGAACTGGAATAACAAAACAGAAAAAATGATCAAACAATTAATTTTGTGCTATTTTGTAGTATGAATCTGGAATCTGCATTTGGGTTAAAAGATTTTGCTTCAAGACAATAACGTTTATGTCACTGAGTGACCAGTGGCTAGCTGCTCCAGCCAATGATGCGATTCACATACTATGCAGCTAATCAATTGATATTTGTGCTACATTTCAAGCATCCAGCGCAGACTGTGAATCAGCTGATGTGCATAAAGTCAAAGCTGCAAGCAGATGAGGCCATTAACCTGGACAACTTGTACAACCACTGGATACGTGAGAATGACAGACGAAAAAATACAGTGAAATTTAAGTCCTCAATCAGATTTGTGCTTATCTAGTGTCATTTATTTGCGATGTTCATTTATGAAAATTGATCAGTAAATACTGTTATATAGGGTTGTATGTGGATATTACATAAACTTAGTGCAGCGGGCGTACATGTAATTTCCCCAAACAAATGCATTATTGCAAAAATGGTAGACGAAACAGCAGATCTACTCGCAGGGCTCGTCTTTGTGATGTGTGCAATTTTGCGCACATGGAAACGGTTAAGAGACATCGATGAAGAAGCTGAAAGGAAAATAGTGACATTTATATGTCAGCAACGTGTGCGCTCACAGCGTTCCCTGCCCTCTCCTCCTTTTCCCCATCGCCCCACACCCCTCCAGCTTTCGCAGAACACCACCTGACAGTCTGAATGCAAACACCATACCGCGAAAAGTCCGCTCTTGTTTCTAGGTCTTCATCCGTAAAATTACCGGTAAAGGGTATCCGGACAAAGTCCGAAAGATTGCTTTCAGACACAAAAGCGAAACAGACGAAGTCCGGAAAATTACCGTTTTTCATGGCCTGTTTGAAAGGGGCAAATGGCTCATACTTATAATACAAGTCAGACCTATAAAAGAAATGTTGAACTATGAACTCAAATTTTCAAAATTTGAGTTCATAGTTAGCTTGGCTTACTTGGCCGTTCATGTTTCTCCACAGTTACAATGAGATATTTATACACATTGTAAGTGGGATAATGTACTTAATTAAAAAGTATTCTCACAGAAATTTAAATGCAGGAAAACATTCTTTGATGTTTTCCTGTGTTTTCTTTCTTCCCCTTCCTCTCTTGTAATTTCAACTCACCCTCTCTTGACTTTTTGTTTCCTACCTCTCTTCTTCATCTAATTTCTTTCTTCCCCTTAATTTTCCGTCTCCGTGTCCATAACTTCAGGAAATAAAACCCCCAGCATTTCATAATAAAGATTTTTCACACATATTCAATTCAATTTCAATTCAATTTCAATTCAGTTTATTTATATAGCGCCAATTCACAACAGATGTCATCTCAAGGCACTTATCAAGAAGTCATTTCAATACATTTATACAAACATTCCAATCAGTTAAAAAGTTTCCTATTTAAGGAATCCCAGCAGATTGCGTCAGTCATAGTCCATATCAAGTGGAGGACTATAGCAATAGCTGTACTGCTTCGCTTGTGAAAGTAAATCTGTTGGGCTTCTACTTGGTACTCAGACACCAATTCTGAGCTCCACACTGCCAAACAGGACACGTAAAAAAAAAAAAAAAAGGAATTCAAATGCTGTAATTTGATTATTTTAATAAACTATGTAAACTGGATGGATGCGATCCTGGCATGACCACAGTCCATGCATCTGATGTTGGTCATAATGGTCAAAGGGACCGCTCAGGGCGTTTGTGTTTGCTCAGACACATGAGAAATTAGAGGGAACATTGGCAGTGACGTCATCCGTTTCAGACGTATGCTAGAGAGCTCGTAAACACGCAGACACCTCTGCTGGTGTTTTGAGATTTCTGCACGTTGGGACCCGGTTTCAAAAATGATCGTTTACGGTGTCCTGAAAAGCCGGCTCTTGTGGATGATAGACGTATTCGATTAAATATCTTTGCTGCCACACCTGTTTTCGTCTCTGTGTAGACAGTGTCTTAGTGTCATCAACTGGGCTTTGTGCAGATTGGTGTGTGTGCTCTCCTTCCTCTGCTGATTGCATGGTGTGACCAGCAGGTGTGGGTTTTCACAGCTGGTGCTCATCAAACCCAAACCAGTGGTAATCAAGCTCAATCTTTAGTCTAGTTCTACACCTTTTTGGTGATCTGGCTTTCGCTGTTCTCTTTCTGAGGAAATCGTTCCAGTTCTCAAGTCCCATCTGCATCCTTTCCCTCTGTCTTTTTGCACTCTTAGTTTACTGGCTAACTTATGACAAGAATACCTCTGTCATTCTGCTCCTGGTCCTCTGGCTGCTCCTTTGATCCATGCTGTCTGGACTTCTCCACATCCTTCCACCAACTTTACCTGTCTGCCCACCCTCCAATGTTGCACCATCTCATCACCCTCTGGAAGAAAGATCAGATGAACCATAAATACAGACAATACTCACCACCATTTACTGGCCTCAGCCTCTGTGGGTATAATCACATCCCCTCCAGAAACCCCACCAGCTCATTTAACAGTAAGAATTATTATCTTTTCTTAATCTCAACATCACCTAATCTCAATACCACCCACACCTTTAAATTCAGCATTCCTGTGACTAAACATCCATGGATAAACTTCCTCAGCTTCCTTTCACCTCAGAAGTTTAACTTGGGGGACCTCAGAAACCTGAGCATGGAGCTGCAGTCTTATCATTTCCCCACATTCTATCCAAAATTAAAATGTTTATGAACACCTTCAGCAGTAGTTTTCCTGTCCTTGACCAGAACATGTGCAGCCGGCCCCTCCAGCTGTGCTGGATCATTAATGGAACAGCAAAAAGAATTCCAAGGACTTGCTGAGGAAAATCTCCAGCAGCTCCACACAGCTTCAGTCAAGCACTTTCAGCTGATGTGTCTGAGCTCCAGAGCCACTCAGAGGGAGGAATGATTTATATTTGGATGTCCTGTGAAACGAACACCTCCTTCAGTGAAATAACAGACTCAGAACTCCACCTCAGGGCTAGTATGATCTCACTGCACTTTAACAGTGTACAGATGGGAAATCTTTATTATTCTGCTCCTCTGTATATCCAGTTTTCCAAATCTGGGTGAAAATGACAGCACCTACCATGTAAACTTTGAAGGGGAAGCTTATGGTTTTAATTGTTTAATTTTTTCAAAAAGTCATATATACAGTAAGGTTGCAGTGTTGGATGTTCATGATAAATTGGATGAACGTAGGAAATGACATGATTTGAAATGAATCTCTGCACGATGAAAGCTCTGGCTTTAGGCTGATCCGAATACAAATCCGCTGAGCTGTTTAAGACAGAGCAATCGTACAAAACTAGATTTTTGAACAAATGAACAAAACACAATTGTCTCAAAGAACGTAGCAATAATATCCAGGTAGCATGGAGAGTGCTGTATCTTAGCATATTAATGGAAAGTTGCCTGGAAGGAAAAGGTGTGGTAGAAAGAGGTGCCCAAGCAACGAGATAATTGCAACCTTGAGAGAAATATAAGGTTATGCCCCTTGAAGACGACAGACTCAGAAGGAGCTGACTGTGGCCAGAGTCGGTACTTTATGAAGCTCAACACCCAGGACATGGTCCACAACTGCTGCATTAATTGTGTTAAGGAACTACAGAAATGGAGTCAGAAACATCTTACCTGAGCTAAGGAGAACACAGACTGGACTGTTGCTCAGTCATTCTAATTCCTCTTGTCAGATGAAATTAAAGAACATTTCATTTGCCCTCAGTCTGGGGGAAAAGTGTGAAGCTTCCACATTTAGGACCTTTTTTAATTGCGTTCAGCTGCAGAAATAATTCAGTGCGTTGGATATCTCCATCAGATTCATTGTTTCTTTTTGAAGGGTGCATTGTCTTTGTTCTCAAGACCATATTATCCTACAGAAATCAAAATATGAACTTCCACAGGCTCCCTGTGGAAGTTTGAATCGATGTTGAGTTTGGGAATCCTTTTGATTTACAAAACAAAACCAATGAGGGGACATTACAGTTGAAACAATGCAATGGTACTCTGACAACCCCTAAACACGTCGACTAACAACCAGTCTACAGTGTCTCCACTTAATGCTTTGGGCCAGTTACTTGTCCTGAATGTGGGGAGCCTCAAAAGAGAGTTCTGGCCCCAGGGCAGCACTCAAAAATGCACAGGGAGCACACCACTGGAAAACCAAGCTCAAAATGGTATCTGATTTATATTTCTTATATAAATAATGTGATATGTATTCAGGCGGAAGCATAACTGCTTCTTCCAGGTCATAATCTGAAACAAGAGAGATGACTTGATCAACATTAAAAAAAACATCTGACTGGTTTTGATTTTGTAGAAGAAAAATGGATAATTCACTGAATAAATATATAAAATGCAGCCACCTATCCATCTCAAAATCCATCTACTCACCTATGTTTCACTAACATGAGTTCCGCATGGAAATATAAGAGGTCTGCTTACTTTGTAAAACTCACCACCCTCTGCAGAACCTACCAGCCACTTTCCTGAAACCTACATGTTGAGTTCCATTTCCTTGAATGCACAGAGTAAGTTGTGTAAAAGTTCTGGGAAACTGGTAACTTTGGGGAAAATTAATCTCCAAATTGTGGGCAAGACCGTGGTAAATTCTGGTGAGATTAAGGATAGAGTTCTATAAATGGTCATTTAGGTTAAGGTAACACTGTAAATTCTGGGAAGGTAATTCTAAATTCTATAAAAATATATGGTCCAAAACTGAAAAACAATTAGACATTCCTGATAGCAGAAGAAAATGACAAACAGGAGGAACCAGAAAAGGAAACCACTGGACTAGATGTACCGTAGTGGCGTACCATGCAGCTGTATGATGCACTTCAGCTTCTCTTCAGACTGAAAATGAGCTGGAGAAAGCTCAGTCCAGAGCAACACTGTACAAATTGTTTGCTGTACTAATCAGTTAATCTCTCCTGCTGCTCAATGCATACACTCAGCTTCCACATCACTGAGTCACAGAGTTGTTCAAAGCAAATTGTTTGACTGATGCACTTTGTATTCCACACAGCTGTTATTGCAAAGATCAGAACAGGCTACAAAAATCATGGACAGTTCATCAGGTGAGTCCATTGTTTCCATGGTAAAATGATGCTGGTTGCTTTTTCTTGCTGGTTTAATCAAACTGCAGTTTTTCATTGTGCTGTTCTTGAACTTTATCATTTGAGATCCAAATATGCAAAACATACATAGATGTTTGTTCATTATCAATCAGCTGTTTCTATTGATTACCAACATCAGATATTAAGTTAAATAAAATTATTTTCTGTCCACAATAACTGCTTTTTTTAGCCTCTCATACTTCATTTTAATTATTTGCCTTTGCTCTGTAAAAGACTTGGAGTTGCACAAAACAAGCTGAGACACAGAGTGGATCTCAAAAGGATGCATACCCCAGTCTAATTGCAGATAGTTGTAAGGGAGAAAAAAAAGACCCTGGCGATTTACACACATCATGTAGAATTCAACTGAAAAACGAATGTCAAAGGAAAAAAAAAAACTGCAATACACTGGTTGCATAAGTGTGCACACACTAAATCTAAACTCTTATTTTATTGACATTTTTAAATTCAGTCTTGAGTTCACACCTGACACCCACTGTATCAAACTTCTTTTCTTTTTACTTCATGGTAAGAATCACCACAAATATCCAGTGACTTTTGGTGTAAAGCAGACCTGGGTGCACCCACATCTGTTTTTTCTTCCCCCTTTTTATTAAACTTTGCTAAATATGGCTAACATTTTTAATGGTCAAGTGAGCAATATCCTGTTCTTGTAAAAAAAAAAAACCTGCTCCAAACCGTCTTGGCACGGTTGTTTTTGGGCTGCACCCTAGTGCGAATGTTGTTAGCATATGAACTGCATTGAAAATGACAACGTTTTTCATGCTTTCTTTTTTTCTTTTACCTAATCTAGGGATTTGAGAGCCTTTTGTAACTGTCAGCAACTCTGGGGCCTTTACTGCTTTCCGTGACTGTTGGTTGGAAAACCCTACATCAGGCATGCTAAGGAAGGAGTGAAGTTGTGTGACTGAACTAATTTATCCTCCATGTCCCCGGATGAGTTCAACAGACGACTGGAGATTTCTGTTTGAAAAGACGTTGGCAGGAACTGAAGCAGAAACGGAGAAAGGGGCAACGTCTGCCAGAAACTGGGATGCATGAAATCTTTAATTAAAGCTCAAGTCTCAATCAGCACAGCCAGTGCCAGCTAAATAATTCTTCCTTTATTAGGACACCCAAATTTGGGTGTGTCTCTGGAAGAGGTGCCAAAAATGCTCTTTTACAGCTCATGTGTGAAATGAACAAAATGATGCAATGTCTCGTAAACACTTGCATAAATTCAGAAGAGATATCACAACACAGCAGCAGCAGCTCTGGGTCCATTATATTTTATGCAGGATCTTTGTGTTTCTTGCTGCAGGAAAACTGCAATGATAAAATCTTTCTGTTTGTCTGATAAGATTCCCGGAATGAGGAAAATGTTCAAAGATGATCGCAGGCTTAGTTTCCTCCTCTATAAACCTCATGGTAGAAAGATTTCATGATATTTCAGTATTACTTTAACTCTTAGATCTAAAGCAAGTAGCAATCAGGATATTTAATTGGTTACTTTTTTCCAACACCAATAAGAAGATACAAAAAGTCATTCTTTTCTATGAGTTTTGTATGTACAGTGACGAGGAGTGACAAAACCCAATCCTTTAATGGCAAAGCCCAGACATACTTTACGACAGAAATTCTTCTGTAGTTCAAGCCTACAGAGGATAAGAAAGACCACACGGCTGTACAGACTTCCAGGTCTGTTTTTATAGGAAATCCATGAGATGATCTGAAACATGCTTCCTGCATTGTAGAGCTTCTTTCTGCGGTTTTGGTCAGACTAGAGGAATTGTGCGTTTAAGAGATGACAACTCATCATTCAGTGCTGCTTTCAGAGCAGCTCTGACTTAGTCCAAACCATCTACTGCTTTAATGGATATTGTGTTCATTCTGTATTTGCTTAGGAGGCCTTCCACTGGCTTCTCCGGTTAATATGTGGAAGTGTGTATTGGCTGGGAGGCTGCAGCTGAACCCTGCCAACATACACTCTCTCACCACTCAGGATCTTTCAAATGGCTTCCATAAATCAGAGCAGAGAGCAGCCTATGTCCTGATATTCTACACTGCATCTGAGGGACTGCATTTCTGTGGATTCCTATTTGTTCACTTCATCTAGTAGATCCTGAGGATTATGGGAGAGCTGTCTGGATTTTGCTTTTTTTCCATTTAACATTCTGTGGTCATCTTCTGTCAGAAACAGGCCATAAAAAAGCTAAATGAAATGTTCTGACTCCTAATCAAACCTTAAATGATGAGGATGTTCAAGCGTACAAAATTACCTGAACTGTCTAACATCTGAAGCATTCCAACAAATAAAACAAAACATTAACCTGGACCTTATTTTTGGTGCTGCAGCAAGTTTTTGAGATGTTTTTTCTTTTGATTTCTAATTTTACTTTCCTCATCAAAGCAGTTTTTACTGATCACACGTACAGAAATTCTGCTTCTTATGTGCAGCAAACAGGTGGCCAACCAACAGCAAATTACCTGCAGAAAATGTGTTTCAAAATATGTCATTCTAATACATAAATATATGCAGAAGCTCCAGCAAAAATCTCTGTTATAATTTTTAAGACACTAAAAACAATAAAAATAGACTGCACTTTTTGCCTTCAGAAACAGGTTTGTTTCTGTTGTGTATCATGAGTGTCTCCTATCATTTCACCCTAAGGTTGTTCATTTAGGCCAAGAATTTGTGAAGCTGTTACAGACTGAGTCCGGGGATGTTTTTCCCATTGACAGTTTAAAAAAATAGCCGAAGGCTTAAGGGATTAATACAACCAGGAATGAATAATTTCAATCTTTGATACTCTGGCTCAAATATACCCCTACCCCGAGACGTTTGAAAGAAACGCACTTCACCAAAGTGATGTTGTAAAAAAGTTCAGTCTAAGCATCAAATGAACATAGAAATTTGAATGGAGCGGACAAGAAGTACAGCTAGCAGGTAAAATATCAATGTTTTAGGGGATATAACTTACAGTCATGGGTGAAAAAAGTACACTTGTTTCACTGTAGTGTTTAAATATCGAAACCCAACAAAACCGATCCGGCCTTTAACTGATTCTAAGCCGTTTTCAATGTAGCCTCTGGTGTGAAAAATCTTTTAAAAACTTTACAGTTCTATGCTGTCATTATTCATTGAACAATGATTAAGCCAAAATAGAGGAACTGTGTTTAAACCTTAATCCATCCTTCCTGCTTTTGTAGGATTTAAGATGGAAAAGTGGACGTGTGTGCACAATAGCAAGGTAGAAAGACATTAGCAGAGGATTTAGACAATTGACTGTTGTTGTTAATGCATAAGTGGATGTTTTTCAATGCTAATAAGTATTTGAAGTTGGTCATTCTACAGAGATAAATATTCTTTACAACTTCAAAACACAAAGAAGGCCGGCAATCTTTAAAGGGTTAAACACTGGAGAAACTTTACCCCAAGGTCAGACCACGCAATTTTTTAAGAGTCTCAGACCTAAGTTAGCATCTGGGCAGCGTGACTTTGTTTATGTTTCATCTGAATGAACCACATAACATCTGAAACATTGTCTGTCGAACAGTTGAGAAATGTTTGACCAAAAAGCCAGGACCATGTTCAGAGAAAACTGATATTAACAAAAACGCTTCGTATCAACAGTGAAGCATTGAGGACTGATTATCGGAGCTTGACTTGGACTTGCAGTCAGTCTACCATGATCTCCTCAGTAGACCAAAGTTCTCTGGAGTTGCATGTGATGCCACGTGTCTGACATCTAAAAGTGGTTCCAACCGGGGAAATCAAAAGGACAAGAATCCAGGTGTTTCAATGAGGTAGTCAAAGTTCAGACCCTAACTTGATTGACATGCTGTGGTGGAATACCTTATATTGCCTGAACTGATTTAGTTTGAAAAATGATTTTTTTTCATGCTAAGTACATGCTGAATTAAGGAGATATTGTTCATTAAAATTTAGCACAAAGGTATTTAGTTTGCAAGTTTGTGAAGTTAGGCGTAGTTGGGAATACCTCTAAGGTGGGGGAAAGTCCTTCCAGTAGGATCTTTGGTGTAGAATGTGCATCAAACAGCATTAGTGGGACATATACTGTACATTGACTTAGCTGCAATATGAGCAGAAGTGGTTTGAGGTGAATTTGTGTAGCAAAGCTTTTCTGGAAACCTCAATAAACTAAAGCAATTTTGGAAAGAAGAGTGGGCCAAAGTGTTTTTCCGTCTTTGAGTTTCCTCATGTGATATGTCAGTCAGAAATGGTAACAACTTTGTTGGGAGCAATTAACCAACGCTCCCTCCTTTTTATCACTATATAGCTTATTCCTGCACAAGCATTACCAAATATTTTGCCACCTTTTGGAAAACTGCATGTTGAATTACAAACTGGTTTACTTGAACTAAGAGATTTACATTATCGGATCTGAGTTACTAATAAAATGAATAAATGTAATCACACATTTTTAAGGGTGACTAATAGTCAGAAATACTCTACCTACTGTAAAAGCCCAAAAATGCAAGAAACAAAAAGGAAATAAACCTTTATGATTCAAAACTTTTAGAAATATTTGAAACAAACATGTTTAGAGGATACGCTTTCCATTTTTATGAGAAATCATGTACAGTATTTAAGATCTTTATGCTGCAGCCAGGCCTGTGTTGGAAAATTGCTCTGTTATTTTCACCTCTGACCTCCTTCCTCCATATGACCACTTTGCACAAACTTTCTTTTCCACCTCTTCACCAAACGGCATGAGGCTTGTTTCACATAGTAGTATCCTGTGGGAATATAACAACAATATACAAGATAACAATACAAGAGCTGAGCTGCATTTTCATCCAAATCGCTCCTCGTCGCTCTGTATTTCCCACAAGCAAACAAGAAGGATGAAGTGATCCCTAAAGAAACACTGGACCCAAGAGTCCTAACCCACAACCAGCTGCTATGGAAAGGATATACCTGTTTATATCCTCTCAACACATAGAATCATCTATGGTATGGATGCAGAAAAACGTATTACAGAATTATTCAGAATAAAGTAAAATGAAACCAGTTACTTCAAAGTGGGTAAAAACATCATGGAAATAAGGATAGAAGAAATCCCCAAGACTATATTCAATAGAAATTAGGACTTATAAAGGTGGGCCAACTGAAACAGGCACTCCTATACTTGATGGAAAATGTGTTTTAATAAGGAAGGCATAATATTTGAGAACATACTGGAGCAATAATCTTTATTATTTAGAGCTATACCTTAGCCTAATTTATTGGAACAACTTCTTTCGGTTTGAAATTTGGTTAATTGTACCTTAGGAAACACAGCCCGACTCTTGTTCCGTTCAAAATTGAGAAAATAATGGGAATTTTGTGGAACATCAAGTGCTGTGTTTTGAAATCTGTCACTTTTGATGGGATCTCTTCTGAGTAGTGCGTGTACACTCAAATCGGTGAAAAGGAGTTCATAGTGTTTTGAGGCTTCATGACTGAGTACTTTTCTTTCTTTTCATCATCTCAATTCACTAGCAAAGACCACGCTACAGATTCAGAATTTAACAGTTTATTGAAGGCATGTAGAATTGAATGGTCTGGGGTGAGGCTACGCCGAAGACCCGGAAGAAGACTCAGTGTGGGGGTGCAGTCTTAGGGAAATCGTCTTTCCGAGCCTGCTCAGGACCCCCAAAAAGGTCTTGTCGGAGAGATTAACAGAGAAGTGAATGAGCGTGGCGCAGATCGTGTAGATTATTACGACTGTAGGTTTGGTATGCTGAAGAGGACCAACGACCTAAGATTTGGATGATGTTGTCTGATATCCCTGACCTGCCAGCTGAGGTAGCTGCACCTATGCGGATTGAATGGACAGAGTAAAAATCGGGGGAGATACCGGACCGGCGAAGAATCTGGCGGAGGTGATTAATGAACCAGAACCGGGTAGCGGGGCTACCCGATTCCGTAATGAAAAGTGGGTCGAATGGAGAGGCATTAGCAGATGATCGAGACTGAATGTAGCAGGTGATGTGTTCATAGGGGCTGAGGCTAGAACTGAGGCGGAATAAGTGTATTTGGACGGAGGGGCCGAGCTGGTCTGTTTTACTTCTACGTAGGGTGTAAATGAGGGTGTCCTGACTAAGGATTGAAATGTCTGAGAGACATGGGTGAATGGAAGGGTTGTGTCTAGAAGAGGAGGGGGCAAACTCAGAACAACGCAGGAAACCAAAATAAGCGAGCAAGAGCATGGACTGAAGAGTTAGGTCAATGAAGGGGGATAGATAACTCGAACGAAGCGTGAGAATGCAACGGGTGAGGAGGTCGGAGGTGAGCGGTAAGCGATGAGCAGCGGAGGGTTGTTCTAGCTTTTTAAGACCTTTCAAAAACATCGAAACGTGGCTATGGTTGAGAGCTGGACAGGGGGTTACCTGTTGCCAGCTTGATGAAGAAGTTGATTGCTGATAGATAAGATTTAATGGTGGATCTGCGGATTTTCTGGATTGGGTGTGAGTGAGAGATGAACTGGCAGATAGACAAAGGAGTAAGAGAAGGGAAAGAGAGACCATACATTACGAGAAAGCCCTTACCGGACAGGTAAACGGAGAGGGTACCGGGTGAGAGGCTGTCAATGATGAAGTTCTGTGAGATGGTGGTGAGGTTGTGGAGCTGCGGCGTCAATTGAAGATGGTGGCTGAAAATGGTGGGACTGGAGTTGGGTTGAGGTCTGCAGCAGGAGCTAAGGATCTGAATTTCTGAAAGGAGAAACGAGAAAGAGAATCAGCAATGGAGTTTAGGTAACCGGGGATATGAGCTACGTGGACTATGAACTGGTGTTGGGCTGATAAGAGAGTGAGTCTGCGGATGAACTGCATGATAGCTGGGGAACGAGATCGACCTTTTTTAATAATTTCTACGACAGCTTCATTATCTGAATGAATGAGGATAGAGTTCTGTGACAACTCGTGTCCCCAAAGAAGGGCTGCTATTACAATGAGGTAAAGCTCGTGGAGAGCAGAGGAAGGGAGGGGGGACTGGGGCTGAAGGGAATCAAACTCTGGGGGCCAGCCTGAAGCGAACCACCTCCCTTGGCAGTAGCCCCTAAAACCGATGGAAGGGGCACCATCAGTAAAGAGCTGTATGTCTTCGGGAAGGGAGACAAAATCGTTATAAAAGAAAGAGATCCCGTTCCAGGAGGAGAGGAAATCGCGCCAGAGTCGCATCTCTGTACGACAGAGCTTGGTGAGGGTGAGCCGATCGTGGAGGCATGGCACACTAGCGGCAGTGGACAGAAGGTGAGACAGGAAGGACCGACCCTGGGGAATGATGCGGATGGCGTAGTTAAGATGACCCAGGAGAGACAGCAGTTGCTGTTTAGAGCAAATGTTAGAGAGGAGAAAGTTTGAGAGGATGAGGGAGATCCGGTGGACCTTCTCAAGCGGCAGAGAAGCCTGGAAGGAGACTGAGTTGAGGGTGATGCCCAAGAACTCCAGAGAAGTAAGGGGCCCCACTGTCTTCTCGTCAGAGAGCGGGACATCTATGTTTGAGAAGGCCTCGGTGAGAGCCCGAAGCCCCGATAGGGGTGGAGAGGAAGCGGGGGTGATGACCAAGAAGTCATCCAGGAGGTGAATGACATATGGCAGACGGTATGTATTAAGCAACACCCAGCATAGGGCCTCGGAGAGCGAATCAAAGATCCTGGGACTACTTTTGCAGCCAAAGGTAAGCCGGACCGCAAAGTAGTAAGCCCCCTTCCAATGGACGCCGAAACAACGCCAGAAGTCCGGAGGAAGGGGGAGGACCTTGAAAGCGCTAGTGATGTCCGCCTTGGTGAGCCAGGAGCCCCGGCTCGACAGGCGGATAAGGCCGATGGCCTGATCGATGGTAGCGTACTGCATTGAAAAATCTGGAAATGGGATAAGGCTGTTGATGCTAGGCACAGGAGAACCGTGAGGTGTTGACAGGTCGATGAACAGATGTTTCTTGCCGGAGTATTTGCAAGTGGCGACGCCCAAGGGGCTAACTCGGAAGAGTGGGAAAAGGGGGACGACTGAAAGGGCTGATCATGAACCCGTCCTCTACCTCCTTGCAGAGGAGAGAAGCAACCACGTCGGGCTCCGAGAGGGCAGACCACAGGTTGGAGCAAGAGGCCGAACTATCAGGGAGAACCTATATACCGGGGTGAAACCCGAGGGTGAACCCCTGGACTAGAAAATCAACAAACTCCTTATCGGGGTGGCTGGCCAGGGCGGAAGCGAGGGCCCTCACCTTAATGGGTGTGGCGAGGTGGCGGGCTAGTCATTTGGGCAGCGGGGTCGGGTTGTGGGGGCAGGAGCCCCTGGAGTGAGCCCCACCACAGAAGGAGCATGAGTGCAGAAACCTGCAGATCGTGGAAGAGCAGCCTTGCCCGTTAAAATTGTTGCAGACCATCCGGCCCCCCTGATAGAGCAGGGGACGGCCGTGCCTGTCGACACCCCCAGGGGCTGGGGCATTGGCCCTGGGGCATTGGCCCTGGGGCATTGGCCCTGGGGCATTGGCCCTGGGGCATTGGCCCTGGGGCATTGGCCCTGGGGCATTGGCCCTGGGGCATTGGCCCTGGGGCATTGGCCCTGGGGCATTGGCCCTGGGGCATTGGCCCTGGGGCATTGGCCCTGGGCCTGGTAAGCGAGGGTCTAGGGATGAGCGGAGGGGGAGGAGCGGCGACGGAAAGGCGGTCAGGGGCCCCCGAGCTACGGGTTCCAGGGGCCCGGGACCGGAGGGGGGCGATAGAGGTGCAAGCGGTGGCTGCAAAGGCTGCAGGACAGGGAAGCCCGGGCTGCAAAGACGCGGCAATAGAGCTCAGAGTCGAGTGCGCCCCAGTACATCCCCTGGTTGAACTGGGTGAGCCGACCTGCAACCTGGGAGGAAAGAAGATTATGGTATGACCAGAACCCTGTGCCCCCGAACCGGAGAACCAAGTCCAGCACGATGGACAGATAATCGTCCAGCTCGGGCTGCCGGTCAGGGAACATGGAGCAGATGGTGTCCCGGTAAAAGGAGAAGGCCAGGGCGAACTCGACCGGGGTAAGGTCCCGGGAGCGGGGGGTGAGGGGCAGGCCCAGCTGCATAGGCCCTAAACTAGTTAATAATTCCCGGGGCTGGCCCGAGAGGCCCAAGGAGGGGTGAAGGAGGAGGGCTAGGTCAACATGATTACCCTGGAGGATCTGCTGACGTAGTGCGGGGTGAACCGGGGAAGGGCGATTGATGGAGGAAGGAGGCCGAAGGGGGGGAATGGCTGTGGAAAGAGAATAGGGGTTCGAACCTAGAGGGGGGAGGGTCGGGGGAGGTAGAGGAATGTTGAGGATGGAGGGGGGGGCAGGTCAGTGGGGGGCTGAGTGTGGGACGGTGGAAGAAACTGAGAAGCTGTTGAAGCGGCGGGCGTGGGGAAAGAAACCGAGGGAGGAGGGGGGGCCGAAAGGGAGCTAGAAGGGGGGAGGAAAGAAGGGACGGAAAGAGAGGACGGATGGGCGCCGGTGAAGGGTGCTACCTGAGAAGACAGAGATGAGAGAAAATTAGACAAAAAGGAAGCAAACTCATGAAAAGAGGGAGCGGGCGCAGGGTGACTTGGCGGCTCATCCCCAGCAGGGGGTGCCTTAGGCGCTGGGCCCGAGACAACGGGGAGGGGAACTGCGTCACCGGAAGTTCTGCCCGACGACGGGACGGGAAAAGCAGAAGCGGGAAGCCGGGGACGGAATTGGGATGAACAGGGCGGAAGAGGTGGAAAGAGGAGCCTGAAAAGATGGGCCTTGTTGGCGGAGCGGCTGAAAGGGATACCCTTGTCCCAAACCGCACGCTGGAGCCGCGCCTCTGTCCAGCCGGACATGTTGGGGCGGCTCGGAGCTGCAACCGGGGAACGCCAAGCGGGAGGGAAGGCCCGAGCTCGTGGTGCCGGAGCTCGGCGCGAGCGGCCAGAGGATGGAGGAGGGCGAGCCTGGCCCGTCTGAGCCAAAGCAGTGGCATGAAGGCGCGTGGGCGACGGTTCGAGCCGAAGACGGAAACTCCGAGACGAGGCAGAAGAGGAGGGAAGCTGGCCCAAGCGGCCGTAAGAGGCTGGAGCGATCGGGGTGGGAAATAGATCTGGCTGCGAGATCTGGGGTGAAGGAGCAGGGGCCGGTGAAGACCGGCCGTAATCCTGCTGGCCCAAGGAAAGCCGTACACGGCGAGAATGTTGGCGGACGATGAGCCGAGGAGATTCCCCGGGTGATGCGGGACCACCACAGAGCAACTCCTCGTCCGACTCGGACGGATCGACGCCGAGCGTGAGAACGTCCATTCAGGAAACTACGAAGTAGGAGCTTTGAGCGAGGTAAGCCGAAATGATCGTGTGAAAACGAACGAGACAGACGAGGGATGAAGGGCAGGCAGAGTTTATATGTGTATCCTGCGTGATTAGAGACGTAGAGCAGGCGTGAGGTACCGGGTGAATCGAGTTAAGACTGATTAGGATTTATGAAGCGGGTTTGAGGCGTGGCCCTGCTCCTGAACCTCAGCTAACCTGTTAGCTCCATTTTATTTATTTATTTTATTTGATCAAAAATGATTAACTGGGCATCTGGGACGAAAGCTTTAAAGCCGCGTTCACACCGGTCAGCGCGTCCAGGCGTCAAATCGCTCAAACGGACGAAAGTCGACGCTTTAAAAATTAAAACCCAGCTGCTGGCACACTTGTGGTCTGCGTCGGCGCGTCGGGGCATCAGCGCGTCACGTCATTACGTCAGCGTGCGGGCGTGGATTTGTCTGTTGCTAGTTGTTTACAACATGGCGGATCTTGTCGAGAGAGTGGCTTGGGCTTTAATTAATGAAGCCACACAAAGTTGAAAGTTAAAAGAAATATATTTAACTGCTTACCTGGCACTCCAATATCCTCCAATATCCTCCAATATCCTCCGATATCTTCCTCCAAATCAGATCCGATCTCTTCCTGTCTTTGTAAAAAGACGAAGACGGGTCATACAGTTCACGGACATTACATACAGCGACGATCAGTTTGTCCTCCATCTTGAATAAAAAATTTGCCGATTCCCCCATGGAAGGAGTTACTACGTCAGTACAACGAGTCGCTCTGATTGGTTGACGCCGCGCGTCTGCTGCCCGAAAGTTCAATTTTCCTAACTTGAGCAGCAGACGCCCCGACGGACCGGGCATCAGCCGCGTGGACGCGCTGATGCCAGCTGCGCCTACGCGCGCGACTTGCTGCTTGGCAGTTTGACGCCCACTAGATGCGTAGATACCATAGACTTGCATGTAATCTAGCTGCCCTGCTGCCTGGACGCGCTGACCGGTGTGAACGTGGCTTAAGAGGTTCCAAGCAGTCAGATGTGTGATATGTGTTAAAGATGCTGTCCGTTTCCCTTTCACTGAGGTAAGGAAAGCATTTGCAAAGCATTGTAAGAGATTCAAAACGGTTAATATTAGGTCATTGAGGCTGTATCTGAGTTGTAGTTGAATCGATTCTGTTGCAGGGGTACATGGTGATGTGTAGGCATTGCTTTCCTATGGCATCATGTCTTCCCACATGATGGAAATAAAAGACAAACACCATAGAGTGGCAGGCGTTTTAAAATAAACCAAATCAAATAACTCAGATAAGCTCTTCACCAACTGCAAAGGGATAAAAAATCTGGTCCAGTGTTATAAGGTCAGGACAAAAGCCACATCGCCCCTCTTAACACCAATGTTTTCTATCCCAGGGGTGGGCAATTCCAGTCTTAAAGAGTCAAACCTTTGGATAATTTTTTTTGCTAAATGTAAATGATCAGTTTTTAGCAAGCCACACTGAGGGTGTGTCAGCCACTACAGCTATGCAAAGTCTATAGTCCTCACCATCTCAGGGCAAATCTTGTCCTCTTGAGAATATGCTTGGTTGACCATCTATATTTATCAGTCATCTTGCATTTCTACACTCACATATGGAAATTATTAGATTAAGTAAAGGAATAAATTCCTGAATATAAACGGCTCAAAAAGGTTGCACTGTATGATGGCTCGGTTCTGTTATGATGGTTAGAACCTCCATCATCCATGGAATAGAGCTGATTCTCCTCCATATTGAGACCTTTTAGAAGATGTGGTTCATCTGATTCATGACAAGATTTTTAGTGCAATCTTTCTGAGATTGTCACAAAGATACACTGCAAATGCAAATTGAAAAAAATAATAACACCTAACACCTAAACTCTGCATTTTCCAACTGTAGCATTTAAAAGAAATGCAATATTGAGTCAAACAAAGCCCAAATACATTCCAGTAATGTAACACAGTATTGCATGTGTCTATACCATTGGTTCATCCCTCTGACACAAGCTGTCCATTTATACATCTCCGTCTATAGCCAAGACCTCAGTAATGTGTTATCCAGAATATTCTGGTCTGTTAACATACAAAAATGTTTGTAGTATTTATTGAAATCAACATTTTGCATAAATTGCTGTCACCCCATTTGATCAGGAGGGATTTTTTCTTAATGTGATGTAATCTGCCCAAGTCTATTTTGTGTTGTATTACGATTTTATCATTTATTTAATCAAGAACATGCAATGTGTGTCCTCGTCTTTGTTGAAGCAGATGCAAAGCCAGTCAGCCTTCAATGGCAGGAGAACAGATTATCGGTGCTAGACTAGACACACCATCCAAGAAGCACCAACCAAAGAGTAATTTATTTGACTTTGTTCTTAAGGAATTTGATGTTGGATGCATGCGGGCAAAGCGTAAATGTGTGAAGCTATTGACTATAAAAGTATAGTGCGTGAACATGTGAACGGCTGTCTAAATTCTGTAAAAATTGGAAGAAAATGTTACTGGACAGTAAGGTTCACACAGCAGGATTTAACAATTTTCGCAAGAGTTTCAGACTGCATAAACGGTGATTTAATTAACATTCACGTGGTTTTAGTTAATTTTATGAACCAACAAGGCTTCATGATCTTATTTGATCAAATTATTCAATCTGCCTAGAAGGCAGTGGGGTAGCAGAGTTGCTAAACCGCGGTTTTCTGGCTAGCAGCCCAGCCAACCTCCCGTTAGTTTCAGTTAGCTCGTAGCTACATCGACTTTGAGATTGGTGGGTGTCAATCATCCACCCCCACCCTCACAGCCCCACTCTCAGCTCCACCTCTTGGCCCAGTTTGTGTATTCTCCGGGCGTGACGCGGCTAAGATGGGGGTTGGTGGGAACTGCCGACTAGGCTTCAATTAAGGTCTTCAGAAACCTACAGGTGACGTCATGGAGGCTCCGTCCATTTTATATATACAGTCTGTGTGTGGTGTGCGGCCACACAGCAATAACGAGACACCACACACAAAGTGATTTATCTCACAAACATTCCAAGCTCAGACAGGAAATCCTACAAAACCTTATGCTATAAAATGTGAATAAAGTCAAAAGAGTAAATAAATATTGATGCAGACGATGAGGGATTGGCAATAGTTTGACTAGTTAACAGAGAAAAAAATGGCTTTATCTGATCCCTCACCTAGGACCTGGTTGCCATGGGTGACCCTACCAGGGGCAAAGATCCCCCGATAACTTAGCTCCTAGGATCATTGGGACACTCGAACCCCTCCATCACAATACGGTGGCAGCCCAGGGAGGAGTCAAATAGAAAGTAATGAATATATTGATGTAAATGGGGCCTCCAGATTAACTTTAAGAAGACAAATTCATTCTACAATGTATGCTATCTGATATTTTAAAACAGAAAAAAATATATATATGAAGACATTTAAAAAATATTATACTAGGAGCCCCAAATACATCTTGGAAATAAAACCTTACACCTGAGGGTGTAGAAGCTACAGGCAGGAAGGAAGAATCTACTGAAACTAAAAGTTTTACTAGTAAAATAAATCTAAAAGTTCTGCAAAAATTGGAACTCTTATGCAACAAACAAGGCCAAATAAACAACACAGCAAGTATCTGTGGGAGGTGAAGTACATATCTACCAGGGAGGCTGATTATGGAAGTGGCTGCAGGTGAGGTTAAGAGAATCAGAGAAGGTGGTGATATTGTTATCAAGGATGTGATCAGGGAAGCTGAAGACAAACACAGAGTAACTGGTAGAACAGACAAAACAGAAACTTAAAGAAAATAAGTTCTGACAGAACCAGAACTCTAAAAAGCTAAACATTCAAGCAATCCTCTTTTGTTCAGAGTTGTTACTCAGTAGGGGCTGCTTTTGTCTAAAACATTTCTCTTTAGTTGAAATTACATCTTACATTCTAGCTGTGTTCCTTTTTTAATAAAAGGTGTTTCTAAATTCATGTCTTAGTTTTTCTTTGAAATTCCTTGTAGGATGCCTCCACAAGCTCATGATGTTTTATGGCAGCTGCTAAATCTCCTCATTGTTCTTCGTGGTTCTTTGAACTTCCCACCTGTTGTAATTTTGTTTTTCTCACACTCAACATTTGTTGTGTTTGTTCAGGAGATATTTGTTTTCTGTTCTTTGCTCCCCTAGAAAACATGAGGGCTGTTTAAGGGATGTTGCTCTCTCAGGAATTAAATAAAGATTAATATATTCATTTACAGTATTAGTAATTTTTTATATTATATGAATGAATAAATGAGAAGTGAATGCATCCATGTGTGGCATAAAGTTTTTGGAGATCTTTTTATTTAAAAATGCTGTTTCCTATATGATGACATTTTACTTGAGTCCAGCTCTACCTAGTGTTATTAAATGGTACTCGATGAGCAAGTGAAGGAGATCTGTACAAGGAGAAATGTTTTGGAAAGATTTTAGCTTCTTACAACAAAAAAGTTGCAACATGGACCCTCAAAGTTAAGAACTGGGGAACTATTGTCTGTTACTGTGCATGGTAAAAAGGTCAGGCTGCTACACTTTTTTTCTCTGTAGGGACCCATTATTGGAAATCTGTACCTTTTCACTTTAACATAGAAATTTAGAGATAAACAAAATATAAACAATGACGGTTTATCAATTTAAATTGACAGAATGAGCAAAATAATTTTTAGTTTTCATACATTTCCTTAGTTTTCTGTAGAATTGCATTTTAAGCTGTATTACTTTGGTAAAACATCCTTCCATGAGTTTTTCAAAATTGTTTGTTCGAATTTTGTCCCATTCCTCCTGACAGAACAGTCAGGTTGGAAGCTACCTTGGTCACACACACACAGCTTTCAGCTCAGTTCTATCCCTATGTCCAGCAATCACTGGGCGAGAGGCAGGGCACATCCTTGACAAGTCACAAGTCCATCACAGGACATTATTATAAAATTCTGCTGGCAAGGCTGTGAAGGTTATTTGGTGATAGAATCAAAATGCTTATTGACCAATGAAGTCATGTTTATTAAAAAAAAGAATATGATGAATAAGTGAGAACTTTTTTGTGTTCTGGGTGTGAGCTTTTCTTCAAAGTTTCAAAATATTTGCCCATACCACAAATGAGGATTTGGGTTTTTTATTGTATCTTCAGGTTCAATTTGGAAGGTTCAGTATCACCCTGCTGTTTCACATCTTACCTGGGTTTGTCCCCATGGAAACTAACGATTATTGGTAAATCCACATTCATCCAGTCGTACTTTAATACAGTACGCAGGATTAAGTGCAGTTCGACATGTTACACATGAGGAATCTGGACTCGAACCATCACCTATCTGATTGCAACTATTCTTCTCACTGAACCACAGGTGACCCTGATTTGATGACCATGAAACAATTGTCTCAATCATTGCCCTGACAAATTTAACAAACTGAAATTAATGCTGGTGCATGAACATCTCCATTTTTTCCTCACAGATGTACATTGTTAGGGTTTAGTTTTTAGTCTTTTCAAGAGCAGAATTGATGCACAAAGGTTATTCCTGTTCAAAGCTGAAGATTAGAAATTAATGTTTCATAATTAAAGTGCTTGCCTCTAAAAAGAGATCCTCCCTATTATTGGAAGTTTATCAGTCCCCATTATCTTTGAAAATCATTTACTGCAAAGATAATTTAAAACAGTGAGGGTTTGTCACACAGAGATAAAGAGTAAAACGTTCTCTGTAAGGTCCAAAAGGTGTCACATCAGCAGAACCTTATGACAATCTTGTTTTTCACCATTTCTTCTTTCCCCTTCATTCTGTCATTGTCATTTCATATCTTTTTTATAATGCTCTGTGTGTTGTACATGAAGGTTCACTATTCCAGAGTTAGTAACTCAGAGTTAATATCCTGCTCTGAAGTACATTTAGGTCCAATCTTTAAAGATATTAATTATTTAAGGTGGATCTATCAAAATTCTGCTTCATGATATAGGGTCCTGGTCATCGGTTGGACTCATTTAAACTTCACAATGTTTGCAGGCATCTGAGCTCTTCTTTTAAAATCCATCCGAAGGAGAGGAACAGCCATCAATCTGCCATCAGACGAAGAGTATCATCAGATCCAACCTACCAGTAAATAATGAGAGAACAAATTGGTTTTACGCCTTGAGTACAGCTGTTTTGAGCATTAGTCACAAGGGCATTTTGGAGTTGAAGTGAGGAAGAAAGAGGAAGAAGGGACAGCTGGATCTGCTGGTGAGCTGAGAGATGTGAAAAGAAAACTGTTGTCAACATAGCAACATCTCATTCAAAGCGAGGTGACATCAGGAGAACTAATGAAAAAACACCAAAATAAATCTGTACTTCTGCCTACCTTCATTCAGATCAGATTGTATTAGCTGGGCAGCAGTTTCCTGTAAGCTATCCTGTGTCATCATCTTAAATACTTAAGTTTCTGGGTCCTGGCCTGGGGATTTTCAGTCTGTATATCAGGTAACATCAAAAAAATGAAACAGAGTGCATTCAGAAAACACCTGTACAGATGTGAACCTGATGATAAAACTGCAAAAAGGGATTATTTTTATTCCAAAATATTTAATGTAAAACACAAAGAAAAGCTCTTTTTAGCTGAGAGCAACCTTCAGTATGTCTCTACAGGAAGCTGCTTTGATGCCTGCTGACGATGGAAACATGATGCAAACCATGATCTGCCTGGAAGCTGATAGAGGCCAGATCTAACAAAGAATGTATGCTGGAGTGTAAAACCTGATGAAATCTGATTTATATTCACAGAGGGGCAACGTGTGAAGTGGCGAGCCTTCAACAGACTGACTTTGAGTTTTCTTGATCAACTGAAAAGCCACATTAAACGAGTGGAAGTAAACATGGTTTACAGAAACAAGAGATGTATGTCCTCTTGAGCCAACCTTTCTCAAGCATAGGCCCAGATTAATCATGATAGTTCATATATACTTTATCCTGGAAGTGATTCTATTCAACTGATCTTTCACCGTTATTAGAAATTCCTTGTGTAAAGAAATAATTCAAAAGCTGCTGGTATGAAGCAGTGTTGCCCAACATGAGCACGGAGCAGAATGGAAAAGGCATAAATAGAAATAGAACCTGTCTCATCTGTTGGGCAGGACTGAAAATTCTACTGATGGAGCAACAGTTTTGTGCAAACTGGAGGTTTCTTTTTACAATTTGGATGCATGGCTTCTCCAACACACCTGAATCGAATCTCCTAAATTCCCTCATCAACTTTATTCAGCTTTGCAGAGGCCTGCTAACGAGCCATTTATTTGATTCAGGTGCGCTGGAGAAGGGATGCATCTAAAAGCTGCAGGATAGTAGTTCTAGAGGACCAGACCTGTGCACTCCTGCTCTGAGGAAACAAAGTATGGTCTGTTTGAGAAGGGCCAAACAGCTCTGTGTCAAAGTGCCCCTGGAGTAATTTGAACAAACAGGAGTCTGTGCAGTTTGGGGTACAAATCCCCCCCCCCCCCCATACATTTCCATTTTTTTGATCAATCAAGCAAATAGTTAAAAAAATAATAAAAGAAAAAAAAATTGACTGAACTCCCATAACCAATCAGGATTTAGATGAGGCTTCAGTTAAGTCCAGATCTGAACCTCTGGAGTTTTTTATGGAGGTAGATTGGATGGGATCCTTTGGAGATCATTTAGAAAATATCTAACAAGTCAATCGCAATTAAGACTGACTGGTAAACTGGTTCTAATTGTTTGGCTTGTTTCAAGCTTTTCCGCTTCTGATGCACAAAGTAATCATGGATCTGTCTCCGACCCTTTTCAGTATAAAACCACATCATCCATCAAATAATCAGAACATATTTGATTGATATAAAAGCCAAGAAATTAAAAATTTATCTTATCAGATCTGACAAATTTCTCACAAGATTTGAACCTCTCCTCCTGGTGTTTTGTGACAAATTTCACATAACCTTCAGCTTTTTAATGTCACAGGAACATGTCTGTTTTCTCTATCTAGCCCTCATCTGGCCTTTCATGTTAATCGCCAATTTTGAACTTCACTTAATCTGATTCAACATACTCTCACATACAGAAGCATCTCATGAAGGCATTACAGAAATTCCCTATTGGGGAGCAGAGATACCTTCGGGACTTTGGGAACAATCTGCACAATGCTTATTTATCCTAAATTAATATTTTTTTATTATTTTACAATTAACATTTAAGACTAAATAATCCCCTCAAACTATCAAGGCTGTTAGGGTATCGCAGACAGATCGCCTATGTCCTCCCTGAAGTGAAACCACCCAAACAGATGGAAGACTGGAAGCGTTTTCTCCTGCTTAATAATCCAGCCCTGGCTGAGCTTTCCTCCAAGCATAGAAACATGACTCTCACTGAAGCTCATGTCACAGCAGCCTCACCTGAAGTCCTGACAGAAACCTCTTTGTTGTCGTCTCAGATGCTCTCTGCCTGTCTGAGCTATGCTCCTTCATGGAAAGCAGAAGATGTGGAGTAAAAGCTGAGGCACTGTGCCAGAGTCTGGGCTCTGAAGGACGTCTGCAGAAATACTTTGGAAGCATTCACTCAGAACAGATTGACTCTGTGTTTCAGTGGGCATTAAAGTCTCATCCAGAGCGTCGGGCAAACTTTTAGGGAACAGAATCAAATCAGCTAAAAAGGTCTATTCTGTGAAATCAAAAGACTGATTGTCAGAGTACTCTTCCATGAAAGTATCCAAGAATGTATTTAGTAAATTTAACCAACAACATCAATTATATTTATTGATTTGTTTTTGACGGAGTCTAGTTGTCATCTGTGTTGTTAAATATCAGAATAACTCTTGGAAAAATGAGGAAAACATGCAAAGAGACAAATTCCTAAATATTTGATTGCATGACTAAAACAAATAGCTTCTTACAGCACAGTGCAACAAGTAAAAATAAAACCTTTCTTAAATGCATTTTCTACCAGGAAAACAAAAACTGGTTAGCTAACCACATTTAGCAGATTTGAAAGAGTTACATGAATTAATTTTCCTATGCAAATTCATCCTAAGTTTTTGCTTTTACATAATTTTTTCCCAAGTCACAGTCCTGCAGCTTTTGTGTTTTGCTTTATTTTGGTATTTATAATCTGCCTTATTTCATCAGCCATTTCTCCCATTTCCTCAGTTCAACTTCAGTCATATAAGGGGAGCCCAATTCCAGGCCTTGAGAGCTACCCAGCTGCATCTCTGCTCCAACACACCTGGAGTAAATGGATGAATTTCCTTACCATCTAAAAGTTGTTGGGTGGTAGCTGTCAGGGATTGGACTCGAGCACCTGGACTTGAGCACCCCTGAGTCAACTGCCTGCTCTTTGTTCAGTAATCAACTCCTCAGTTTAAATAGCTCATAGATGGTCAGATGTTCCTTTTACTCACACTTGCATGTTTCCTTGTGTTTGTCTTGCGATGTATTATTTAGGATCGCTCCTGAACTTTAGTTTTTGAATTTCCTTGTTTTACTAAATCTGTTTATTTTCACCTGTCTGCCTCTTGCACTTCCTTCTGCATGTGGGTCCTGCTCTACATGAAAAAATGTGAAACATATGATACAGAATTTGTTCTGCCATAGAACTGGTCAGTTCTCACTGATCAGTTGTTACTGTCTCTCTATAGTGATAAATAATTTATTTTTTTCTAACTGAGGTCATTCAAATAGCTTTTTTATCTTGAATCAGAGTCACTTTATACTTGATATGGAAGAGATTAAACCGAGATGGGTGATCCGATAGAGGTGCCAGGTGGACACCTCCTCTGGAGATATTCGGGGCATATCCTGTTAGAAGGAGACATTGGGGAATACCCAGAAACCTCTGGAGAACTGTGTATATGTTATGACCTGTACATTTCCTAAATTCTTCTAGAATAAACTGGAGAGTGTCAGTGAAGAGAGGTGTCTAAGTCAACCTGCTGTTACCTCTTTGACCAGACCTGAAAAAAGAAGGGCTGGATGGATGGATGGATGGATGAATGGATGGATGGATGGATGGATGGATGTGTATCATAGTGCATAAACTATTTTAGTTTGGAATTTACTTTTTAAAAACCTCATTAATTAAATGCACTTAATGAGTATTAAATGAGTATTAAACCTATTGCACCCAACAAATGAATCAAAGCAAACTTGACTACTTGTTCTTGCACATTTAACTAAAAACATTTCAGGATTCTAATTCTTTTTGGTAAGTATAGCTGTGTAATCCGGTCACAGATCCAGGTAATCCATTACGCTTCAACCCGGCACAGTTAATCCTGAAGCTGCTCTGCAGGTTCCTGTAGGTTCAAACCCAAGATTACAGTGACCCGTAACAAACATTGTCATGTTGGACAGCCTCTTTGCACAATGATGGGCTGCAGGCGGATTAAGTCTGAATTTTAATTTCATAGATTGGAGCATTAAGACGCGGTAGCAGCTGTCATATTTGGCAGACGCATTAAAACCCTCCGAGTTGAGAACAGATGATCTAAATCAGCCACAGACCGTGTTTGTGACAGTGGTGCTTTGGGCTCAGTTCAGTCTACAGCCAACTCCTTGCTAGCACTCTGTGTATAGATGCTCTTCTCCTTTAGGTTTTTGTTCATTACAGCACGTTGTAACATCCAGTTGGAAATTTGTTGGCAGGAATAAATCTGCCTACATGCAGTAGCTATTCTTAAAAACAACAAAAAAAGAAACTTAAAGCAAGAAATGTCTCAGACATCCAACAGGAACATTTATCTCCTGCAGGAACTGCTGATACTCAACAAGTCTGAGGACTTTAGACACAGTGGAAAACTAAAGTTACTTTTTCTTCTGTTTTTAAAAGGAATAATTATTAAAGGAAAGGGTTTTGAGAGCCAGAATTGAGATTCACCATGTCAATGCTGACCTTTTTTTCAGTTTAATAACTGATGTTAAAAAGGTAAACATGAATACTTTAAGGTCATCCCAGTAGAATAGGGCCAAATATCTGTATGAATTAAAAAGTAACAACTCCCAGATAGGAAATATTGAAAACTGAACTCAAGGTAGCGCATCAGCAGATGTACCCTGAAGAGGAAACACCTCATTCAGGCTCATCTTTGTAAATTACGGAATCATTAAGAAGTTAATCTATTTCCGTGATTCAGTTCAAGACTGAAACTCTTGTTGGTTCATTACATCAAGTGTGATATATTAAGGTATTTATTTATGTTAGTATTATGATTAAAGCTTACAGCTAATAAAAAAACTCATAATTCAGTAAATTACATAATATTAATAATAAAATGACTTAGCACTGAAACTTTGATGTGTGATTAATAAAGTAGTTCCATTATATTTTACAGCATATGAAATCTGTGCTTTGTCAAGGCTCCTTTTGGATGAATAACTGCATCAGTGCAGCATGTAATGGAGGCGACCAGCCTGTGGCTCTGCATGGCTTTTAAAGAAGTCAGATTTTTAATAGTGGCCTTTATCTTGTCTGCATCATCTGGTGTCTCTTATTTAGGTCAGTGTGCTGATCAATCAAGCATCTGGAACATTAAAAAAGTTAATACTAATCTTTGCAGTTTTGCTAGAATAAAATCATTGCAAACTGTGGGAACTTCATAGAAACACGGATGTCTCCTGTCCCTTCCTCCAGATTCTGGGGCCCTGATCAAATTCAAAAGCACTTTGCGGACTCTGTTGTGATGTGGCTGACCTCATGCTTTAGTCCATGACTTGTGAATCTCCCCCACATTCTGTAATGGGCTTTGGTTCACAATCCTCCCAAGGCAACAATTATCCCTGTCGTTTGAGCACCTTTTTCAACCGCACACTTCCTTCCACTTAACGTCACATTAATATGCTTGAACACAGCATTCTGAACAGCCTTCTTTTTTAGCGCTCACATTTTGTGGTTTATAACACTTTTGGATTGCATCAAATAATTTTTTTGTCAAGTTAGCAGTCTTTCCCATGATTGTGCAGGGTGTAGCATATTTTCTACATTTAAAAACATTTTGGTAAAATTAGATATTTTAATGATGTGTAATAATGATTTTTTTGCAATAATTATAAAAAATGATCAGAAATTGATGTAATAAATCTACATGAGAGCTAAACTCCCTGACATTCTTGTTTATTGCAACTCTCCTGAGCTTGTCCTGTTTGTTTACTCATATATGTATGTAATATATATATATATATATATATATATATATATATATATATATATATATATATATATATATATATATATATATATATATATATATATATAATTCTGTTCTTTAGCCACATACTGAGGGGTGGGGAAGAGGGAGGGGGATCGGGAATGAGGATGGAGAGACATGAGCAGAGAGAGAGGCAGTGTGTGGCAGAGAGGGAGAACACCGACTCAGTTATTGACGGACCTCTACCAGAGAGAACCAGAACCGAACAAGGCGCCTCCAACAGTTAACACCGATCATGGACTTCACATCCCGGGGAGAGGGCGGTAGAGCGGCAGTCAGACTGGAAGCTGCTGACTTTGGCCCCCTCTCGGGTTTGTGGTCCCCTGTCGTCCTCTGAAACCGGCGGAGGAACTTCACGGGAAGCCCCGGAGAGGCGCAGACAGGCACAGGCTCAACAGACCCTGTGTATGAGTGAGAATCTGACTGGAAGATTCTGTGCTGTAAAAGTCCGTGCGTCCATCGGAGTTTGTTTTTGGGTCAGAACCATGCGCACTCAGTGCGGTGTCATTTATTTAAACTGCAGCGGAGCGCAGAAGGCAGGATGCGGACTTTATTCCCGCTGTGTGCGCAGCGCTGTGCGTGGAGCAAAGCGGAACGGGTCGGCGTGAAGAGGGGAGCCTTTCTACTTTCCTGAAGGTGAAAAATGTATGATAAGTAGCATTTTAAATGTATAAAACAGAAAACTGCTCTGAATAAAATGCATTCATAATTGGGCTTAAAATGTATCTATTTATTATCAAAAGATTTAGACATTTCCACGGATAGAAGAAGAGCTCAAATAAAACCTGAACTTCTCCAAACTGGAGCAAAGAGCATGAATTCTCATCTTTTAAGTCTGATGCTTAAAACCACTCTTAAGAACTGCGATCATTTTAATCAACCTCAGTTTGATGGGTTATTTGCCCCCCAACACGCCCAGCCAAGAGCATTACATAACTATTGAGCTGCCTTGGCCAGAAATCAATGCAATCTGTCAACAGGCTGCTGCTGTTTCATCACTTATCACTATCCAGCTAACAATCACCAACAATGCATCCCAATCACTCATGATGATGTCAGCTCATCAGAACTCCACCAGGAGGTTTTAATGATGAGTTTTCTTGATTTTTGATAATTATAACAGATTTACCCCCCCCTTGCTCAACCCAACGATGAAGGGACTCTCCACACTTTGTTTAAATGCTCTGACCTTGTAGTCACAGCATTACCTTTCCTCTCTGTGAGAGGCCCACATCGATCTTAGTTGTGTCCCTCTGCAAGGAATTTGTTTCATCTTATCTGTGCTGACAGGCTGCGTTCATCACCTTCCTACAGTCCTCCTCTCCTCCGGCACCACCAGACCTAATGAATCAGACGCGGCAAAGAATGCAAAGTCTCACTGAGAAAAAAATGCAGAGCAGGAATTTGACTTTGGAGCAAGCAGTCTGCTCTTATCTTGAGGATGAATTCAGTACAGGAATGCTGCTCTGTGCAGTATTTTTGCTGGTTAGTGGTTTTCAGCGTATATTTTGCTTCACTGTTAACTTGTGAAGCAGAGCAACTATTTTTTTACGTTCCCTCTATCCATTTAAACGTCTTCTGTTATACCTTTGTGTCTGAATAAATAACAAATTTGTATAATTTTTATGCTTTTTTGCTTCAATTTACAATGCCTTCATGCATTTTCAAAGAACAAAATGTATATGTCTTTGCTTAGATGGATTAATAGTAATGAAACATGACTAATAAACTGTGTTTTTACTGCAGGTTTGCGTGCGAAGCCACAATGGTGTCTTGTTGAGGAACTATCATCAAGTCATGACAGGATGATCCCCAGTCATGCATGCGGCTTCATCAATGCTTGGCACCATGCTCTAAATTCTGTTTGGTGAGCAGATGGAGAAAATGTGATGGACTTTATGAACCAGCTCAGAAATGGGTGGGTGTGGGTGATGGAATAATATTCATTAGTGTATTCCCATTTTTTGGGGGGGGGGAACCTCAGGACAACCAATCACTGAAGAATTGCAGAAGACTTTTTGCAGGACCAAGATGGGCACAGTGCATACATTTTATGATTCCTTTGCTGGAATTCGTGATTCTTATTTCATTAAATCCTATACTTACTTTGTCTGATGTTGCTATATTGAATCATATGAAATGGAGATACAGTGGCATTTATGGAGTAAGGACTGGACTTCCTTAGTAAGACCGTGGATTCCTATACTGCTAGGCCTTCATCTCCAGTTCTCTCAAGCCTCTAATTGTCCCGAAGAGTGCCGCTGTGACCGGACATTTGTTTACTGCAATGAGCGGAGCTTGACATCAGTGCCTCTCGGAATCGGTGAGGGCTACAAGACCCTCTATCTCCACAACAATCAGATCAATAATGCCGGCTTTCCTCTGGAAATGCACCATGTGGCTTCTGTGGAAACTGTGTTTCTCTATGGCAACCAGCTTGACGAATTCCCAGTTAACCTGCCAAAAAATGTAAAAGTTCTACATCTGC
This sequence comes from Valencia hispanica, assembly GCA_963556495.2. NCBI lineage: Eukaryota > Metazoa > Chordata > Actinopteri > Cyprinodontiformes > Valenciidae > Valencia > Valencia hispanica. The sequence goes on along the minus strand of OY747720.1, from coordinate 10,257,454 downwards.
AGGAGAACAACATCCAGACCATCTCTAGGGCGGCTCTGGCTCAGCTTCTTCGGCTGGAGGAGCTGCATTTGGATGATAACTCAATTTCTACTGTCGGAGTGGAAGAAGGGGCGTTCCGTGAAGCTTTGAGCCTAAAGATGCTCTTCTTGACCAAAAACCACCTGAGCAGTGTTCCTATTGGTCTCCCAGATGACCTGAAGGAGTTAAGGTTGGATGAGAATCGCATTGCGGTCATTGCAGAGGAAGCATTTCAGAATGTCACCCGGCTGGAACGCCTGCTGTTAGATGGAAACCTGCTGACAGATGAAGGGATCTCACCTGGGACTTTTCAAGACCTGGTCACCCTGAGGGACCTGTCTCTAGCACGGAACTCATTAACTTACCCTCCCCCGTTCCTCCCTGGGGAGATGCTTGTTAAGTTAAACTTTCAGGAAAATCAAATAAGCAAGATCCCTGTAAAAGCATTTGCGGGTTTGCACAGGCTTGAGAAGTTAGATCTCTCTAACAACCAGCTGCAGTCGCTAATGATGGGGGTTTTTGATGGCCTTGGGAGTCTCAGCCAGCTTACCGTCCGGAACAACCCGTGGCTCTGTGATTGTGACATGCATTGGGTGGTGTCATGGCTCAGATCTCTTCCTGCTTCTCTAAATGTACGTGGGTTCATGTGCCATAAACCTGAAAAGTTCAGAGGTATGGTTATCAGAGAGCTGAGTGCTGACCTGGTCCACTGCCCAGAACCTGCTTATACAGCTGACACTGCTCTGAACTCATCTGTTTCCATTTCCACAGACTTTCCTTTGGTTACTCGACATGTTTCTTCCTCTAAAAGACCCATAACCACACTGCCCACCCTCTACACCATCTACACAACCAGGGAGGATGGACTGAGGACTAAGCAGCCTCTACAGGTCACTTTTACCATCTTAAATGGGTCAGATATTCATGTACGCTGGTTGGCTTCTTTTCCAGTTACTGCCTACAAGGTGACCTGGGCCAGGATGGAGCCCAGTCTGACCGGAGACACGGTCAGAGACAGGATAGTGGGTGGGGATCATCGGGGAATCCGACTGACTAATCTTGAGCCCAAGTCCACATATCGGATCTGCGTTATTCCCTTGGATGCTTTCAATAATTACAGACCCAAGGATGACACTGTGTGCACTGAGGCTGTGACAACTGTGGCCTTTTTCAGCCCAGATAACAACAACAACAGGAGACGTTCTGGGCCCGAGCAGGCATCGCAGCCAGAGTACAGCTCGCCACTTCTGTTGGCTGGGCTCATCGGCGGTGCTGTGATTGTAGTGCTGGTGGTCCTGCTCAGTATCTTCTGCTGGCACATGCACAAGAAAAGTCGCTCAGAGTGGAAGTACAACCGGGGACGTAGAAAAGATGATTATTGTGAGGCAGGCACCAAGAAAGACAATTCCCTTCTGGAAATGACTGAAACAGGCTTCCAGATAGTGTCGCTCAACAACGAGCAGCTCCTCAAGGGAGATTTCCGCATTCAGCCCATCTACAGCCCTAATGGGGCCCTCAGCTTCAGAGAGTGCCCCCCAGTGAACAACAGCACAATGTACTGCAAGAACAATGTCCAGGATCATGACTCATGATGGCTCCAAAAACATTCATGAGTATTTTTTCTTTTTTCCTGAAACCGCTCAGACATTTTTGAACTCTGTAAAGTTAATATGACTTAAAAAGTTATGTCTTCAAAAATGTAATTTATACAACTGACTTGACCATCTCTTTTACATAATATTGTTGAATTCATAGGTTGTTTTCTGGAGTTGTGATGTTGGAGTTCTGTGCACAAACTCGTATAAAAAAACAAAACATGAGTTTATCTTTAAGAGTTGAGGTGGACTTGTTTTACTGTTGTTGTGGAAGGTTTTAGCTGCTGAATCTTGTAAGGAAACTTGATAGATGGGAGGAAAACAGATTTTCACCACGAGAGGGTGTAGTTTTCCTGTTAGGAGCTCTGTGAAGTTGCAGCTGAGTTCAGGTGAAATTGTAAGATTCCCTAAGAAGTGTTGGACCATATGCAAACCATTTTCTCTCTGCTTCGGAAAGAAATTTAAAGGTCACAGTCATTAAACACTCAGAAAGTGGCAGGCTGCAGAGCTTTCACCTGCGTCTCTGGTTTAATACATCATCACAGCAAAAAGGGCCTTGTTATCAGCACCTGCTGTGATTGGTGTTGGTGTCACAAAGCGAGCTGCAAAAAAGCACAACCTTTGAATGTTTAAACTCCTTAAAACAAAAAATATTTTCTTTGAGTTTAATACTGACCATTTTTCAGCAGAAAAATCTATAAATGTGCCTTGAAGTTATCAGCTTAAAATGTGTTTAACATCCATGTTTTTGCACCAAATGTATCCTTGTATATACAATTTAATGGAATATTGTAAGAAATACTTTTGCTTTTCTTTATTTATTCATCTCATGACACATTTAATTAAAACATATCTCAAAATGGGAATTCATTCCAGAGTCTGGTTTAGCATGAGCATTGACCTTTGATGGTACGTAATGTAAAACAACAAGGGGTCCAGAATTAACAGGGAATATAAAAAAATCTTTAATCAAAGATCAATATGAGCAGCAAAAATCTGGGATACATTACAGCTTAGGGTACAGTCTGTGAGTACATATGTACGAATTTTACACGCAGATGAGGAGTTAATTATGACACAACCTTTAACAAGTTCAACGGTTCACATATCTCAGAGCTGTTAAGATTAGATCATTGTGTGTTTTGAAGATAAAGCATAATTAAAAGGACAGATGAAAGAAAGAAAGATCTGCTTTACAACTATTTTTAAGTTTTTAGGATAATATTTAGAAAGAATAGGAGCCCAAGGAAGGTGACATTCTGTTTCAAACCGAGGACTCCACGTATCTCAGTGTCTTGGCTTTTAGTGATGACAAGGTGGAGGAAGGGACAGGTAGATCAGGGCTTTGCCTATTGTTATGAGGGTGTTGCTCTGGAGGGGGAGAAGGACCTGAGCTGAAAGATGAAGTTTACTGGTCCGTCCATATCCCAACCCTCTCCTATGACCATGAGACATAGATCATGGCTGAAAGTACAAGATCTTGAATAGAAGTGGCTTAAATGAGTTCCCTAAAGGATAGCTAGGATCTGTTGGAAATGAGCCTCATCATCCAGATTGAGCTCTGAGTAGAACTGCTAAATGTCTGCGTCGAAAGGAGTCGGCAGAAGAAATTTGTCTCATCTCTTTTGAGCTTCTTCTGGGACTAACCTAGTAGACAGGAGACCCTGACGAATACCTAGAAACCACTGGGAGACTGTGTATCCCTTATGGCAAAAGTGTCAAACTCAAATCCTTAAAGGGCTGGTGTACAGCAACTTTTAGATGCGTCTCTGCTTCAATACACCGAAATCAAATAATTAGGTCATTAGCATAACTCTGTTTAAAATTGCATCATACTGAGGAGGTAATTAAACCACATGATTTAGCTGTGTTAGACCAGTGACACATTTAAATGTTGCAGGAGACCGGCCCTCAAGGACTGGGGTTTGACACCCCTTCTTATGGTCTTCAAATATTTTGGGATCACTAAGATTGAGCTTGGAAGTGTTACTGGGAGGAGGGCTGTATGGAATACTTTCCTAGCTCTGTTCTTTCTAGGCTCCAGAATAAAACATTCAAATGCAGTAGCATCAGTTTCAATCTGTTGAATAGCCCTACTGCTTTATCTTGTCCAACCATCTGTTACTTTAATGTGTTCCACTTATTTAATATTCCTTTGCAAAGATGCCAGCTCTAGGAGGGAAACCCAGACATCCGTCTTTTGGCACCGCTTATTAGACATAGAGGCAACTTTATCAGATTGTCAAACCCTTGAACCAGCTCTATTTAAGCTCCTAACTTTACCTCTAATCCAGAGCCTGGTCGCCCAACAGAGGAAGCTAATTTCATTATCTTGGATCCAGGATTGCAGACTTTTAATAGTGGACACAGGTAGAAGTTGTAAACAGATGACCAGTAAATCAGAACATCACATTTCAGTTTGCCTTTCTTTGCTGCAACAGACCTGAGCAACTGCTTTAAACCCTGTTGTCCATCTCCAGCTCAGTCCTGCCAAGACAGTTGGTGGAAGGCTGATACTATTAGTATGTTTTTGCATATATTCCTGTGTCCTATTTAAAAATAATCTCAGACGCTTTGAAGTTAGGAAAAAGTCATGAAGATTATTTTGTCAGAAAATGGTTCTAGTACAACAGAAATTCAACAACAATAGGTAGATGTTTAACATTTAGCTTAACATATGGGTATCTTCTGAAACTGGATTATTGAATCATATACCCTGCTGTGGCTAAGTTACAAAGCAATGCAGTGTAATGTATTTACGAAGCAAAATTGATATATGGGCCTACTCTAACTCAACCTCTTCTGTAAAGGTCAAAAAAACTCCAATAATCATTTTAAATTGTGGAATGCATGCACAGTTGGAATCAAAACCTCAACAAAAACACATATTTGAGAAAAAAAGTGTGAACAGCCCACCTCATTGCACCAGGGTATAACACTGTAGTAAAACCTCTGAGTAACCTCTGAGTAAACAGACACGAATACAGACAGCAAACATCTACTCTGCCTTCTCAGTCTAAACAAAACCATGTCCAGCACCAGAACTGACTCGAAGGAATGTTTGTTATTTCTAGTCTCAACCCTAAAAGTTGACATTAGTTTTTTATAAAAAAGTTAATATTTTTATTGTATGGTTGTCCTCAAAAGACTACCATTTACATTCCATAAATCTTTTCCGGGTCAGTAGGAGAATCCTGAAGCTGAAAGAACAACACCCACTGGCTTTAAAAAATATGGTTAGCTGATAAATGTTTATACAAACTGAAAGTCACATTTGGTTTTAATGACTTCAGGATTCTGTGATACATAAGAGTCCAATAAAAACAACAATATGGAAAACCACTCCACCAGAAAAGATGGAGCACACATCCACTGTTTATTCCCACTTGTAATAAAAGGGTCATTGGGGGGCTGGTGCCTGTCTCCAGTGGTCATTGGAAGAGAAGCGGGTTGCACCCTGGCCATGTTACCAACCCATCACACAGCAACACAGACATATCTTTGGAACCAAAAAAAAAAACCCCATTCTGCATTGCCTTTAAGAAGTATTCATCCCCTTGGATGTTTGACCCTTATATTGGTTTTACAATTCAAACCTGATCAACAAAATCTGGTGTTTTGGACAAAAAAACAAAAAACAAAATTTTAATGACAAAATGAAACATGATCTCTACAAAATAAAAACAATCAAATACAATTATTAACCTTAAACAGGGGGTTGCATGAGTGAAATGGAGATCCCCTGAGTGCAGTATAAAGACACATGTGCCTGAAAGGTTCATTCGCGGATTAATTGGTATTCATGGTTACCACTACAGCATGAAGACAAAGGAACACTCCAAGCAAATCAGAGAAATGTTACTGCAAGGTATAAGTCAGGGGATGGAAACAAAAAAAATACATAGTCAAGAATTCGAAGGAATATGGCCCATGTGTAAATCTGCCTAGATCAGTGCTTCCTCACAAACCTGAGGGATCCAAGAGGGAGACTAGTGAGAGAGGCCACCAGGACACCTACAACTTTGCTGACAGAGTTACAAGCTTCAGCAGCTCAGATGGGAGAGACTCTGCATACAATAACTGCTGCCTGGGTCTTTCACCAGTCAGAAGTTGATGGGAAAGTGAAGAAGAGAAAGCCGCTGTTGAAGAAAACTCAGATTAAAAGGCACGTGGGAGACTCCAAATTCATGTATAAGAAGGTTCTTTGGTCTGATGAGACCAAAATTTAGTTTTTTGACATCCACCAAACACTGCATATCACCAAAAGCACACCATCCACACTGTGAAACATGGTGGTGGTAGCATAATGCTGTGGGGATACTTCTCAACTACGACTTAGTAGAACATTTATTTTCCAGCAAGTCAATGACCCGAAGCATTCAGCCAAAGCTACACAGAAATGGTTTGAAGACAAGGTGGATGTTCTGGAGTGACTGAGTCAAAGCCCAGACCTCAATCTGACAGAGAATTTGTGGCATGGCTTAAAAAGGTCTGTTCACAGCTGATCTCCATGCAACCTGTTAGAGCCTGAACGGTTTTGCAAGAAAGGAAGAAAAATTGCACCATCCAGATGTGCAGCCTGATTGAGACCTATCCACACAGACTCCCTGCTGTGATTGCGGCCAAAGGTCCATCTACTAATACTGACTTGAAAGGAATAAATATGTATGCAATCACTTATTTTGCGATTGTTATTTTTATTTGATTATCATTATTTTATTTTAAAAAATGTATTTTCCTTTGACATAAAGGGGTTTTATTTTATTGTTTTGTCAATAAAATCAAATTTTGAAAAAGATCCAAGAGGGTGAATACTTTTCATAGGCACTGTATATACCAACGACACTTACTTCATTACATGACTGAAAAGACCAATAAGCTGTTATTCAGCTGTGATCATGGGTCTCAATGATAATTCTCTATGCATTAGAAATGAAAATTGCTGGTTAAATTCAAAGTATCACAGATATATTTCTGCAAACTCATGGCTCTGAAGACTGCCAGATCCAGTTCACAGCTCCGTTTATCTTTCTGAAAAGGTGCACCAGAGCAGAAGTCAGGAAACTAAATATGATATTCTACTCTGGAGAGTAAAAAAAGAATACTAGAAGAGAAGTCATATAATACCAATGCTTTTGGCAGTCGAGTTCACCGCAACATCTGCCATTATGAGAACCAGTATAGAGAAACATGTCAGACAACTACGACAGAGTCACAGGACTATCACAGTTTGTGCAGTCCAGCTTTTCAAACATTCAGATCTGCTGGTTTAAGACACTGACTACTCTTTATTAATGCACAGCAACACAAATGAACAGACTGTCATTAACCGGAACTCACTGAGGGTGGTTGAGGCTAAGATAAGGCAGTGCTGACCATGAAGAACCAGAAAGCAGTTATTCCATCAAACTACCAGACGGCCTTCTGCCTCTACACAAGATGGAAATGAGGCTAAAATGAGGAGACTGTTGTTTCATTACATACAGTGCTGTTCTGTGAAAAAGTATTTATCTACAAATGTTTGAGATCAGCAGCCTTTTATAGCTGAAAAAGATAACATAAGTAAATACAAAATGGATTTTTAAAACAATTTCAGAAGTTTCACCCAGACTCAATCACCACCCGATCTCTAAAATCAAGAAATGCCTTAAACAGAACCTATCTGAGAAAATGCGTTAGATTAAAAGATCTCAAAAAGGAACACATTTTGCCCCTCATGAAAGAAATTAAAGAACAGATGAGAAATAAAATTGCTGACATCTTCCCGTCTGAAAGGGATAAAACACCAGTTTTAAGGCTTTAGAACTCCAGTAAACCACAACAAGGCATGTTGTCTACAAATAGAGAAAACATAAAGCACCTGAACCTTTCAATTAATGGCCAGCCTAGTAAAATTACTCTGACATCTCATCCAGGCGGTCACAAACAACCCAGAGTATGATTTAAAGCAACTCAGGTATTCCACACTTCGTGACAAAAACAGGTAAGCATCCTGAAGAAATGATTTGATTTGGACAAATTGATGGGATATGCTTTAAATGGGCACCATAGGATATCATCACAGCCAGAATAGTGAATGAAGGTCAGCAGGGACACACAAAGGATACCCCAGAGATACATTAGACAGCAATACCAGCAACTGATGGAGTTTGATAAGGCTCAAATTCATGGTTTCCATGAGGCCAGGTGCTCATTTTGTGCTGTTGGCCAGGATGTTGGGGGTAAAGATGTCACAGTGGCCCAATAGTAGAGCCAATTAAGGAAACCAGACACATTCTGAAGCTTAAAATTGCCCAAAACAAACCATTCCAAAGGAGGATCCTCATATTGTGTGCCTATTACAAAACTATGTGGCATGTGTGCCTTCTGTCTGAAAGGAGATCTTTCCAGGTACCAGTCCCTTCCCATTCTGTCATGATGCTTGATGTCAGTGAATCTTCACTATGGATTCACCTTTCATACTTAGGCTTAAATAACCACAGAGCAGTGACATCTGCTATGTGGAGTGGCGCTGTAATCGTGCACAATTTAATGATAGTCTAAGTGTTGTAATAACACTTGTGATAATTATGTGTAACAAGCAAAGGTCCCTATGCAAAAATATATATTTAAAAAATGCATTAAAGATTTTTGATCAGTTTCAAAACACTTTCTTAATGATAAAGCTGCAGTCAAACCAAATATCAGCTTTCAGCGCAGTCTAATATGTATAAGTTATTCATAATTCATACTCTTCCAACCTGTTTTATCTTCAGGATTGTGGTGTTATCGAGCAAACTCTTTGCTCTTCAATACAATCAGAGAGCGATAAAAAAAACATCAGAATAACAGGATTATGACACCTTGAATATATTCATGGTTTTATTGATTTAAAAAAGCTCACAGAGCAACTTAATAATTTTTGCTCAAAATACAGTGACTAACATTTTATTATAAGGTAATTCAGCCAAGAAATGCCAAATGCATTTGCTCAGTTGGATCGATTCCCTTTTCCTGAGGGATTGATTACGTCTGCACAGTTTTTATTTTTGTGGTTTTAAACCAACAGAAGCGTCTTTACCTCTCCATTTCGCGGTGGATAGATTAAAGAGCTCTGATTCCCAGGAATGTTTGTTTTCCTTTGCTCCTGGTCATTACTGTGGTCATCTTGCATTAAATTGCATTAAAGACCCAATAACAGTCTCCATTCCCATTTCACACACACAAACGTATTGATCTGTGGAAGTCCAGTGGATTATGAAAAATGGCCACCAAACTTAACGACACTTCACCTGAGATGGACTGCCTCTCTCCGTGGCTCAGCTAGAAAGGTGAAAATGCGTGCACAGGGAAATCAGCAGTATAATGTCACCCTAGCCCCGTCTCTGTATCTTTTTGCATTGATTTACTGTTAAGGGAAAGATATAAAGGTATAATGTATGCTGGAAATGATTAATAGATCACAGAGCAGGGGGTTATTTGGTTGTATTACAGTTTACTTTGTGGCAAACAGGGCAATCATTTCGTCAACCTTGGAGAAAATGTTTGCTCTCCAGCAGTGTTGTGTACAATCCTTCATTTGCACTGCAGCAACATTATTTATTCATTTCAACTGAACCACCAGAACAGTGAGAACGAGTTAACACATAAGCACAAAATTCTGTCAATATGCATGTATTTCAGCACCAATTTCTCACTCATAACGTGATTCTTCAGCAAAGGCAGGGAATAAAATGGAAAAAAAGTCATTCAATCATTGAACTTTAAAATACTAGTTTTCAATTTTGATGATTAGTCTGGAGTAGGTTAGTTTTTATCATCACATTTAAAACCAAAAACATTTTTAAAAACTGGTTCCAGATTCTGTCTATGCTGCATATATGTTGTTTAAAGTTCTGCTAATCCTGTGTCTCTTCACACAATCACGTTGAGTATGAGATGGGACCTCTCTAGTTCACAGTGTGTCATAATATCAGCAGGATATTGATCTAGAGTATATTAAACATGCGGTTGTCACTTCACCAACCCCTGCACCTCATGGCTGTTAAAAGATAAAAATAAAAATATTATTTAGCACAGCACCAATATCATTTGACGTTTCTGCCTTGCATTTGCAAAGGGGCAGGTCTGGCAGAGTTTAACTTGCACTGGTGTCTATCTGGACAAACTAGTGGTTTTGTTACATCAAGGTCTTAATCTTCATCTGACTTCTCTGAGGCCAATAAACAATGAAAGTCAAACTGGCACCAAACCCCTTAAAAGCACCTTTCATAGGATCATTGAATATTAAAACCTTTCCACCAAATTAAGATAAAAACTATGTGAAGGGGCTTTGAATCAGTCACTGAATGGAGGTGCAGATGATATTAGTGCTTCCTTATTCTTGAGTTCAAATCTTGGCTCTGGTCATTCTGCTTAGAGTTTGTGTGTTCTCCCCATGCATCCATGGGTTCCACAGGTACTCTGGCTTTCTCCCACAGTCCAAAAAGATACATGCTGAGGTAACTGCTTGCTCCAAAATTACCCTTTGGTGGGAGTGTGTGTGCATGCTTCTCTGATTTGTCTTGCCCTGTGATAGACTGCCGAGCTGTCCAAGTTGTACCCTGCCTCTCTCCCATAGACTCTGGAGATTGGTACCAGTCCCTACGAACCGGCTAGTACTAGACGGGTTTAAAAATGATGGATGGCTTTTAATACGCCTTGATATACAGTAGTAGTTACTATTTGACATGTTTTGAAGAATGTTTGGAAACCCCTAACGACTGATGACAGTAACTTTTGTTAAACACCAGTAAAGATCAAGGCCTAGCTTGGTTCTGTGTATGTCCAGTTTTTGAGCTGCATTTGTATTAAAGGTGAGGAACAGTATGCCACGCACAAATGACCATAGAAAAGTATTTCTAAGTGAGAAATTCAGGGCTCAAAAATGTAATCCTTTTCTCTATCATTAGTGTCAAAGCTCACCATCCCAAAATCACTGAAAATACAAAGTAGACTTACATTTTTGTAATAAGTCATTTTTATCAAGCACCATTGATGCTATATGTCTGCCATTTAAGTGTTAGGAAATTACCATGAAAACGGTTTGACTGAAGACTTGAATAAATGTTGATTGACAGACACATGAGGTGGGAGGGTGACTGCTGATGAAAGGAGTTGGAGAAATTGGCTACTCTGAATCACAAAAGTCAGGTGGTTTTATTCTCGTCTAGGCACTTAACCCTCTGCTAATAACAAACTGACAGGTGAAACTCAGATGTGCGTCTGGATATACTCACTGAATCCACACACGTCAAGGCTGAGGGCCTCTGTGAGTACCCATTGATTCCCAATGCAGCAAGCCCGCCCCTTGGATTCACCCTCATATCCAGAAAGACAGCCTTGATAGATCCGTGGCATATTTTCTGATTCATTAGACGAGCATTTGGCATTAACCTCACCCTGGGAGAGGATTCCTGGAGTAGCTTTGAAGTTAATCCATTCAGCCGCCAAACTCAGGCTCAGAAGTACGCTGACACTGATGAAGAAATGATGAAACACTGATGCCTCGGAGAGATCCCTACTATTTAGCCTATTGACAAGGAGACGAAACACCCATCGGCTTTCCACACTCATCATATGTCAGTTAGAGCCCTGATTATTGCTAATTGGTTTCCTATAATTCCTTGTTTTCTTGCTGTGGGTAACCTTTTTAAATACATGAACATTCTGTAGAGGAATCTGGAGGCATTTGAAGGTTAGGTCCTTAACTCTAAGTTTCTATTTATCTCCTAACTTTGCTGCACAGTCTGAGGAAGTCAAACCATGACTGACTGATATTAAAGGGATATAAAGTGCTTAAAGACAGAATTAAATAAACTAAAGCTACTAATTATTTTAGTTTGAGTTTAGTTTGAGTTAGTTTCAACATCATAAGTATTGAAGATTTACCACATCGTATTCCAGCCTGAGGACACTGATACAGCGGTTAAAAAAAATAAAAAAAATAAAGAAAACTCTGTAACTGACGGGTATTAGTCACATTTATCTACTTTCTGAAGTTTGAATTGAACTACAAAACTTTTGGCTGGATTTGCAGAACCCTAATATGCTTTGTTGCTGCTTTGGAACTTGCTGATTTGGTTGTTGCACAAATAAATTTAATTTTGGGTTGCAGAATTGGTTTGCAGTTGTATGCCAGAACTTCACTTTCCGAATCACTCTGGCTTCAATTGCCAAATAATACTGATTACACAGTTTGCATTTTGTTTTGTGTTTAAGTGTTGAGTTTTTTTTGTTTCTTGTTGTGAAACACACTGCCTCTCAGTTGGATTCAGCTGTGGTTAACAGTGCCTTTCAAAAGTAACAGCACCCCTTAAAATCTTTTACATTTTGTCACTTTCTAACCACAAACTTCAGTGTATTTTATTTCTTCTCTTTTCTTTTCGTATTGATCTGGATTTAGGTCCACCTATCTTCCAATCAAGTCAGATCAGCTATCCCGTCCCTGCTTAAGAAAATTATCCCCAACAGGATAATGTTGCCACCACTATTTTTCACATTGGGGACAGAGTCTTCATTGTTATGTGTAGTGTTCATTTTTAACCTTTCATAGCCTTTTACATGTACAGCAAAAGCTCCAATGGAGTTACAACTGACGTCTTGGTTGTTTTTCAGAATAAGAATGCTCAGGCCAGTCAGCTATTTCCCAATCCTTGTGATCATATGACTGGACTGTAGATTACCTGAAAGCTTTGTATTCCCTGGTAAAGCATCCACATCACTGTGGATTCATTCTACCCTCACCTAAGCCAAACTAGAAATAATAATCAGTTTCCAACTGGAAACCTTGGCTTCAGATTTGGAGATACTGCTTGTCCATCTGTCTGAGTCCTCGATCCTTGCTGGAGGTGTCCCCTCTATGAGACTCTGATGATCAGGATATGCAAAACCAAGATTATATTGTGACTGCAAATGGGAACACTCCATGCTGGAATGGAATCAGGAAGGTCTGTAGTTACCATTTTGGACTTTCCAAAAAAGACATTTAATGAAGAAACAACTAGCCGTCAGCATATGGTCATTTTTGCTAAAGTACCAGCCAAAGAACCCCAATAGTTACAAGGTTGTTACCTTTTATTCCAAGACTTTTAAGCACATATACTGGTTGGAAAAACTCACCCACACTCCTATTGTTAATTTTCTTTTTTATGGCAATGGACCGTTCCACTGTTCTAATTGGAGTCTTTTATCCAATCACTGGCTTAGAGAAACGCTAATAGATTTACATTGTGTTTAACTGGATAAAAAACAACTATAAAACAAAACGTGGGTGTTTAAAGACTTAACAGACTGAATGCAGACACAGAGAGTATATGTGACAGTAAAATAAAAACAGCAGTAAAACACAGACAAAGCATATAAAGTAAAAACAGCAATAGAGCAAGAAACATACACAAAATTTAAGGATACATGAAACATGAAAACATTAAATAGATGTGTTTTTAGTGGTGATTTAAAAGAACTCAGTGTTTCAGCAGCTTTGCAGTTTTCTGGAAGTTTGTTTCAGATTAGAGGACCATAGAAACTGAAAGCTGCTTCTCCATGTTTTGTTCTGATTCTAGGGATGATTATTAGACTAGAGTAGAAAGACCTGAGAGGTCTGGGGGATTAGTATAGTAACACTAGATCTTCAACATACTTTGGTGCTAAGCCATTCAATGATTTATAAACTAGTAAAAGTATTTTGAAGTCTATTCTCTGAGCTACAGGGAGCCAGTGTAAGGACATTAAAACTGGGGTGATTTGCTCTACTTTCCTGGTTCTAGTGAGGAACACGAGCAGCAGCGTTCTGGATCACCTGCAGCTGTCTGATTGACTTTTTAGGGACTTTTTGTGAGAACGCTGTTGCAGTAATCAATCCGACTAAAGATAAACGCATGGATGAGTTTTTTAAGGTCAGTTTGCAATGATCAATACAGAAATAAGGCACTAAATTACTTCCCCCTAGTTTGTAGCATTTTTTTCTCATAGCCAAATATTTTTCCACAGATACTTTGATCTAAACTGAATCTGATGAACTGAAAGTGGAGTGGTGACGAGGATTCCAACTTAAAACAGCAAATTCCTTTCTCTTGTTATACCGCAAAGGTTTTTGTCAGCTTGTAAAATTAATCTTTTTCAAATAATCTGTGTTCGTCAGGATTCCCGAAGGACGTCTCATGGTCAGTCAAAATGAAACTCAGGCTGTCTGAGAGGCAACAAGAGTTGCAGTAAAGATGAGAAGAAACAGAAAACAGTCACACATTTTTCCTTCTTTTATTTTGTAAACCACTCTGTCTTCCCAGCTCTCTCAGGGAAGAAGGTTCATCCTTGAATAGTTGGAAAAATCTGATGTCCTTTCATATCCGTTGGTCTGTAATGACCTGGTCTTCGTTCCTCCTCCTTCTCCTCCTCCTTCTCCTCCTCTTTCATCCACATCATTCATCACTGCTGGGACACTTAATGAGAAACCTTTCCAGAGCTGAATCATAAGGACAGTCATTTAGATTCAATCGATACTCGGTGAAGACATTAGAGCGTGTGCTCCTTTTCCATTATGTAACTGAGAGCAATAAGGGACGCAGTCAGTGATTCATGTACACAGATAACTAAAGCAGAATGAGACTATAAAAGAAGGAGCCATTCGGCCCAGTAATGAAACATTAAAACATACACAAAAGGAAGATAATAAGATTTCACGAAGCATGGATCATAAAATGTAATCCTTCTTTTAGCTTTGCAAAGGAAGCACTACTGGTTTTCTTTATAGTGTCTTTATATTTTTTTGCAAAACCAAATATTCCCAGTGAATGTTGCACAGTGCATAGCCAGCTCTCAAGGTAAAATCACTGTTTATGCTCATGAACAGTCAACACGACACTGCACAGAGTTATAGTTCCGTGTCAGTGATTCTTCCTGATTAAATTTACTCCACACTTGTATGTAGTAAATCAGACTAAAAGCCAAGAGAGTGCAAACTGGGACCTCAACTCCTGGGAAGATTGACAGCTGTGCAAAATAATGTACATGTAATATATGTGACTTCAAAGGGTTTAGGAATGATCCAGATCGAAGGGTAGCAATGCTTGCTTCTCAGAGAAGCTGTTGTCTATCCAACCTGGCATTGTGTTAACACTCACCCATTTGCTGTAAAGCAGAGGCCAAAACTCCTGTTCAGAGAACGTGGTGAACAGTGCCATGGAAAAAAAAACATTTCCCCCCTTACAGTTTTGTCGCAATTAAACATTTCTCTTCTTCTTTCTTTAAACATTACTCTCCCTGCAGGGATCTTTTGCTGTGTAAATAATCTTGGTGACATCCATACAGCCGCTCCGACGGATTATCAGTTAATCAATGCATTAAACACATGGTTACAACCACAGCAGTTAAAATGAACTTGAAATGAAGCCTGTCATAACAAACAGAGTCCGGAGAATGTTTTTTGCCCTGATCGGTAAAATTACTGAACCAGTGTAGATTTTCTATAACTACAGTGTGTTTATGCAGCACAGATGAATCATCAGGGGAACTTGAATTACTCATAATGCAACATGTTATTTATAGTTTTCAATATTAACCACACTCTGACTTTTCCCATTTCAAAATCCAATCTAGGCCTGCAGCTCCCTGATGGGACATCAGACTTCACTCAGCAAAGGAACAAATGAGTGTTCTCTTCTCTATTTGACCACATGCTTCACACACTTCAGTCTTCTGCAGGTTTACAGGTTGCCTTTTAAATCTCCCCTCTGTGGTCTCGGCTCTCTGCGGGCCTTCAAATAAATGGACTGCCTCTCTCAGAAACAATGAGAATTTCTGTGGCCCTGACAAAGATCAATCTTGGCCGCGAGCGCTGGAAGCAGCTGAGTGCAGCGGGGTTCCTGGCCTCTTATACAGACAAATAAATCCACTGAACTGTCACTCACAGTTTTCCTGCAGTAAGGCTGTCTTTTCATTCAATATTTGAGCAGTTAATGTTCTGTTTAAAGGATATAAATCCGCTTTATTGGAACTTCAATCTTATCTTTGTTGCTCTGTCAGTAATAAAGACCTTTTCATTGATGGATGCACAGATCTGGAAGAAAAAGTTAAAATTAAGGCAAAGCAGATGGATAATTCAATGCAAAAATAATTAATAAATGAAAAAAATATAAAAAAATATTTTAAGAGGAGGAACTCCAGACCTCTGTCATAGAAGCAGTTGAGCTTTAGAGATCCAAAGACTTCCACTAATCTAGCATTCTTTGAGAAGTGTGGATGACCCTTAACAAAAAAAAAAAAAAAAAACCTGAGCAACCCATGAACTAAACCCAAAATAGCCTCTCTTAATAGGAGCTCAACATGTAGAAATTTGACTTTCTTTACTTGTATTTCTTCAGATTTATGCACTTTAACCTATACAGTTTCTTAATAAAAACAGATTAATATGAATTCAAAAGTAAATGTTTTTTCCCCATCTTTGGTCTTTTTCCAAAAAGATGTTGCATTTAATATGCACAATCTGAGTTTTAAAAATTATTTGCTGGGCTCGTAACCCCACATTTAAAAAAACACGTATCAGTCTGATATTCTTCCAGCCTTAAAAATGTATTTTAAGCAGACCAGATGGTTGAAGTTAATGTGTGAAAAAGCATCCTGTCACAGAGGATTTATACTCTCAATAATGTCTGTTTTTCCATTTCATTTAATTAATAAGACCTTTTATTGGTTAATATCTTTCAAAAGACACAGAGACACATTACAGTAAAAACAAGCTAATGCAACAGAAAATCTATCTAGGTCAGTTTGCCCATTTACTTATTCATTCTCCTATTTTGTACTTATCCAGTGTCATTTAAAAAAATTATATTTCATACCTATAAATAGTTTCATTCCTATATGCTTAAAGTATAATTAATTTATCCATTTATTTATTTACTTCCAAAAGATAGTGTTCTTACTCTTACAGCTAGAAAAATAATTACCTCAAGACTAAAGGGAATAACTTTACTTGTTCACATTAAACAATAAGTTTGATTCACAGTGAAATCGAGATGGTTCCCGGTATTATTGGTATTGGAGATTAATTTTAAATATTTAGTGGCGTGAGGAGGGATGTATGAAACACAATTATCCAAATTTGAATTAAAGGGGAACATAAAAAGCCACAGAGAAAAGCATTTGTGTTTTTTTTTGCTTCTGGTTTTAAACAACCAAAAAATAAAAAGATAACACCTGCTGGTGCAGAAAGGAAAAGTATCACAGCATGTATTACTGACTAAAACACTCAGGACTTGAAAACAATTAATGGTGACTTTAGGGCTTTCATTTTAAAACTGATGCTCCATTCCACCTCAGTTGATTTCGAGACATATGTACAGCTTTTGTCTACAGTAGCATTCTTCTCTCGAAGTTTACAGCCCCCCACCACAAAAGGGGTTTGCCCAGCTACCTGCATTCAGCCACATATAAACTGTGTACTAAATTTAATCTCAGATCGACAAAGACAGTGATTACCACTGTCAGTGTTTCTGCTGTAGATTTAATTGTGCTGCTGAAAACTGAGATGTTCATTTATAGATAAATCTAAGGTGAATCTTAAACAGGCTGTCAAAGCCTTGAATAGCTGCATTTAAGTATGTATTTCTGTCTCTGCATATTTTCTCAAAAAAAGAAATAGCCGGTTACAAGTATATCAGAAAAAAAATATTCTCCCTAATTAAAGTTAGCTTAGAGAGTACCAAAATATAAAGTATGTGTTGGAAAAAATGTATTTCATTGGCTGTTTTCTCAAACTGCAGGTAATAGCTGTCTCCAGTTCAGTTATATGAAGATGAATGCTCTTAAACGCCATGTTCAAATGAATATTAAGGGAAGAAAGTGACGCTAATTCGCTGTTATTAAAGGGGAATTTGGAAGGGTGGAATGAGGAGCGGCGGAAATACTGCAGTATTTACACTTCATTACTGTCAAAGTGTGTCTGCACTGCTGTCTCAAACAATTACTGTGACGAGCTTCAAATGATGAAACAAGGTCTGCAGAGATTAACAACACTTTAGAGCTTGAGGCTCATGCAGGATTAACTAGTAGTCATCAAAATAACACCTAAATAAACAGCATAAATGCAGATGATATGGCTCTGATCACTTCAAACAGAAAGAAACAAGTTTACCCAAAGGACAAGAAGTCCAATCAGGTCAAAAAGAAAGCAGATAATAGCAGAGGCATCATGGTTTATGGTAATTTCATTAGATTATGGAAAACTGTTCATTTATGTTATTTTTAAGTGTAATTCCAGTATTCATGTATATGTATATTTTCATTTTGTATACTAAACTTGCTTGCTTGTGCACGTCTCTTTTTGTTAGCAAATCACAGTTTTTATAGTGCCTTTCAAATTAAACAGATTTTTGAGAAACAATGATGCAACACTGTCTATTTCCTCGTCTATCATACATTTGCAAGACAGAAACTAGAACAGTACTGCATCATTTGGAGTTTGCCCCAATCCTGTTACTATCATTGGCTGTTTGGTAAACTAAATCAAAAGCTCTAGTTGTCTGAAATAAACTCATGTTTTGTGCAGGTTGTTTCCCATTTGTGTCA
Organism: Valencia hispanica; assembly: GCA_963556495.2. Lineage (NCBI taxonomy): Eukaryota > Metazoa > Chordata > Actinopteri > Cyprinodontiformes > Valenciidae > Valencia > Valencia hispanica. The sequence goes on along the minus strand of OY747720.1, from coordinate 10,239,257 downwards.
TTTATCACCACTCGTTAGACTAAACTAATATTATAACAATTTATCAATGCCATGTGCTTGCAAATATTTTTTCAGACAAAAGAACACACATACACCTATCTATTAAATATGCAATATATTAGCTTTTGCTAACCCAAAATTAATTGGTACTGATTACATATCCGGTAAAACTCTCAAGCACCTCAATTGGAGAATCAAAAGTGTTCCAAAACCAGAACATTAATACTGTGTGATCCCTTCACAGAGTTCTGTGTCTGACCTTGGGTTAAAAGGCATTTATTAATTTGTGTAATGTTTTGTGAAAACTAAACAACTGGCTTTTCAGTTTTCAGTTTTATTTGGTGAAATCTTGTAGCGTTGTGAGTCTTGTGGGTTTAATGTGTAGTGTTTGTATCAAAAGCTGAATGTATTGCCTTTATTGTTTATTCCTTATTCTTACTGAGGAACAGCACAACAACCAAGCATGAATATTATATAAATTTAGTAAACTGTGTTCAAGCCTAAACTATGCACTACTCACATTGAGTAGTTATTGTTAGCTTAGATGTAGGTTTTTTTCTGTTTACCAATCACACCATTGCATATCTGTCTATACAGTTAGGAACACCCTGCGATTTTGCAAGTTCTCCCATTTAGATATTATGGAGACATCTGAAATTCACATTGCAAGTGCATTTCCTCTGTGAGAGACAGGGATTTTGGACCACTCCTCCACACAGATCTTCTCTAGATCTGTCAGGTTTCGGGGCTGTCTCTGAGCAGCAAGGAGTTTCAGCTCCCTTCAAAGATTTTCTATTGGATTTAGGTCTGGAGACTGGGCTGATTCCTCACCTTTCTTATCATCAGTGACACCCCACGAGGTGAGATCTTGCAGGGAGCCCCAGTCTGAGGGAGACTGACCGTCATCTTTCGCCTCTTCCATTTCCTAACAATTGCTCCAACAGTTGATCTATTTTCACCAAGTTGCTTGACAATTGGCCCGTAGCCCTTTCCAGCCTTGTGGAGGTCTACAACTTTGTCTCAGGAGGCTATTGACAACTATTTAGTCTTGCACATGGTAGTAGTTGGAGTCTTACTGACTGTGGGATGGAAAGGTGTCTTTAACAAGCTGAGGCAGGTGCTACTAATTTAAATCAGTAAGTGGAGTAGAGGTGGGCTTTTTAAAAGGCAGAGTAACAGGTCTTTGAGAACCTTTGGACATGTCAAAAACTGCTTTAATGGTTGAAAAAGTGAAACTGATGGCACCACATAATTTAGGATTAATTTGGCTAGTAATTATCTGACCATTTGGAGGCACTCATAAAGATTTGAATTTGTTTTTCTTAAGGGGATAGTTGATCCTTAAATTTGGAAAAGCCCATAATAAGATGGTGATGTCAAAGCAAAAGTAATGTACCCAGTCCATACACAGTGGAAGACTGGGAATTCATCCAAAGACATGCACGTTATTCAGATAGGGAGTGCATCAAAAGCAAAACATAGGCTACTACAAAGATATGACATTACATAATGTTACACAAAAAGCCCTTCACATGCTTAGACCCAAATAACACATTTTAAATATGTTGGAATAAATGGAAACTTGTGAAACAGTGTGAAATCAGTTTTACTAGAAAAGGTGTCTTACTGTTATGGATGTTTGGTTATTAAAAAGCCAAAACAAATCCCTGTTTTTCTCTGAAAATCTGAAGATGGATAAGAGAAATGGATGAAGACTTTTCAGTCCACTTGAGCTGACCAGCAGGAGCAGATGAGACTTGTGGTTGAGGAAGGGACCTACATATATTAACCACTTCAAGAAGACTTTAAATATATTTAAACCCTCACACAGTCTCACCTCATCAATGCTATTGTAATCAGGTCTTACGAGGACTCTCTCAGATAAAGTATCAGCATCGCTTCCTGCACTAAGCCGGATTCCTCGGACCGTTATGATCCTCCCTTTGATTATCTGGAGTGAACCTCTCTCTGGTTCATCACAGGCATGGACTGCTGAGGATTCCTTAATGTGACGCCCAGCAAATTGATAACTCTAATCTTGCTGGAAGGAGAATCCTATTAACTGAGTGGTGCCCTCTCTCATGGGACCATTCCCTCTTTATGCTTTGATCATTTCAGATGGAGCTTTCAAACTGGGTTGGGGGGTGGGGGGGGGACATCCTGTGCACAACCTAAAATATATTACAGTTTCATTACCGATATACATTCAAGGTAAAAAGAAAGTACTGACTATTTTAATTCCAAAGGTTTTACAGTTCTTTTGTAGTAAATAAAGAGCAGTTAGTTAGATATCGGGATAATCTATACAATATTCTTTGGGGCTCAGTTCTGTATGTATTATAACGTTAAATCACTTTGGGAGTGTCTAGGCGGCTTAACCAACTTTACATGTGTTCTTTTCCAATGGGATAAAATCTGTGAAATACTGGAAAACAGTTTTTTTTGTAATGCCCTGCTAGTGACTGTCAGTGTTGATTTCGGTTAAAAAGTATACATCAAACATACAACAGAAACTAAGAAAGTGAGAACCGTGAAATAATTTTATTTTACCTTTTTTTTACCTTGACTGATCTGTTTCTTTTTCTTCAGTTGTACAAAACTAGGTCACAGACAAGATGGAAATAAATTTAAAATGTTTAATCATTGTCTCATTTTTCTGTATGACAAATATCTGGGATCTCCTGCAGATATTTGAGAGTCACTCTTTCTTCTCCATCTCATCTACGGTACCTCTGATGTGCTTTTCTGACATATAATATAGGCTAATCTTTCCAGCAAAAGTGGAACGTGAAGAAACACCCCTCCAAGAAGAGGCCAAACCACCTCGGCTGGAACCTTTCGATGCAGAGAAGAGGAGGCTTTGCTCTCCTCCTGAACAGCTGAGCTCTACATCCTTTCCTTGAAAGTGACCCCTACTGTCCTGGAGCTTGTCTGTCACTTCAGCCTCTCGTGCTGTAAATCCTATGACCCTAAGCTCTTTGGAGAAAAATTAGGAACAACATCTTTGAAAAAGAGGCAGAACATGGCTGAGCCCAAGGAAACAAGTCTTTCTGTTCCTGAACTGCCAATGTGCAAGCTCTTTCTCATGTTCTGCAGACACCAAATGAGCTTTAGTTTAGGGTGCATAACCTCATTCAATCTATTCTATCGTGTTATTTTTAATGCAAGAAACTTCAAGAAAAACTGAAATGTACAAAATGTGATATTAGGCTTTGACATTGTTCTCTCTTCACTGTTCTTTTTGCTGTGGAATGTTGCTCTTCAGGGAATTTAAAATTTAATTTAACTGTAACAGAAACTTTTTCATACAAGTTTAAAATAAGACTGGTGTTTGCAAAAAATATTAAATGAAAACGCCAGGACGAATACAAGAATATCCTAGTGTAACCCTGTCAATATATCCCCAATAAAGTCCTGAAATGATCTTTAATGCAAACACTGAAACCTAAAGTAAAGTGCAGTACCTAGTTCGCCAGTAGGTGGCAGTGCCCAGTGAAATGTGGTTTGATATGGACGCTAATGCTGGGCGTACACCAAAGGATTTTCACAGTCTCAGACTAAAGACTGGTAGTCTTTAGAAATCTTGCTGAATTCTCGGCGTGCTCCTGTCGTCTTGATCGTTAAATATAAGGTGATAATCTGCAGTTGGCGACCCTATTTATGCCAGTCTTACTCTAGTCTTTTGAATCAAACTCGTTTATTATTATCGCAAGTCCTAGTGTAGTCGTAGTGACGTAAAACAACCAACAACCAATAAAGCCGTTCTTAAACAAGTGGAAGCACGAAGCTACAGAGCCCGGCAGGGGTCAGGTGCAGAATAAATTTTTGAGGGGTAAGAATCTGTACCCTCGGTTTATTAAACCATGCGCAAGGAGTCGTAATCTGTTCCCTTTGTTTATTCAACTGTGTGACCGTGTGGGGGTCCTGTCCGCTTCATACTGTACTCTGTATGGGGTTGTACCTTGCTGCTATGACACAATGGTTAATAAGCAGGATAGTGGGTTCGAGTCGCGTTCATTATATTGTTTTGCACCTTGCCACACATCAATTTTTCTTTTGTTCCTGCGGGATAGTAGGCTATAAACCTAGGTGCCATATTTATAAAAAACAGTTTTGTAGCCACCTAAGTAGCCTGGCAGGGTCTATACACAGCAAATACAATATTTGTATGGCTGAGAAATGTCCTAGAAATGGGCCATAAATTACAAAGTGTATGCCAACCTTGCCCCTTGGAATACAGGCACAAACCAGTGCTATATTTGCATCTGCATGGAGCAAGTGGTACAGCATAAACATCTTGCATTAAAAAGAGTTAACCAGTTTTTGTTAATATAGTACCCACTTTGAATTCAAGTCTTTATTTGACATAACATCAATCTTGGCAAAGAATGCTACAACATTCACACATAAAGAAACTGTATAATGTTGAGCATAATGGGAGGAATTTTGCGGGAAGCTAAAATGGCCTAGGTGTAGTCTTTTAAATAGTGTCCCTACAAGATTCAGTGTTTATAAAATCTTTAGTCTGAGACTAAAAAACTGTTAACCCAAGTCTTTAGATGTGAGCTGATAATCTTTAAGAGTCTTTTCTAAATATTTTCAAAGTCTCTAGGTGTACAGAAATATTATTATATATATAGTATTAAAGGGGTGGTTGGACGGTAAAAATATTTGAGTGCACTCAAGAGTAATTAGGTTTTCTTTGAAATATTTTCCCTTTTGGTTTTGTTTTATGAGATCTCAAAAGTTTGATTTGTAACATCAATGGTAATGCTAATGCTGTGTGAACTGAACTAAATATTGAATTTTGAAAAAGGAAATAAGAAAAATAATTAGAATAACAACTACATTCAAACTTAATCTATTGTCCTGTGCTTCCTTTGGAGTGGAATCTATGAGTCTTTTGACCATATGATCAGTACATAACCAACCTCCTCATTGAATCTAGATTTAGATAACTCCTACAATAGATTCTTAGCCTGCCTATAAGCAAAACTACCACCGTGGAGTTACAGTGGGATGCTATGTTTGCTGATTTTATGTCCTGCATGGAATGTGGACAAACTGCCAGTGGTCCCGCAGCATGTTGTGACAGACCCAGCTAACCGTCAGAAAACAAGATTAGTTGCATTTGTCGAAACCTAATACACAATCAATACTTCTATGGGATTCTGAGCACTGAAATGATCTTAGGTCAGCTCGCCTTAAGACCAGCAATCAAGACATTTATCAAAATGGATTTTCTGCACAAATCTCAATACAATTAAGAAAAAAGAAGCCCATCTAATCACAGGAGCAGATTGATCTTTGAGGACTGAATTTACAGACTAATACATTTCCATGGGCACTATACATAATATACATTACCACGCAGAGTCTGCCATGTCTCTGATGTTATAATAGTTATGATATTCCGTTGCATGTATCAGACCCATAACAGGCAATCCTCTGTTCCTAAAGTAGAAAAATGAGTCTTTTATTGAACGGGCAGCAGCAGCTTCTCCCACTTTATCACAGCTGACAGCTTGTCGCTGCTTCATGATAAAGGATCAGCCAGCTCATGCAGGCTCGCTGTGTTACCACTGACCTCCATGTTCCTCGACCGCCTTCGCTGAGGCAGCCTGCCACACCAGGCCTAGACAAATGGAGGCGTCCTGCAGGTCATCGACGGACAAGGTGGAAGCAGAGCACTGCGAGGAGAAAGAAGTATTTAAGATACTGGCAAACTTTAAATAACAATTCAGACGCCACAGTATGAGATAAAAAAATGAATGTTCCTACATTTTTTTTGCATTGGCTCTCTGTTACTTCCAGAATAGAGTTTAAAATTAGTTGTCTTACATATAAAGCTCTGAATTTCCCTGCTCCATCATAATATATTTTTTCCTATTTTTCCCAAATTGCTATCAGACAGCAGGACTTGTGGTACCCACATTTTCTGTAAATAGAATGGGAGGCAGAAAAAACTACATAGCACTTGTGGAGGAAGATTCCAGTGGTCTAAACAGACATGAAACCACAGGAAATCTAATTTACAATGCATTTTACATTGTTGCTACATAATTTGATCACCAAATAAAACAGGCTGCTGCAGACATTTTGGACATATTTAGAGAATGTGCTCTGCAGCTCTCACAAGTACACAGCACATAAACACCACCGCTGCAGAATAATTTCTGTTGTGACTCAAATATGGCAGCAGTGACCAACTAAAATGACTTGATTTCACTTTACACTCAATGCACTTTACTTATGCTTTATTCCTCTCAGGATGCTGGATTCTTGAAATTAAAAGTGAAACTTACAGCATCAATACGGTCTTGATAATTTAGGTCATATTTATCTGACCACTTGGAGTCACTGATAAAGCATTGTAAGACCTGATGGTCAGTTGAGCTATTAATATAGAAAAACAGTTAAATAACATGGTGATGTCACAAAAACTATTGTACCTGGGGATGATGCAGCGCAACAGTGAATTCCACACCACTTATCCCAGGATACACTCGCTATTCTGAATAAAAGGAACTAAAAAGTGGTGGAAACCTAATTTAGGCAGCAGGATCTGCTGTTCTAAAAAAATCCCTTTGCTTTTCTCACATATATACCCAAGTAACTAGTGTTTTTCCAGTGTACAAATTAAGACATTTAAGCAAGCTCTCAATCTTTCAGCACAGGGAAACCAACCTAAGCGCTCCATCTCTGAATTTATAATGCATGTTAAAACTTCATGTCAGGACAGTTGGAAAGAGACTGAAACGATATGACTCTTTTGGATGTATAGAAAGAATACTTTCTGGTGAATAGCACTATGTTAGATGAAAAAATACTGCGATGGACTGGTGACCAGTCCAGGGTGAACCCTGCCTCTCGCCCTGTCCTGTGACTGCTGGAGAGAGGCACCAGACCCACAACCCTGCATAGGATGGACAGTTACAGATAATGGATGGATGGATGGATGGATGGATGGATGGATGGATGGATGGATGGATGGATGGATGGATGGATGGATGGATGGATGGATGGATGGATGGATGGATGGATGGATGGATGGAGAAAACTGATGATTTGAGGTAGATGTGCAGCCATTGGACCTGAGCAGCTTGCAGTCGTTAAGTCAAACATGAACTCCTCTTTATACCAAAGTATTCTTGAATCAAATGAGGCCATCTGTCCAACAGAAAAGGCTTGATCCAAACTGATTCAAATTTATGATTGTTCTACAAGCTCTCCTATCATCTTAGTGATTTGCAATCACTGTAGTTAGGGTGTTTGTAGTAATGCCAATTTCTTTGTTGTAAATGGTCAATGTTTTTTGTTGAACACTGAGCAAAAATAATGTTCTTTCAAGACAAAGATTATTCTTGTTTGGCATACAAAAATGTTCTGTTTGTTGCTCAGCTCAGGTTTCTGAGGATGGAGGCAGAAAAACACTACCCTGCAGGATCTTCTTCCACCCCTAGTGTAAGATGTTTCTGTTTTATTTTATTTACCTGACATTTTGAGGTCTTAACAATGATTTGACAGTCTCGGTGTGGGTCACTGAGCACACACTGTGGTGGAAAAAATGTGACTTTTTCATCCTGATAGCTGAGTTCCTGTTTATTATGTGAATGTCAGAATGAAGACATGTAAAATTCCCTGTGCTGCTGAGCATGAGGACCAAATAATTCAGGTATTCAACTGTTGACCCAAACTGACTTAGTTTTCAGTCTTTTCCACTCTTTTCCAGAGCAGCGGTTTACATTGAACTGATTTATACTGTACATATAGTCACATCCTGCAAGAGTCGTAACAAGACAAATAACTCTGCAAAAATAAACATATTAATGAGGAGATGTGAAGGCTGATCCTGTTTGAGCTTCATTTCTTATTAATCGGGTGGATTCAGGGATGTTTCTGACAGTTTGTTTTGGTAGACTGAATATAATTCCTCGTGTGTTGTATAATTTCTTTCAGATTTACAGGCGTGGGTGGAATTGAAACAAAGTTATGTGATTAATTTATCTTGCAGCATTCCTTTCCAGAGAAAATAATTCTTTTAATTCAGCTCAAGTACATACTTCATGTATAATAACTTCTTTATCTTTGTGAGCCTCGTTCAGCTGACCTGCTGTGCACAAACTCTGTGGGCAATTAATTAATTAGAAGTGTACCAGTTTAACACTGAGCTCATTTTATCTATAATTAGAAGTCCTTTCCCGGAAACATACACTGAGTCCGACGACACATCAGTTTTTCTTTGTTGTCAGTAAGTGACAAAGATGAAAAAGGCAGGAACAGGACATGGAGAGCCTTTCAGCAGAAGATGTAACAGTCACAAAATTATGATGACTTATTTGGGATCATGTAATTTTATCATCTAGTGTTTAATTATTTTCATGTTGCTTTTGGAAGCTCACTGATGTTCATTCTTTATTGCTGACAATCCTGAAAGATACCAGGCATCTGTTAGAGACTAATGATACTGGATTCTATAAACCTTGCGTTGGTCACATGAATGGTTTTTCTGCCTTGTGACAGATTCTCAGCTGGATTTTGGATTGGTCCATTCTAAAACATGAATATGCTGGCATTCTATTGCAGCTCTGACTCTATGTCCATGCTCGTTGTTCTGCTGTCCTGCCCCTGCGTATCCAAAGTCTTTCACAGCATTTAACAGGTTTTCTTCCAAAATCATTCAATATTTAGCTTCAGCTATCTACCATTAACTCCCTGCTGAAACCACCATGATGCTGCCCCCACCATATTTCATGGTGGTAATGATGGGTTCATGGTTATGTGAAATGTCAGTTATCTGCTACACATAGCATTTTGCTCGTATACCAAAAAAACAAAAACCTTTTTCTACCTTTTATCTATGCCCCCTAAATGAAAGCTAGGTTTGTGGAGGACATGACTCCTAAGTGTTATGTTGACAGATTCGTTCACCTAAGCTGTGGATCTTTGAACGCTACCCCTGAGCTACCAGAGATAGTTTGTACTAATGTCAATTCTTTGTTGTACATTCTTAAGGGGCGTCTTGGCTGCTTCTCTCATCAATACTATCCTTGTTTGGTCTGTTGGTTTAGGCGGATAACCATTTTTTAGCAGGTGTGCAGTTATGTCCTTTCCATTTTTGAGAGATGGATCAAATTATTCTCCATCTGATGTTCAAACCTAGGATATTATTGCATAATAAACCTAATTTAAACTTCTCCACAGCTATATCCTTCACTTGTTTGCTTTGTTCCCTCATCCTAATGATGCTGTTTATTCACTAACGCAGGGGTTCTCAAATAGTGGGACGGTCCCCGGGGTGAGGTGGCCAGAAGGCACGAGAGGTAGGAGGAGTTTTGTCTTTATTCATGCTTGAACGATAAACAAGCCTCCAGTCACTAGGTGGCAGTAGTGCTCAAACTGATCAACAGTCTACACTAACACAACGGTGTACAGATTGATGGAGTAGGGCTCTATGAAGTTCACAATGTGGGAAAAGTGGACAGAATCGTGTAATTTAACAAACAAAATGGAATACACATTAAAACGCTGTTCCTGTAGTGTTTTGGCAGCTGCAGCTTCTGTCTGTTGCTACTTGGTTACACAGACAGAATAAACGTGCCAGCCATGGCGAAAAACTCACTGAAACACCGACACCCTCCAAATAACCAAAAAGAAAAAAACTGGACACTTAGCGCAAGGGTCAGGGCTAGCGATGTTTGTGAATCGAGAGAACAACCCTTCCATACATTCTGTCAGCTCATGGACTGCAAGGTCTGCAGAAACATGAGAGCTAAATGACGATCACTGAGATCTCATGTATTTCAGTGGAGTCTGGGAGATCTCTCTATGAGACATGCTTTAATGCCGAGTTCAACTAAAGCATTTTTAAGGGAGATTTTCTTTTGTAAAATGTTAAAAACTGTGTTTTGTACATGTGTTAGTTCTTTTAAAAATGAAAGGGAAATGCTTAATATTTGTGGATAACAGTAAATCTGGGTCTCTTTGGCTACTGATTTCTTAAATTACTTTCATTCACTACGTAATTATACACTGTAGGTTAATAAATATGTTCACAATGGAAAAATTGGAATTCAGAAAAATGTAAATTGAAAAAGAGGAATTGTGGAAAAATAAAACCGAATTGGGAAAATCCATCCATTTTCTATACCCGTCCATCGTAATGCAGGGGGGCTGGTGCCTATCTCCAGCGGTCAAGGCGAGAGGCCTGGACAGGTCGCCAGTCCATCGCGGGGCAACACAGAGACATACAGGACAAACAACCATACACGCACACACTCATACCTAGGGGCAATTTAGAGAGTCAATTCACCTAATAGTCATGTTTTTGGACTGTGGGAGGATATCAGAGTACCCGGAGAGAACCCACGCACAGGGAGAACATGCAAAATCCATGCAGAAAGACCCCAGGCCGGGATTTGAACCCAGAACCTTCTTGCTGCAAGGCAACAGTGCTACCAACTGCGCTACTGTGCAGCCCAAATTGGAAAAAATAATTAAAGGAATTTAATACTAATGATAAATATATATTTTTTGAAAAGGAATAAGCTGATGAAGCTGACAAGTAACATGTTTACAGTTTAAGATACTGTTACTGTTTAGTCTAAAAAAGCACGTCCCAGTGAATCATTTGTGCCCTTTCTCTTCTGATAATCAGACTGGGCAGCCTTGATTAAATGTTTACATTTACTTAGAAACAGTGTTAAGACTTAAAACATTAAAATGACCTGCAACAACTTAGAATTAAAGTTGTTGCAGGTCATTTTATTAATCAGTTTTGATAATCAGGAGATCATATCCAGAATGCTGGTGCCAGTGGTTTGTACTGATAAATTATTAAATATTATCAGGACATGAATAGTATTTAAATTCAGGGGGGGCCTGAAGAAATGTGTGTTCCCGAGTGGGACATGAAAATAATTGAGAACCACTGCACAAACTTTTTCTTGCAAATCTTTGATATGTTCACAAATTAACTAGATTTTGCTAAGACTAGTTTACAAACAAAGAAAATGAGTGTTTTACTGAATTTTATTGGGGGTATTAGAGTAAAGGGGGCTGAATAGATATGGACATCGCAGTTTTCAGATATTAAAAAATATCTGATCAATGATATTTCTCGTTGTTACGGGACAAAATGAGAATAGGTTTGAAGACTTTGCTTGTGCAAGGCGTATCTTTCTCTGTTTCTTGGTTTTGTCAACTTCTTTAAGTCAAATTTATTTCAGGGCGACTGGCTCGCTAGGTAGAGTAGATGGATTGTTATCGAAGGGCTATAGGTTTGATTCCAGCTTCCACATGTCAATGTGCCCCTGAGTAAAGAACCCCCGGTTTGCCTATCGATCAGCGTATCGGTGTATGAATGTGTGCGCATTTGTGGGCACAAATGGGTGAATGTAGCTCAAGTGTAAAGCGCTTTAAGTGGTCAGCACGACTAGAAAAGTGCTAAATAAGTTTAGTCCATTTACTATTCTCTTGGTTCATCATGGTTCTCCATGGCATTCAATGAGAAAAAGACAAAAAACTCCCATCTGTTTGGAAACAACATATTACTTCAAACCAAAGAGCGTAAGTATCTTCATCTATGGTTGTGAGGCATGGATCATGACTGAAAGAAGATAAATCTTGATTCAAGCAGCTGAAATTAGCTTCCTCTGTTTGGGTGCCCATGTTAGGAGGCCTCCAGGACACTTCCCTTTGGAAACTCTTTCGAGCATGCACTGCACGAGCCAAAATCCAGAATTTCTCGGACCAACTTCTTTCTGGCTTAGGAAGGCCTTGGGATCCATGAGGAGGGGCTGGAGAGTATCAGTGTGTAAGGAGATATCTGGGTGCCACCACACAGAACTCTGGAAGTTCCTCTGCAGTTAGTTTTCCCTCAACAACATCACAGTCCATATAAAGCTACTAAACATCCTGCACTGTGATCAAACAGTACATCAGTTCATGGGGGCAGCAGAAACTATATTGTGCAGGCTGAACTTGTATCTGTGTTTTAACATGCTTTATGTCGGCTCTATTGACCCTGAAGGTCTTTTAGATTGGATCCCACTGCAATGAAACAGAACACTTACAATATGGCAGCATACCAGGAAAGAAGAAACCATAGACCATTTATAACCTTGAAGTTACTGAGTTGCTGTGGACTGCATAGTTTGAGTTGAATCAGATTTTTGTTAATATTTACATGTGCAGAAGGATACAGACGCTTGAAAAGCTGTTGAAAGCAGCAGCAGTAATAAATCATGATAAAGATATCTGTCTTGCATGACTCACTTTGCTTTCCATTTGAGGTGAGAGTGTCAAGATCATTTCAGTTTGAGTTTCTGCCCTTGGTGAACATAACAGTATTCAATAAATTATAGCAATGTTTCTTTGTTCTTATTCATAAATCTTGTGAGCTTTCTGTGTTTGTATATATATAGTCTTTCAGCTTTGACACATTTTAATAAGCCACAGCAGCCTGGGAGCGAATGACCTCTTCTTTGCTTTGTCCACATCTTGTAGCTAATTCCTCTGCAGCAGTGGGTGGAGAGGAAAAGGTCACCGCCACCTCGCTAACGGCCGTCCAGCTTCTCTCCAGACGCCTTTGTGCTGATATGCCGCATGTGTGTAGCTTCCTGCTGCTTTGTTCTCAGGGGAAAGCCCTCCTGTAGGGTCAGTTGATCCAAAGGAAACCGGCTGAAGCAAAATATACTTCTTTACTAACATGTTTCATGACTTGTTTCCACTGGGGTCTTACTGCTGTATGAACCTCAGAAGCTCATATTATATTTAAGCTCTTTTAATTATCCATCCAGTCATTGCCCTCTGTTTATTTAAGATTAGAGCAAGGAGGAAACAGGTCCAGAACAGAAACCCAGACATTCCTCTGCCGAAGGGGATATTCTGACTGTCTGGAGGGTCCCAAGGTGTTCCTGCTCAAAAAAGTTCTGAGTCTGTCCCAGGATCTCCTCCCAGTGCCTGGAAAACCTTGAACAGAAAGGATTCAGGAGGTATCCTGATCAGATATGATCACCTTTCATGTAGAGCTCCTCTACTTATTTTTAAGGGAAAGGTTGGTCAAGTATGAAGGAAACCTATTCTAGCTGCTTGCATCCAAGATCGTCTATCATGATGCACAGGTGAGAGTGGGACATAGACAGAACAAAAAATAAGATTTTCTCGTTTCAGCTCAACTTCCTCTTCACCAGATGTCAACTCATTAGTTATAAAAGTAGCTATTTGTTGTCATAAAAGTCACTAAGTGGCCTTTTCCACTGAGCTGGTTCCAGTGCTGGTCCGTTGCTAGAGCCTAACTTGGAACCGGTTCTTTGGTTTTCCACAGCCCATCATGGTGGGCTGTGGAAAACCAACTTGTAGCTGGGGCAGACTGGTTCATTGGTTTTACCCTGCCCACCATGGTGACGCAACCAAGGCATGGGGGCTGGATTACAAAAGCTTAGCATAGCGAGGCGAAACAATTTTCATTCGTAACAAGGGAAGCTAGAAATAAGCAGAGTTGGTCTAACACGGTGTTTTTCTAGCTTTGTGGTCATCATCCGAGCTGCAGAACACATTGGAGGGACCAAATCCAACAAAGCTGGTGTTACTACAGCTGCATCCATCCTCCTGCCCATGGTGGACGAGTCAATAGAGGAGGCAATGAATGCCTCAGAATGTGGTAAGTGTAGCTGCTATACTGCATTATCACTGTATAAAGTGGAATTTACCTACCTCTATTAGCGGACATGTACAGGTAAGGAACATTTTAAGCCTTCATCTCTTTATAATAACAGCTGTCTTTGAATGAAGTTGATTTATTATTTACTCAATTTGATATTTTCTCATGTTACACAGGTAAGCGGAGGCCGGATGCTAAACTATTGGAATATCCACAGAAGTGAGTGGCGGAGGATTGTGAGAGAGAAGAGTGACTGACATAGGTTTTTGTTCGAGTTTGCAAAAAATTGAGTTATGATGTGGAAGTAAGATAAACATTTTGGTAGAAACAAAAATTTGTAAAGAAATATCCTTAATATGGTTAGAACCGGCTCCACAGTAGGGCAGCTGGAAGCACTGTTGCCTTGCAGGAAGAAGGTCCTGGATTCGAATACCAGCCTATTGTCTTTCTGCATGGAGTTCGCGTATTCTCGCTGTGCATGTGTGGCTTCTCTTTCAGGTACTTCGGCTTTGGACATCTGTTGAGCACCAGAGTACTCGCTACTCATTAAGAAAAGTAAGAACAATAAGGGCTCCCATGTCAGAGTCCCCCAAATTTACCATAATATCAAAAGAAGTAGCTAGACGTGTTCCATTACTCCAACACACACATTAGCACTCCATCATTTTTTGTTGAGAGTCTTTTATTTTTATTTTTTCTAATCTACCTGTGCATGGACTCACCGTCTGTGGGGAGAGATGTCCAGTAATCAGAAAAACAACAAATAATTTCTTCGAAAAGAGCTGGATTTTATTAAAACTTCACTGCAATTCTGAAAAACCTTCTTCACACCCTGTTCCTGCAGTCAGAGCGGTAATCAATAATCCTGCCTCCTCTAATCTCAGAGTTAATGTTGATCCTGATGAGAAGGAGGAGGAAACATTAGCTCCTCTATGAGCACTTTGATCAGATTAATGAGTATACATTACTTCTGGACTGCCAGGGTTATTAATTTAAAGATAATGTGTAAAACCAACTGTTTACTATATGATGTGAGCTCACATTTAGACCTGTGTATTTGGGATCATTTGGGACCTGTCCAAATCTCTCAAATGAAACCACAGACATAAACTCTAAACATCAGTTCCTCTCACTTAAACCTTTAATAAAAAAAGGCAAGGCAACTTTATTTGAATAACACACTTTCAGCAACAGGGTAATTCAATGTGCTTTTCATGATTTGGTGATAAAGAAAAACATAGAATATAAAATTGGAAATTAAACGCATAAATTTAGTATGAAACACACATTATACACAATAATGCATGTCAAACAGCAATAAAGCATGAACACATATAATACATATGGCATTAGTTGTTTACTCAAAGGCAATTCTAAACAGATTTAGAATAGAGTTTTTAGTTTTGATTTAAAGCAGCTCAGTGTTTCAGCAGCTCTGCAGTCACCAGGAAGTCTGTTCTAGATAAGGGGACCATAGAAACTGAAAGCTGCTTCTCCATGTTTGGTTTTTAGTCTAGGGATGTTTAGTAGGTTAGAGTTGGAGGACCTGAGTGGTCTGGTTGGTTGGTACGGTGACAACAGGTCTTCAACATATTTTAGTGCTAAGCCATGTAATGATTTATGAACTAGTAAAAGTATTTTGAAGACCATTCTCTGAGCAACAGGAAGGCAGTGTAAGGACTGTAGAACTGGGGTGATGTGCTCTACTTTCCTGGTTCTAGTGAGGAAAAGAGCAGCAGCAGTCTGAATCACCTGCAGCTGTCTGATTGTCTATTTATGCAGACCTGTGAGAACGCAGTTGCAGTAATCAATCTGACTAAAGATAAAGGCATGGATGAGTTTTTTAAGGTCCTGTTGCGACATCAGTCCTTTAATCCTAGAAATGTTCTACAGGTGATAGAAGGCGACATTGTGATTGCCTTTATGTGACCTTGGAGGTTCAGGTCTTAGTCCATTATTACACCTAAATTTCAGGCCTGATCAGTAGTTTTTAGCTTTATTAACTGAAGCTTTGTGCTGACTGTTAATCGTTCCTCTTTAGGTCCAAAAGTAATTTCTTCTGTTTTGTTTCTATTCAGCTGGAGAAAGTTATGGCACATCCATCCATTGATTTGCTTGATGCATTTACTTAGGGTTTGGATGGCTTCCAAGTCACTTGGTGACATCTTAATGTAAAGCTGAGTATCATCTGGAAATTTATGGTAGTTAATCTTATTGGTTGTTATAATCTGGGCTAGTGGGAGCATGTAGATATTAAATAGGAGCGGCCCTAAGATGGAGCCCTGGGTCATCCCACATGTGATTTCTGTTTGTTCTGATGAAAAATTGCCTATTGCTACCAAGAAGTTCCTGTTCTTAAAGCTGCAGTCGGTAACTTTAATAAAAGTAACTTTTTTTGAAATTACTTTCCATATGTCCTGAAAGTAGGAAATTAGATTTGTAATCTGTAAAAAAAAAAAGCAGCTCAATTGGTCACGCCTACAGCCCCTACTGCGATTTGCAAGAATCCACCGCGCCCGGTAGAAAACACCCAATTAGAGCCAGAGCAGCGTCTGAAGGAGTGTCTGACATCTGTCTATCACTCCTCACACACACACCGCGACCCGCCCATCACTCCACTACGCAACCTCTACGCAACTGGCTGCGCTTCTGCAAGAAGCTAGGAGTTATGGAGCTCTGGCCGAGCAACAGCCACCTAAAGAGAAACTGCCCGTACCGCCGCTGCCAACAACAGCATATACGGTTAAGATAATAAAAAAGAAGATGGCCGAGAAGGACAAAAAAGCTAAGAAGAAAGAACTTGACCGAGCCCGAGATAAAACGAGGGTATATATTGGCGTAGCCTTTGAGAGGTGGAGGGAGCTACTGGACCTGAAAGCTTTCAAAACCGATTCCGAGTTGGCAATGTTTCTGCTTGACAGGTAATTACCCTTGCTTGATTAATATTTGTTTTGTTTTTTTGGTGTTGGTATTACAGTAAACCTCCGCAGTGCGTGCGATAATCCGTGCACTCACAGCTAATGTTGTCATATGTGGTTTACTGTTAGGAAATATTCACGTAAGTTTGTTCTCTAAGTCGCGTCAGCTGATTATGTTTGGCAGTTGTTACGCCAGTAGCGCAGCTGAAGGAGGGAGGAGGGCATTGGAGGTAGGGCTTGAGTGCATCGGAGAGGGAGGGGGAGTGATGTGAAGCTTGTTTGGGTTTACATTTTCAAGCTAAGTCTGCTCTCCTCTCAGAGTTATCTACTGCAGCTTTAAGGTAATGGCATGTTCACACTTCACGCTTTGTCGCCGTCAAAAAACGCTCACAAAGTGACTAGTTTGAAGGCTACATATTTTTGAGCCTGAAGCTTACAAAGGCAGCCACTTGCTGAGCAAAAGAGAGTGCGTGGACGGGGCTTCCTCTGTTGCCGGATGTTTTAGATAATGGCGGATGACATCGAGAGAGTGGCTTGGCTTTATTTGCTAAATAAAGCTAGACAACGTCGTCGTCAGGCGCATCAGCGCATCAGCGCCGTTTTGTGGATACACCCTATTCTTGGCCTTTTGAGTTTGGAGAGTTTAATCATTTGGATTACGTGTTGGCGCTTCATTCAAGAAATCTGTAGTGACGTCACTACAGTGAGACGCTCTGATTGGTTGACACTCAGGGGAAGGCGCGGAAAGTTCAGCTAGCTTAACTTCTGCGTTGCTGGCTTTTGCCACTTTGAAGCTCGGAAAGCAGCAAAAGTTTCAAAAATTGCCGCGGCCAAAGCACACAAAGCACCATGGAGACTATTGACGGCCTCTACCATAGACTTAAGATGTAATCTTGCTGATCTGGCCACTGACGTTCTGGGCAGTGTCAACGGACCATAAGACTCATACCAGTGAAGTACTGTGCCAGAGAGTCTGACCCAGCTCTCCAGGTGTTCCAAAAATATATCATGGTCAACAGTGTCAATTGCTGCACTGAGAACCAACAGAACCAGCACTGTGGTTCCACCACAGTCTGTATTTAATAAAATTTATAAAAACTTTCACGAGGGCAGTCTCTGTGCTGTGGTGAGCATGAAAGCCAGTGTGAAACATATAAAAACAGTTGCTGATTGTTAGAAAGCTATTTAACTGTTGAAACACAGCTTTTTCAGTGGCCTTACTAATGAATGGAAGATTAGAGATTGACCATTAGTTAGGCATTAATGTGTTGTCCAGGTTGTTCTTCTTTAGTAGGGGTTTAATAACTGCTGTTTAAAGCCTGGGGGAAGACACCTGACAGGAGGGATGAGTTACATGTAACTATTTGAATCATCCATCCATCCATCCATTTTCTTCTGCTTATCCGGGGTCGGGTCGCGAGAGCAGCAGCTCAAGCAAGGACACCCAGACTTCTCTCTCCTCAGCCACTTGGGCCAGCTCCTCGGGAGGAATCCCAAGGCGCTCCCAGGCCAGAAACAGGCCAGAAACATAGTCCCTCCAGCGTGTCCTGGGCCTTCCCCTGGGCCTCCTCCCGGTGGGACGTGCCCGAATCACCTCACCAGGGAGGCATCCAGGAGGAATCCTGAACAGATGCCTGAGCCACCTCAACTGACTGCTCTCGATGTGGAGGAGCAGCGGCTCTACTCTGAGCCCCCTCCGGATGACTGAGCTTCTCACCCTATCTCTAAGGGAGAGCCCAGACACTCTACGGAGGAAACTTATTTCAGCCACTTGTATCAGTGATCTTGTTCTTTTGGTCACCACCCAGAGTTCGTGACCATAGATGAGGGTAGGAACGTAGTGGACCGGTAAATCGAGAGCTTTGCCTTTCGGCACAGACCGGTACAGCGCCCGCATAACTGCAGATGCCCCACCAATCCGTCTATCGATCTCCCGCTCCATTTTTCCCTCATTCGTGAACAAGACCCCCAGATACTTAAACCCCCAGCTTATACTTAAAACTTTCTTTTGAAAAACTGTGGGTAAGACATTGAGGCAACATAAGGAGGAGCTTAATTGGCTAATGATTTCTTCAAGGTTTGTTTGGTTTAGCTTTTGGAATTCAGAAATTTTCACGACATTGGTCTTAAGTGGGGATGACATTGGTACTGTGTTTGGTACAGATTTACAGATTGATCCTCTAATTTTCAAACAATTTTCAGTAAAAAACCTGGCAAATTCATTGCATGCTCTGGTGGAGTTTAGTTCAGGGTCTACTGTCGCAAGAGAATTAGTTAGTCTCAAAACTTTTGCAAATACAGTCTGTGCATTATTAATGTTTCTGTTAACGATTTTGGAAAATAATGGTTAATTTGTGTCTTTCAAAATTAACTGGTATCTTTTTAGTCTGTCTCTGTAGATCTCATAGTGAACCTGAAGTTGAGTTTTCCACCATATTCTATCAGCTTGTTGACACCTCCTATTTTAACTACGTACCAGTGGATTGCTAGTCCACGGAGACTTCTTTCAAACAATAATATTTTCCCTTTGATTGGAGCAATGGTATTAATGACGTCTGAACTTTTAGAGAGAAAGTTATCTGCCAGCTTGTTTACTGAGTTTGTGTTAGAGGAAGAAGAGGATGGGGTGAGGGGGAGAGTAAATTTGTTTAAAGGTTTCAACTGAGCTGTCCAACACAGAGAAAACACAGAAATGATCAGATAATACAATATCAACTACCGAGATGTTCGAGATATTTAAACCTTTGCTGATGATTAAGTCCAGAGTGTGTCCTCAATTGTGTGTTCGTTGTTTGACATGCTGGGTCAGGCCGAAGCTATGAAAAGTGCCATCTAACGTTTTTGTACATCTATCTTGGGGGTTGTCAATATGGATGTTGAAATCCCCCACAATGATTAGTTAGTCATAGTCCATACATATTACAGAAAAAAGGTCACTAACGTATTGAAGTAATGCTCAAGTCTAACTTGAGCATTCAGCCTTTCAGGGAAAGTTTTAAAGGGAGAAGGCAACGAGGAGGAGGGGGAGTGCGATGCTCCCTCCTTGATGTTTGCCGGGGCAGTCGTTTGCCCTGGTGAAGTCTGTGCTGGAACTTCATCTGCCAGCCTTGCTTGTTGTGCTGGAGGAGATACTTAATGCACTGGCCTCATCTTTGCTTGTGCAGGGAGAAATTCTCCTCACTCTGTGAGCTGTGTGTCTGTCCTTGAATCCAGGGCTTTCTAAGTTTGATAGCAAAACAAATTTGACATCTGAAGTTTATGTTCGCTTCTGTTCAAATAGTGTTTGTTTCTTGTGAATAAATGCTTTGCCCCACAAAATATCTTGAAATTGTTTATTGTTTAATTTATTAATCTCATTGAACAGTCACCACGGGAGTTTTCCAGGAATCTTTGAAGCATGTGAAGTCTGCTGAATCTTTCATCATTCCCTGTGAGCAATGGTCCGCTGATAAAAATGTCTATTTTCAGTATCTCCACTTTCTGTAACAAGTCTAAGAAGTCCCTCTTTAGAATTTCTGACCGCTTTCTAGCAATATCAGTAGATCCTGGATGTACTGTATAACAAGGTTTTCCAGTTTAGGGTGTTGATCTATAATTGTCAGGGTGTTTATTTATTATTAATGATATTCCAGTTTAGGGTGTTGATCTACGATTGGTTTGCAGCAGGATTCCCGGGGGAGTAATATCTCTTGTTGTGGGCTGGAATTTCTTCTTTTTTTTTTTTTCTCGGAACAGAAAAAGCAGGTGTGGATTCAGTGTGGCAGTTTCTCAAAGTCCTCACCTGAGCAAAATGCCATTTTGGTAATCCACAGTCCTTCAAAGTGTGATCCAAAAAAGAGATCTGGTCTAATACATTAACTCCAGAGGCTCAGTATATAAATTAACTAATAAAAAGCTAAGAAAAGAAAATAAGAAATGAGAATAAGGTGAGATATCAGGAGGGATCAGGAGAGAACGGGAGAGGCTGCTCCTCCTTCAGCAGCCACACGAGTAGTGAAGTTGTAATGACTTGAAGAAGTTAAAGTTATTTGGTTATCTGGACATTTTTAACTTCTTCAAGTCATTACAACTTCACTACTCGTGTGGCTGCTGAAGGAGTTAGCTTCTGATGCTTAGAAATAGCCTTAACCGTAGCTGGAAAACAATGATAGTCTGTGGTGAGGACATGGCTGAATGTCAGAAAATCGCTTGTAAAAATTAGATTGATGCAAAACACAAAAATGTTGGTTTAATCAGAAGCCTGAATGTTATCTCAAAGCAATATAATGTCAAATAATCACCACTGTTTTTTTATATTTATTGTAAACTTATAAGCAGACACCACAGATTCCAATATTATCCTCCTCAGTACTATAGAAAGAAGAGGTGTTGGTTACACATATGTCCCTCAAATCATTCAGTTTGGTTTCCATAGTGACAAGAGCTGCCCGCTTCTATAAAAGGGTTTGAGATTTGTTCATCAAGATAACAGCAAAAACTAAGTCGCCCTTCACTCTATCAAACCCTCCAGTCTTCTATTTTCATTTAACTACAAAACATAAAGATATAAATCAAGAGACCTTGAGTTTGAACCATACTTTTTAGAGCTACAGAGCCTGAGATTAAACATAATGTATTTCAGTAGATTTACATTTGCATTCTTTGTTCATTTCGTCAATGGCTCTTTCTTTCTTTTTGACTCAACATCCAGTATGGTTGAGAAACGTTTATAAAGTTTTTAATGTCTCAATATATTTTCCTACCTCATATTAACCAGAAGCCCTGCGATGGACTGGCGACCTGTCCAGGGTGTACCCTGCCTCTCGCCCCATGACCGCTGGAGATAGGCACCAGCTGCCCCGCAACCCTACATAGGATGGACGGGTATGGAAAATGGATGGATATTAACCAGAATTGTTTTAAAAAGTATAACATTTACTGAAAGCAATTGGAAAAATGTATCTCGCATTAAGCGATAACATCAAATGGTTTTCCAGAAATCCTCGATTACTTCCTCTAAATTCTTTCCACCTATTTAAATTGTTTTTTTAACTGTATTTTAATTGTTGTTATAAAATATTTGTACAACCACTTTTTTGCTCTGCCTTACAACCCTCATGTTCCATTTTTTGTGTCTTATTGTTTTTAGTCTTGTATGTTTTAGATATTTTATTTATCGTTTGTGTTTTTCAAAAATTGTCTTGTCCATTGCTGCTGACAGACCACCCGCAATTTAATTGTCATGTGCAACTAAAATAACAAGTATATTCTATTCTATTCTATTCTATTCTATTCTATTCTATTCTATTCTATTCTATTCTATTTTAAGTACCCTATAGGTGCCCTTTAGGCACTGTCAAAGATACTGCTGTCTTTCATTTATATTTTATGAGTAGCTCATAGGGGTCCTAAAAGTGACCTGTAGTGACTCTGATACGTCACCTTAAAGTATTACATTGGTATTCCATCAGTAGGCTACTTCGTTGGTATCATTTAAGTCCTTCTATTGATACCCTGTAAGTACTTAAGTATCCCAGTAGGTACCCTGTCCTTATCATTTAGGGACTCTGTAGGTACCCAGAAAGTACCAGGCTTATATGCTGCTACTAAACATTGTTTTGTCTTGCCTCAGGAAACAGATATTTACCTTTTGTTTTATTATGCTGTGCTATGAAAGTGAATGAGAAAATCCAAGTACAATTTGTGGACTTAAAATTCCTGAAGCATAACCTCTGAACAACAAATAAAAAGATTATACATGCCAACTGCATATATGGTGTGTTTAAGTCTTCAGTGAGTTGAGAGAATGTAAACATCAACAGCTGCTGGTAATGTCAATCAGCAGGTAGAAGCAGAGGTAGACTAACAAAGAGGGAATGAGTCTTGAAGATGCTCCACACCTCACTGAAACAACAATGAGCGTTTGAAGGATCAGCGCAGGGAAAACCGATCATACAGACTTTAAAACAGAACAAAGATTTGGATCATTAATTGTAAATTCTTTGCATATTGCTTCTATGTAAACAGATGATACATCAGCAGGCAAAAACAGACTAACGTATATTATTGTTTTATGCTAGTTAAAGAGCAACTCACCTGTACCCCTACCAGATTCCAACTCCTCCCACATTTCCTGTGTGAAAAATGCGCCAAAAGGAGGTGTTGCCTGGCTGACCGAGGGACAACGGGGTGAGAGGGCTGGGCGGCGTCAACACTTCCTTGCTATTCCAACTCCATCTCGCAATGGAGGCGTGGCCGACACTCGGCTGCTTTTATGGGGATCCTAAGTCTCCTCCCCTTCTGGTCGGGCTATGGGTCCCCTGGCCAAATAAAAAATAAAAAAGAATGAAAGTCAGTGGAGCGATAAGTTTTTTTCTGGTCCACTTTGCCTTACACCCTTAATCACACATATGCTGTACCTCAATTTAAATGATAACTAATGATGTGCGTTTTGCTTGTGTTTGTCATGTGATTTGTAATTTATTTGCTTGTAAAAATTCGTAAATAAAATGACTACAAATCAGAAGTCGCATATATGATGCCACGGAGCAAGCACTAGTTAGCACTTGAAATACTCACAGAGACCTTGTAGAGCTCGTCCTGCATGCTGGCTCTCACTCAACTGACTATTTCACCCGCAGCATAGCTGCCACTTTCCACATGGTCAGATTAATAGTGGTTTTAACCGCGTTTCACGCTCCTTGCTTTGTCCTGGAAGAAGGATGCGAAGCTTGCTTAACTCACTGCCTTTTTCTTCTTCTTCAGTTGTAGTCCACTATGTGTTTTCACACAAAACCTGAAGTAACTTTTGCCACCAGTCAGAAATTAGCGCTTTCTCAGCATCAAAATGTGTCTTTAAAATTCACGGACATCATAAGTTAAATCCATGGAACATTTCAAACTGGATCAAAAAATAACTTTTATCGTTCCATTGATTCTCATTCATTTTCTTTTACAGTATGGGAACCATGGATCAGAAGTAGATGGGTATGACTTAGGTTCGCTATACCCCACAGCAGTCAGTGCAGCTGACATCATAATTCAGAGCTCAACGATGAGCCAATGGGGATGGTTGATTCAAATTCAAGTGTAGTGAAGACTTTTAACCTGAAGAGAGCGCCATACTCGCGGTTTTAGGTCAGAAAATTTATATCTTAAATAATATGCACTGAAATTCCACAATATTGAATATACATGTAAACAGCACTGTTAGACACTCATTTATACAGTTTATCAGGAAAAAAAAGTTGATTTGGGGGTGAGTTGCACTTTAAGATAGAATGACCATCCATCCACTGACTTTATCCAAAATAAATCATGGAAGTAGCTCATTTCTCATTAATATCCATAATGCAAGGTCAAGATCAACAATGAAGGAAAATGGGATTTGAACTTCAGTTGTGTATTCATGTTCACCAAATCTTTTCATGAGACTGTAAAAAGCAACCTTTTATAACGACAAACAGTGATTGAATGGGTCGGTCAATCAAAACTGGTCAAATCAACACTTTGGAACATATTCAAACATAATCCATGCCCTTCTGACCCCTTTTGTTTGTGTAATGTTAATGAAAACACTTATTATGAGTAGTAGTCATGGTTCTCTTTGGCTTAATACTGAAGGACAACAGAAAGTAATCAGAGCCATAATGTGATCATCACCTCTGACTCCAGTGTCCACACTTTGATCATTTCACACAGTTAATGGAGCCAGTCACTCACCAGCCATCACAATTACAGCAGCAAATCAGATTTTTAATGGAACACGGACTTTAATTTAACATGCGTGCTCAGATAAACCTCCCAGTCATTTATTCTGGCTCTGCCAGACCCCTGTTATAATTGAGATGCTGAAAAGCTCCCCTGGCCGCTCTCATTCATTCCTTCTGTATGGAGGATTTTTACTGGGTGTCTCTTGGGTGTCAGTGTGATTCTTGGAAATGATGCAGCGACACAAGACGAGAAATGAAAGGTTCTGTCGTTTGAAGAGATCCAAACATGACCTGATTATCATCCAGAGAATAAACCACCTGCACGATACTCT
Organism: Valencia hispanica; assembly: GCA_963556495.2. NCBI lineage: Eukaryota > Metazoa > Chordata > Actinopteri > Cyprinodontiformes > Valenciidae > Valencia > Valencia hispanica. The sequence goes on along the minus strand of OY747720.1, from coordinate 10,214,653 downwards.
GCAAACGTCAGTCCTGTTAAAGCACTTTTGGCCCTTTTCCCATATGAGAGGGTTGTAACATTACACTAACATACTATGCAATCGAATTTGAAGGAGAAAAATATTTCGACTATAAAACTAAACAAGACACAAAGCACATGAAATGAAAACTTGAGATGTAAGACTTGCAATGTATCTTTTTTTGTCTTTCATGTGTTTTATTCCAAGCTGCTATCAAATGAAAATGGTAATTGAATTCAGTTTGATTTAGTTTAAAACTTTTGGAAAACCCAGTTTTGTTGGCTTGAAGTTCAACAGGAGCTCTTTCATTGGTGCAGTGTTATTGTTAAAAAATGTTATTGATAGCTTTTATCAATGTTTTTATTCCTGATTAAAATGACACAAGACTAATTAAAAGCTCACCCAGCATGACTGGAAGTATGACAAAAATGATTTTCATTAACATAAATAAGATGAAAATGTAGCCTGGTGTACTGTCTCATTGTTCCAGCCATCATCTTCATCACTTCAGTAAATCTCATTTTGCACCTTTTGATTATCTTCCCAAAAATATGTGAAATCAGACACTGATGTTGGACAAGAAGGTCCGGCTTCTACTCTCCACTTTACTTCCATCCTAAGGTGTTCTATCAGGTTGAGGTCGGTGTAGGGTTGTCAAGTTCTTCCACATCAAAGTCGCTCATGTGCGTCTTCATGGACTTTGCATAGTGCTGCATATTAGTACTGAAGAGGGCAATTCCAAACTGTTCCAACACAGACAGAAGCATGAAACTGTCCAAAATGTCTTGGTAGGCTAAAACATTTAGAGCTTAAACTACAGGAACTAGCCCAACTTCAAAAAACAGCAGTACACCATAAACTTCACACCTGACACACTGCAGTCAAGCAGTCAAGCAAATTCTTCGGTGTAGAGACGTACTCTCTACTTTATATCAATGCATCTGATGCTTTGCATTGGATGCAGCCACTCTATTATTGAAACATATTTTATGTAGCTCTTTAATGTTCTTGAGGTAACGTGAAGGCAACATGAAGTTCGATGTCTAACTTCTCACTCTGCAGGAAGTTGGCAAACTCTATGTACAATTTGCAGAAATCATGATTTGAGGAGGTGAGCAAATATCTTACACAATATTGTGGATTAAAAAGTTTAAAAAAATATTAAATCTTTTGTTTAATTCCTTTTTTTTCTAATTGTTTTTCAGGTCTCGGCTAAAACTCTTAACATTATGTAACATGTTTCCCTTTTCTTTGACAGGTCTAACAACAAGCAACATATCTCATATCAGCTTTTATAAAGATTTCAGATTTTGGAAGCCTTTAGATCACAAATCCAGCTGTTGAATTCAGCTTTGCCTGCTGCATTTGTTGCTTTTTGCTTCAGGGGTCACTCCTACATATATCCACTTCTTCTTTATCCCAGCTCTTTGTTTTCTGAGCACAGAACCCACATTTATGTAAAGCTGAATACAGACTGCCAGCATGCTGTCACAAAGAAACAATATTGATTGTTGCAGATAAAGCAATCTCTTTATTTCAGTTCTGGGTCACAGCCGTAGGCTTCCACTGCGATGCTTCGCCTCAAGAATTGCATGGCTGCACACAAATAGGCACAAACATTTGAAACAATAAGAAAAATCTCTTGTTTTCTCAATTTTCTTTAACCCCAGACTGCAGTGAAACTCCAAGCTTCCAGAGTTGCAAAAACAATCATTTAAAACATTGCTTTTGTTGACAGTTTCATTGATCTCCGCTGCATCGGGCAGTTTACTGGCTGTCATTCTGTTTCTGTGAAAAAAAAAAAAAAAAAAGATAAGATGTTTACCGCTGTTGAGCACAGTAAACACAGAGAACATGCTCTCATCACTTCTCGGAAGATTAAAAAAGTGACATAAAAACCATCACAGAGTGCTGGAAGCACTGGAAAACATCCTGAGACGCTGTCTTCCAAACACAGTCTTCCATACAAAAAAAAACATTTCATGATTTCCGCTGCTTTTGCAAAACACAAAGAAATGGGTTTGTTTAGACTAAAATCCTTATACTGATTTATTAACCAATGGCTGAGCGAGAACATGTAGCCATCAAATCAGCAAGTACCCACAACTCCCAGTAGCTTAAATTTATTTGGCAGCAAATTCATCTTCTGGCTTTGAAGTGAATGAAGCTCATTAAAGATGTGCTTTGCTGGATCTGCAACAAAATAAAAATTCAGCATCTGCTCCAAATCCAGTACAGACATCATTTTACCAGCGTTGCAGATGCAGTAAATGCTTTCAACTGAACATCCAATTTAATCTGCAGCAGCAATAAACGGAGGTGAAGGAGCTGTGCAAAACATATCCCAGAAAACTGAATTTTCACACATTGCAACATATAGAGTAAATACAGCAGATCAGACTGTCTCTATGCTTTTGTCTGATCTGGGTTTATATTTCACCACTCATTATAGGTGTTTGACAGGTCTACATCAATAAAAGTGAATGAATTTCACTAAATCAATTCAAAAAGTGAAACACATATATCACATACACAAATTTGACAGAGTGATACAAATCCCGTGTTTATTTCATGAATTGTTGATGATTCTTTATCAGTTTTTCCAACAATTTGAATATTAGATAAGATCAAAAGAAATACAGATGCATTTTGATACAGAAATGCTGGTTTGATCTATGCAATGCACGATATACAGTATTCACTCGATGCTCGGTCGAGGCTATTTTCCTGAATTACTGCATCGATGCAATGTGCATAGAAGAGATCAGCTTGTGGAATTGCTGAAGCCAAGGTTGCTTTTATAGAGGCATTGTTGTATATTTGCAGTGTTGGATTTGGTTTCTCATCAACTTTTTGGGAACACCGCATAGCCTCACTACGAAGTTTCAGTCAAGCCAGTTTGATGGCCATGGTCACTGAACCAGTATTTGGTACCTTTGGCAGTGTGGGCACGTGCCAGGTCCTGCTGGAAAATGAAATTAGGATTTTCATTACACTTCGTATTAGAGGGATGTATGAAGGGCTCCGTAATTAACTGGCAGATGGCTGTGTGACTGTGGAAACTTCACATTGGACCTCGAGCCACTTGGATGCTGAGCCTTTCCGCTCTTCCTCCAAATTCTGCAGTCCTTAACTACAAAAATTATTTTTTATGTGAAAAGTGGACTTTAAGCCACTGAGCAACAGTCCAGTCATTTTTATCATAGCTCAAGCAAGACACTTTTGATGTCTCAGATTCACAATGAATGTGACTGCCCATCTCATAGATCTCTCGTAAAGCTCTGACTCCAGCTGGAGTCCACACTCCCCCAAACCCTTAAGTTGGCTTTCTTTCACAGTCCTCTTAAGGCTGTATTTACCCCTGCAGCTTGTACACCTCCACCTTCCATTGAACTTACCATTATTACAATGAGACACAGCACTCTGTAAACATCCAGATTATTTAGCAAAGACCTTTTGTGGCTTACCCATCTTGTGGAGGGTGTCTATCACGGTCTCATGACCAGCTGTCAAGTTCGTTGTCATTTACTGCATCATTTGACCTCTATTCAAAAGTCCTGAATTATGTCAAATTCTGATCTGAGAAGAAAAATTAGTTTTTTTTCATTAGCCTTCAGCCATGCAGAAATAAACACTTGACATATGTACCTCTCTGTGTGATAAATCTGTGTATGTGTTTGAACTGAATCATTGAAATAACTTCCCTAGCATCTCTGTCTGTCTGTCTGTAATCACACTTTTTACCTTTCACTCATGCTAAAACAGAAACAAAATGCAATCTGAAGATGAGCCTTTTAGATGCTATTATTTGCAAATTGCTTGTAGATCCAGATGTTTATAATATATATTTATTTGATCAAACAAGTCAATGCAATTTTATTTGTATAGCACACTTTCAGCAACAAGGTAATTCAAGGTGCTTTACATGATTAAAGGGTGAAATAAAAATAGCAGTAAAACACAGACAAAGCATATAAAGTAAAAACAGCAATAAAGCAAGAAGCATACACAGATACATCAAGGCATTGCAAAGCACATAATGTATAACGGTGATAATCTGATAGAATGATGTTTTCATTAAAGACCTAAAATCAGAAGCTAACCAAGAGAGACATTAAGTGTCCATGGATGAACATCATCTGATGAACTGTTTTTTAAACTCTTTATCACTGACATTTTCTCCTCCTGCAAGAGCACCCGTCACCCAGGAAACAGAGATGTTTCAGCGGAGAGAACAAGCACAGCCGAAAAGACACACACAGACATGTGGTGTGCAGATGACATGATAACACACGCACACGTTATTGTGGAGTTGGATGTTCATCCTGGAGTGTCTGACTGCAACATCCTCCACGCTCCCAGGAGGTTACAGTGACATGTAGTAATGGCTTTTAAAAGGATGATGGATGAGTGGAGCACAACCTGTCCTCAAAAACAGACTCTCTCTCTCTCTCTGTCTCGCTCTCTCACACACACACACACACACGCACACGCACATTTAAAGGCCTCATTTTACAGGAGATTATTACACGCAGGTTTGCACTTATTATCACAGCAGGAACTCTGTGTTAATAGATCTGCATTTATTCTACCAAACAAAGTGGCATTAACCCAGAAGATTACGGCTCTCAGATGAAGCTCAAATTCTTAACCTTGTTCTCCTTTCTTCACATTTACCAAAACTCATCCTTAAAGCCAGCAAGCAGCCCATCTTTTGCATTAGCACCCCTCATTACAATGCAAACAGAGCTCTTGGCAAAAAAATAGACTTTTTACACTGTCAAAGTTAAAGATTTATAATAATAAAAAATCTGTTCTTATTTTGGTCTCATGGAAATTATTTCTATTTTGTTAAATTTCCAGGTAAAGTTTGTGTCAGGGGGTGTGATGCATGGACCCAAACGCAGACGCCGGTAGAAGGTGCAAGGACATTTATTAAAGTGCTGGTTGAAGTAGTGCTGCTGGTGGAGGAGGTGATTACTAGAACAGAGCAGCAATCAAAATAAACTATATAAACATTCTGAACATTTAAGAAATGTTGCAAATCTATGTCCAAACTTGAAATTTCTATGTTAGCTAAAATGTGTATTTAATCTCTAAATGGAGAAATGGTTTTAAAGAAAGATGTACTAAACTGTTGCACGGTGAACCACAGTGATTGACGGATGTAAACACAGAGCTTTTCTGGAAGACAGTCTCTTAGATGTTGTAAAATACTTGAAAATTGTGCCTTGTATTGTACAGTGCCATGAAAAAATATTTGGCCCTTAAAGATTTCTTTTTCTTTTTTCTTTTTTTTAGCCACAAAATGTTTCAGGCTGTCAAACAAATTTTGGTACCAGAAAAATATGAAATTAGTAAATAGACAATTGTTTTGTTTTTTTTGCCATCTTGCCATCAAGTCTTTTCACTGTTGCTTGTTCCTCTGTATTCTCCATTTGTAGATAATGTTTTTATCTGTCCTTCACTAGAATCCCAAAGCCTTTGAAACATCTAATACCTGGCTGTGGTCCTGGTTGGGACGTGTGCTGCCATTTTTTCCCCTCTCTGGGGCAATTATCATTGCTGATGTCTGGATGGCATCCCGCCTTGTTTGCGTGTTGGGATGTCGGGCTGGTGGCTGCGGTGGATGTGTGGCGTTTCTGGGCCTGACCAGTTTTTGGGCACTGGACTTGGCTCCTGGGTCTTGGTCTTTGTGCGCTGAAGAGTATTTTGGTCGGGTGTGTAACCGGGCTCGGTCAGGGTCACTGGTGGACTGGCCGGGTACTGGAGGTGCAGGGGAGGGGGATGGTGGGACAGAACTCAACCTGGGTGTCTAATGTCTTTTGTACTTTGATAGTAGACTGAATATTGGGGAGGGTATAGATCTTCTTCTGGGATGGGGCCGGGGGGACTGCCTTGGGCTCCATGGGGCTTGGTGGTGCTGCAGCCATGGGGCCTGGGGTGGACGTGCCAGGGCTTCTCTCTCTTGGTGGATCTTGGTGAACGAGGGTGCCTATTGGAGTCAGTAGGGGAGCTGGCTCCCTGGGAAGGCTTTTTGTCCCCCAGTCCTTCTCTCCCCATCTCCGGACACCTCTATCCGCCTGCTCCATCACTTTACCATCAATGTAGGGTGTAGGGTGTAGGCATGTCACTGGGGTGTGAGGGGGTGGTTTCCATCTCTGCCACCCCGTGGCAGCCTGGGTCCCAATTTTACCGTACAACTTAGACACTCTCACTCATAACATTCTCATGAGACACACATGTAGGGACTTCGGGGTGGGCAGACTTTTCGGCAACCAGAGGAGGAGCTGTTCAATCAGCTTCACCTCTGGTGCTGGTTCCCACCTTTAAACTGCATGTAGACACTGAGGGCTCGGGATGGGGGTTGGGGGATGTGTGGCTGCCTTCCCCACATCCAACCCCTTTGTTTTAAATGCACATTATAACAACAGGCATCAACACCATACTCGAGCGGGAGGAGGGAGGGTAGGGGTCTTTCCACACCCCTGTTCCCTATTGGCCATCTGGGGTTGGGGTCTAGGAGGAGGAACAGACGGTCTGGACAGACCCTGGGCTGGTGGGCTGCTTCGCCACTGTGTGGGCTTTGGCGGTCTGCTTGTCTCCATCCTAGAGGGTAGGGGGACCACTCCCTGGGTCCAGGGGCTTGTACACTTGTAAGGAGAAACCTTATATGCACCACCCTGGTCATACACACACAGACAGGTGTGGGTATTCCGGTGTTTACAGATACATTGTTGGGCTTAAATTACCATTACTAAATCTTATAATAATCAGTACCATGTGCTTTTCAGTGACACTGTTATTGTATTTATATTTTTTTTGTGGGTTTTGGTTGTGTAATTCTTAGTTTGCATTACTTGATTTGTTTTGTCATACTTGTTTTCCCTCCCGTCCTGCAGGAGTGGAGGGGGACTCGGAAGTTTTCTTGTGTTTTCTTTTTTCCCCCTCCTCTCTTGTTTCTTAACCTTTTTTTCCTACCTCTCTTCATCTTCTTTCTTTCTTCCCCTTTATTTTCCATCTCAGTTTCCCTGGCCCTTCGGGAAAACAAAATCCCAGAGCAATTTCTAATAAAGATTTGTTACACTCCACTTGATTGTATATCAAGTGGAGTACTATAGCAAAAGCCGTAATGCTCCTCTTGTGATAGTAAATCTGTCAGGCTTCTACTTGGTACTCAGACACCAATTTTGAGCACCACACTGCAAGACAGGACATGTGTATAAAAAAAAGAAATAATAAAAAAGAAATATCTGATACCAATATAATTTAACTATATGAAGCAAAAGGAAAGTTCAGACATTTTTAAAAGGATTTTAATGGGTGGGTGTATTGGGAGGGCCTTCAAAAAATCTCTCTCTCCCTTTAATACTCCAGACAGCAGCTTTAAGTGAACATTCTCCAAAGTGTCATTGGCGTTCATGACACCAGTTAATGTCTTGTTGTCCAAGCTTCAATCTTTTTCAACATTACGGTGACCCTCAACAAGCAACACAGTAATACCCGTCGATTACATGATACATAATTTATTTATGTTATTGCATTTGATTCAGCAGCTCACACAACCTCTTTTTGTGCAGTCATACATGTGTTTGTGTTGCAGAGTTTGTTCCACTGGCTGGGATTGGAGAGTCTTTTTAATTTGACTTTGCAGGGTTGTGGGTCAAATGTACTTCGACCCAAACAGTGGTCTGGGTGTCAGTGTGTGTGAAAGAGGTAATTGCTGTGGGACAGGGCCAGCCAGAGAACACACTTATTGATCTTCCTTTACACCAGCTGTTCAGAGCCATAGCGTTCAGCAGAATCGCTACTTTCTGCTATGCTTTGAGTTTTTTTGTTGTTGTTGTTTTTTTTTCATTTTACCCTCCACACCCCAAGGAATCTAAGAAATCTATCATTATTTCTCACCTAAAATAAATCTGTAAATTTTTGCTATATTCTTTTTATATTTTAAAGTAAAATTTGTGACTATGTTTGCCTTAACTGTCCACCAATATTAATTTGCACAGTGGAAAGCACTGCCACAAAAGTTTATATTAACGGTCCTCCTGCAATCTGCAGTAAGGAAGATGAATGGCATTCCACGACTGACTGGTTTGCTAGAGTGCTAGGTACCATTGCGCCTTGGTATTTTAGCTTTCCAAACTGCATTTTCTTTTGGATGTTTTGGAATGAATCCACAAATAGACATGTTTTACATTAATAATTTGGAGTTACGTTCAATGGAAAAATCTGCGAATAAGTAAATGCTTGACGTCAAATTAGCAGGGGTCCACTGGTAATAATACAATACAATCAAATTAGGCTTGTAATGTCAGGTTGTAAAAAACAGAACTGTTTAGTCTGACTTTGCATCAATTCCTCATCTCTAGCAAGTGACCACAGATGAAAGGAACTACTCATTTTTAACTGGAAGAGAGGTCCAGAAGAACCCATCTCGGTATTCGCAGCCCTCTGTCATGTCTCGGTGAAGCTCAACATCGACAACCTCTTGGGGTTTTGCATCATGCCAACTATTGTTTTTAAACCTTTTACAGCTTGGTTCTTATTTTATAACACAAATGATTGAAAACTGAAGCTATTCATACCTATAAATTAACCAGTCAATATCATGTAATCGTAATTTGGTACTAAGGAATATAGGACAAAAAGTAACAACAATGCTGTGCTCTGAAACCTGTTAATTTCTTACAGCTTTGGCTGGTAGATTTGTAATTTATTGCGCTAAGCTAAGATGCTCCTCCCAACCAAGCCTAAAATTGGATTGGAGCTTGAAGCTTGAATTTGGGCTCCTTTTTCATTCTTTAATGTTTACTCACCAACTGTTTCATTGCTTATAAAACTCCTTAAGTGTCTTTAATCTTTGCAAAGTTAATCTCCTAGCAGCCATTTTTAGTAATGAAAGCATCGTGAGCAAGGGCATTACTGCCTTGTGGTTTAAACTCCTTCACATTTCGATCCCAATTATACAGAGACAAAATTCATTGGGTTCTCTCTTTCTTCCCTTGCAAACCTCTGCCACACAAAGCCACCAGTAGTATGAATTACCACACTCAGGCCTTACAAAAAATGGTTTAGCCACCAGCCAAAGAAACAGATTTACAAAATTGTCCCAATATTACATGGGTGCACACTCTTGGCTTTATTGATCTATGGTCCTTCTGTGCCCTGACAGTTTGATGTCACTTCCAGTTATTGCACACACAAAGGAGCCAAGTCATTTAATGTATAAAAGTGAGGGTCAACACGATGTATGACAAAGAATTCACCTACATTTTTTTATTAAATGATCCTCAACAGCAGGTGGTTGTTACTTCACACAATGCCCAGCAATCTTTATCGAACCGGTGAGTCAGTTCTTGTCAGATGTTTGGGTTTTTTTCTTTGTGAGTTCAGTGTACTTTTGTTTTTTATATTTTTTATTACTTTTACTTTCTGTCATTGTTATTTCAATGTTTAATTTGTATTTGGTTTAGTGTTTTATTTAGTATCAGACTTAGTAGATTTGATGTTCCTGGTTGGTGTTATTCAAGTCTTATTTGGGCTGTTAATGTTGCAGCGGAGCATATATGTGGTGTACATGGCATGTATGAGCTATGGCACTCATGAGGATTACATTGTTTACATGTCCAATAAATCTGAGGCTGCTTGGCTTATCTGGTGATCAGCTTATATGGTACATTGTCAAATGCATAGTGAGACTATGTGGGAGTGTTGTTTTCTTGTGGCATCATGTTTTCCAACATCATTGAAATAAATGGCTGGTTCTTAATTGCGTAACAGGGTTTTTTACAGAACTGAAAAGCTCTCTGATGCACATTTTACAGCATTTTTGCATCTTGTCAACACTGAAACTATTAGTTGCGATGTCTGCACACATTTGCACTGTTGTGCTAGTCCTTTCAAATTAGTCTGCACCTCTTTTAAAATGCTATGTATTTTATATGATTACTGCCTCTCTTGTGTTTCTATCATTCCTTGTGTAGCACCATGAACCTGAAGGTTATGAAAAAATATTGTCTGAATAAAAGCATTCCTAACGTTAACTATTCAACATACTGCTGAATGCATGCAGTTATTCTTGTTGTGAGGAGAAGACTTGGGTCCTCATCTGAAATCTAATTTCTTTTAACCTTATGATGTTATGATCTTAACTAAAAGTGTGCTTTTCTGTGACTTTTTTAATAACTTGTTTTTTTCTGATTTCAGAACTATGACTGAGATAAACAAGATTTTACTTTACTGGTCAACATCTGTGGAGAAGACCCCTGTAGGGACTTTGTTAGTCTGTAAAGTTTGCTTTTGAATTAGGCTACAGACTGAATCTGCCATGTGATCCTGTGCTGAAGTGTCTTTAATTATCTGTGTTATATGTGGAGTGTGAAGTCGCCGTCCTGTCTCCACCTACACACACAAACACACTCACACAAACACACACACTCACACACAGACACACACACCCACACACACACACACACACACAAACACACACACACGTGTTTGACCTTCTTAAGTAAGTAGGTGTGTGTTTACTACATATCTGTCCTGTGTGGAGGCGTGTTGGGTCCAGAATAATGATGTGTGCAGGTTGACCCGCTGCTGAGTGGGAGCTGTAACTTCAGACGATGAAGCAGAGAGGATGTCAGAGACAACACCGCAGCAGACAGGCGAGCTGTCTGGAGCCTGTGGTTATTGGCCTCATTGATCCAGACAGATGCTTTGCTGAGCTGAGGGACAAACTGCTAAATGGAGGCAGACGACTCTTCAGCACGCATGGTGAATCGCTCTGGTGGTCTCACCTTGCTGATGTGACTCCACCCTGGAGAGTTGGCATTGATGGAGCAGCAGAAAACAGCTTGATGGGATATTTCTCAGAGATCCTGACCTCAGCCCAGACACTCATGCTGCTGATGCTTATAGTTTACACTATTTGCATGTATGCAATGTTTTACAAGTTTGAAGAAAAAATCATTCATAGCAGTGGATTAAAATTAAAAAAACAAATATGATCTTAGAGCCAGAAAAGGCAAGGCAAGGCAAGGCAAGGCAATTTTATTTGTATAGCACACTTTCAACAGCAGGGTAATTCAAGGTGCTTTACATGATTTGGTGATTTAAAAAAAAAACACAAAAGAAACACACATTACACATGATACACAATAAAGCAAGAGAAAGATCAAAAAAAGCAAGAGAGCATGAACACATTTCATACATATGACATCAAGCATTTACTCGAAGGCAATTCTAGACAGATGGGTTTTTTGTCTCGATTTAAAGCAGTTCAGAGTTTCAGCAGCTCTACACTCTTCAGGAAGTCTGTTCCAGATAAGGGGAGCATAAAAACTGAAAGCTGCTTCTCTATGTTTAGTTCTGAGTCTAGGGATGTTTAGTAGGCTAGAGTTGGAGGACCTGAGTGGTCTTGGTGGTTGGTACCGTGACAACAGGTCTTCAACATATTTTGGTGCTAAGCCATGTAATGATTTATAAACTAGTAGGAGAATTTTGAAGTCTATTCTCTGAGCTACAGGGAGCCAGTGTAAGGACTTTAGAACTGGGGTGATGTGCTCTACTTTCCTGGTTCTAGTGAGGAACACGAGCAGCAGCGTTCTGGATCAGCTGCAGCTGTCTGATTGACTTTTTAGGCAGACATGTGAAGATGCTGTTGCAGTAATCAATCCGACTAAAGATAAACGCATGGATGAGTTTTTCCAGGTCGTGTTGCAAAATAACTTCTTTAATCCTAGAGATGTTCTTCAGGTGATAGAAGGCTGACCTTGTTATTGCCTATATGTGACCCTGGAGGTTCAGGTCTGAGTCCATTACTACACATAGGTTTCGAGCCTGATCAGAAGTTTCTAGCTGTTTTAACTGAAGCTGTGTGCTGACTCTTGATCCTTCCTCCTTGGGTCCAAAAATAATCACTTCAGTTTTGTTTCTATTCAGCTGGAGAAAGTTATGGCATATCCATCCATTTATTTGGTCAATGCATTGATTTAGGGTTTGAATGGGAACAGAGTCACCTGGTGACATTGTAATGTGGAGCTGAGTGTCATCCGCGTAGTTATGGTAGCTAATGTTATTGGTTGCTATAATCTTGCCTAGTGGGAGCATGTAGATATTAAATAAGAGGGGCCCCAGGATGGAGCCCTGATTTCTGTTTGATCTGATGAAAAGTTTCTTATTGAAACATAGAAGTCCCTGTTTTTTAGGTAAGACTCAAACCAGCCAAGTACTGTACCAGAGAGTCTGACCCAGCTCTCCAGTCGTTCCAATAAAATATCATGATCAACAGTGTCAAATGCTGCACTGAGGTCCAACAGAACCAGCACTGTGGTTCTTCCACCATCTGTATTTATGCGGATGTTCTTGAATACTTTGACGAGGACAGTCTCAGTGCTGTGGTGAGCACGGAAACCAGACTGAAAAACATCAAAACGGTTAGTCATTGTTATGAAGCCATTTAACTGCTGAAACACCGCTTTTTCAATAATCTTACTGATGAATGGGAGATTAGAGATTGGCCTGTAGTTCTGCATTAACGTGTTGTCCAGATTTTTCTTCTTTAGTAGTGGTCTAATAACTGCTGTTTTTAAAGCCTGAGGGAAGACACCTGATAGCAGTGATGAGTTCACTATTTGAACAAGATCAGAACCAATAACAGGAAGAACTTTCTTTAGAAAAACTGTGGGTAGGATATCAAGACAGCAGGAGGAGGAGCTTAATTGGATAATGATTTTTTCAAGGCTGTTCTGGTTTAATTCGTGGAATTCAGACATTTTCTCTACATTGTTGTTGATTGGGGATGGCACTGGTTGTGGGTTCGATATTGAGGTACAGATTGACCGTCTAATTGTTAGAATCTTTTCAGTGAAAAAGCTGGCAAATTCATTGCAGGCCCTGGTAGAGTTTAGTTCAGGGGCTACTGTCACTAAAGGATTAGTTAGTCTTTCCACTGTTGCAAATAGAGTCCGTGCGTTATTAATGTTTCTGTTGATGATTTCAGAAAAGAACGATTCCCTAGCATCTTTTATAGTTTGCTGATATCAATTCAGTCTCTCTTTGTAGATCTCACAGTGAACCTGGAGTCGAGTTTTCCGCCATTTTCTCTCGGCTCGTCGACACTCTCTTTTTTCACTACGTACCAGTGGATTACTTGCCCACGGAGACTTTTTTCTACCTGAGACTACTTTCACTTTAGTTGGAGCAATGGAATCCATGATGTCTGAGGTTTTCGCAAGGAAATTATCTACCAACTTATTTACTGAGTTTGAGTTGGTAGATGAGGGGGATGTGGTGGAAAGATAAATACGTTTAAAGGTTTCTACTGAACTGTCCCCTAGAAAACGCTTTTTTATAGTGGTCTTACTGTGGCTGGATAATTTAGCAGAGATGGTACTTTCAAAGAAAATACAGAAATGGTCAGATAACGCAATATTAATTACAGAGATGTTGGAAATATTTAAACCTTTGCTGATAATTAAGTCCAGAGTGTGTCCTCTATTGTGTGTTGGTTGTTTGACATGCTGGATCAGGCCGAAGTTGTGGAGAGTATCATCTAATGTTTTTGCTTGTCTATCTTGGGGGTTGTCGGTATGGATGTTAAAGACCCCCACAATGATTAGTTGGTTATAGTCGATACATATTACAGAAAGAAGGTCATTGAAATCATTAAAGAAGTTAGAGTTAAGTTTTGGTGGTTTATATAAACTTAGAAATAAAGCTTTGTTAGGCTCGTTTATCTGGGCGGTTTGGTATTCAAAAGAATCAAACGTGCCCAGAGTTACCTTTTTAAAGTGCATTGAGTTGTGAAAGATGGTGGCTACACCTCCACCTCGTCTGTGTTTTCTGTTCTCGCTTAAGAAATTGTAAAAGCAAAACATTTTAAAAGAATTATAAAACATAAATACATTACAACTAGACCTTTCCATTTTCCTGAAAGCAGACTCTTCTGAAGTGCAGTTTTCTGATTTGAGTCTTTGCAGCCACACCCTTCTAAGATGAAACAGCCCCATGAAACATAGTTTGTGAGATGGCATCTGGAACAGCAGAGTGCCACTTTCCATTGTTGTATACAAAACATTAATCAAGGGAGAAAAAAAACATTTTTTAAATGGATCTGTAACTGCTTATGAGAACGGAGAAATAGGTTGGGGTGAGCCCTTTTTTTAAACTAAAAGATACTTGATGCAAGAAATGTGGTTGGGCCTTGTGAAAGTAAATGGGTTAGGAAAATATATTTCTTAGCCACCAAAAATCATCTCACTACTGGAAAAAGTTTTTGCCCACAGATTATAAAACGGCAAAAATCTTGGAGTCATGGGAAAAAAGAAAGTGAAGGTTTGCAAGGGTACAAGACATTGTTCTATGGGATTTAGCAGCTGTCATTGAGGTGGCTGCAGGTGTTGTTTGTTAGCATGACGTTTCTTAAGTACGAAATGTATTGTTTTACTGAAGCTTTTGTTTTCATGATGTTAGAAGTGACTTTCAGCCCCAGGCAAGATGTTGTGAAAAACCTAACTGGACATGGATTTATAAAGATTAAGTGGCATAGCAAATGGCAATGGTGCAGATAAATACATGTAGACTGGACAACTGCAAAGCTGGTGAAACACTGAGTTCTTTTAAATCACAACTAAAAACGTATCTGTTTAGAGCTGCCTTTGAGTAAAGTTTTCATGCATCACGTGTTTTGTGAGTGCTACTTGCTTTATTGCTGTTTTTACTTTATATGCTTTGTCTGTGTTTTACTGCTATTTTTATTTTACTCCTTAATCTTATAAAGCACCTTGAATAACGTTGTTGAAAGTGTGCTATAGAAATAAAATTGCCTTGCCTTGACTATGCTTTACAGAATATAAAGTAGGCTCTTCTAGTCCCACACTTTTCGGGAGAAATCTGCTGTGTGCTATTGAGTAACAATTCTGGTCAGACACAGAAATGGAAAGAACAATCGCCACCCGTATGCTGCCAGAGTTTTTGTTATACTTGTGCTGTCACAGCCGTCATTCTCCACTGCAGTGAATTTTAGGCAGACATTGGTTCACCACAGAAAGCTTTGAAATCGCTGGGTAGAGTGCTATTCTAATAACTCTCCAAGCTACAGCCTCTCAGACAACTCTTCACCTAACTTTCTCTTCCTCCTCACAACACAAACTCACCATATAATCTTGGCGAACATTGAGCTGGAGGCTATACTATTTTACCTGCTATGTGCTCGCTTTCTGTCTTTCACACTTTTAGGTATATTTTTAATCAGATTTGGTCATGGATATTAATGTGATGTAATGGAAATTAATGTAAGTATCATGAACTGTAAGCTCTAACACATTTAAAAAGGAAAATATGTAAAAATGAATATCTGTGCTATTTGAAATTATTTAAAACTGAACCGATTTCTAGCGAGTATAACTTTCAAATGACCCTAAAACATCCTGAATTTGTCTGTTTTAAAAAAATGCAACATGCAAGTTTTTGGTAAGCCTAATAAAGCAGAAAAAAGACTTTACAGTCAATGTCATGCAAATATTACAAAACAAGTCTCCAAAATAACTAGTGATTCTGGTTTTACACTACTTGAGAAAAAAAAAAAAACTTTTTGTGCAATCTGATCCAAAATCTTAACTGAGACTCATTGTGACTCAAAAAAAAGGTCTCTTAAATTTGTGGCTTTTAATTTACTCTAATGCACAATAGCAGACTTTAGTCAGAGTGTGTGATCTATACCAGTGTTTGGATCTCTCTGTTGTTTCTCCACTACTCATGTTTTATCCATTGATTAAAAGTGAGGCATTCATACTATTCTTAGGATGTCAGATACTTTAACAATAATTCTGTACACTTTGGTTTTTATTAATGACTTAGTTAAGCTAAGTAAATTAATAATTGAACAATGTTGCAGTGGAAAAATGTTTGGTCTACTCCCCTGTGGAGATTACAACTTTAGAACAATAGAGAAAATTATAGAAGAAATAACAGTGTATTAAAAATTAAAACTGAAGGAATTCTGGCAGGAAATGAGTGTCATAAAACTAGAGATGGGCACTGAATGTCGGAGCTTTGCATAGTCATTTTAGAGTTTTTTTTAGTTTTGTTTTTTGCATTTCACCTAATTTCAGTTAATAAAAACTAAATACACTGATCAGTTTGGGATGTTTTTCAATGAAGTGAGAACGCTGACATAATCTGAAACCGAAAGTAAAAAGTTTTAAAAAACTTGAAAACAGTGGTTGAAAATTTAAAACCTGAAATAAAGTTTAGAAAGTCTGAAAATAAGTTTTAAATCTCTGCAATCATAATTTTGTACTAGCATTTTTATTTTTCATAAATTCAACATGTAAAGTACAGAATTTCAGCCTCACATTTTCAGAGATTCAAATCGTTTGTTTCACCCTTGCTGTTTTTCAGGTATACATTTTCAGAGTTTCAAAAATGGCATTGTTTTCCCACCCGATTCGAATGTTATCAACCTTTGAATAGCTGTTATTAGCGATCATCACTCCCATACTAACCATACTAGCTAACTCGCTGTCTGCTGAAGGAGGAGCAGCTGCTCTCTGTCTCTCTCCAGATCCGTTCACTTATTTTCTTTTCTGTTTGCTTTTCTTGTTTTCTTTCTTAACCTTTTCTTAGTTACTTTATCTACCCAGCCCCTGGAGTTACTGTATTGGACCAGATCTCTTCTTGGATTACTTTTCTATGGACTTATCAACATGGCTTTTTGCTCAGCTGAGGATTTTGAAAAACTGCTCCACAGAATTGAGGGCATTGAAACGAAGCTACAACGTCTGGAAATTAATTTTGATCTCCACGCTGATTATGGACAAAATGACACAACTTTACCTTTACCTTTGAATACAAACAGCCCTGTGTTACACAGGTCTAACCGTGTCACAGAGACTCCCTACAGGCGTCTGAGCGGCAGAACTCTGCACTATAATGAAAACTGGCCAGCTTTAAAACGCATGAAATCAACCCCAGCCCGTTCTCCGAGGAAGAAAAAACAAAAGAAACTCCGACACAGAGAAACCTCTGAACCCAGAACTGCCGCTTCTGCTAAAAGTGAACAAAAGAGGTTTCAGCCAAAAACAAGAGATATTTCTCCACCTGGAATCCCGCTGAAAAACAGATTCGCAGCCTTGAGTTCCCCGAAAGATGACGCATCCCCCGGGACCAGTCAAAGCCACCAGGAGAAACCCAGCCGCATCAAACGGACACATAACAAAGTAAGAGCGCCCCCAGCAAAGACTGTTATCATACAAGACGGATCAATTAATGGAATTGAGGCTTTTTGTAGGAAGAATTCCAAAGTTTATAGCTGCTACAAAAATACAGTGAGAGAAATATCAGAAAAAATCCCTAAAATCTTGGACCAACATCCTGCTTTGGAAAAGCTCGTCATTCACGCTGGATCAGCAGATATCGCGATGAGACAATCAGAGATTCTGAAGAGAGACTTTTCTGATCTCCTACAGAGACTTGATGGACTTAACATAAACATCCTCTTCAGCGGACCAGTCCCTGAAGGGAATGATGAAAGATTTAGCAGACTCCGCATGCTCCATAAATGGTTGAAGAAACAATCAGCTGAGAAGTCGTTCACATTGATTAATAATTTCAAAGTATTTGGAAGTGCGAATCATCTGTTCAAAGCAGGAATGCGCTATTTGAACAGGTCCGGAGTAAGGCTGTTAGCAGCCAACATTTTTTCTTATCAACATCAGAAAGAAAAACCTTTGCTCCCAAAAGCTGACCTTGAGGCGCCCATGGATATCAGAGAACAAAAACAGCAAGTCATGATGACACCACAGGACCGAACAGATAAACAACCATCAGAGATTAAGTCTTCATCTTCCTGTGACTCAGCCACATCAAATGAGTCTCCATTTAGAAACTTTACAGACAGACTGAATGAGCAAATCAAATTTGGGACACAATTAACACCTAAACTTAGACTACACCAAACGCCTGGGACTAGTGTCTATAAGCCTGGGAGCTTCCCCCCACTGATTATTACAGATATCTGATATTTGAGGGAACCGGGCAATAAATCTACCCCTACTGTCTCCCAGAAGTCACCCGGCACCCCTGAGGCTATATCAGTGATTATCAGCAGCAGGAAACATAAACCGTTAACCACCCGCTCTCATATTAAACAAAATCTCAAATTGATAACCTGTCAGAAGGTTCAGCTGCCCATCATCACAATACTTAAGTTAGCTTTATTAAACATTAGATCTCTATCCGGGAAGTCTTTTCTTATCAATGACTTCATCACTGAGCATAATTGACACGCCCTTTTTTTATCAGAAACTTGGCTAGATGAAAATAACGAAACAACTTCATTAATAGAATCCAGTCCTCCAAATTATAATTTCTTAAGCGAGAACAGAAAACACAAACGAGGCGGAGGTGTAGCCACCATCTTTCACAACTCAATGAACTTTAAAAAGGTAACTCTGGGCACGTTTGATTCTTTTGAATGCCTAGCCACCCAGATAAATGAGCCTAACAAAGCGTTATTTCTAAGTTTATATAAACCACCAAAACTTAACTCTAACTTCTTTAATGATTTCAATGACCTTCTTTCTGTAATATGTATCGACTATGACCAACTAATCATCGTGGGGGACTTTAACATCCATACCGACAACCCCCAAGATAGACAAGCAAAAACATTAGATGATACTCTCCACAACTTCGGACTGATCCAGCATGTCAAGGAAACCAACACACAATAAAGGACACACTCTGGACTTAATTATCAGCAAAGATTTAAATATTTCTGACATCTCTGTAATTAATATTGCATTATCTGACCATTTCTGTATTTTCTTTCAAAGTACCATCTCTGCTAAATTATCCAGCCACAGTAAGACCACTATAAAAAAGCGTTTTCTAGGGGACAGTTCAGTAGAAACCTTTAAACGTATTTACCGTTCCACCACATCCTCCTCATCTCCCAACTCAAACTCAGTAAATAAGTTGGTAAATAATTTCCTTGCGAAAATCTCAGACATCATGGATTCCATTGCTCCAACTAAAGTGAAAGTAGTCTCAGGTAGAAAGAAGTCTCCGTGGACAAGTAATCCACTGGTACGTAGTGAAAAAAGAGAGTGTCGACGAGCCGAGAGAAAATGGCGGAAAACTCGACTCCAGGTTCACTGTGAGATCTACAAAGAGAGACTGAATAGATATCAGCTAACTATAAAAGATGCTAGGGAATCGTTCTTTTCTGAAATCATCAACAGAAACATTAATAACACACGGACTCTATTTGCAACAGTGGAAAGACTAACTAATCCTTTAGTGACAGAAGCCCCTGAACTAAACTCTACCAGGGCCTGCAATGAATTTGCCAGCTTTTTCACTGAAAAGATTCTAACAATTAGACGGTCAATCTGTACCTCAATATCGAACCCACAACCAGTGCCATCCCCAATCAACAACAATGTAGAGAAAATGTCTGAATTCCACGAATTAAACCAGAACAGCCTTGAAAAAATCATTATCCAATTAAGCTCCTCCTCCTGCTGTCTTGATATCCTACCCACAGCTTTTCTAAAGAAGGTTCTTCCTGTTATTGGTTCTGATCTTGTTCAAATAGTGAACTCATCACTGCTATCAGGTGTCTTCCCTCAGGCTTTAAAAACAGCAGTTATTAAACCACTGCTAAAGAAGAAAAATCTGGACAACACGTTAATGCAGAACTACAGGCCAATCTCTAATCTCCCATTCATCAGTAGGATTATTGAAAAAGCTGTGTTTCAGCAGTTAAATGGCTTCATAACAATGACAAACCGTTTTGATGCTTTTCAGTCTGGTTTCCGCGCTCACCACAGCACCGAGACTGTCCTGGTCAAAGTATTTAATGACATCCGCATAAATACAGACTGTGGAAGAACCACAGTGCTGGTTCTGTTGGACCTCAGTGCAGCATTTGACACTGTTGATCATGATATTTTATTGGAACGACTGGAGAGCTGGGTCAGACTCTCTGGTACAGTACTTGGCTGGTTCGAGTCTTACCTAAAGAACAGGGACTTCTATGTTTCAATAGAAAACTTTTCATCAGAACGAACAGAAATCACATGTGGGGTGCCCCAGGGCTCCATCCTGGGGCCCCTCTTATTTAATATCTACATGCTCCCACTAGGCAAGATTATAGCGACCAATAACATTAGCTACCATAACTACGCAGATGACACTCAGCTCTACATTACAATGTCACCAGGTGACTTTGAACCCATTCAAACCCTAAATCAATGCATTTACCAAATAAATAGATGGATGTGCCATAACTTTCTCCAGCTGAATAGAAACAAAACTGAAGTGATTATTTTTGGACCCAAGGAGGAATGATCAAGAGCCAGCACACAGCTTCAATTAATACAGCTAGAAACTACTGATCAGGTTCGTAACCTAGGTGTAGTAATGGACTCAGACCTGAACCTCCAGGGTCACATAAAGGCAATAACAAGGTCAGCGTTCTATCACCTGAAGAACATCTCTAGGATTAAAGGACTGATTTTGCAACACGACCTAGAAAAACTCATCCATGCGTTTATCTTTAGTCGGATTGATTACTGCAACAGCATCTTCACAGGTCTGCCTAAAAAGTCCATCAGACAGCTGCAGCTGATCCAGAACGCTGCCGCTCGCGTCCTCACTAGAACCAGGAAAGTAGAGCACATCACCCCAGTTCTGAAGTCCTTACACTGGCTCCCTGTAGCTCAGAGAATAGACTTTAAAATACTTTTACTAGTTTATAAATCATTACATGGCTTAGCACCAAAATATGTTGAAGACCTGTTTTCATGGTACCAACCACCAAGACCACTCAGGTCCTCCAACTCTAGCCTACTAAACATCCCTAGACTCAGAACTAAACATGGAGAAGCAGCTTTCAGTTTCTATGCTCCCCTTATCTGGAACGGACTTCCTGACGAGTGTAGAGCTGCTGAAACTCTGAACTGCTTTAAATCGAGACTAAAAACCCATCTGTTTAGAATTGCCTTTGAGTAAATGCTTGATGTTATATGTATGAAATGTGTTCATGCTCTCTTGCTTTTTTTTATTTTTCTCTTGCTTTATTGTGTATCATGTGTAATGTGTGTTTCTTTTATGTGTTTCTTTTAAATCACCAAATCATGTAAAGCACCTTGAATTACCCTGCTGTTGAAAGTGTGCTATACAAATAAAATTGCCTTGCCTTGCCTTGCCATACAATAGCTTCAGAATGTGCCTCCTCTACATCCTAGCAGGCTAGAAGATACGCATCTACCATTCTTATCGGTGATAATATGCATTAGAATTTTTTTCAGCATCACCCATGTCTAAAAGCATAAGTTTCGTTTTTGTTAACTTTATTTAAAACCTGTGTTTACAATTTAGGTAACGATGGATATTTACTTATAACCTTACCCCACCGCCAACCCTCATCCTAAAAACTCAGGACAAGTTCCTAAACCTAAAGTCACAAGATAACGACCTACCGAGCAGGAGGTAGAGGAGGCACATTCTGAAGCTATTGTATGGGAGTGATGAGTGCTAATAACGGCCATTTAATGGGATGATAACATTCGAAACAGGTGGTTTTCCCACCATGTTAAGTTTGCAAAAAACGTTTGAAACCTTGTAATGTGAGATCTGAAAAAAATGTAACTTTGCAACATCCACCTTTTGTACTTTCGTCCACACCGCTGCAAGGTTGCCATCACGTGTGCCTATGGCAAGCCGTTTATATATTATTATAGATAGGAGTGGTCATTGATTAAATGTTAAAACGGCTTGCAATAGTTTAGCAAACTTAACATAGTGGGAAAACAATAATATATTTGAAACTCTGAAAATGTATACCTCAAAAACACCAAGGGTGAAACAACCGATTTGAATCTCTGAAAATGTGAGGCTGAAACTCTGAACTTTACATGTTGAATTCATGAAAAATAAAAATGCTAGTACAAAATTATGATTGCAGAGATTCAAAACTTTATTTCAGGTTTTACAATTTCAACCACTGATTTTCAAGGTTTCAAAACTTTTTTTTTTCGGTTTCAGATTATGTCAGCGTTCTCACTTCATATTTTTCTGCTTTTTTCCACTATTCATGTTACATGTTTCATAGCATTTTCATAAGAAGTCTGTGCACGATATCAGTACTTAAGTTTGAATGTGATGGTTTCCTGCTCATTTTTCAGCAATAATACTTATTGTAATTTCTTTAGTTGAACTGATTGTGAGCCTGTTTCTTTATGGGAAAAGATTAAGTGAGAGAATTGTGAACTGACTCATGCCTGTAAAGATCAAAATGTTTCTATGTTTAACCACTTCTCCATCCATCCGTCTCACCTGCTCTAGAGGAGTCCTATTGAAGCAGCAGCTTGCCTCAGCTGATGAACAGTTCCATATGCCTTTTCACATGTTGGGATCCCTCGTATAGCCACATCAGCACACCATCTAGCCAAGACGCAGTGGACGGACAGTAAAAGTAGTTTGTCGGACTTACAGAGGAAGAGATTGCCCTGTCTCTTTTATATGTCTGTGTCTGATTTATTTCCGAGTTGTTAATAGCCGTTGGGATCCCAAAATGTTAAATCAGGAGCTGATTTAACAGAATTCCTTCCTGCAGCCTTGAAATGTCAGATAATGAAAGGTGAATGGCTCTGCAATCCCCTGAGAGCAGTTGTCAGAAGATTACACCATTGTAAGGAGGTTTTTATTGCAGTGCAGATACAGAGCACCGTCAGCATGGAATTATCTGATGTCTGTCCAAGAAACCGCACACTGAACTGACTGATTTATTACTGACATGCTGATTTCAGTGTGAAAACATGGAGCATCAACAGTTCTGCAGATGGGGAGAATGATTCAAAATATGCACAAGCTGTGATCCACAGAGTTAAAATAAACAATAATTTATATATTTCAGAACAATATTTCAGTATTTTTTCATCAAAACTGAAAAAAAGATGACTGGGTATATTAAACATGAATCTTGTAACAGAGGTAAATTCAACAAGACACTGTTGCTCCTTAAACAGTACACAGTGCAAAGAGCCTCTATACTAAGATTCAGTCATGCATCAAGCAACCATTTCTGTTATGTTTAATCAGTGATAAAGCAGTTTTTTTTGACTAAGTATTGCCAGAAAGATTAGACGCTGACTGTCACTGTTTGTTGTGTAAACCCACCAAATTACAGATCTCCCTGGATATGGATGAAGTGATTATGGGATGCTATTCAGTCTCTGTTTAACCAATGAGAGCGCTGTGTTGCGGTTGCAGATTAGATCCCAGGGCTGCTCCTTTTGTCTGATCCTGTTTTCAGAGTTAAGAGACAGGATCTCAAGCTGTAGTCATGAAGAAGAAGAAGGTGACTGATTTGGTAACGTTACAGTCCCGTTGCTTCTTGTCATATCTTGATATATTGATAATAACCTCAACCCAAGAATATCTCTGTAGACACCGATGTTTCCACACCTATGTGTGTGTGTGAGCATGCTGGTGCATATAAGATTTCCCCATATGAGTGTTTGATAGCTCATCTGAGGAGCCGTCAATCCGCCCTACAGGAATCGACGCAGACATGAAGGAGATTGGGGACACAGACGTCCAGAGGGTCCCTGAGCCTAGGAGCACTAGGCGGAACAGCGCTGGGCCGACCGCATCCCCTAAGAGAGGAACAGAGGGAAGCCCAAGGGGAACATCCAGCAACTACAATGCAGGGGCCCGGGAGGCAGCAGGGATGAGCTCATGGGCTCTGCCGGCAACCGGCTACGCCAGGGTGGGCCCAGTCCAGGACCCGGGGACCAGGGGCGCCCCACCCCCAAGCAGGGCCCTAACCAGGGACCGGCCGACAGGGGTGGGGTGGGGGGGGTGCCGCCGGACCATGGATACAACCAGCTGACATGAGCTTCCTCAAATAGAATAAGCTTGACAGACAAGATCATGGATGGATGGATGGACAGAGAAATAAAACAAGACTGAACGGGAAGAAAAAAACAGCAGCAAGGTGTTATACAGTAGAAAAGGTCTTTGCTGCCGTCTCTCGCTGTATGGAAGGTTGTGACATTATTTTACTTTATAGAATAAATGTTTTATTTTCAGTGAATTCTTCTTCTTTGCTGCAGTCCAGCTGCCACAAACACTCTTACTGAGTGTTGCATCACCTTGAGCATATCTAATCTACACATGAAGAAAATGTCACTTACAATTAAAGTCATATCAGTTTGCTGTGAGACTCCAAACTCATTAAACTCTCTTGGTCTGGAAATACACTGTTGAGTCATGGACTCTGTCTCTAATAAAAGAGGCTGAACAATGTTTCCCTCCCTCCTCCGCTCCCTAAAGTGATTATCTCAGGTGCATGTGTAGGTGGACATGGAAACATCCAAGCCGACACCTGGCTCATGTGGCGTAAGGTGACTCCAAGGTTCCTCTGTGATTTCTTGTTCCCAAGACCATCCGTGTAATCAGCCTGCCACGATCGATTAGCAAACGCACCAATCACAGGACCCGGATGTTGTACTGCAGCAATGCATGGTAGGATCAGGAAGGCTCCTCTGGGTATCAGAGGATATGTGGGCTTTCATATAGACAGTGGAAATAAATCCTACAATTAGATTTTACAGCTTCAGCTGAACATGAGCGTGTTGTAGCTTCAGCCCACAGATCTAAAGCTGCAGCTGGAAAGTTCGCTGTTTCAGAAGAGAGGCTGATGGGCTGTTCTGCTCTAAATCAGACAGACAATTGTGAGATGCTCTGACTGGAGGGGAGGGGTTATTATCTGAGGGGAGTTATTCAGCTAGAAAGTCACCAGGGATTCAGACATTTGTATGGTTCTGACAGTTTATTAGGGTAAAATAAGTTTCTCATGATGAGTGCAATGTATTCAGTGGAAGTCAACTCGTGTTCCAAGCAAGGTAAAAACGTGTTGGAGGTAAATCACCTCTGAGTTTTGATAATCAAATAATGTCTTATATATACTCTGCCATCTATCCTCTAATATTGAATTCTGGTTGCCTGAATATGTCCTCCAGCTCATTTAGGTAACTCCAAGGTGTTCCCAGCCAGTTGTGACAAATAAATGGGTCTGTTCCAAACCTGCTTCAAGTGGTACATGTCCAATACACCTCCTTAAAAGTAGTTTCAAATGACATCATTACTAGATGCTCATATCACCAGGGCCATCTTGACCTCCTGTAAAACTCCTCTAAAGACAAGGGTTGTGCATCCCAGCTGTGTCTGATCCATATCTAGATTTACTTTAGATACAGTTATAAAAAAGTTAACCATTACAACCCAATATGATTCACCCCTCTATCATGATGCATTGTGTAGATTTTACAGTAAAGAAAGAGCAATCAGATGTAACAAGATAAATCAAAACAAATAACACAATGCATCCACCTAATTAACTGACCTAATCAAACAACAACTTTTTACGAACACGTGTGCTTGTTCTCATGCAGTTTTAAAAAGAATTCAAAAATGTCTTTCTACTCGGAAGTGTGATGTGTGCCCTTTTATAGAACCTGTCTCCACATCTAAAGTGGGGAACCACGAAGACATCCAACCAACAACTACCAGTCTCAGATCGACCTCCAATTTCAACAGAAGTGCTGATGGAGCAACAAATGTCATAATTTCTCCAGTCAAGGGGAGCACAACTGTAAGTGGTTCCAAGGAAGTAAAGAGCTGTGTCTGGCCCAAAATAAGGCCTTGCATCTCCTGATGCTGGAAGATGATGGAATAAAGGTGGTTCTGAAACTTTGAATTCCTTCTCCTTTTTCTCTCAGTAGACCAATAAATGTTTAAAAATTGTTTCGTTTTTTAGTGAGCTTCAAATTGTGATTTGAATCCCATAAACTGTAACCGTTAGCCTTTTAGAAGTTATTCATATAGTAGATAACATTTTTATCTTAGCTCGATTTGAGTGTTTCTTTTTAATTACTTAAATTACAAAATAGATCCTAGTGTGATTAACAATAACATTTTCATCGGTGGTAAGGTTTCTCTTATGATTCTTAGTTGAACGGTAATCCTGTCTTTTCTTTTTTTATTTCTTACCAATTTTTTATATCAATATTTATGTCTGTAGACTTTGAGAGCAAAGATGGGCTAAATTTCTTGTTTGTGTGCAAAAAACGTTGCCAATAAAGCTGATTCCTATCCTGAAAGATGTTAGAAATAGAAATCTTTCAATGGAATCAATATAATTTATGTAAATTTTGACAGATTAACATATTTGATTAATGTAAGAGAAGTCACATTGTGACCAGAGGAGCATCAGGGCCCTATGCAAATGTTGGGTCCAATTTCCAGATGCCGGTTTCACGAAAGCTTTACGCATTGAATGCAGCTGTGTAAATGGGATGACCCTCCTGTGGACCTACCAGCTGCAGGAGGCGCTGTAAGGGGAAAGAGTGGATTTGGCAACAGTGAGAAGGGAAAGCTTTAGTGGGTGGACTCCCTGTTGCTGAAACTCTGCTGTTTTAGGGAAATGGAACATCACAACGGATTTCTTTCAGCGAAAAGTCAGATTATGTTTTGTCCCATGTTTCTGAATCTAATGTGTTAATTTCTTATGTTTTTTTCCTTTGCATTTTACATTTTACCCAGAGATTTTAGTAACAGGCATAGATCAGTGTAACTCTCACATTTGTTTAGACTTCTGTATCGAATATATAGTATAGAAATTGCGAAGTTTAAATGACGGAAACTGAACTTTTCCTGTTGTCTTGAAAACCTTTTGTCTCTCATGCTTCCTCACTTCTGAAAACTGTTATTGGGAGTATCAGATTTATAAGTCTAAAGTTAGTGTCGTTAAAGCTTTTGACTTTAGACTTATAAATCTGATGATCATGTCCTAGATGACTGAAAATCTATACCAACATGTTAATAGGATGGAAAAGGCATTTTACAAGCTCACAGAAAGAAATCAATGGTAAAGCACAGTAACATTGTGGCTTAGGGTTTTCAAGCATTTACAGCATGCCTCTGCATGAGGTAAAATCAGGTAACCTGTGATGAACTGCGCTGAAATGCCTGACCCACCATAAATCAGCATCTCTTCATCTTCAGGCTCCTCCACCTCATCTTGAACTGTTTTTCTCTGGCCAACATCCAACACTGTAGCAAAGTTAAAATGAAGTGTAAACTTTATTTGATCCCAGGCACAGACGTAATGGAAGCTCTGAGCGCTCCGAGGCTGAGATAGCAATCAGCCGGCTCCAAAAGGTCCCGCTGGATTCCTCTGTAATCTCCGAGGAAGACTTCTATCAGCTATAAAATCTTAATAGCTTATAAAAATCATCTCTGTGACCTTCACTTTCGTTTCAGATGGGATGTTCTTCTGTTTGTTCTGCCCCTTTCAGTAAAAAAAAAAAAAAACAGAAAAAAAAACATTATGCTAATGTGTTTCATCCTATCAGCAACAGAAAATGGTGGAAGCTTAAAGTTTCACACTATTGGGCTTTCTAAGAGGAGAAGTGGGTCAGCATGCACTTCACAAAACAACTGCAAATTGTAAAGATATGTGTTGATGCATGTAACAATCAATGAATATGTTTCTTGTGCTTTTTGGGAGGCCTTTACCAGATGAGGCTTGGTTAAGCTTTGAAGCTTCTTTGAGTTCTCACAGCCAAGGGTGACTCTACTGATCATCTCAGAGTGATATAACTGACAATATTGAATATGAAAAAAAAAGACTTCTGCATAAAAGATGTTAAAATGGCTCAGAGCTGAGGATGAAGAAAGTTTTCTCATGCTCTTTTTAGTTTACATTTATGAAATTAGTTTCTCTGTGTGATTCTTTGTACTCTCTTTTTTTCCGCTGCTTGTCTCTCTGATGTTATAATTCACTGGTGGATGAAGGGCCTAAAAGCAGAAAGGTTTTCAGGCAACAGATAACATTTTTATAATTTAACTAAACACAGAATTCAAAATTCAAAACAAGAAAAAATGGCCTGAACTATATAATGTACGGATTTCTGAGACAAAAACAAGTAAAAACACACTGAAATGTAAGCAGGAAATTTAAAAAATACCCAACCCCCAGCTTCAACAAACGAGAGGGGTTCAACAAAGCTGAACTTTCTGTGCAATTTGGCTTTACAGAACCACAGAGTTATACTTCAAATCTAGAATCTGAAGTAGAGGTGGACACAACAGGTAAAGTGAGATTTGACACAGGAACACAGATGCATATCAATAAAAAAACAAAATCATCAAAATTTAGATTTATTTCAGCGCTTTGTTTTAACCAGGGAAACTTAATGTATTTAAAACAATAATGCACACTGATAAATTCATGCGTTCATTTCTGTTTATAATGATGATTATGGCTTGAAATATGCATCTCTAAAAAGAATGAAGTAATTGAAAACTTCCTGGTAGAGGGGTGCCCTGACTTTGAACTGAAAAAAAAACACACAGTAGTGCAAGACCATGCTGATTACTGCCGACTGTGGGACCTTAGTTTCTAAATAAAAGCAAAATTTACTATGAACTTAAATGAGGACTTTTGACCACTGAGGAAGAGTCTGGTTCTTTTTTATCTTTAGACTAGGTAGAAAACAACTGCAGTGTATTGTTCAGGAGTGGCTTAATCCTTTTCCTAGACATTTCTGTGTATGTAGGTTTCTCGAAGTATTGACCTCATCTGCAGTCAATGCCTAACTTTTCTTATGTGCTTGGGCACATTCGTCAACCTTACTTTTCCTTCCACACAATTTTCCTATGTTGACTCATTGACTGTCTGCTGGGCAATTGTCAAGTCAGCAGTCTTCCCCAGATTGTATGGCTTATAACATGGCTGTAGCATTATATTTCCATCCATCCTTGCATGGTGGCGGTGGGGCTGGTGCCTACCTCCACCAGTCATTGGGCGAGAGAAGGGTAAACCTTGGAGAGGTCGCCAGTCCATCACAGAGCAACACAGAGACACACAACCATGCATGACCTAAGAGTCACTGTGGCAGAAAGCCAGGTTACCCAGAGAGAACCCAGGTATGGAGAGGGAAATATTTTTACTCTTCTAATATATTATAAAATGTTCTGGGAAACTACAGTTCAACTAAAAAAACTTTTCCAAAAAAACATATTGGGATGTATGTATGCATTAAGAGGACGGAGAGTTGTGAAATGAATAAGAAGTCGGTTGCTTCGATGAAAACATGACAGTAATGCAGCAGAAAACTGTTATTTGTAAAAACAACCTTACATCCACACTGTTTAGTTTGAGACATATGACTCTGAACATTAAATCTCTCCTCCAATGTTCGAATCAGTCAGTAACAAATCTGATTAAACATTGTTTGATCTAAGCATTTTATTATTCTTGTAAGTTTCACAATCACCAGTCTGATTGATTTTTCTGAAAATCAAGAAATAGTATAAAACAATGTTTAGCTTAATTTAATTTAAAGCTTTGATGATGATATAAAACAGATTATTTTTACTGCATCCCTGCATCTTCTGAAAGAATATTGCTTCATTCTGTCATGAGAATCTTTAAGTTTCAGTTTTTGTGCCCTCTGCTGACAATGTGATCTGGTGATCTGGTTTGGCTTGAAAAGATTTGTCTTCGTCATCTTAAAACTCTGACTCTACGTCAGATCAGCATTGCTGGATAAGCTTCGAAATCCACCTGTCATTTTCTACTCTTTCAATCAGCTTAAACTCATTTTTCACCCAGTTCTGCTTCCCCATCCTTCCAGCTTTTTGTGGATACACTACTGACAATGTGGAACGGCTTTAGTGAAGGAAGAAAGCAGGAACAGTACAAACTGTGGTAACCTTTTGTCCATCTCTGACAGAAACACCTGCGGGGATGTCTAACATATCGCTGTTACAGTACAACAGGAAAAACATTATGTTTTCACTCATTGTTCCAAATCAAACAACAATATAAGAGCTATGTAGCCATAATAAATAAAGAAGGGATGTCCTGATTTAAGTAAATTTGGGTCCTGATCAAGACATTGTTAAATCATTAGTAACCTGACTGAACTCAAGCTCTGGCAACCGCTGTCGGTCTACTGAATGTGATTTATTTATTTATTTATTGTCAGAAGCACCCCCAGCCAGCCATGAGGACACAATATGTGCAGCCAATTTTTTTTTAAATGACAGCTCTTTTTCTGTGTATGATTCAGAAAACTACATTATAGACCCAGCACCTTGTCTTTTTAATGTAACAAATCCTGCGTCACGACCCTAACCTGGCTAATAACCGATTGGATCCTGGTTCTGCCTTTTTAGTTTCCACCTCTCTGCACCGACCCATGAACTTCCTATTACATTGATTTGTAAACTCTCTCAAACCTCATCCGTATTCCATGACAACTTAACCACAGCTTAGTAGCAAAACGTCATGGGAAACTGATATTCTGTGGAAATGTTAAAATACAATCTCAGGAGATCAGCCAGGGTCTTCCAACTTAAACATGACGCTAAGCCAAATTAGTTACAAAGTGGTATAAGGGCAACAAAATCAAAGTTTTGGAGTGGCCATCCCAAAGCCCTGATCTCAGTCCCACAGAAAATTTGTGGCCAGAGCTGAACAGGTGTGTGAGCAAGGCCATAGGCAAACCTGATTCACTTAAACTAGTTCTGTCAGGAGGAATGGGTCCAAATTCAAGCAAACTAATGTGAGAGGTTTTTAGCATGCCAAAAAATGCATTTCCCAAGTCACACAGTTTAGAAGCAACTCTATCAAATTCAACAGAACTGTATGTAAACTTCTGAATCTGAATTTTAAAAAAACTCTCTAAGGGGTTTTATATGTATACCATATATACATATATAGTGTCAATTCAAGATGGTCTGAAAGAATAAATTTTTTTCCTGATTTATTATCAGATTTGGAAAAATGTATTCTTTTTAGAGAAAGTATTTCAACATCTGGATAAACCATTTGCAAGGTTCACATGCAGCCATAGGGTTTATTGTGTATAGTTCCCCTCATTACATCAGTGTTCCCTGCATTAAAGCCAATCTTCTACCTGTTTGTGTTAGGGTACAGTATTACAGTTGTTCATTTCCCTACAAAACCCCTTCATCACCAGAGTTCCCCATCATCAATAGCCTGATTAATATCCTGAAACGCCTCATTATTTTCATATTACTTTTGTGTGAGACACATTTACAAGCATTACTGGTTCAGTCTTGGTGTTGCCTCAAAGCTTACATCTGATCATGTAACTAATCCATCTACAGGCTAACACAAACATCTGATCTATCTGCATCGTCCTGCGTGCTTTACTCCTCTGTATGTCCCAAAGAACTAATGCCAAGAAACCTGGATATAACAGACCTGTTAACCTTTTCACAAGCGAAAAGCTTTCATCATTTTCAGACCAGACAGGAGAGTTCATAAACCAGCAGGGGAATTTTAGAAAAGGATAAATACTTTAACTTTGGTTCCTAACAGCACTCAAAACGCCTAACTTTTAACCTTTTTACCTGATTTCCATGTCTTAGATAAATGTTGGTCTGTCCCATGGGAGGCGAGTCTTTGTGTAGAGGTGAAAAACTAATGACGGAGATTGAAGAGAACACAGTGAAAGAAAATGAGACAGAAAAGCTGTTACGTTCATAAAATTGGCCTTATTACATCCAGTGGGAAATTAGTGAGTTTGTTTGATGGATGGCACTGGCGCTTTTTATGCAGCATAAAGCAGTCACTGGTCTCATTAGGCTTTATACGTGATGGCATGAATCAATCAGATGTTGTGATTCAGGATTAGTGGCTTGGTTATGACCTGCAGAAGCAAACAGAACTAAACCAAACCGTTAACCCAGTCGCTAATAAAGAAGGCCTTTCAGAATAGAGCGCGGAGGTGGTTCAAGCCAACTGTGACCCACGGACGGGTTCATTTCTCACTGCACATTAAGGCATCAGATGAGGGCCACCTCTATCAAAAGGACATGAATTATTAATGGTGCCATATGGTCCTCCTTTCCCTTCTCAACCTCCTAATTATGTGAAAGTCAAGAAAAATCCAATTTGCTGTTCTACATTATTAAGGAACACTGAGCTGGCACGTACTTTCTAAAATTAGGAAGTTTGTTCCAATTCTCCGTCCGAGCTTCTTTTGCTTCCACGGATTCATTCTGTTTGTGAAAATAAACCAAACCAAAGAAGTTGTTTTTTTTACCCAAATTATGATCACAACCTTTCTAAAAAAGGATTAAATGAAGTCAATCACATCCCAAAGAAAACCTTTGACGTGATCAAGTTTCCTTGTAATGTGAAATATTCAATTACAAGTACTTAAAAGAGCAGGAATAACTCGAAATCCAATGCAAACATCTAGTTTTCAATTTCAGGTTATGAAGACCCACTGTTCCATCTTTAAAGTTGACTCAACAGGAAGTCGGTGAAAACATTTGAGAAACATTACTTGGCAACACACCTGATGGTAAAAGAAAATGTGCTCTAGGTAAAGTTAGAAAAGAAGTGTAATTATTTTGTAATTCATGCTAAGTCAGATGTATTGCTGGCCATGTTTGTTGTTGCCCTTTAGGACAGGACAATATTTTCCAAGGTTTGAGCGTACAGAGAGTGGGAACTTTGACCATCCCTCCCGTTCTTTCTGGCTCTCTTTGCTCTTTAGTTTGACCCACATGTTTATTTATTTTTTTATATTTCAGTTTGTGGTCTGAGATGGCCAAGGAAGAAAGTTGATTTTGTGTCTGAATTCAGCATGATAATCATGCCAAATTTATGACCAAATTATCACAGACATGGTTCGTCAAACTGACTCAATGATGAGTCATTTTACTTTTTTGGTAGAAAACAGCAGATGTAATAGAATTAACAGCAGATGTAATAGGAGAAAATGAAAATGAACACATTTCTGCCTTTACTTGAAAAACTGTCTCTTGCTTTTGCCATTATTGCAATAAGAATTGTTAAAAGAAATGCACCTTTGTGTCACATCAAATAAATATCCCTGGGACAAAAGAAGTCATGAGTAACAACTCCGTTTAGGGTGTGAATAGTTGTAGCACCAGTGATATTTTTCAAAATACTTTCCTAATATCTTCCTTTTCCCAACTTAATCGATGCACTCAAACCAAAAGGTACATTTTTGTAAATAAAAGTGAGATGATGGTGCTAAATATGAATTTATTTTAAGTGTTTATTATAAGCAGCGGTGCCAACAAGAGTGTTGGGGAGATCATTAATCTCTCCTAGTGGTTGGTCCCTCCTGATGATTTTCCGTCAGAGCTCTTCATCCCTCATCAGCTGCGATAATTAACATCCACCATCAGATGCAGGAAGATTTGACTGAAGCATTTCAGAAAATTACAGCAGAAAGAAAATACTCATGAAAAGTTATTTTTCTCCAGTCACACACAGTTTTAAATCAACCAAAGTTGGGAAGAGATAGACAGAAAAAAAGCATAGGTTTGGGTATCTAGACACTGAAACTAATCAGCTTGAGGCAAGGACTGACCCATGGCCTCAGACTAACACGAGGTGACTCTTCAAATCAAATCAAATCAAATCAAACTTTATTTATGAAGCGCTTTTCATACAAGAAGTTGCATCACAAAGTGCTTTACAGATTAAAATGACCCCACATAAAACCACCTTCCCTTCCCTCCCCCACAGATTTAAAAGCATGGTCACAGTTATACCCCCCTCCCCCCAACCCATCTCCCATGCACACACACAGTTAAAAGAAAAAGTAAAAAAGGACATTGGGCCGAGTGCAGATGAACCATGCAAGGAAACCCCATCAGAGGAGCCATCTGCCCCGGCAGCAGTAGATTAACAGCAGCAGCCGAGGCACTGACACAGGGCACCCAGTGGAGGCAAGGCCAAGACCCCCACCTCCACCCAAGCTCCACCTGGAGAGCACCCAGGCAGCTACAGCCGACCACCGCTCCCGGGGCAGTGGGCTCCCACAGAGGAAACACTGGAACGGGGATTAAGATAAATTAAAGTATAAAAAGAAACGGTAAATTAATGTGCTAAGATTGAAAAGTAAAACTGATAAAAATATAATCATATAAAACATCTAAAGCAATTAAACAAACAGTGATAAATAATAATCAGTTAAAAGCTAAGCTAAAAAGGTGAGTCTTGAGCCTGCTCTTAAAAACATGAATGTTCTCTGCAGCCCTGAGGTCCTCTGGCAGCCTGTTCCAGAGGTGAGGGCCATAAAACTGGAAAGACGCCTCGCCATGCTTGTGTGTCCTGACTTTTGGGGTGACAAGGAGACGGCTGCCAGAGGAGCGCAGAGACCGCGAAGGTTTATATGGTAAAAGCAGTTCAGAGAGATAAGAAGGCCCAAGACCATTAAGACACTTAAAAACCATTAAAAGAACCTTAAAGTCGATCCTGAAATGTATGGGGAGCCAATGCAATGATTTTAAGACCGGTGTAATGTGCTCCCGCCTCCTGGTCTTCGTCAGGACACGTGCTGCTGAATTTTGTAGTAGTTGTAAACCTGATATACTCTTTTTGGGAAGACCAGAAAGCAGGGCATTACAGTAATCAATTCTACTGGAGATAAAAGCATGCATCAGTGTCTCCGTATTGGCCCGAGACAGAATGGGGCGGACTCTGGCGATGTTCTTTAGTTGATAAAAACCTATTTTAGTGATATTTTTTATGTGAGGAATAAAAGTCAGCTCAGAGTCAAAAATCACGCCCAGGTTCTTCACTTGTAAAGAGGGATTAAAAGACAGTGATTGTAGTTTTGGTAAAAGTTTCTCTCTCTGAGCCTCAGGACCGATGACTAAAACTTCAGTTTTGTCCTGGTTGAGCTGGAGAAAGTTTTCTGCCATCCATTATTTGATGTCTAAAATGCAGTTAAAAAGTGCATCCATTGGCCGTGTGTCATCGGGAGACATGGAGATGTATAACTGTGTATCATCAGCATAACTGTGAAAGTTAACTCCATGTCTCCTGATGACGCTGCCAAGAGGGAGCATATAAAGGTTAAAAAGCACTGGGCCTAAAATTGAACCCTGGGGCACACCACATGTAATCCTGTGGACCCTAGAAGAGCAGGTATCTAAACTTACCATAAAAGTCCTGTCTGTGAGATAGGATGTGAACCATTTGTGAACAGCACCAGAGAGGCCGATCTGTTTTAAACGGGTTAAAAGAATAGTGTGATCCACTGTATCGAAGGCAGCGCTTAGATCCAGTAGAACCAACACTGTCACCTTCTGAGCGTCATAATTTATTCTAAAATCATTTAAAATCTTCAGAAGGGCCGTCTCTGTGCTGTGGTTCACCCTAAAACCAGACTGAAATTTCTCCAGGACATTGTGCTCATTAATAAAATCATTAAGTTGAATTAAAACTAGCTTTTCTAAAACCTTGCTTAAAAATGGTAAGTTAGATACCGGTCTAAAATTATTAAAATCATTAAAATCTAAATTGCTCTTCTTCAGCAGGGGCTTCACTTCCGCCCCTTTAAAGGCGGCAGGAAAGACACACTCAGCCTTGAACCTCCCCAGTGTGGTGTGGAGGTCATGGACTAAAATAAGGCAACAGAATTACATCACTCATAAAAACAAAAGATGAAACCCCAAGGGTCCTA
Organism: Valencia hispanica; assembly: GCA_963556495.2. Classification (NCBI taxonomy): domain Eukaryota; kingdom Metazoa; phylum Chordata; class Actinopteri; order Cyprinodontiformes; family Valenciidae; genus Valencia; species Valencia hispanica. The sequence continues at coordinate 10,179,086 of OY747720.1, read as the reverse complement.
AACCAGACATCATCCTCTCCTCGACTGTGCCTTGAGATCCTGTCTCTGAACACCACAAACAATAAAAGGGGCAAGGGGCAGCACAGGCAACTCGCACAGGGAACAAGTTCAACTGTGTGCAGAGAATGTTGTCATGGATGTTACTTTGGCCATACAAGGAAAGGATAGCCAATAAATACCAAATACTTCCAAAGGACCCATACCTGAGTCTCTATCTGAGGTCTGAACTCCTATTATTTCAGAATACAGAACATTTATTCATAGAATTTAAATATTTATGAAGCAGCTTTTTAATTCTATTAGACTGAACTTGTTTCAGCCGAAACATAATCATTGAGAATCTCAGCAGCATGAACTTTAATTCTTCAATGTGACAATATGTTGTTCATTGTGTTATAGCTTTGGTGCATGTAGCACTGGACATTACTTGTCCCGTTCGAAACTAAACATAATCCGTAAGCAAAGGTTTGCTTTTATTCAAAGCTGGTACATTGTCATGAATAGTGTAAGGAAAAAATACATCCTAATAGTGGGAGTAGCAGTTACAGGAATCAACATTTAAATGTATGGTTTTTACAAACTTAACTTAAACTTGCATGAATACCCTGTTACAGTATATAACAGAACATTGGATGCTCTCTACTACGTCTTATGGAGGTATTAGAAACATAAATGACCATCATGACAGAGTGAGGAGGTTTCTGGAGACTTTTGAGGGTGCATATTTTTCTTTGCTGGTTTATTATTGTGGTGGCAGTATATTGAGTTCCTGGGTGGAATATGGTTGCAGTGGCAGCAGCATGTCCAGGTGAGGACTCCAGCAACACTTGCAGTTTTAAGATGCTGCAGTCAAGCCACATTCTAATTGGTCGTAGAAACCATATTGGGATCTTCATCCAGTGTTAATACAATGTAATGTCGTTGGGTTTACTTTTATGATACTTTCTTTTCTATTCACGTTTAAAAAATAGTGCTAATAAGAAGGGAATGATGGATATAGGTAATTTATCTATTGGGCGACACGAATGTTGAATCACTCTGCTGCTGCTCTGCTTACATCTTTTACTTCTTTTTATTAGAACAAACCTTGAAGTTGGAAATAAGATAGTGTTCTATTAATAATCTACTGGTGTACATTATATATATAATCATTTTACAATAGAACTTCTTAGTTCATTGGTATCTTATCTGTCTGCGATGAAGAAAATGTGGCTGGTCTGGAACAAAGAGAAATTACCTCCAAATTGGACCTTGAATTGTTAATTCTATATATAAAAACATAACCTGAGTTCACCCTCTTTGGAGGCTGTTTGAGTGCATTGAGAAATGAACCTATTTAGTTCCTTTAATTAGAGATAATTAATTTTTCAAACCTGATATTTTTTCTCATATGGTGAGAGTTATCAAATTCAATTGCAGGTGAAAATCAAAGAAGAACAAAAAGAGCCTTTTGGAAAGCACATACGGTTCCTGATTTGATATATTATGCTATTGTAGCAGGGCTAAAATGGAGAGGGATAACATTTATTAATAGCACAACATTAGCAGCTATTGTTGTTTTTTTTTCAAAACAGGTTGATTTTAACCAGAAAATCAGGCTCATTAATTGTTTAGTTTTTATTATATCAGACTTGAACATTTCTTTATGGGAGGAATCAGTCCTTTCAGGTGTCCTCTTTTCTGTCTTCCCACATAAAGCTAAGACTGTTTGGATAAATTCTGATTTGTGTCTATAAGCCCTCAAATTGCTGATCGATCGTGTGAAACAGCTTCACTTTTCTGTAAATGCTTTTCTGTAAATGTCTAAATTTGCATCTCATCAATTACTCCTTTAAAGAATCCCAGATACATATTTCTACCCCTAAACAAATAATCATGCTTTCCAACAATTTTTGCTTCAGAGAATTGTTTATCTTGCAAACAAGGAATTAAACTAGTTTAAGTGAATACATTTATATCATTATTAGGTAAAGTAGACATATATAATTCATAAATGCTGAATCAGCAGCAGAGATAAAAGTTGTTTTACATATTTTCTGTGAGTTGGAGGATTTATATAACTACCAAACTTAATTTTCATTCTTTCCACCTGAAAGAGTGAACCATCTTCAGGACAGCCTTTTAATATTTTTTTCTCTCTAGATCAGACCTATCTGTGCTTATATTTTGTAGCCTCTATGTGCCATAATGACCAAACAACGCTATTGTTTAGAATTGTTAATAAAAACTAAGAAGAGTGTGCCTCTGCTCTTTTGTTTTTCCTATCAGCTATTGCAAATTTCGATCATTTGCTTTTTTATAAATAGAAATAATTAAGACCCAATAATCTAATAAAGTGAAACTGTACTATTGCTTTGAACTATTGGAAGCTTTTTTTAAAATCGTTTTAGGTTCTGTCTAATCTGTTCCTATCTTTCCAAATATATGTATGAAATAGTCTTTTTAGTGATTCCTTTTTTAGATAAATAAAACTTGAATGGAATAATCAAAAACTGTTTTCGTCCCATTTCAAAGTTGTGAAGAAAATAGCTGGTAAAGGCTGCACAGTGGTATAGTTTGTAGCACTATTGCCTTGCAGTAAGAAGTTCTGGGGTTCAAATCCTGGTTTTGGGTCTTTCTGCATGGACTTTGCATGTTCTCCCTGTCCATATATTAATTCTATCTGGGTACTCCAGCTTTCTCCAACTGTCCAAAAACTTGACTGTTACGTTAACTGGTCTCTCTAAATTGTCCTAAGGTGTGGGTGTGTTTGTGAATGGTTGTTTGCCCTGCAATGGACTGGTGACCTGTCCAGGGTGTTCCTTACCTTTTGCCTGATGACCCCTGGAGATAGGCTCCAGCATACCCTCGACCCTGCAAGGATAAGTGGTACAGACAATGGATGGATGGATGGATTGCTAGTAAAGTACATTTTTTGGATCAGGTTTTTATTGCCTGTGAAGAACAGAGCTGACTGCTCCTTGGAAATAACATCGCTATCTTTGCTTGATTGATTTCATGTAGCTGTATATCTGCTCTTGTTGTATTCAGGATCAGATTTTTGAGCAAACTGCCACTGCTATCAATTCTGATGGCAGATATACATTAAAGGAAACTTCAGAAGGATTATAAGACCTATGTTGTGCAAAACCTGTAGAGGACATGTGTCAAACTCAGCCCACTTAGTTCATTTTTGACCCATGAGATAATTCAGTGTCTATTAGAGGTATCCCCTTGGTAGTTAATGCATGCACAGATATTAGTACAAATCCCAGAGTACTCTACTGGTTTGCTGGCATGTCAATCACAACATATAAGCCTCCTTCCTCTGTTGACATTCATTAGCGACCTGGCGACCACCATTCACATCGTCTCACCATCTCCAAAAATGGTCCAATGAAAGGCGGAAAATTAGGTTTATGACTGCAGAGTATGGCATATAAAAAATTTGTAATGGCAAGGTTGACCAAGTCTTTAATTTTGGTCCACTTTGTATTTGAGTTTAATGGTCCTTCAGTTAATTATAAGTCTGCTTTTGTAGTCTGCAGGAAAGAAAAGTTTTTTTCTGACCGCTTCTACCACCGTTTGAACATTCTCATTCCCTTTTCTCCATCGTTTGTCGTGAACTGGTGTGGACGGAAGAGAATAATTGCCAAGCAGGATAAGCCTGGTTTATTTCTGCTGAGTCTGGGTAGAGGAGTTAGGTCCGACGGGTTAGATCCCATCTTTCTGTTGGTTGATATAAGTTTGTAAACTTGTAAACCACTGTTTACTCATTACCAATTAGCGTCGCCGCACGCTGGCCTTCAGTGTTGTATGCTCTGTATTGTAAACTGGTTATTGCTAGAAGCTGTGCTATATCTCTTCTTTCTTTCTTTTCCCATTATTCTGTTAATGTCAGTCGATTGTAGCCGTACCGCCATTCTCTCTCTCTCTCTCTCTCGCTCTCTCTTTCTCTCTCTATCTCTCTCTCTCTCTCTCTCTCTCCCTCACGCAGACACAGAGGTGATAACAGCATCTTGGAAGTGATGCCCTGCTGACTGTCCTCAATTTATACATTTTTCTAAGATCGTCGGTAGTTTGTAGATTGTATGCATAAGAATAGATGGGATTGTTGACACAGTGAGTTGGCTATAAGGTTAATCTATTGTGTTAATAAACCCTGTTATATTTTAAAGAGAAGCTTCTCTATTTTATTCAGCACTTTTCACAGCGTTTGAGCTCATATCCTTCAGAGGAGACCGAAGATCTGGAAATTCTCAGAATATTACGTTAATATAGGAGTGGTGCCCCAATTAATCAATCAAATCATTGAATCTCATCAATAATTATAATAATATTAAGTTATTAGTCATCACTATTGATGTTGAATTAAACCAGACATTAAATCCCTCACACTCTGTGCCTTCTCTATCACAACATAGTCCAAACATATTACAGAAAGAAATCTTTGAAGTAGTTGGAGTTAGTTTTATGTGGTTCATATAAAGTTAAAAATAAAGCTTTGTTAGGATCTTTTATGGGTACATATTCAAAAGAGTCAAAAGTGCCCAGGGGTACTTTTTAAAATGTTATTGTGTTATGAAAAACTGTGGCGACGCCTCCACCTACTCTGTGTTTCCTGGTCTCACTTAGAAAATTGTAATTTGATGGGTAAAGTCCCATAAATTCTTATTGTGTCAAATGTTTAAGTTTTTTTCACATGTTCATTTCCTCTCAGCTCTAATATTTGTAGCCTCACTGACTTTGTTGAATGTCTTGCCCTTTCTGTGTGCTGTTTCCTATTATGCATCTTACATCTTTGTTTTCCTTTTATAGGCACAGAACATGGAAAGCTATAACCTACTTTCCAGGAGTGTTTTTCATTAATAATTCACTTGATGTGCCGTTAGTTTACCTTATATTCTTGTAAGGACGATGAGGAGGTGGATGTTGTAAATATTTCTATAAATCTGACAGTAATTAGCTTGTGATTCAGTGATGAGGTCACAGCTCTGCAGACCTCCATGTCTCCAGTCAGCAGATGTCAGCAGCTTCATCAGCTTTGATAAACCACCAAATGTACCTCACTCCCTAAAAAATGAGCATAATAACGACAAATTGCAGAGAGACCACAAGGCAATATACAAAGATGGAGCCCAAACACTTGTTCCCAATTGCGATATAATGAGCAGGAAGTGCAGCTCTTCGGATGCTGAGCCTCCGCAAGCCTCTTGGAAGCCACTGCCTAACATATTTCCAAGACCACAGCTATTAGCACTGTTCAGTGGCGTGCAATTTATATGGCACTCCCTGGGGAAATTAACTATGTAGTGACAACACACAAGATCAACAATTCTGAGAGGAATTCAGGTCATTGCTCTGCAGAAAGGAAGAGTGTATTTACAGGCACAGCATAGTTTTTTTTTTTCTCTGAAATATTTACATGATTCTATTTGCACAACTGTCTGATTTCTTCATAGGAGCAAATTGCAAGCCTTCTGGTTTAGCCTACATGTGAAATAGGAATATTTTTAGGGAGAATTTACAGTTAAGAGCATTTAGATAAAATAATTACTACATTTGTTATTCTGTGCGGTAGTGATGAGTTTGACCTTTTTAAACCTGGAACAAGGCAACCTTACAGAATCCAAACAGATGTGAAAAAGATACAGTCCCCTCACAGCTCTGACCTGAGCTGGTTCTGTCACATTCCTGCTTGTTCTGGGTTTCCAGACTCAGTCAGAACAAATACAAGTTACATCATCTGCCTGGTTCTGACCCAGGTCAGATTCTTTCAGAGAACATCTGAACTCATAGTTCACTTATAAGGCATCAGAGAAACAGTGACTCGCTGCACAAATGAAGGGAAAATGTCAAATACTTCAGGAGGAAGCTTGTAGGTTTTTTTTTATGTTTCAATGTGTAACTCAAACTTTGTTGTGCCACCACACAACCAGCTGATCATAAAACAAGCTGCTTCTCCATCACCATTGGCCACTGACAGTCTGTCACTTGTCAGACCTCAGATTAGGACCCCTAAGTAGATCAAAGTCTGTTGCTGCTTTCATTTTGACTCATAGGATCAATGATCATCCTGCAGCCTGAATACATCTCCCAGGATGAAGTGTGACAGGAAGAGGGCTGGTGGCCGAAAGGACGATTGACAGCGCAGGACAAATACCCCCTGACAGCAGGGATGCTGCCTGAGGAAAACAAAGAACATTACACCAACAAGGCGGTTTGGTTTAATCCACTCCTAACAGGATTCACCCTCAGACAGAGTGGGCGGCATGGTGACACTAAACATGTTTATAGAAGCAGAGACGAAGACCTTCAGCTCCCAGCTGTGTGAGATTCTCTGGGTTTGTTCAGGTCCAAAAACACGAACTGCTGCACAGTTCTATTCAAAAACATATACGATAAGTAGCACATTTTATGCAATTTTGGCAAGCCAGGAGGATATATTTTTCATATATTAAAGAACACCTCTGACAAAGAAATCCCTCTGTAATTTAGGACATCACTTCAATGCAGCCTGAGTCTCTAATAATGTGGTTCGTGCATTTAATGATTTCAATTATTCAAAGAAGTGTTACATCACAGATTTTCTTTTGTTTGTACATAGACAGCTAAGCTGAAACAATCTTTTAAAGGCAACTTTTGGCATGTGAAACTGGCATACTGTATTTATTTGTGGAATAAATTTTCCAAGAGAGAATTCAAAGGCAATCCATCCCAACTTGGAGATAAAAAAAGATTAAGCTAATTTAATGTCGTGTGGCAGAGCTGAATAAGTTGCATGAGGTTTCTAACCAGCGAACAAAACCTTAGTTCAGAGCTTTTATTGTATCTTAAAAGGGGACATTGTTTTGATAATGACAGTACTGCACAAGACAATAATCAATTCAAATAATAAAATGATTAAAATAGGTACACTAAGGAAAATAAACACCAAAACAGATTTAAGCTAAAGTAATAAGATTAAATTGAACTTGTTTTTGTTTTGGTTCTAGGTAGCATGTATTTCAAGCCTGAGGGAAGAACATTTAATTTCGTAGAAAGAGGAGGATGTGTATTGAATGTGAATTGTTTTCTCAATTTATGTCACAGCTCACTGCTGTACTTTCTCACTGGCATTAAGAATTTTGAACAAACTATTTTTGTTTTGTACAGACAGATTGGAATAAAAGAAGATTATGTAGCATATTTAGTCTGACTCATCAAATCATCAGTAAGGAGAATTTTACTAATTTTATGTCAAATAGCAAGTTATGTATATGTTCAAGGTTAAGATTTTAATGTATACCTTGCATCCATCCATTATCTACACTCGTCTATCCTATGCAGGGTTGCTGGTGGGCTGGTGCCTGTCTCCAGCATTCATTGGGCGAGAGGTGGAGTACACCCTGGCAGGTTGCATGCACAGGGAGAACATGCAGGCCAAGATTCGAACCCAGGACATTCTTGCTGCAAGGCAACATTGCTACCAACTGCGCCACAGTGCAGCCCTTTTTATGTACAGTGATGTGAAAAAGTATGTGCTCCCTCACATATGACACTTTTAAATGTTCCAGATCTTTAAACTGTTTTTATCATCAAAGACAAGTTGAGTAAAAACAAAACCAGTCATCAAATGATAAAAAGCCATTGAAAGCAAAAGCTATGCTAGCAATTATTGACAGCAAAAAGTCCCATCAAGTATTGATGATAACTGGTAACACGCTTTAATTTAGTCATGCCGGGGGGTTTTCAATCATGAAGCACCCTTCTAAGGTCACGTCACATCATCTTAATTGGATTTTAGTCCAGACTGGCCAATGCTCTACTCTGAACCTGACTTATCGACCACAACACCACCACACCTGACCTCTGAAGGCTAAGCATATCAGAGTAACAGAAGAAGAGAAATCAACCAGATTCCCAAAACAAAGACTGCAAATAATTTCAGTAATTCATTAAGAAGCATATACATTTTCTGTTCCATATAATTGGTAGTCAATCTTTTATTCAACAGTTCTACTCATGTGATGAGTCAGCCTTCATAAGGCTTGGTGGTTTTGGTTTGGTTCTTGTTAACTGCCAAATGCAAAAAGTTTTGAACCTGTAAAGACCTGCTGTTGACTAGTATTCTTCTTTTCAGCATTTGATGAACTTTCACATAAAGGTTGTAAAGAGCATTATAAAGTTTGTCGCAGAGTGCTGCAGAGAACTTTGGAGTTCAGTTTAACTTCCAGTTTTCTGTTTGCGCAGATGACTTTAGATCGGTGCTTTAGCCATCTCTTATTAGTTGATTTTTCAGAGAGTCTGGTCATCTCATCAGGAGGGGTGGGGGCTGCTGACACCTGGAATGAACCTGACGATCCATTTCACAGAGCTTTAAATATTCATCAGTTATTGCCTCGCTGGAGAGGAGCCCTGAGCAAACAGGACGATGCAGCGGAAACCCTCCACATATCTGTGTGATAATCAGAAATTAAACAGGAACGGAGAGAAGAGCGGCTGCATTACCTTCAGATGACTTTCTCCCTGTTTGATCTGAGAGGTCCACACTTCCTGTGTGTGATTTCTCTCTCCATGTTCAACAGCTTAGTTCCTGATATTTAGATGGAGCACTAATATCCTCAAACAAATTCCTGACTCTAACATGAGGCTGATTGAATTAACAACTGCTGACATTCATTTAACAGAAAGGTGAAGACAGAATTAAATGTTTTCAGGAAGAAACTGACTAAACAATTGTAATACATTTCACATAGTTTAAATCCTCACCGGTATTATTAGAACTGTGATTGATTGAAGTTAAACCGCAAGCTGTCATGGAGGACATTAATTCGAGTCATGCAACCTGAAGGTCACACATCAGATTTTGTATCCAGAAAACCATTCAATTCAATTCAGTTTATTTATATAGCGCCAATTCACAACAGATGTCATCTCAAGGCACTTTACAAGAAAAATAATTTCAATACAATCATAAAAACATTCCAATCAGTTTAAAAGTTTTCAATCTAAGGAATCCCAGCAGATTGCATTGAGTCATTGACTGGCAATTGCGCCCCGTTCATGCAGACTCCAACCACAGCAATCCCTCATACTGAGCAAGCATGTAGCAACAGTGGAGAGGAAAAACTCCCCTTTAACAGGAAGAAACCTCCATCTGCCATGACCGTAGGGGGGTTCAAGAAGACAGAGCAGAGACACAGAAGGAATAGAAGAACTGATGTAAGAGTACTTTCTATAGTAAAGAAAGTGAAAAGTTGATAACAGGAAACGGTAGATGCTAAGTTACTGCAAGCTGAACTTCTGCGTTGCTGGCTTTTGCCGCTTTGAAGCTTAGAAAGCAGCAAAAACTTCAAAAGTTGCCACGGCCAAAGCACATAAAGCAGTGCAAAGACTCTGACGGCCCTCTGACGGTCTCAACCATATACTTTGATTTGATCCCCAGAGTCCTGGGTGAGAGTCATGCGCGCTTACCAGTCAGGCAAAGGGATATCCCTGTGGTCAAGTAGGCAGGGCGCATGATCAATTAGAGACACAAGGCGGGGTACACGCTGGACAATTCGCCAGTCCATTGCAGGTCATCCAGAAAACCTAAAAATCAAAACCAACCAAAACAGGAACTCTATACCATATAAGGAGGAGGATGAGTGGTTTTAAAGTGCATTGTCTGGAAATCTATCTGTTAAATGGAAAAACTGAAAAAGGATGGAGTGGAATCAAACAGAAATAGAGAGAGTAACTTTATCCTCTCCCACCAAAAACAGTATATGTTTGACACACTTTTTGTTTGAAGAGAAAGAAGCACCCAAAGCTGGAGGATGAGGTTTAAACAGTTTTTTTTGCAACGCTACAAATGGTGGTTAGAGTGAGTGAGTCCTCCAAACCACTTAGACGAGTCTGGGAGTTGTCTGTGAGCTTAAAGTTTATCATTATTGTTTTATTCTCTGAGACAGTTGAGCCAAACATAGAAGAAGAATGTAACTTTCAATGTCATTTACCACATGTGCTTTAAATCACATTTTGAGGCTTAAAAGGAGTAGTATTGTGATAAAAGTAACTATAGATGGACTCATAGATTTTATGTTCTCTGACATACAGTGTCCGGAAAAAATTTTTTTTGACAGCTACAATGTTACAGTGCATGTAAGCCATCACAAGTAAAACCTGGGGTGATTATGTGGGAAATGAGATATAGATAATCACGGCTCGGTTGACGGTGTTAAGTTTCTTTAGTGTATCTGAGAATTGCCTCTTCTGGCGACATTCAAAAACCAAACACTATTGTGATTGGACCGATCAGACAGTCTGGAAAACGGCTGAAAAGATTTCGAAATAAATTCACTGAAATTACATGACATGACCAATAAAACATCTTTTACAAATGGAAATTCCTACTAAGGTGCTTGGAATGCTCAGGTCAGACACAGTCATACCTATTCAAAAACCTAAGACGCAGGCATGCATAATAACGCATACATAAAAATGCAGCTCATTGTGCTATCAGGGTTGCCAGTAACAGAAAGTGTTGGAAAGTGTTGGGAAGAGCCCAAAACATGTTTAAATTACATGTTGTCATTAATTTATGTAACTGGTGGCATGACCATGCATCTTTGGAGTGGTTTTTATTGGGCAACCCTCGGTACACACTGTTTCCAACACTGGACATTGTTCAATTCAGTTTCAATTCAATTGATTTATATAGTGCCAATTCACAACATGTCATCTAAAGGCACTTTATAAGAAAATTAATTTCAATTCAATTATACATACATTCCAAGGAAAACCAGCAGATTGCATTGAGTCATGGACTTGCAGCATTCACTCCTCCTAAACGAACACAGAGACAGTAGACAGTTGTCTGCGTTGTGTCGTTGACTTCACAGCAATCGCTCTTACTGAGCAAGCATGTAGCGACAGTGGAGAGGAAAAACTCCACGTTAACAGGAAGAAACCTCCAGCAGAACCTAAATCAGTACAAGCGGCCATCTGCCACAATCGACTGGGGGATTGAGAAGACAGAGACACAAAAAGAACAAAACAAATCATGTACGATTGCTTTCTATGTCAAAAAAGTAAAAACTTGACAACAGGACACAGATAATGTTCAGTTAGTGGGAGCAGCATCCCAGTTGATGCCCCCCTCCAACAATGCATCACAGCTGAACCGAGCACCAGACCAGGTGTAGCTTCTTTGAAGAGAAAAGCACTGAGAGAAAAAGTTAACAGTTAAAATAACAGCATATAATACAATTGGAGAGTAGTAGAAGAGAAAAGTAGCAGAGTGAAGAAAAGTGGTCAGTCTGTCCTCCAACACTCTAAGCCTATAGTAGCATAGCTGCAAAGGTAGCTCAGGATGACCTAAGCCACTCCAACTATAAATCTTTATCGAAAAGGAAAGTTTTAAGCCTAGTCATAAAGGTAGACGGAGTTTCTGCCTCATAGACTAAAACTGGGAGCTGGTTCCACAGGAGAGGCCTGATAACTATGATAAATAAAATATCTGCCTCCCATTTGGCTTTTAGAAATCCTAAGAACCACAAGTAAACCTGCAGTCTGAGAGTTTAGTGCTCTGTGTTGTTGTGCCTCGATGTCAAGTAATTCCATGAAAAGAACCACACAGCCTCATGCAAACCCACATGACCCAGCAGCAGACTAAATCTGTTGATGGTAATGCTAACTGTTTCTATCAGTATTACTCTGCTTATTATGCCACCAATTCTTTCTTCTGGTGGTAATTTTAGACCTGTCAAATTAAATATTAAATATTTGTCCTCTGCTGGTCTACATATTAACTACATCCAAATTGGATCAATCCTTCTGTTTTTTGAATATTTCTGGTTTAAATGTAGATGGAGCTGTGGCTCCAGCTCTTCTTCCTTAACCAGCTCTTTCCCTGCCGCATCAATATTTGAATCCTCTTCCATTTGTTCACTGTCTTTCCCTTCTTGTTACTGACTGGAAGGCAGTCCTCAGCACAGAAAGTAGTTATTGGCCATCCCAAAAGTCATTAGAAGTCGCCGAAAGACGTCATTGAGTCATTCGCATATTGTGTATGTAATTGTAATAGATGGAAAGGTGAATTTTTTTTTAATATATTTCCTTGCTGAATATTTTTAACCATTGATGGCAGTGTGGTTGGGTTGGAACTGTTATAAGATTTTGCCTTTTGAGTATGTTTGATCACGTGTTATTCATGTCACAAATTTTGGCCTAAAAATCAGCCTTACAATACAGGCAGTAGGCCCATGTAACATCTCCAATAAGCGGCTTCAACCAGCCTTTCAATTCAGGGTTTGACTGAGACATGACTGTTTAACATCTGTCACAGAGAGGCGCACACACAACACACAGTCGATGTGACTGTTATGTTAGGGAAATCAGTGATTTATTTTAGTGTGCAGTGGTTTATTTTAGACAAAGACATTTTTACATTTACAACCCCCTAACGCAGGTAATATTATCCAGCAGCGGCTTTAGACGCAGTGGGGTTAACATCTGCTCTGACTGCAGCTCGCCCTGAGTGGTGGGGCTTCAGTGCAAGGACTGGCCGCCTGCTGTATGTAAGTGTTAGGCTGGGACGAGAGAGGAGCTCACTGCTGCACCGCTACTAGATGAGAAGAGTAACAAGGATTCGTACTTGATGTCAGAGTCTCCAATGCAGTCTGGAGAGAGCAGAGCACGTCTCTGCTAGTAGAAGCTAGAGGCCGAAACTAACTGTTAGCAATGAAGTTAGCAATGAATAAAGTCAAAGGAGTAAATAAATATGGATGGCGAGGATGAGGCATTGGCAGTTGTTTGTGGACTACTTAACAGGGGAAAAAATGAAATCCTGGCATTGGATAAAGGAGTGGATACAGCAGGAGCAGGGGCTCCACTTGCTATGCAAAGATATGGAGGTGAATTATTGTTTTTTTTCAATGGGAAACGTTGTTACTTTGAAGGCAGCATAAGAGTCACTTTGCTGTTAGCCAATCAGAGACGAGACATTCACATATCTTGAATAATAATGAGTTAGACTCGTGTTCTTGACGTGTCCCCAACCCACTCCTCCGACAAACTGCAACCTCCTGAAACAGGATATAGAATATACAGAATATACCAACATGGGAACAATGTTATTTCACTGTTATTGTCATAAATTTCGGTATCTGTACATTTTTGGTTTATTGCCCTGCCCAAGAATTATTTTAGCATTATTTTAGTATTTGGAAAGTATCTCTGGAGAAACTGGATGAAGCAGTTAATTACTCATTTAGATCAGCTCATGTGATGTATTTATTATTACTTTAAATATCTTATGCTCTGTTATAATTTATGCAAACCAAAATCCTTTACTTTCCATTTGCTTTTCTTAGTCGGATCCCATATTTAGAATAGAATGGAATAGAATAATCCATTATTGTGCCACAAAGGGGAATTTCGGCTGTAACAGCAGCAAAGTGACAGATAATAGAAGCACTCATGATGACACAATAAAGGTAGAAAAAGTATAAAAACATAATTAAGAATAATATATGTATTAAGGACATTACAAAAGGACATTATTAAGGACACAATTACAAAAACCAAAGTACTGTGCAGTTATTGAAAATAAAGTGGCATACTCAGATTAGAATGTGCAACTTAGTAGGATAATTTAAAAAACGGTGAATGTTTAGAGAAAGTGCATGTGTAGGTTGTAGTTTGTAAAGCAAACATATTATTTACAAAAAGTTAACAGAATATGAACTGAGAAAACAGATGTGCAAATAGGACCGGCAGAAATATTAATTAAATGAGTCAAACAGTGCAAATTACAGCAGGAATGAAAACATTATTGAGTTGTACAAAACAACTGCAGTAAAAGAAAATATGCCATTGACTGTAGTGAACCTGGAGTTTCTCTGCACAGAACGACCAGGGTTGCCAAGGAAATGCATTTGTTTTTGTTACGCATTCTTCTTCTCGGACAAGCTTCTCCTAACTTCAGGAATTTTCTTGGTCTTTGCAGTTCCAAATTCAAGACTAAAATCTGTCGCGAACGCACATAGGCTTCAGTGTGAGCAATCTGGTGTCATCTGAGCATCGGGTTTTAGATTGTGAGAATATTACTATTAACATGGCCAGCATTGTTGTTTGTGCTACAATGTGAATTTTATGATTCTTCTTAGCCAACAGCCTGCTGGGTTTCAGTGCTGTTTGAAAAACTAGATAAAACAGCTAGGCTTTTAACTTTAATTGATTTATATAGACTACAGAAAGATACTATATAGCCTACACTCCACTGCATTTTATAGTGAAGGGTCAAACGGGTGAATACAGCCCTTATATACAGTATATGAATAAATAATAATTGTCCTCAGCATTCTTCAAACCACATTCAAGTTTATGGTTATTGTCCCTAGCGATTTTCAAAACAAACTGACGACCTGGTTTATGCACAAGAAAGTAACTGGTGGACACAAAAAAATCAACTTCTTTTTTCTTTTCTGTTTTTGTCCCATGTACCATGTCCCCTTAGGGGCTCCGTAGATCCTTACTGTATAGCAAGATAAAGTCTTCAAATTTTCTTCTTTGGTTAGTTCAAACATTTTCGTAAAAGAGAATAGTGTCAGTTATTTGTCCAGAGAGGATATGAGAGTAAATAATTTACATTTTCAGGATGAGCCTGCCATTGACCTTTTCTCTAGGCAGATGAGCTCAACTGCTTGATGTTTCTGAAACCTTCATTCACAGGCTGAGGCTATGAATAAATGTCAATTCAGAAAACATCCCTACAGAGATGCAGGATGTTCTGGGAGGTGGTGGCTTCTTAGAAATAAAGCAGATGGGAGCTTTTTTTCCTACAAGGGAGACGACAGGAAGCTGTCTGTTGAAGCAGAGCTGAAGAACTTTGATCTCCAATCTGTTCACATTGGTACCGAGGAGAAACCCAGTCAGATTTAGTTCAGGAACCCTCTTTCTCCTGCTGTTTTTTTTTTCTTTTACATTTGGCCTGAAATCAAAGCTTTGTGTTTGCAAGGCAGAGATTAATCTGTAGAGTTTGCCTCTTTGACATCTCCCTGTTACAATGGTAGGAACAGAAAAGGTTGCACCAGCACTGGAACACATGCATGCATGCATGCGCTGGGATTTAGACTCATGGAAATGGTTCTGTCTGATGCTTATGCGACATGATAATCAGTGTTCACTGAATTTTGATTCCCTCTTTGATGTTGAGCCCTCTGTTATCGAGGGATCTTTGCACGGCTTCTAAATATTTAAACTGATCAATTATTTGTCAACCTCTTTCTTTTTTGAAATGGGACCGTTCAGGTTTCTAACCTGTTCTGCAGGAAACAGAAGGTTACAGACGGTTACAAAATTACCCCCCCCATGGCTCTATCTCTGTTTTGTTGTCGCATAACCTGGATCTCTTTAATTAACCCACTTTTGGCAGCAATTGCAGCAGCAGGTCTGCTCACCTTGTCAATTGATGCCTAAATGTGTTACAGTGGTGTTAAACTGGTGCTAATTAGTAGTGGTATAAATGTGGAATGAAAACAGGCTTGGTAGGCTGTGGAAAAGAGCGGGCTGAGCTGACGAAACGCTGCCAGAGGTCTCCCCAGCCAGTAACATCCAAGTAGGTGGACAACCCTGCAAGGACACCAGTCCACGGCAACTAACAGTAGCAGCAGGAGGAACATAGCCTGTGGGGGAAGCTCAGCATTTTTTTGTGGTCATGACCTTAGAGAAAAAGGGCAGCAGTAGAGGTGGCATTGAACAATGTGACAGGACACTGGGAGGAGGACTGCAATAACAAGAACACTGATGAATGACTAAGATATGCAAGAGAATCTGGAAGTTGTATGTGACCCACCGAAAGTCAAAAAATGGATAATAAGTGTGTAATAAATGGTTGGGACACTTGACTATTTTATCTTATGGTCATGTACGGTTCCTTTTTTAATTCTTCAGTGAAAATAATATAGTGAACCCCATTTCTCCAATTTTAGTTTGTTTGCGGGCTCTCTGTTAAATCAAGGCAATATTATATTTAATAAAAAAATATAAATCAGAAACGGCTAATATGCTTCAATGAAATGGCTCTTAGGTTCACATTAGGCTTAATAATAAATGTCTCTTATAAACTGTGAACAATGGTGTGATGCCTTTGCTTTCTGTAGATGAGTGGAATGTAGATGAACATTAATTTGAAAATGTTCTGATTTGGCTGTAACCCCCCTGACTTCACATTAATTCCACCCTTTTACAGACTGTATTACAATAATTAGGGGCATACTGGCCTTTTGATGTGAATTAGATATGATCAGATTTTGCTATATTTTCTCTCACACAGAAGACAGTTATCTCCTTTATGAGAATAGGTGTCTAAGAGAAGGAGCCCTCCCATAATCTACGTAATCCAGGCAACTTTAGTGAGTCAAAAAGGGCAGAAGATTAATTTAAATGATGGCTGCTGGCTGGGGCATTACATCTTTAAACTGTCAGAGGGGAATTAAACTGGCTGAGAATGTGCCTAAAATATCAAACGGGTCTGTGCAGCTCGGATGGGGTTGGGGTGGGGTGGGGTGGGGTCAGGAGGCACATTAGCAACTCTGTAAGGTAAGCTGAAACTCTGCTCTGCGAGCCCGAGGCAGCGCCATGACTCGCAGCTCGCACAGCAGTGAAATCAGCAGTGAAAACAGCCAGAGGCGCGCCTGCTGCTGGTAGAAGCACTCAGCTTTGATGTGGCATGTACTCTGGGTCGAGATGTTCTCCCTGCATACAGATGTTTCTGAGCATGGAGGGCGGTAGCAGTATGTAGACCATAGACAGATGTTCGAACTTTACTCCGAGAGACTCGTTCTGTCTGTTAAAGGGACAACTTTTACAACAATGATTAACTGATCATCCATCAATCCAACTGTTTACCCAGTTCAGAAAAGATCCGGCTTTACGTTCATGCAGGTTTTATTTCTGTGAGATGTGTCCTGGAACCTTTCAGATAGTCATCCCGTTTAGACGAACCACCTCAGCTGGCTATTTTTGTGAAGAAGCAGGAGTTCTACTCAAAGCTCCCCCAGGATGATAGAACTCCTTCCCTTATCTCTAAGGTAGATCCCTGCAACCTTACAGAAGATTATTTTATCTGCTTGAAATGTAGGATCTTGTTCTTTAGTCATGATCCTTATCTTGTGAAAAGTAGAAAGTGAATGGACCAGTACATTTAGAACATCATCTTTCAGTTCAACTCATTTTTCAGACCACAGTAGGACTAAATTACTGTAAATGAAACCCCAATCTTTCTGTCATTTGTGACCAAGACGCAAAGAAACCTACATACCCAGAGGGAGGAAATGACTTTCATCTTGGATACTTTGCTATAGGCTTCCAAATGCTGCAGATTGGGCTGAAGATATCTTTTTTCTTCTCCTCCTCTGAAAAGACCATGTACAAACCAGCAGATAATGGCCTCCTTAAGACTTAAGACAATTTCGAGGTGGAATGCAGTTGTCTGAGAAGCTAAAAGTAGCATTAAAGGGGCTCATACTTGTCAACATATGTAAAGGCCTTAAGGCACTGTGGAAATGCATCACGGTGACACCAATAAGGATAAGAAATACAGCATTAACATTAACCCAGGTTCAGAGTCATACCTGCACAACTTTGCATCTGCAGTACCAGAGCAGCTGAAACATTCACAGCTAAAAGTTATTGTGTTTCCGCAGTCAGTTTACAAATTATTCAGCACGGCAAATCTCCTATTCCATCTCAGCAAGGAAGAGGATCCACTTCAGCTCCTTATTTCAGAGTTAGGACATGTATTTGGCAGCTGCAGGCCACACAGCACTGATTAACATTTCATTTAAACTCCTCCATCAGGTTAAAATGCTGCACCTGGGCTGTTTTTTATTTTGGTATGGTGAAGCTGCCTCTTCCCTGCAGCTGTACTCTTGTAATGTGCAGTCTAACTGCAAATTCCTGCAGCACAAAGTCAGAGTTCAACAGACAAAAAAAAACCCACATCCTGACGGAGAAGGAAGCTACACCTGAATCAACAGCACATACACAGACAGTTTAACAACATGAGGAAAAACACCAACAAATGATTCTCCTTTCTCTTTCAAATCCCAGTTCTGTCGGAAAAAGGTTTTGGGTCTTTAACGTGAGACGGATTATAGCAGAAGAACGACATGTCCCCTACAGTCAAGAGCACCGGGAATGTGCAGCAGCATGACGAATCACATTTAATGAGATCCATCATAAGCTTAAACATCTAATCTTTTTGAAAGGGAGATATTTACAGCACAGCAAAACAAATGCAGCACCACTGATGTTACATGAGAAATCCGACTTCTGTTATAACTAGTTATCCATTACTCACTGATCAAAAAGCAAAAGCTTTATAAACCTCTATGCTCTACCAGTTATCTGCTTTTCAGGTTACCAAGGTAACGAGTTTAGATGTAAATACAGATCTACTTCTTCGCAGCCATACTCTCCAGCTCCTCCTAGCGATGTCCCAAGAAGTTTCCAGGATCGATACAGACATAACATTAAGACCACTGACAGTTAAAGTAAATAACACTGGTTAGCTCTGTGGTTCAAGGAAGAAACAGCGGTGAACTGGTTGCAGATTCCTCAATAAAGCAATGAGGGCTAGGCATTGTGGTCGCATCCAACAGACGAGCTACTCTAGCAGAAGTTGTTAAAGATGTTAAAGGTGATTCTAAAAGAGATGTAGGAGAACACAATGTATGGCAATTTGTTGCTTACTGTATTGTGACCCTATCCACCACACAAAAGCACCAACTATGGGCTTGTGAGCATTGGGACTGCACAGAGGAACACATTTCAGGTGTGTGTGCAAATGTTGAATACACTATGTAGAATGCAAACGATTGGTTATGCTAGAACACCATATTTTCTGTCACGCATGCCAAAAGAACGGAATGGCTCAAGATCGGTCTGATGAGCACATCAGCAAGTTTAAGGTAATTCCTTATTGTCTTCTGGAGAACATTCAATCAGTGGACAAAGGATCTCCTGCTAACATCTTGGTGTCAGATACTAGAACACACCTTCATGGTGCACTCCATTAATTAATAGGCCAGGGCTGTTTTGGGAGCTAAAGAGACCAATACACATTTTGGCATAATGATCAGGATAGTCCTAATATGTAGATCTCTTTCAACAAGAAAACAACCCAGAACTTTAGCACTTCTGCAGCCATAATTTTCTTCATGTTGTCATGTGCAATATAAAATAATCTCCATGTAGCAAATAAACGTTGCACTTTAACTCTCTATAAAAGTAGGAATAATTAGTCGTCATAAAAGTTAAGAAATTATCACGGTCGGAAGATTTTCAAATGTTTTACAGCAAAGTATGTATAAAATATGTAAAATACTTTTTTTGGGTTGTTTACTCAGGTGGGTTCTCATTCAACGGGTGCTTGTTTACAAGTAAGAATATTAAGACAGATTGTGCCAGCATGTTCAGTGATGGTACATTGATTGCATTGATGATTTTATGAAATCACACATTTTTCAGACAATTTATATCCCCCCAAGAAGAGGCCTTGAAACCAACCCAGGACTTGCTGAAAAACTTGAAGGAAGTAGATGTAGAGAAGGTTTTTAAGGTATAGCTAGTAACTCTACTGCCTCCAAACTTTGTTTAAAATAAACAGCAGAAAACAGATGGAGTGTGATTACAATAAAACCAACGAGAAGCTGATGGAGGGTATATGTAGATTATGGAGCAACTAATAAGCTGAATAAATTAGTGTCTCAGTTAATCAAAATGTCAGGGAGATTCATTGGTCACCTCTTGCCTTTTCTGGCAGCCATTTCCCTCTCACAATGTCTCAGTGGAGCCAAACTTATTAAACATTAATTCTTACCTGGTCACAGACTGGTTGGTTTCCTGCCCTCTGAGAAAAGGTTCAAAAAGCAGAACAAAGACTGCTTCTGTCTCCTGAGTCACAAGAGCTGTGACTGCTGTAGATGCATGACCTGATGAACCTTTACTCCACAACATTAAAGAACAAAGTGCACAGTTTTTAAATCTCCTAGATATTTTGGTTATCATATGGTTGGCAGACATGTTCAGATTAAAGAAGCTGTTGGCAGTAGGTGGGTTTTGTATTTTGATGTATTAGGAAACATACAGTAGATACAATCACAGTGTAACACAATCTGTTAATCCAGCAACATTTTCCACATAAAAACATATATTCAGAGGCATAAGCCTGGTTTGAATTTCCAAGCCATGTACGTCAGAGGGCCTTCATCAGATTTCAGTGAAAGACTGGTGTTCAGATTTTGTGGATGGGCCGGAACCCTGCCACAGGATCTTATGAGATCAACGGGGGAGGCAGCCACAAAGAACTGCACCAGCTTTTCTCTCTTCTGTGAATGACTTCACCAAGGATGGATGTGTAGATAGGTGGGAGGAGGAGGAAGATGCCTCCAGGCAGAGTTATGCTTGTTGAGCCACTCAATCACCTCCAATTACCATCTTAAAACTCCAGAGAGCTCCACAATAATTGCTGCTGCTTGGTAGTTACATCATTGCAGACTTACTGCTGCCTCGTGAAAGAGTGTTGCTCAAACTCAAACCAGCATGTTTGCTTTAGTTCTAGGTAGGGGTATGAAGAGATATTGAAATGGTGCAATATTTCTCGACAAAGTGAAGTTGGTCTCATGAAGCGCCATCTTTTTGCTGTCGGCATGTGACTTTGTCTGGAAAAGTAAGTGAGATTAATATCAGCCCTGCATATAAAGGAGTGCTTTTAGCTTTAATCTCTGGTAAGACTATGTTTGAGACCTACAATAAGAAGACGAGAACTTCCTGCTTTGCAAGTCAAGCTGTCTGACACCACTCCAAAAAGCTCCGAAGATGTACCTCTGGGTCCTACCATTTTTAAATTGTTTGTTAGCACTTTGAGCTAACAACTAGTTAATTTGCTGCTAATGAAACAGAAGTTGCCATCCTCTTCAAAGCAAATACATTAAATAAAAGGGCTATTGAAAATCTTAAGTTGGAAAAGAAAAATACAGTGATCAAACCTAAACTGGACGATTTTACACTGAATAGTGAATCCTTAAAACCCTGTCTTATATATCTGATGTATTCCATTTGGCGCCGTTGGCCGGGGCACCTCTTTGAGAGGGTCCTGTTTGGTGGTAGCTGCCTGGTGGCTCATTGGGGGTCGGGTCCGGCATTTCCACTTGATTGCCTGTTCTGTATGATCCGTGTTTTGATTCAGTTCATTTGTGGGTTTGATTGACCTTTGTTGGATGCTTGGTCTTGGTGCTCTGCGGTGTATTTTTTTGTTAGATCTCAGTGCTGCTTTTGACACAGTCGATCATAATATTCTCTTAGAAAGGCTTGAATATGTTGCAGGGATCAAAGGAACAGCACTAGGTTGGTTTAAATCATATTTGTCTGATAGATTCCAGTTTGTTCATCTAAATTATAAATCTTCTTCACTCTCAAGGGTTACTTGTGGAGTTCCACAGGGTTCTGTGCTTGGACCAGTTCTGTTCACCATATATATGCTCCCAATTGGTAGAATCATTAGACAGCATGGGATAAATTTCCACAGCTATGCCGATGATACACAACTATATTTATCCATAAATCCTGATGAACCCTGTCAGTTAGGTACATTACAGGCATGTCTGGAAGACATAAAAACATGGATGACCCTAAACTTTTTGCTTTTAAATTCTGACAAAACAGAAGTTGCTGTCTTTGGACCAGAAGTTCTTAAACAGAAACTGATTAGTCAATCACTTCATCTGGATGGCATTAAATTGGCCCCCAGTAATAACGTAAAGAACCTCTTCGTTATTTTTGACCGAGACTTGACATTTAAATCCCATATTAAACAGGTTTCTAGGATTTCTTTCTTTCACCTCCGGAATATTGCTAAAATTAGAAACATCCTGTCCAGGAGTGATGCTGAGAAACTAGTCCATGCATTTGTTACCTCAAGGCTGGACTACTGTAATTCTTTACTATCAGGTAGTCCACAAAATGCCATTAAAAGCCTTCAGTTGATCCAAAATACGGCAGCAAGAGTTCTGATGAATAATAAAAAGAGAGATCACATTTCTCCTGTTTTAGCTTCCCTTCATTGGCTCCCTGTTAAATCCAGAATAGAATTTAAGATCCTTCTTCTTACATACAAAGCCCTTAATAATCAAGCTCCATCATACATCAGAGATCTAATTGTTCCTTATGTTCCTAACAGAGCCCTTCGCTCTCAGACTGCAGGTTTACTTGTAATTCCTAGGATTTCTAAAAGTAGAATGGGAGGCAGATCTTTTAGTTATCAGGCTCCTCTCCTGTGGAACCAGCTCCCAGCTTTAGTCCAGGAGGCAGACACTCTGTTTACTTTTAAGGCCAGGCTTAAAACTTTCCTTTTTGATAAAGCTTATAGTTAGAGTGGCTTAGGTCATCCTGAGCTATCTCTGTAGTTATGCTGCTATAGGCTTAGACTGCTGGAGGACAGACTTACCAATTTTCTTCACTCTGCTACTTCCTTTTCTCCTACGACTCTCCAGTTGTATTACAGTACATTCTGTTATTTTGACTGTTAACTTTGTTTTCTCTCAGTGTTTTTCTCTCCATAGAAGATATACCTGGTCTGGTATCCTGCTTGGCTGCAATGCCCTGTTGGACGGGGGGCATCGACTGGGATGATCCTCCCAGTAACTGAACATCCACTGTGTCCTGTTATTAACTTTTTACTTTCTTTAACATAGAAAGTTCTCTTATATCAGATCTTCTGTTCCTTCTGTGTTTCTGCTCTGTCTTCTCAAACCCCCAGACGGTCGTGGCAGATGGCCGCTCCTACTGAGCCTGGTTCTGTTGGAGGTTTCTTCCTGTTAAAGGGGAGTTTTTCCTCTCCACCGTCGCTACATGCTTGCTCAGTATGAGGGATTGCTGAAGGATTGCTGTGGTTGGAAAGTCTGCATCAACGGGGCCCAACCTCACGCCAATGACTGACGCAATCTGCTGGGATTCCTTAAATAGGAAACTTTTTAACTGATTGGAATGTTTGTATAAATGTATTGAAAGGACTTCTTGTTAAGTGCCTTGAGACGACATTTGTTGTGAATTGGCGCTATATAAATAAACTGAATTGAAATTGAATTGAAAATTGTATGGGATTGAGATTCGGGAGCTGGTTAAGCTTGGTGTCCGGGTGCTGGCTAGACTTGGGGGGATGCCATCCGTCCACTGTGGCTATTGGTGTGGCGCCCTGATGTGGGGCAGAGGGGCATTGGGATGTCGGCTGTGGGGACTGGCCCAGGGCTGTACTTGTCGGCCATTGGCTGGACATGGCTCCCACAGACTGGTGGAGGAGGACCCCCATCAGCTGATCCCTGGTTAGGTCCCTGCAGGGAGGTGGGGGGCCTTCGGGTCTCCGGGTCCGTGGCTGAATCCGCCCTGCTGGCAGAGCCCATAGGCTCATTTCTGTGAACCCCCGGGGCCTCTGCATTTTAGCTGCTGGATGTTCCCCAGGACTCTCCTCTGCTCCTCTCTTGGAGGTGTGGTCAGCCCTGCATTGGTCCACCTGGGGCTCCTGTGCTCTGGGGGTCCTTTGGATATATACGTCTCTTATCTCCCTCATGTCTGGATCAATTCCTGTGAGTCGGACCGATGACTCCTCAGACCAGCTACTGAACACTTGTATGGAGAAACGTTATAAGCACCAGCCTGCTAATACACACACACGCACACAGGTGTTGAGATTCCAGTGTTTACAGATGGATTCTTGGGCTGAGGTTACCACAACTAGATCTTCTAATATTGGTACCATGAGCTTTTCAGTGACACTGTTGTTGTATTTATATATTTATTTGTGGGTTCTGGTTGCGTAGTTCTCAGTTGGCATTGTTTGATTTGTTTTATCATTGTTTTTTTTACTCTCTCTGCTGTCCTGCAGGTGTAGAAGTAGACTAGGATGTTTTCTTGTATTTTCTTTATTCCCCTTCCTCTCTTCAACTCACTCTCTCCCTCTTAACTTTTTTTTCTTTCTTTCTTTTTTCCCCTTTCTTTTCCATCTCCGTGTCCATGATCTCTGAAAAAAGAAGAAAAAAAAACCCACAGCAATTTCTAATAAAGATTTTTTACATATATACTGTATATCAAGTGGAGTACTATAGCAAACGCCATAATGCTCCACTTGTGAAATTAAATCTGTTGGGCTTCTACTTGGTACTCGGACACCAATTCTGAGTGCCACACTGCCAGACAGGACACGTTTCTAATAAAAAAAAACTACAACGACAACAAAAAACACTGTCTTATATAAAATGAAGCTTTATTATATCTTTGAAAACACAACAGGGAGCATTTTCAATGCTTTTCTGGCATTAGGACAACCTTACATTTAGAAGTGTAAGATAATCAAATTATGGACAGGTCACAAATGGACTGAAACATTGTGTATTGATGTTGAATTAAAAAAAAAACTTTACTCTAAAGAAACAACTAATTTAAAATGTTTTTAGTTTTGTTAACCATCCATCCATTCTGTGGTGATTCCTTACTAATCTCTTTGCTGTGTCCTCGATCTGTCTTTAGGCATTCTCTCTGGTGGACACGTCTAACGCTTCTTCCTAGAAAGACATCCTTTTTAGGTCTCTAAACCACATTATCTTATTTTTTTCCACATAGAGAAGCAAAAGCTCTTCTCTAAACTTTTCACCCCATCCCTGAAGGCTAGTTTAATCCCTCTGCAGAGGAAGCTCTTTTACTTGATTGAATTAATGATCTGATTATTTCAATCATACCAATGGCAAGGCCTTTGGTTACTGAAAGTTTTTTCTTTAGGTTCAAGTATTCTTACCAAGAAATGGTTGATAACACATCACTCTAGATGCTGCTCCAACTCTTCAGCTCAGTTCTACCCATACTGTAGTTCATAAACAAGAAGATGGGATATCTAAACACTTTCCTTACCTGAAGGTAGCAATCCCCCCTTTTTTTCCAGCAGAGTTCCATAGTTCCATATAGTAAATAAGTTATTACTGCCGATTGCTAAACCAAGGCTTGAATCATGTATGAGTGTACAAAAACAACATGGAACAGAAGAAAACGAATAAAAGCCTCAGTCTATCATAACTCCACCGGATACCATAAGGATGAATCTGTTGAATATACTGTACATATATATATATATATGTCCTACATGCATAAAAATTATGTTTTAAAAAAAAGATGGCTACAGTTTCTTTCAAAATTTGTGTAGATAGAAAAAAAAATTTCATTTATATAATTTTTTTTACAGAGATGATAGTCAAAATAACTTCTGAATACACAAAAAGACATGGTCATCTTTCTAAACCTCAATGATGATCCATTAAAGACTCTATGCTCTCTTGCAATCTATAAACCTGTTTCCTCTAGAATTTTTTTTATCTCCTGTTGTAGAAGTCAATAAATGACAAACATGAAGCAGGGATTTCTAGCCTCTTTTGCACTGAGCTTTGTTGCTGCTGTAAAATCAAACTCTCTAAAAGTGCAGCCTGTACAGCATGACATCTATCAGAGAGATTACCTATAAACACCTCTCAGGGAGCGAGTGAAGGTCAGGAGGAAACTTCTAACAGCCATTAATGTGAGTTTGTTGTCATGCTGAACACCAGAAGGTGGCAGAAATGTCAAGTGACGATTTCAAGAAATGTTATGAAACAACAGCCTAAGACCAACATCTTCAGGATGTTTTTTGTTCAAGTTATCATAATGAACCATCATGGACCAAACATGCATCAGGTTTAAAACCAATCCTTGCAGATCTGGGGGACTTTGTTTGTATTTCAATATTTTGTTGTACAAACCAATGTAAAAATCTGATGTAGATTGTTACCTGTGCCATGTTTGCTATTTCCCCTTGAATTTGGAAGCCAACTCAGAGCTGCCCTCTAGTTTTTGCATTGCCTAACAACCATGCTAACCTAATAAACGCATTAAATGTGAGGGCAGTGATTCTTGACAAAGACAGAGATGGGAATTGGCAGACCCATTAAAGTGAATAAAGGGAGCATAAATGGGCTTCAAAACTTGAAAGAAATGTATCTTAGAGTCTTTCAATTTCACCATCAGAAAAATCTGTGGATGTTGCCACAGAAACTATGAAATTACCAAATCTACACTAGTTTTGATAAATGAGGTCCAATGAGACGAGAACCATGATCCAGAGGGAGTGCACAGGCGGACTGCTGCACCTCTGCATCAAGCAGGCTCAGCTGAGGTGGATTGGGTTTTTAAGGACTCCCAAGTGACTGGAGGTTTCTGGGTACATCCCACTGGAAGGAGACCTTGAGGCCTATCAAGGACTTATTGCAGGGGTCTCTCAGGGGAAGCTGAGAAGTGTCGTTGTGAAAAGAGTGATGTCACCTGTCCCTCCTGGATCCTTGAGATATCTCAGACAGGTGAAAAAGAAATATAGAAAGACAGATAGACAAACAGATTCAATAAAACCCCCATCTAGATTATACACTCCAGAAATGAGCTCCCAGTGTTTTTTGGTATCTGGTTTGCTTCGTTAGTAAGGTTATCCAAAGCATGGCCTAATTTACTGTAATTTATCCTCTGTTAGATCATTCAAACTGTGTTTTTGTATTTCTAGAGCCTCTTCTGCAGCTCATTTCATCAACCATGTTGGTTTGTTTCATGTTTTCTGCTTCAGCCTTAGCTAACCTCCACAGGCCCCAATATACTTACTCTGGTAAGCTCCTGCCTCTTTTTTCAGATATTTTCTTTTCCCCATTTCAGAGGGGTTTGTCCTTTTCGAGTGGAAATGTTATCTTTTGCTGCTCTAAATGAGAACTTTAAATGAGTGCTTCTGATGATCAAACCAGGTTAAAAAGAAAGATGTAGCAGGTTATTTAGCTGTGATGTGGTTATCCTCCTCCACAAAAAGAAAATCATTCAGCAGCCAGATGATCACAGCCTTCTGACTTACTTAGTTATTCCCCATTTCCACTGATGTCTCATGAGGCCGAACTGCGCTGAGGTCAGCTGCTGGCAGGTTTAACATCGGCTAAACGGTGCTGACGAGGAGGCAGCTCCACCTCCAGCTTCTCCTGTGAGGCGGAGGCATTCTGCCAGGCCTCGTAGCGCTGCGGGAGCTCAGCTGACCTCTCTAAGGATGTTCCTGATGATAACACATCCATCCCCGTCTTCACACATCAGACACACAAAAAAAGACATTTGATTTCAGCTCAACTCTTCCTGCTTTTATTTTTACACTATCTGCTGGGAGCTGCTGCTGCCCACATACTGACCGGCTGTTCTGTAAACCACAGAGGAGATGCACTGAGAAATGAGCAGAGTTGTGTGCAAACCTCAGAGCTGTCAGCCATAAACAGGAAATGGAGAAGAGTTACTGTTCAGATAATTGTTTAGATGTTTTTGTGTAATTTATCAGATCATCTCAGTTCTAGTGGTTTATGTTTTCACCAAAAGATGTACACTAAAAATAAAAAGACCGGTAATAAAGTATCAATTTCTTTAGTGCAGGATCTCCATACATCCAAAAACTGCACTCCAAGAAAACATCTCCTAAGTCAGTTACAGATTCATGTAATATTTGGGTTGATGACATCAAATGAGGCACAAGAATCAGGCTGATGACATGACTTTAGCAAACAGATTCTAAAGCATTTCGGTTGCATTTGAGTGACAAGGGTTTACAACTTTACTTTTGGAGCCAGCGCGTAACTGCTGATCCCCATACCATGATGGATGCTGGCATGGATGGAGAAGCTGTCTTCAGAACATTAACTGTTTCAGATGCTTACATTATATTCCTGTCTTTTAGCAAAATACTTTAAAAGGTTATGGATGGATTCAGTTTAAACTTTCAGGAAATTTGCCAAGGAATAAATGATAACATTTTGGGGGTGATCATGCATGAAAATCGCAATCTGGGGGGATGGGGAGTGTGAGGTGCTTCACAGAGGTCACCGCTCTCCATGTGCTTTTTTTAGTTGTCACATCAAGCACTTCAGCTTAAAAGGAGGTTGTTTCACTTATAAAGGTTTGCAAACTGTACTGTGGAAACTGGATGGTCCTGCTTATCGGTGCACCAGGTTGTCGCTGTGTCCATGCGTACTGATGCCAGCCAAACCAGTGTCTCCAATAACGCTGCCAATGCACGTGTCTAATGTGGTGATCTGTGTATCCCCGGTAGAAGACCTGGCCCAGCTATGTGCTGAGGGACATTTTATTTTATTCAGTTTGATATCGAACCATTTTTTCTACTTTATTTCCAACAGGAACCTCTCCACTGTCCCGACCACATTTATTGCCTCTGTCACTTTCTCCCAGGCATTTTTCTTTTTTTATTGGTTAACCATAAGCTGATAGAACCAAACAGCAATATTTGGGACTGATTTAACTGATTTAATTTCTTTAAAGAAGTTAAGTATTTCCACAGAAGTGAATAACAGTGTTTCGCCTTGATCTCGGTGTCACTGAAATTCCTTTTTTCGCCCTCTTGGACGATATTTTTGGGAACTTCAAGGAGTTCATGCATCCGTCAGAGGATGTGGTGTTACCAAATGTTTGCAAATTAATATGAACGGGCACGAGCACCTAGGTACGCACGTGTGGGATTTATGAACAGATTATTGTGGAGGAAAATCTGTAGGAGCGGCCACCGAATATTTAATAAATCCTACTTTTGACTGTTTGTAAACATTCAAAATTTCATTCTTAGGATAGAATATAGGACCGTTTCTACAAATGATTGATAGATGAGGGCCCTGGACTTCTGGAATAATGTTCTTTGGATAGATTAACCAAATAAATAAATTATTCAAACAAATAATTAATAACAAGATACTCAAATTAAGTCTGATCTGTTGCTTGTGCCTTATATGATGTCACCAGAAGGATCTCCATGAGGGATCTCATTCTGGGCAGGCTGGTATTGTCTTAATTAGGTAATGAGTTAGTTACAACAAAGTAACAAAGTGAATAGATGGATTAGCCATGACCTGTTGTATAGATGGAAAGCTATACATGTCAAGTGAGGACTGAAAGGTCTGGCTTGTAACTTTAATTCAGCTGGACCTGATTTTAATTTGTATTTTAAACATGTTAATGTTCTGACTGATCTATTCTTTAGTAAAAACAGAATAAGAAATGGTAATAAAATGCTAATTCAAACCAGAACACTGAACTGGATCTGATTCAAGTGGAAAAACAGGATAAAATCTGAAATTATCCCTCAGCATTAAACACGTTTGCCTGCCATTTCAAAACCCTAAGATTTATAACAGCTCATTACAAAAGATGCATTGAGAGTTTTTTTTCCTCCAAAACACAAAATCTCTCCAGTATTTTAAAAAACAAATCCAAATCCTCAAGAGAACCCACAGACACAAAGCTGCAATTATCAGATATTAAATCATGTATTTTATCCCAGATATACCTGAATTTAATTCAAATGTATCTTTGACTTATTCTTCACGTCCTTCAAGATGTTCATTTATCCTGTCTGCACTGAATACTCCCTTTTTAACGAGTTTTTTTTCTCCTCTGTGAAATATTTTTATCTAATAGTAATGTGATATTTTCCTGGAGACGGAATATGATGTTTCTGTGATCTGTGTTGGACTCGTCTTAATTCTCATCCTGACAGAAAGGCTGGAGAAGACAAGAGAAACGAGGACAGGACACCATCTGATTTACAGCCTAACGCTTCTGCAGCTCTATACCTTGATCGAGTGCTATTGATCGAGTCATAAATGAAGCTGAATCAATGAGTGGAGGCCTTCAGCCGGGTCTTGTGTTAACAAATGTGTCAGAGAGGTGGGTGGCCGAGGTTCGGTGCCGGTCACATCCCCCGTCACACAGCTATTTATGCTCTTTTTTTCATCATGTTTAACCTTCTCCCGGCTCGACTGCATGCAGAGGTGGCAGGAAAACCGTGGGTGTTCATAGAGTAAGGATGTGGGTGTTTTTTGTCAGGATCAGGAGGAATGAAAAGCCCCCATCTGACAGTTGCTCTCTGCAGAACACATTTTTTCTAATTAATGTTTGCATTTTTATTACTCTATGTCTGATAACACAGGCTGAGTAAATCTCCTGCTGCTAGAAACACTTTTATTATCTCGAATTCAAATGCAAAGAAATACATTATTATAATCTTTCTGAAAAACTTTTATTTGGCTGGTTAAAGGCAGTTTCCTAGGATATTTCTAAAGGTTTTTGAATTAATTTCAGACAGATATGAACAAACATGATTAAACTAGTATTTAATAAATGCAAGTTTACATTTTCCAAAATGTCCTGCAATGTGGAGGTCAAATTAACATGGACTGGACACAATATACCTTTTCATACCCATACAGGTAAAGCTGTGAAATAATCCAGTTGATTGCTATAAAAGAGGGGTAGATGTGCTGATACTGTCTTCATGTATCAACAGCAATGGCTACCTCCAAAGAAGCTGCTCCTAAGAAAATTGCAGCTGGAAGGACTGTTTAATTAATCAAGAACTTTAAGATGAGGTGTTTATGTGCAGAGAAGAAGGCTGCAGGATATCTTAGAATGTCTAGCAAGCTCAAAAAACATCTCCCCTTGAGGACAGTGAGGATCTTGTTGCAGTCTGTGCAGACCTTGCTCAACATCGGCAGCATGACGTTGTGAGTGCATCTGCATGCAAAGACAGGTTGCAGCAAAGAACACACTCATTCCAAAAAGGTAATCAAGGACAGACTGAAACTATAGAGGATGTACAAGATGTTACTGCAGAGGAACACCTTCTGATGCTTTGGGACATCTGGGAAAAAAAAGGGGAGAGCCACAATGAATACTGTGTGGGGCCAATTTCGAGACATCTTGATACAATCCATGTGTGTTGATACTTGTTATCATAGAATCACTGGGATTATAATTTCCTCCTAGAATCGAGCACGGTGTCACAAAGAAAATGATAAATAAGGGGCTGAAACATATTTCTAAAGCACTATACAAGTACAGGCCATTTAACATACAGCTGGCAGCCTATTGTTTACAGAGATGTTCCTGTGGGGGTCTCTGTTTCCTGACTTCCCTTCCCTCATACCACCCTCCCCATGGAGGGTTAGGGCCATCCCTTTGTCTTTATGAGCCCTGGCTGCCAAGGCCTGCCAGTGCCTGCCTGGCAGGTTAGTGGTGTTAGGGTGGTTCTCTGGAGGCCTAGACCTGCCGACCTGCACACACACACACACACACACACACACACATACCATGGGGCAAACTCCACCGCTCAGACTTGAAGCTATCCCAGAGGTAACAAAAATTGCAGTTCACCCCTCATCCCCTGGGGACTGGCTGCAGAAAGGAGCAATTTCCTATTGACTCCCATGTTAAAAATCTCAACTTCACAGCAGAAATAAACATGTTTACAGCCTGGTTCCAAAAACCATTTTAGGTTTAATAGGTCATTTATACCGTCATGACAACTCTAGGGAGGGTGATTTTTTTTCTAACTCATCAATCTTGAAATTATGAATAGTCCTTCATTGACATGTCCCGGATGAGCCGTCAGCGCTAAGGCAGCTGGCTAACAGTGGCTAGAAGCTTGCCGCCATAGACTGCTTACCCCCTCTGCTTGCTCCAGGGAAGGCCTTCAGCCTGGGCCTCACGCTAAGACTTTGACAGTTGCACCTGCAAATATTATTATGCCGTGTTCACACCACCCAAAGCGTCAACGCATAGCAAGGCAAGATTACATATTAAGTCTATGGTTGAGGCCTTCAGAGGGCCTTCAGAGGGCCTTCAGAGGGCCGTCAGAGTTTCGGCGGCGCTTTATGTGCTTTAGGCGCGGCAACTTTTTGAGCTTTTGCTGCTTTTCAAGCTTCAGAACGCCTCTCAAGAATGGGGTGTATCCACAAACGGCGCTAATGTGCCTGATATTGACATTGTCTAGCTTTATTTAGCAAAAAAAGCCAAGCCACTCTCAATATGATCCGTCATTGTTTAAAACATCCGGCAACAGAGGAAGCCCCACCCATTCTTTCTCTTTTTGCTCAGTAAGTGGCAGGCTTTGCACGCTTCAGGCTTAAAAATGTATACACTTCAAACTAGTCGCTTTGTGGGCGTTTTTTGACCCAGACAAAGCATGCGGTGTGAAAGCGGCATTAGTGTTTAGATATAACTTGTGCTTATTGGACAAAGATGGCTTGCTGTGGTACTGCCCGTCTCAGAAGTCCCTGCTTCATTTTAAAATGATAATTCTGTACGTTAATTTGTAGGTGCAGCTCCTGCTACCTGAGGTCGTTACGTAGCAAAGTAGCTAGTTATCCAAGCTGGGAAACTAAAAACTGAACAGGTTAAAATGTTGTGCGTTTAAGATAAGGCTGCTTGGTCAAAAATGGGTTGAAGTGATCACATTTCTTATTTACTTTACATGTTGATTTATTCAAAATTCACATAGTTTTAGTAAAAGCTATGGACAAAAGGGGCTTCATGATTTTCTTTGGCAAAATTATTGAATTGTGCTCATTTCACCGTCAAAATAACGTGTTGGTCGCTTCGCGGTTAATATATATATATATATATATATATATATATATATATATATATATATATATATATATATATATATATATATATATATATATAATATAGTGTGTGTGTTGGACCACGCCCCTTTCGACCACGCCCACTTCCGAGTACGCCCCTTCCGGCCACGCCCCCTCGACCACACCCACTTCCGGGTACGCCCCTTCCGGATAAGCCCCTTCCGGCCACGCCCACTCCCTGAAACACCCGTTTCCGGTCACTCCCCCTTCCGGTTACGCCCACTTTTGCAGGCACCATGGCTGCCGGAACAAGCTCCGCCCTGTCATAATAAGCTCCGCCCCCCTCGATGGTCACGCCCACGTGTCACAATAAGCCCCGCCCACCTGTCAACGTGGTATACGCCCCCTGGTGGCCACGCCCACTTGTCGAAATAGGGTACGCCCCCTGATGGTCACGCCCACCTGTCAAAATATGGCACTAAATGGCTCCCTCTAGTGGTTCTACAATTAAACTACATGCAAAAAATGAAAATACCTCCCCCTAGTGGCCCAATAAATACTATTACACCAAAACTTATAAATGCCTCCCTCTAGTGGTTCAAAATTAATATAACAGCCTATTGTATAATTGGTCCCCTCTAGTGGATCAAAGTAACATTACATGCAAATGTAGAAATACCTCCCCCTCTAGTGGATCAAAAGTAACATTACATGCAAATATGAAAATACCTCCCCCTAGTGGCTCAAAAATTAAACTACATGCATATATGAAAATACCTCCCCCTAGTGGCCCAATAAATAGTATTACACCAAAATATATAAATACCTCCCTCTAGTGGTTCAAAATTAATATAACAGCCTATTGTATAATTGGCCCCCTCTAGTGGATCAAAGTAACATTACACCCAAATGTGAAAATACCTCCCCCTAATGGCTCAAAAATTAAATTACAGCCTATAGTATATATAGCGCCCCCAATGGTTTGAATCTAACTCCTCAGTGTCATCAGAACATGTCCGAACAAGTCCCTTTAATATTATACGGTCTGGGCTCTGTCTCAACATGACTCCTTGAGCATTCCATTTTATTTTAAACAGTTAAAAGGTGCTTTTAGCTTCCTGACTTTAATTTAAAACCACATTAGCTCCAACACTCTAGAGACACCATTACATCTGATTCTAACAATTCAACCATGATAAATTAAACTTGTAAGAGCATTAAAAAGAGAATTTATTCACCCACAGCTATGTTGAAGCAGATGCTCATCCTTTTGTTGATTTTAAAAATGCACCATAACACAGTCTTTAAAAACAGATAAGGATTTAAAAAAACATCACTTTAAACCTGGTTGCTTTAAGCTGGAAATAAGAAATCTATCAAACTACTAAAGTTACTGATAAACAGTCCACCAATCAGCGTTTGACATGCCCCTGCTCTGCTTTGTATTCGCTGTATTTATCACGCCCCTGACTTCACCTACGTCCGCAAGTCAGGTAAACCGGTTTGGGCGGTGCTCACCGGGCGGCATTTACCTGTATAAAAGGCTGTCGGAAAACAGTTAATCTCTACAGCATGCTGGAAGGACCTCATTCAACAATCCGACCTTAAGGACACGGAGCGCGGTGCTGCGACGAACAAAGAAAACAGCGGTTTCACGAAGACTGTATCACCGGCTTCATTCGAGGGGAATCCCAGAAGCCCGCGTCATTGTCAGACCGCGTCAGAGCTGAGTCCTGGCGGGATTCCCGAGCTTCCCCTGCTAAGAGCTGGAGTTACGGGTTCAGCGGTGAAATCAACTTCACAGCGACTTCAGGAAATCTTCACATCGGCGACCTGTATTATCGGTTTGGAGCGAGGTGAGTAAATGTTTTTTTTAGCTCGCAATTGTGCGATCGTCTACGGATGTTTGATAGCACCAAGATGGATTCGCTGCTGGCTTATCGATAGATTCACCATAAACTACATACTCTGTTACAGCTAGAAGTATCGCTCAACTCCAGTTGCTGCTCTGAGCTGGTTTTGGGCTGGAGCGGGAAAAAGGCGGTGGAGATTGTTACAAAGCGAAACTCCACTCTGAGGTGAGTTTACTTTTTTTTAAATTATGTTGACTGTTTAGATACGGGTATTACCGTATTTTTATTTATTTTATTATATTCCTGACTTTTACCTGCGTTTTATCATAGATAGTGATCGAAGCGCGGAGCTGTTTTCAATTGGATCTCAGCGGATCTGTCCAACGCCA
Source organism: Valencia hispanica (assembly GCA_963556495.2). Classification (NCBI taxonomy): domain Eukaryota; kingdom Metazoa; phylum Chordata; class Actinopteri; order Cyprinodontiformes; family Valenciidae; genus Valencia; species Valencia hispanica. The sequence continues at coordinate 10,144,379 of OY747720.1, read as the reverse complement.
GCCTTGCTACTTCAATTAACAGTGAGACTGTCTGGAGCTTTCTCCAACTTGTGTATTGTCTGACTCTGAATGTTTTTTCATGTCCTTTTTTTTCTGATCGTGTGTTTAAATAGCAACATCAACCAGTCACTATGAATGTCTCACAGGAGCTAAATAGTCCTCAACCGTCTAGTCAGGAAGATGAAGAATTTCAGATCAATGTACGTGACGAATTCAATAACATAGAGATCCGACACAACTTTGTCCGGCCTGAGGGTGATCATCCGTGTCCGTATGAATTTCATAATCACATAATGAATATGCTCAGGGGTTTATCAGACCGGGTGACACCGCTGGTTAACACTAACGATATTGTGCAGATAGAGGTTAATGGACCCGGCGTGTCTCGCAGCGTGACTTTCTCTGTCGATGAAGGGGGGAGTAACGTCATGCACCAGTTCGAAACGTTTTTAGATGATCTGATGCAATCCAATGCTGAAATAGCCTCAACAGAGCGTTTGGAGTTTGTAATTCAAACAGTGCGTGATCTTAGCGGGGGAGCTAGACGAAAAGCTGAAATGTCTCTCGATTGCGAGCTTATACACAAGAAGAGACGCCACCTATATATTGTGAACAATGATTGAGATGATAAACTGTGTTTTGCTATTAGCTTAGCCTGTGTTGCAGACCCTAGCCTCGGCTCCGATGCGGCTATACAGCTCGGTAGAGAGTTGCAACAGCGTGCAGGCCTTTCAGAACACATCCCCGTCAGATTGTTGAACAGAAAAATAGTTGTTTTTATCAGAAGTGAGGGAGAGAGAGCTCTAGGGAAGATTCAGACCGACTTTGAGGACCGAAGCAGGACTGTTTTTCTATTGCACTTCCGAGACCATTACTACGGGATCAAAAACTTGAAGGGTTTTATAGGGGCTCGGGATATTTGTCACTACTGTTTCGATCCTATAGGGCATAAATACAATCATGTATGCAAAGGTTCGTGCGCTGTCTGCAATGATGCAGCGTGTGCTCAGGGGGTTACAAATCCGATTCTTTGTCATGACTGTAACAGATATTGCAAGAACCAGACGTGTTACGATAGACATAAAGTACCTGAGCTAAAACCCAGGGCGCGTGTGATGGTCAGTCATTGTGATCAGGTGAAGAAATGTCCCAACTGTGGGTTAAACTATAACCAGAGTCTCACAACAGGCAAGAAGCATGTGTGTCAAGGGAAGAAGTGTAGGATTTGTGGGGGTAAGCTTGATAAGGACCAGCCGGCATCAGACCATAAATGTTATATCCAGACATGTTCTGTCGATACCGAAATAAGTGACAAGGTGATTTTTTACGATATTGAAACTTTCCCTGGTGCGCAGGGTGAGCATGTTCCATTTCTGATCTGTTCAAAGTCCACATCTGGCGACGAGTGGTCAGCCTACGGCCGTGATTGTATTCGGGAGTTTATTCGTGAAATCAGGAGGCCAGGCCGTCGGAATTACACATGTGTAGCCCATAATGCTAGAGCTTTTGATTCCTACCTTGTTCTGAATGCAATGACGGAGATGGGTTTAAATCCTGACATCATTATGCAAGGGTGTAAAATTCTGAGCATCACTGATCCTGATTACGGTTTGAGGTTCATTGACAGCCTATCTTTCCTTGCCATGAAGCTTAGTAAAATGCCTGAAGCCCTCGGTTTTCCTGACCATAGCAAGGGCTATTTCCCACACCGTTTCTCATCCTCTGATAATCTGAGCTATGTAGGTTCTTACCCGCTGCCATCATTTTACGGTGTTGAGCGAATGAATCGTGCTGAGCAGGAGGAATTCTATACATGGTACGCTGAGGTTAGCAAGGGCGTGTTTGACTTTAAAAAGGAGGCTCTCTTTTACTGTAAGAATGATGTGGAGATACTCCTACAAGGATGTACAAGGTTTCGTCAGGAGTTTTTTAACGACAGTCAGATTGACCCTTTTAACAGGATCACCATCGCAAGTGCTTGTATGAAAGTGTTTCAAAGCAATCATTTGAAGGCAGACACTCTCGCTGTGCCTTCACCTACAGACTACAGCGAACAGTTTAAAAAGTTTTCCACAGCTTCCGTTGAATGGTTGGAATATGTTTCACATACAAGGAGGGTTGGAATACAGCATGCTCTAAGAGGTGGTGAGAAAAAGATTGGATCATACTTTTTAGATGGTTACCTGGAGGTAGGGGAGCGTAAAATAGGGTTTGAGTTCCATGGGTGTGAGCATCATGGCTGCAGCACCTGTCGCTATCCAACAGCTGAGAGTCCATTGACCGGTGTGCCTTATGGGCAGCTCTACGGTGCCACCATGGAGAGGGAGCATGTGCTGAGGACTGTGTACGGTATAGAGCTCGAGGTGATGTGGGAACATGTGTGGGAAGAAATGAAGAAGAGTAACGCTGATGTGAAGCAGTTCATGATGACCTACCAGGCTCCTGCACCACTTACCCCCCGTGAAGCGCTTTTTGGAGGGCGTACATGTGCAGTCAGGTTGAGGTACTCTGCAGCCCCCGGTGAGCAGGTTCTTTACCAGGACGTGTGTAGTCTTTACCCATTTGTTCAGAAGATGAAAAGCTTTCCTGTAGGGCACCCGATCATAATCAGGGAAAACTTTGATGATCCTAGAAATTCGTCGTGACATACTTCAGGTTTCTGAACCCCAAGATGGTCATGATTTAATTAAAGTACAACAAAAACTGTGTAACGCCCCCTAACAAAACCACCAATGTGTTCGTTGCCGCATTTACAACAGCTTACGCACGACTAGAGTTATTCAGATACCTACACCAACTCCAAGAACGGGTACTCTACCTTGACACAGACAGTGTAATCTATGTTGTGCGTGAAGGCGAGAGCTCTCTGCCGACAGGTAGCTATTTGGGTGACTTGACAAACGAGCTCCCACCAGGGGACACCATTCAGGAGTTTGTTGCCGCAGGGCCAAAGAGTTACTCGTATCAGACAAAGCACAGGGGGAAGATTGTAATGAGGGCAAAGGGGATATCGCGAACCATAGAATGCTGTGAAAGGGTGAATTTTGATACAATGACAGGACTTGTTGACGGTTACCTGGGTGGTGAGAGAGGCGAGGTACTCAAAGCACCGCAGCATTCCATCAATGGAATACTTCAAATGAGGAATCACTCATTTACCAAAACTTTCAGGGTGGTCTATGACAAGCGGAGGTTGTTCCCAGACGGAACAACGTTACCATTTGGTTTTTGAGGGGGGGAAATGCAGCATCAGGGTGAACTGGAAGCGATTAACTTTGACCCAAGATTTAAAACACCTTTTTCAAGTCTTGTGGTAGGCCCGAGTGGCTGTGGGAAGTCTTTTTTTGTAAAAAATGTTTTGATTAATTGTCTACATGTGATGGATTCTGTACCTGAAAATATTGTTTGGATCTACACTTCATTCCAACCATTGTATACAGAGTTGATGAAGATTAATAAATGAATTAAATTCGTCGAAGGATTGCCTCATTCCTTTGAAGATGATGTTTTATTCCCCCCAGATCAATCGCATCTATTGATTCTCGATGATGTACTCTTTCAAGCAGCTGAGCATCCAGAGGTCGTGAAAATATTTACACAATATCGACACCATAGAAACATGAGCGTTATGATGTTGACTCAGAATGTGTTTCTCAAGGGTAAACATACTCGAACTATCGGTCTTAATTGTAATTATATGGTCTTGTTTAAAAACCCACGTGACAGATTGCAGGTAGCAAATTTAGCACGTCAAATTTTCCCTGGACAGAAACCCTTTTTCATGGAGAGTTTTGAAGATGCTACGAGCCAACCACACGGCTATTTATGTGTAGACCTAACCCCTGACACACCAGACCAATACAGGCTCAGGACAGGTTTACTTCCTGGACAGTGGCCGGCTGTTTACATAGCTAAGAAAAAGTGACCAACATGTCGGCACGCATAAAAAGAAATGCACCGTTACTAGGGGCTCTTTTTCATTCCACACCCCAGAAACGTAAAGATATCCTAACTCATTGTTCTCCCGACTTTCTACAAACCTTGTGCGAGATTGCTTTAAATGTGCTGAAAGGGAACATCAAGCTGTCCACAACACAATACAACTGACTTAAGAAGCAGAAAAAAATCCTCAGGCTGTTGGCTGATCGGAAGGTGGGGTTAAAGCGCAAACGACAGACATTGAAAACCCAGACAGGAGGAATTCTCCCGCTGATTGCAGCTGTAATACCGTTTCTCGGAGAATTGGTGGCTGGAATATTCCGCCGGTAGAAGTGTATTATGACACTGAGAGCATCACAGAAAATGTTTCTAGTCTCGCCGCATCAATTAAATCGTCTGAAGCAACGGGATAACTCCGGAACCATACGACAGAAGGCTCAGGATGACACTGATGAGGACATGCAGGCAATATTGGATGACCCAAACAGTGCATTGTACGAGAAAATTAAACGCTACCACGCATTACTTCAGAAATACCTAACCATCCTTAAGCAAGGAGAGAACGAAGAGCCGCGTGTCACCCTATCGCTGCAGAGAGACCGTGCGAATGATGACCCCCCGAAGGACAACCAGATCGTTAGTGGGTATAGCCGAGGTTTAGACGGTCTAGACTCCGCAGAGACCTCTTCTACACCTGCCGTTGAGAGTGTCGTGGATGAGAGAGGCAGGAAATCAAAAAATAAAAAGCGCGTATTGATGTCACCAGTTTGGCCGTCTTTAAAGGCTCCAACTGCTAAAAAATGGCGGTAAAGAAGGAGGTCGTTCATGATGTCACCAGTTTGGCCTCAGAATGCGCAGGTACCACGCAGAAAGCGTAAGAGTGTTACCTTATCACCCCTCTGGACCAGAGCGGAAGATCATTTCAGTAAAAAGTCTCTTCGTAAGGCAACCCGAGCCCCCAGCTGGCTCACATTCTCCCCCTAGCTGCATGACTACTGAATAAGCGTTGTTTCTTTTCACAATAAACGATATGTGTTCACATAATTTCATGCGTACAGGTTTATTTCATTCCATGTTATACATCATAAGTCTAATATATTTGATGCATATTCTCATACATATCAAAACCCGTAACAATCTTTAAACACATCTAGAGAACAGGTTCTATGCGTGAAAAACGTTGTGTTTCGCTTCATAGCACATTTCACATACTTTTTGACAAAGTTAGATACAAGCTCATCATTTGATTCAGGAATTTGACAATACTTTGATAAAACTTGTTGCATGGAGAGACCACAGGCTCTATGGCATAAATTAAAAATACAGTGATGCCCACAAACAGAAGATTGAACGCTCTGAAATTGTTGGTTATGGTACATTATCACAGACAAACGATCTTTCAAAAAATCCAAAATGGATGAAGGGTAATAGACAAATTCTGGTGAGTACCCGTAAGAGTCAAAAAACGTTGCTTTACCACCCTCTTCCAGAGTGAGGGCTAGCCAGTGTTCCCCAGGCATGTTAGAAGGGTGTGTATTGACGATAAAATAAGCCGGTCTGGGGAATGTTAGTGGTAGCAGCTCCAGTTGGTCGCTGACCCATACACCGCAGAAAAGCTTCCCAAGCAGATGACTGAGTATTGCATCGAGTTCGTGATTATTCATGTTTCCAAGTGGTTAATAATAATCCACCAAAACTCTTCTTTTAGAGTCTATTTCCAGGATGGAGTCGTAGCACGCGTATACAATCAGCGTTGTTGTGTGCGGTAACGGTGTTCTGAATCTCATTTCTAGCCTAATGTTACCACTGCGTACTGGTGATAGTGCTTCAGATTCAGCACATGGGTCGAGATTAAAAGCAAATAATGCGTAACCCGTGTTAAAGTCCTCCCTAGTTATGCTTAGGGGGAGATCCTTTAAATGCCTCCCTGTGGATGTAAACAGGTTGTAATATTCTCGTACAGAATTACCCTGATCGAAGTTGGGCTGGAAGGCCTTTGCAGGAATCTGTCTACCATCACGGGACAGAGCTAGATACTCCATATTATAATGGTTGAATGAAAACGGATTCAAATTGCGCGCTCCTGTGAAGGCCTGGTGATTAACCATCGAAATAACCACATATTTAGGTGTCATACCCAAGAACAGGTTCTCCTGAGTGCATATTCTTGAATGTTCAGGTATAGAGTATGTTTTTACATTTACACGCGATACCGGGTACAAAGCATTTCCTTTCATTAATGCGGTCTCATGACCGAGGCGTACGGCGGGAGATACAGTCACCTTTTTGACAAAGAGAGCTGCACCTAAAATCCATAGTTTGAAAGTAGAATCTGCAGCACCCATAAGACAGAACGCATCGCTTGCTCGTGTTAGCTTAATTCTTATGTCAACAGAGTTCAAAAGTAGTCTTTCACAGAATAATATGTCAGCATGAAGCGGTCCTAGCAGGTGCACCTCTCGAGATTGGGCTGTAAAGGAGGCACGTTGGTTTAATCCTTCATTCGGTCCATCAATAGTCTCTGTAGAATCCATTTCATCGGCTGTATCTTTATAAAAAAGCCCTGCACTGAACTGGCTTTTAAGGGTTTGATCTGAATAATTAAGCAATGTTTCGATTATAGCTCTATAAGGATGCGTAGCGCTGGACTGCGATATTAAACGGTCTCCAAGGGTTACATCACATTGGGAAAAAATTGTGTTCAGAGGGTAGTTAATTAAGCCAACCTTAGCGTCACGAGCCATGGGCGAACCGTTAGCATTGCTAATTTTAACTCTGAGATGGATCAACATGTCATTTAAATCGGTATACGACTCGCCCCCACCAGGGATAAAAAATTCTATCGGCCCTCCATCGGTGATGGCTGAAAGGGGTGAAATCTCAGTGTACAGCTTATCCTCTACCGATAGTTGAGTCATAGGCGCTGAAAATAAGTCAAGCTCACCGAGCGTACACTCTCCCGATTTGACATGTAGTAGAGCCATATTCCTATTCGGTTAAAATATGTCAGAGCCTCTGCCGGACTTCCTTCCCCTCTGCCTGCTCACCCTGGGTGGTTTCTTTTTCTTTGTCTTGGCTTGTTTTCTAGTCATCCAAACACGCTCTCCAGGGGGTCTCTTTCGACCTCGTCTTGATGAGATCATAATTCCTGAACCTTCCTGAGCATCAGAATTCTGACCGATCTTGCTCTTGATTTTATTGACCGCCCTCCCAAAGACGTCCGAAGCTATATTCGATGCCGCAGCTTTAAGGTGCGGTTTAGCAATCGACACTCCTTTCTTAACAAATGGGGATATAAATCGGAAGAGGCGGGCAAACACAGATCCAAATCCACGACCATACATGACAGGCTGTCCTGAAAACCCGGGTAGCTCTCCACCCGTCTGGTTCACATAATATTGTACAAACCGCGTTGGTTCTGGTCTGTGTGTTAAGTATGCCATTTTACCGCAGGTGTCAAAACCGGTTTAAAGTGCAGCTTCACGATCGTCTTCCCGTATACAAAGTTCACACACTCGTTACGATCTGTTTTTACCTGTATGCAGATTGTCTTAATATAGCTTTTTGAAACGGGGAGGTAATGCACTGTGTTATACCTCACACCAATCACGTCACCGAATTTACCATTTATGTTTACGACACCGAGCAGAGGTGAGTGACTGTCACCAACAGTTTGGAAATGGATTATGTCTGTGTAGACAAACAGGTTATATACACCAGTGCCGAGATCCGCTGGGTGGGGCGCAGGTCTGTTGGAGATGGTCCACCATTCGTCAGCGTTCAAACCGAGCATGATGGAGAGAGGGTTGCTAGCTCGAATTTTGTATCTTCCATCCCCCCTGAAGTCAAATTTTTTCGAGACATTATTGTAGGTTAGATCGATGCTCCTGTCATATTTCTTCACGGCTGGGACTAGAGCATCTGAGAGGTCTTGAGGTCTCTCAAAATACCCCCCTCCGGAAAACTTGGACCTGGCGTATTCTATACGGGGTGTATTCCTCTCATCTTTAGATTTGTCTCCCACCTCATAAACAACCTTCTTTAAATCAATGTATGAATGCTGATCCGACAGGTTATACCATGTATGAGGGTAGACAATTTCACACAGTCCCACTACCCAGTCTCCACTTAGCTCAATAGCCTTTGGAAGGTCTGTAGTATAATTTGAGCTTGTGTTATCTTTAAATACCTCTCCGCTGGCGTTGGAAGGTAGAGTTACATAGAACCCCTCATCAGACATTGTGAATTTGACGGAGCAAAAAAAGTCATCTAAAGGCTTTGGAGGGTAAGGTTTACTAATTAATCATAGTCTGTAGAACCCACGCTTTATAGTGAATCGACGATGTGTTAAACGGTTTTGTGGGCAATATTATTTGACACTTTTAACCTCTGAGGCTCTGACCCAACTGTTGAATTTTTCGGGCTAATTTCTCCACCTCACAAAGACTTGGTCCTCCCCGTTGACTCTCCGCCGCTTTAAAATCTTGTCCACGTTATACACCCGCTCACCATTAATTTTTACTTTCTGCAATTCGGCCTCATAAAACGATCCGTGTATTCGATCCTGATCATAATCAACTAACTCGTACACTGGGGGGTAGCGGAGTATGCAACGGTCAACCGTAAATATTTCATCTGTGAAGCTGTTCTCATATTTCTTATCAAATACCCCACGTAGCTTTGATATTCTGACCAGATCCCCTTTCTTAAACTTTGTCTTTATTTTACCAGAGTCTATCGATGGGGTGATGCAATAGAGGTTTTTCATGACTTGAGGAGTATTCTCTGACGTCACTTGCATAGGTGTCATCTTAATGCTTGAGTGGAAGCTGTGGTTGTAACTCTCCACTAGCTTTTGAAGGACGTCGATGTACCGGAAGGTGTTATTAGCGGTGAAATATCTCCACATTCTACCCTTCAGAGTGCGATTGAAGCGCTCAACAACAGATGCCTTTAGATCACTGGCTGTACTAAAGTGGGTAATACCATATTTCTTCATCATTAACTTAAATTGTTTATTATAAAACTCTTACCAGCATCCGTCTGTAATTTTTGTGGAATTTGACTCTCTTGAAAAACTGATTCAAACCCCTTAACGACCTCACACCCCGTCTTTCCATTGTCAACCATTGGGGGCGCTATATATACTATAGGCTGTAATTTAATTTTTGAGCCACTAGGGGGAGGTATTTTCACATTTGGGTGTAATGTTACTTTGATCCACTAGAGGGGGCCAATTATACAATAGGCTGTTATATTAATTTTGAACCACTAGAGGGAGGTATTTATATATTTTGGTGTAATACTATTTATTGGGCCACTAGGGGGAGGTATTTTCATATATGCATGTAGTTTAATTTTTGAGCCACTAGGGGGAGGTATTTTTACATTTGCATGTAATGTTACTTTGATCCACTAGAGGGGGCCAATTATACAATAGGCTGTTATATTAATTTTGAACCACTAGAGGGAGGCATTTATAAGTTTTGGTGTAATAGTATTTATTGGGCCACTAGGGGGAGGTATTTTCATTTTTTGCATGTAGTTTAATTGTAGAACCACTAGAGGGAGCCATTTAGTGCCATATTTTGACAGGTGGGCGTGACCATCAGGGGGCGTACCCTATTTTGACAAGTGGGCGTGTCCTATCTTGACAGGTGGGCGTGGCCACCAGGGGGCGGGGCTTATTGTGACAGGTGGGCGTGACCATCGAGGGTGCGTATCCCATTTTGACAGGTGGGCGGGGCCACCAGGGGCGGGGCTTATTGTGACAGGTAGGCGTGACCATCGAGGGGGGCGTACCCCATTTTGACAGGTGGGTGTGTCCTGTCTTGACAGGTGGGCATGGCCACCAGGGGGCGTATCCCATTTTGACAGATGGGCGGGGCCACCAGGGGGCGGAGCTTATTGTGATAGGGCGGAGCTTATTTTGGCAGCCAGGGTGCCCGCCAAAGGGGGCGTAACCGGAAGGGGCGCTCCCGGAAGTGGGCATATCCGGAAGGGGGATTGACCGGAAATGGGCGTTTCCGGAAGTGGGTGTGACTGGAAGGGGCGTACCCGGAAGTGGGCGTGGTCGAGGGGCGTGGTCGGAAGGGGCGTGGTCTCATTTGCTTTTTGACAGCTAGTGGTCTATACAATACAGTGGTCTGATATAATAAATTAAATCATACAATTAGGATAGCATCTCCAGATATACTTTCTGTAGAGTTCTGGCACATACAGGGAGCCAGTTTCTCCACACGGTATGCCTGAAATGGCACGACAAACTGTAATTGGCTCTGAGCATTGATTAGACCCAATTGGTTTAGAAGTTGATACCCAGCATGATTAAGATAATAAATAAAGTTATGAAGAAGCATCAACACTAGACCCACTACATCTAAACATGAATTTGATGGATTTAATAATAAAAAAAACAATTGACAGTTTAAATTGAGCACTAACAGAAATTAGATTTTAAAGTTAACAACTTCATTTTCCCATTGTCTTGTTCGACAGTACATTATTAATTTAAAATACCAATGGATGATAACTTAAAAAAGCCCTTATTTGAGCTGTGTGTCTGTAAGAACTTGCACATGTCCTAAAAAAGGTGAAAATCTTCTTTAGTTTCATTCTGATTTAGTGCAACTTGCTCATGTAGAATAAAGTCGAAGTTTGCTGAGTGTGTGAGGAATTATCCCGCCGTGCTGCTCCCTGACGAAGCTTTTGCATGTTTTACCATTAATGAGATAAGGGGACGACTGCAGAACCTCAAAAGTGTCACTTTAGGCCAAATCTGACTTATTTCCTCAGGCTCATAATTCTGCTTTTTTATCTTCCTGAAGTTAAAACCTGATCTGCTGCTACTGCACATTCAACAATGGGAAGAACAGGATTGGGAGAACAATATGCATCATCGAACAAAGGAGAGACTTCCCTCGATTTCTGCAAAAGAAAGAACAGAAGCAAGTATCCTCATCAAAAACACACAGTAGGATTTTAGCAGCTGGAAGATCACAGATACTTAAGTTATTCAGGCTTGCGTCTCAGTGGGATGCACTCTGATCTGCCTGCAGTCACATCCATAAAACTGGAACCACAAAGACTTTATGGCACAAATAAATTTGTAGTAACTGAATCATGTGTTCCTTCCATTTACACAGTTCCAGTCTGCTGTTCCCATCTTTTCATCATCAGCAGGAAAGTCTTTAATATTAGGGCTTTTGATGATTTATTAAACTGTTGCTTTGACAGGGAGTAAGAAAACTGTGATGAAATTTAAAAAGTGGAGTTATTGCAAAGGTTTGAATTTAATAAGGTAGATCATTTGGTTGTGAATTTGTTCCACAAAATATAAATACAGACTGAAAGATACTTATAGACCCCTGCTAATATTTGGACAAATGTTCCTCAGCAGGCTGCAAGCAAACTAGACGTATTTAATAGATAATAACAAATTTCTGGCAGGCCCAGCGACAATGGACGTGCCTGTCTATCCAGGCCGCCCAAGACCAATTACAATGCCTGCGTCAATTAAATTGCAACTGTGCAATATATTGACCCAAGACAACCAGCAGAGGGTGCTGTGTTACTTTTTGGCTAAAATGAGCATGTTAATGGTAGTTATAATGAAAACGTTGTAAGAAATGCACACAACGAAGGAAATTACCCTGGTTTTCAGCGGCAGATTACGTTGGATTGTGGACGTAAGACTTGGTGTGGACAACTATTTTATTGGAGTACATTAATTGGACTGTTCTGGATATATTTCACATTACCGTGCTTCCTGAGTGGTTTGACAATTTATTTTACTGTGTTTACAGGTATGATTGTATCTTTGATCGACATACATCACTGGAATCACAAGAATCTTAGCTTTCCAATGACGTATAATATGCATATGCACATGGAAAGACTGTCACAAAAAAAGGCTGATTTGACTAAGAAGTATATAATGTACCGCCAACGAGACTTAAAAACACGAAGGAGTTTAATGGGTCCCCCCAAAATAAGCCACAGTCCACCCAGCTAAACAACTTCTGCCGCTGAGTCTGACTTTTGGTATTGTTTTTGTCAGATATTTGTCCATTCTTCTTGACAGAACTGAACTAGTTGGTTTTCTGTCATTGATGCAGCTTTTAATCAATGTCCACAAATTTTCAGTAAGGATGAAGTGATGATCATAGCAGAAGCTTAATGTTAGCCTCGTTTATTCATTACAAAACCTTTTTGATTTGTGTTTGAGATCCTTGACTTGTTGGACAGATGTGCTCAACACTCTGCGATCTGGCCCAAACTGCCCTCTTCACAAAGAAGCACAGTGGTTTGGAAGCTCGAGAACTGCCAGAGCTGCTACCAGCCATGAACAGGAAACTGTGGGAATCTAGTGTTAAATCACAGTGGAGGAAGTCCACTAAGAAAGTAGTGCTTGCTCCAAAATTGATATTTTCAAGTTCAACTAAAATTTGCAGCAGAAGATCCTGTGGGACATTAAAATGAGATTTAAAATATGAAACGTTTGTTTAAGGCCCTTATTGTGAAGGTTTGCACACCTAGGCATGGTACTTTGCACACCATTTCAATTGGTGCATCAGCAGAGTGATGCTGATTTTGTATTACATTAAAAATAAGGCATATCGAAAATTCCTCTCTGCAGTCATGATGCAGAGATTGTCTAATCACAGGTATCCTTTTTCTTCATCTGAATTCCTTGAGCTTTAAATCGAATGACATTTTTCATTCTAACTGACAGTTTAATCAGCCAATCATATTTTGAGTTACCGTGGCTGTTTTCTTGCTCGCCTGTATTGGTCATAATGCTCCTGAACACTGAAATTGTAATTGGGTGTATTCAAACTTGGACAAAGTTTTATTTTGTCCCCACTTTTCAAGATGATTAAACCATAAAAACATATTTGCTGTTGTAATCTGAGTTGTAAAGCTGTTTTTTCAGGCCAGGATTTGTTTGTCCTTTCCTGGTAAGCAACTGGAAAGGACTAATTAATCACTTGTCATGATCCACTGATGTTTGTATTTTGGTTTATGTTTGTGGTAATAGTCTGTTCAGTACTGGTTGTGTTATTGTCATGTGGGTCTTTCCATATTAGTTCAGTCCCTTCTTTCTTTTCTCTTTTTAATGTTGTTCTTTTTCCCTTTTGTAGTTCCTGTTGTGTTTTTATTCAGCTTCGTCTGTGTTAATTAGTCATCTTGCATCTGGTCCCAGCTCTGCACTCTCCTTCAGCTGTTCATTATTCCTCTGACTAACTGGTTTCAATGTCACTTTCCGCTCCTCCTCGGGATTTAAGCTCCCTGGTTTTCATTGCTCCTTGCTAGATTATTTTGTATCCTACTGTTCTCCTCATACCTCCCTCTACATTTCTTATTGCTTTCCATTAAATCCTCCATCATGATGCTGCTCCTCTCAAACTCAAAATTAGCAGAAGCAAATGCTTAGATATCACATTTAACTTTCTGAATTGATTTATTGAAAAACAGCACATAAACATTTTGGTAATATAAATTGTTTAGCTTCACATCTCCATCATGCAAACTCCCTCAAAGACTCAGTTGCATCCAGGCAGCATAAAACAAGCTTCCATCAGGTCCACAACTTACATGATATTATTCTGTTTCAGAACTCCACAACTCCTCATGTCAGAATTTAAATGTTTTTATCTTCAGCAAGAACTGGAGGAATAAAACTAAGTTTTGGCAGTGATTTAAGATGAAAATGAAAAGTGTGTTTTCCTGCAGAGAACTTCCAACTGTCCCACTGTGTGAATAATACCTGTCTCACTCCGATATCTGTGTTCAGACACTTTCCTACATTATCTTTCATCAGGTTACATTTGTATTATTCATCAGCCGGAGTTATTCAAGCAGCTTCAAATCCAATCAGACACTTCATCCCACTGTATGCTCCTGTATGGCGGCTTTTAAATGCAACAAGGTTCATTTGCAGCATGTTGGGTTCATCTGCACAGTCAGGGGGCCCAGCGCTGAGATTAATAGGATACTTTGTTTTAAATTAAAACGGTTATTAGTGCTGATTCTTCCCAGGGTGCCCAGCAGAGGCAATTATTCATCAGACAAACCCCCGCTAAACGCCGCACGGCTGGAAGCTTGCCATCTGAGAGCAAAGCAGTTGGCAAAAAGTTCACCTGCAATCAGACTTTCCAACAAAATTAAGATCTGCAGCTCAGTGATGAAGAATCAACATGACTGCGCATCCACATGACGACCTCTGCTTTAACATATAACAACGCTTTGCTTTTTTTTATGTTGTCAGCAATTTGCATGATGTTAGCACTTACCCATTTTTACCAGCAAACACCTCCAAGTAGCCACTGCTGAAACAAGGTCAGATCACACAGACTAACACATTAGGTTTTACCACTCAGGAAAAACAAGATGGAGAGGCTGAAATACAGTTTATGTAAAAGAAAATGATTCACTCTGCCTCAGAGCTGAAACAAAAGTGTGTATAAAATTAAACATGGAGTCTGTGGAAGTGATTCTGTGGTCTCTATTATAATTGCTCTGTCAGTTCTTTCAGAAATGATGAATAATTGGTCTCAAACAAAACAGGACTTACTCTTTTGGATGAAAGACTGAAAGAAGATTTGGTCTGAAAGCGTTCAGTGGCCTAATAACATTTTGAAGGTAAACTTTGTTTTCAATATATGTTAAATATATGTCATATATATATATATATATATATATATATATATATATATATATATATATATATATATATATATATATATATATATATACATAATATGGCATAATATGTATATATATATATATATATATATATATATAGCTTAAAAATAAACAAACAAAATGAATAAAAACAATCTTGGTTGTCAAAGGAAAAAAAAAACTAATGATTTGATTAATACTGAATCAATTTATTATTGAACCATTGCAAAATCTATTTAACATTTATTTAAGATTGAATAATTAAAAAAACTAAATAATTTATTAAACCAATACATACTTTAATGAATTCATGAAATAATCAACCAAAAGTCAAATTAATCAATGAACAATAATAGTAATATTTGTAGTTATGATTATCACAATCACAAAAACTGAATTGAAACCTAAATGTAAATACATAAAAGTAACATGAATATGCTAATGCATTTACTGTATTTAGTTTTTTTATTTTAAACAAAAAACATTAAGCCAAATAAATAGTAAAAATATGATTTCATTAAAAAACAGCTAAATATTTTAATCAATTAATACATGAATTAATAAATATTTAAGTCTGGTTCAATATAAAAAACAGAACTGATTATTTTATTACTAATAGAGAAGTAAAAAAATAATTATTATTTAATAGATTATTCAATAAATTAATTAGTATTGATTGTATATGATTTTATGATTTTAAAGACCCTTTAGCCCATTCAGTAAATAAAGAAATGCAGCACGTTCTACAACTGAATCTAAGCAGAGCAAAAATATTATTCCAGCCTTTTTTCCTGGTCGATTCAGTTAAAGTTTTCCCTCTGGTATTGAGACACAGCCGCCGCTCATTGACTCCAGGCACAGAAACTCAAAATCACGGGAAGTCTATGTTGTTTGTCTCACTAACAAACAGAGCCTCCTCACTAAAAGCTGCTCTGAGCCTGTGTGTCATCTGCAGAGAAGAGATAGCTCCTATAACCAAAAATGTCCCACCTTTATGCACTAAGAAAGAAAACTTTAAGGTTCCTACGATCAATGCCACACAAGGCTGCTTCAGACTCTGCTGCTCCAATTTATGAGAGAAAAGCTCTTATACTCTGTCAGCTTCACTTTTATTCCCGCTTGTTAGCAGGAATTAAGGACTCTTCAGTCCTCTCTTCTGAATTTTCAGAACACAATCTTCCCCTCTTTCAATCAATACAACAGCAAAAAAAGATTTTATTAGTTGAACGTTTTCGTGCAGCTTCCGCATCCCCTCCTGAACCTCTAACAACTTGAAGATGCAGAGGCTCCCTTGCTGTTTAGTTGTTGTAACTGAACTGCCCTGGAGGAAAACTCTGATTTATTGCTGAAATGGAGGACTGTGGGTGGTTCACCTCAGACTGCAGCAGTACAATGGGGTAAAGATAGCTGCTGGTGCTGAGTTTTCTTCCTCTGGCAGATTTTAAAACAGCCCAACAGCAAGAAGGAAATACTCCGCTGGTATCCACACAACTCCAAATCTGAAGTAGTTATTAGTTTACTTTTATGTCAAACAAAATGTCAACTAGTTTCATCTACATTTTGTTTGTTAATACCCCCCACCTTTGCATTTCAGGCAGAAACAAATTAACACAAAAAAAAGTTTCAGGTAAGTTTTCCCATTTTATAAAGTTCCCATTTCTTTTCCTAAGATTTAAAGCCATTCTCTCCATGAGGAAACCGACTCATAAAGAGCAGCTCCTGGCTGCTGCTTTCCATCTTCTATTTTTTTTTTTTAAACAGCAAGGTTGTATTTCTTTTCCCTATTTCTGTATTGACACTCATAAAAACCCTTTTAAAAACTCTCTTTTTGCCAATAACTCTATATATGTTCTGGTTTTGATGCTGAGTTGTCAGATTTTGTTATTTGTCAATGTTTTATTGGTTGATCTATCACTAGGATTGTTTGTTTGTACCTTTGGGATTTCAGGAGTTTGGGGAATTTTCAGTTCTGGACCATTACCTGCCGCTGATGTTCCTGTTTAGGTCCTCAAACTACACACACAATCATTTAAATTATCTTATTCACAAGAATATATAAAGTATTTGGTTTAAGAGAAAAACGTGTTTCCACTGTTATCCATCCAGCCATCCATTGTCTATAGCTGCTTATCCTTGCAGGGTCATTTGGGGAGTAGTTGCCAATCTCCAGCGGTCATTGGGCAGGAGGCCAGTTTGTTTCCACCGTTTCTTTGTTTTAATTTAGGTTTTACTTATTTTGGTTCATTAAAATACATGAAACACATCAGTAATCAACTCACATAACATGCGATGTTTCACTGCAGCTGCTTTGTGCAGTGTTTATCTGCTTTATTTAAATGCACTGACTGAAAGCATTGTAAACTCTATCAGTCTTGGCACAATCCATACACCAGTCCGATCTACCAGTCAATATCCTGCACAGAGCAGGGATCAATTTACAGATGCAGAGGAGCACGAATGTGTGACCGTCTCCACTTATCACTGATAGATGTGTGAACATGTTGTCACTCTCTCAGCAGCTGTCACAGGCCTAACTGGTCCCACTGATCCTCAGTTCTGCTGGAGATCTCACCAATTAAACTCCACTGAATGAAGGTAATTGATGACTGACAGAGTCTGTGAATACCGCTGCTGAATGCAGAGCTCATATTCTGCCGTTGTTAAAGACACGTTCCTGCTGGTCATACACTAAACCCTCTACCAGACAGGAAACACCTTAAAGTTTGTGTCTCTGGTTTCCTTCTGGGTTTGTGAACTCCAACCTGTTGGGAATGTGGCATCTTAGTGCCACCTAAAGGCCTAACTGTGTAATTGTTTTGCTGCATGCGGTCAATAAAAAGGTTAGTTATGTCTCCTAATTGACCATATAAAGCTACTGAAAATACGGAAGGAAAATAATACTTCTTCCCTGTTCTTTATATACAAAGCATACTATAATTTTTTCCACTCTATTGTTGTGGTTGCTGATTTCTTTTTATTTGTATTTTGGTGTGAAACATTAATGCTGTTTTGCATTCTGTTCCATGAGTAATTTACACTTTTATAAGTACATGTTACATTTTATGCCCATTTTATATCATTTCATGTTTACAGTTAGTCAAGATTTGCAATTCAGCAGCTTGAAAAATGGGAAGTAAATTTAAAAAAGCAGCTTTCACATGGTGATTCATTTATTAAAGAACAAATCTGTCCGAACAAATTTTGTCTTTTCGGAAAAAAATTAATTGCCCTCCTTGTTAAATCCTAAAATATTTGCGACTGACCACATTTGTTTTGTTTCACAATCCACACCCAGACGGATTAACAGCTAGAAGTGTAGACTCAAGAAACCCCATAAATAGAAGCTGTCTGACAACTTGAAGAGGGCTAAAATATCTCCAAGAGCAACACATTATGCCCTGCTTTAAAGAAGCAAGGTGATTGACATCTATCAGTCTGAAAAGAGTTACAAAAGCATTGTAAAAGGCTCAAGTGAACCACAATGAAAGCCTTTATCAAGAGAGTAAAAACTCCTGCTGAACAAAAAACATAAAAGTTCTTATATTTGCCTAAATGTCCTAACGCTTCTCAAGAGTTTAAGGAAAATATTCAGAGGACTGACAAGACCAAAGACTCATATCTGTCATAAAACTAACAGCATTTCAGAAAAAGAATATCATTTACTATGGTGGAGGAGGTCTGGAGCTGCTTCTCCACTTCAGCACCTGTAGAGCTTGCACTGACTAATGGAAGCAAACAGTTCTTCTCTCTACCAGAATAATGTCTGACCAATAGTTTGTGACTTTAAGCTCAAGGGCACTTGGGTTATGCAGTAGGATGCTCTGAAGAACATTAGCAAGTTTAAGTGAATGGCAAAAAAAAGTGACGCCTAATCAAAGTCCAGGCTTAGATCCAATCGAAATGCTGTTGCATGACCTTTAACAGGCTATTTATGGTTAAAATTATTCCAATATGGTTGAATTGAATCTGTTTTCTAAAGAGAATTGGGCCAAAATTCCTCCACAGTGATGTAAAACACTGTGAAAGTTATCACTAATGCTTTATGGCAGTTGTTGGCACCAGGCACAGCCAGTTAAGATCAGGGGCCTATTTTTTTTTTACATTGAGCCAAGTTGGTTTGGATAGCTTGTTCCCTTAATCAGTGAAATCATTTAAAAACTGTATTTTGTGTTTACTCATCTTATTTCGTTTGATTTTGAAATTGGTTTAATGACTTGACATGTTTATCCTTGACAAGACAGCAAAAAAGAAAGGAATTCTGTAAGCAAGGAAGAGAAAATGAGGAAATATTTGGGATGTGAGGAAACAAATGTCAGCTGTGGATTATTTATACTTCAGTGTTCATGTTACATCAAAAGCCTTATCAGTCCTTCCTTTAGGTGTTTCTGTGCTTCATGTTGACAGGTGGATCTACTCACCACCTGAAGGATGAGGTGAAACTAATCCACCACTCAGGTCATATTATCCAGGTTTTTCTTTTTTTTAAGAGATGGGCTGAAGTTTGAAATCTTTAGAAAATATTTGGATAAAAGTTGGACAGTTTGTTTCCGATCATCCCGGCTCTTCAGTTGGCATCAAACAGCTCTCAGTGACAACTGCAAATCCTCGTTTTTCTTCTGGAAGATAATTTGATGTGCTGCAGGCTCAGTTCCCTGCTATGCTCAGTCTCAGGAGAGGCATGATGTAACACCACTCTGAAAATCTGATGTGAAATCTCCCACTCAGCTCAGCTCGGCTTCTCTGCAGTCATGTTGCCGTGAGACAGGGGAACTGCCAATCCACAGAGCGAGCTCCGCTTGCAACAATTGTGTGCTATAATTATTTTAACAGATTATCATCTGATTGTAAATAAAGTTCTCCAGACAGTAACACGTGAGAGCCATCTCCTCCTCCTCCTCATGAGGTTGAATTTACTTTAAAAAAAAAGGCAAATATTATTCCTCTGATGAGGTTTTGGTTCAGGGTATCCAGATCTAAAGTCCCATTTTCTGTTCTCTGCTACCATCTGCTGGTTTAATTCTGATTTACAAGGTTAAAACCATAATACATAAAGAGTCATACAGAGCAACACTGACAAAAGGTTACATTTGCAGCTCATTAGAACATAGCAGATGCATCAAAATCAACCAACTTGTCAGGTGAATCTTTCTGGTTTCCAGTCTGTGTGTTTGAATCTGATCTCGCTGCAAAACAAATCTCACTCAGAAACATCTAAAACGTGCAGGACACCACCAGAACCACCCCTCCTCTGCTTAAAGATTAGAGTTGCAGATACCAACAATTCTGGGATGAAGTGTCATCTAGAGACTGATAGTTTTTATGATTTGGCTTTGAAAGATAACTCAAGCTCAGTCAGACTTAATGGAGAGCGCGTGTGGACATCCGTTTTTATGTCTTGACACAAATGTAGGTCTGGATTTTGACAAGGCCACTCTAATACATGCATATGCTTTAATTTGAAGGATTCCATTATAGACCTGGCTATAGGTTTAGGGTTGTTGCCCTGATGGAAGGTGAACCCTTTCCTATTCTCAAGTTCTTTGCAGCCTCTAATGAATTTTCTCCCAGGATTGTCTTATCTTTAGCTCCAATCATCTTCCCATTAACTCTGACCAGCTTCCTTTTCCCTGCTTAAGAGTACCATCTCCATAGCATAACTCTGCCACCATTATGTTTTCACTTTACTGTGTGGAGAAAGTATTCAGAAAGATTTGCAGTTCTATTTTTCTTCCACAGGTAGTGTATTGTGTGTTGGCCAAAATGTCCAGTTTTTGATCTCATCTAACCTAAACATTCTCCACAAAAGCTTCTTCAAATTTGACTTTTTTATCAATGTGTTTCTTCCTTTGATTGTTCTGTAATAGCCAGATTTGTTACCTCAACACATTCTCATATCTGAGCTGTGGATCTCTGCAGCTTCTCCAGAGTTACTCTCCTTTCTCCTAACCTGTCTGTTGTGTTTCTTGGCCTTTATAGTTCTGTTTGTTCACTACCGTTTTCTAACAATCCTATGAGACCATCAGAAAGGGATTTACACTCAATTTACATTGCACACAACTGGACTCTGTTTACCAATGAAGTAACATCTGAAGGCAAAATGTTGAACCAGATTTTACTTGGAGGGATCAGAGTAAAGCAACAGGGTCAAACTACATACTTCTGGGGCTGGAATCCTGCCACTTTTAGATGCCTTTGTGCTTCAACACATCTCAATCAAATAGTTAGGACATTAGTAGGACTCTGTAGAACCTGCATGCTCAGGAGGCAATTTAACTGTTGGATTCAAATGTGTTAGGCCAGGGACACATGTAAACATGGCAGGACACTAACCCATTAGGAGTGCAATTTGACACCCCTGGATTACAGTACACTTTCTTTGGAGCAGATGAGCCCCAATCCAGTCCTAGAGTGCTACTGTTCTGCAACCTTTAGATGCATTCCTTCTCCAACACACCTGAATCAAAAGAAGGGCTCATTACCAGGCCTTTGCAGAACCCAATGCTGATATAGAAATCCGGCTGTTTAATTCAGGTCTTTTGGAGCAGGGATGCAGCTAAAAGTTGCAGGATATTAGCTCTCAAGAACTGGAGTTTGATACCTGTGTTTTAAGCTGGGTTGCCAAACTCCAGCTTTTGGGGGCCTTTGACCTTTTAGATGTGTCTCTGTGTCTACACACCTGGATCCCATCATTGGATTTATAACAGGATTCTATAGAACTTGAGGTAATTTAATGTGATTCAGGTGTGTTGGAAATGGAACAGATGCAAAAGTTGCAGGACACCGGGCCTCAAGCACTGGAGTTTGACACCTGCTTCCATCTCCCCACACATGTCATCCATCTGTACTCAGTACATGTCTGCATTCAGTAATCACCTCCCCAGTACCTAAACTCCCTGCCTTTTGCCATTCATTTTTAAATCAGTCTGTTTCTGTTAGGGTTCCTGTCTGTTTAGCTTGTGTTTGGGTTCTGCAGTCATTAGTTTTTGGGTTGGAATGTTAAAATTTCAAGTTCTGCAACATTTCACTTTTCATGTGACATTCCCAGTTCAATTCCTTTGTCCGCTATTATTCCGTGAAATGGTGTCGATATGAAGCAGAGCTTTGTACAGATTTAAGGCTTAATTGCTGCGTTTAAAAGCAACTTTCTAAAATAAAAATTACTGAAAGAGCCTCAAAACCATCTGAGGAAGCAATACAGTTGTTTCATTCATATCTGAAATAACACAGATTCAGAAGAAAGAAACGTTTTATTTTCCCACTCAGTTCAGTGGACAAGAAATGGGATGGGAAACAAATGGAAGAGGGGCAGATAGTTCTGTTCAGAGCTGGCACTGAGACATAACAGAACCCTTCAGGACCAAATGGATCACCAAAGAAGAGTTTTTCCAACGCACAGAGGAGATTACAGACTTTTTTTCTCTGCAACTGCGGTACAGAGGTTCTCAGGCTGAAAATATGTCCGAAGTCATGAAAAATCTACTGTGCACTAAAGATGTTAAAATCTTTTTTTCTGTTTCATAAATTTAATTTTGACCTCTGCATTAATTGGATGATAATATTTTCTATTCTGTTGATGTCTTTTTTTATCTAAACCTTTTATTTTATTTTACTTTAACTTCATGAGCGACAATTCATTTCAGAAAGTTCTATTATGATTTCAGGAGCTGAATCCGCGCAGTCACTGAAACACATCTCTGTGTGTATTTGTGTATTCAGAGCTTGGAATAGGCAGCCTGTAGAGAAGTGAACACCCCCCCTGGATGGCCATGTCACAATTTATTATGTGCCATTTTTCTCCAAGCCTTGTCCCGTTTATGGCATCTGCCAGAGCAGTGAGTGGTCGGGCCTAAAGAGAATTATCAGGAGAATAGTTTTGCATACATTACAGGGTTAAGTGCAAAGCAATCTGCTTTATCCAAACACAGCAATCCAAACAGAGCGCTGAGCCGGGTAGACTGATGAGGAACACGCTCTTCTGGGGCCCCTTTAAACCCCCTCTGCCCTCTAGTTTCTACTGGGCTTGCACTGATTGGCTCTGATTGGTTGTATAAAACACAGTTCTGACTTTTTGATTATATTTCATTTGGTCACAGAAGGCTGCAACTCCACAGATACCAGAACCTCTGTGGCCCTGAAATGCTCGTCAGAGCTGCAGATTACTGCTCTGATGTGATTGTGATGTTTCCAGAGACTGTAACACTCACCGCTGTGGTCTCCGCTATGTAGAATGCGAGGCCCTGATCAGGTCATCGCCCCCTTGCGGGTTAATGCCGGTTCATCGGTGTCACATGTCTCTGCTCCGTGGCAGGGAAGGACTTCCATAACAGTCACTCTACAGGTCACAGGGAAATTGTTTTGGCATCTTAAATGAAACACCTCCAATCCTCGATGACCTCTGAGCCCACCTGTGGCTCAGTGCAGATTCAGGGTTCAGGGTTTGTGGTCTAAACAGCGGCCCGTAGGGAGAACAGCAGATAGGGTCTAATCCGTGAAGCCCTCGGCCAAAGCTGATTTCCCACACAGTCCTGTCAGTTTGAGTTACACATCTAAAAGACAGGAGCCTTCCTGGATCAGCTGAGCGATTTCCTGCCTTAAGACCTATTGAAGCAACAAGAAATCCCACACTTCTCACCTGACAGCATGTCTACAAACACTCTTAAATCTGGAAATGTATTAAGCACAATGCAAAATGTTGTTTATGTATGACTCATTGTGATTCATGTAACATGAAGAAATCCACTGGTTTCATATCACTAAATGATGAAAATGTTTTTCTAACGGTTCTCTCTTCAGCTGCATGTCAGGCGGAACTGGAGTAATATTTGCAGCGCCACATTTTAGGTTGCATTTATCTTTTTCTAAAACAACTTTTTTTGGGTGTAAAGATTATTTCCCATATGCAAAGAAAAATTTTGAAAATGAGCAGATAGCATCAGATTTGTAAATGTTCTAACTAAAGATTGCTCAGATTTTAAAGTGACTGTCATGTTTGTATTGAGTTTTGTGACCCACATGCAATATACCAGTTGTAAAATTAATAAAAGTTTTATTGAAACAATGATTAGATGATGAAGATTGCGTGAACCGGGAACAGGGAAATGGAGTAGTGAAGAACTGCAGGACAAGTCCAGAGGTGAGACAGTCTTGGAGTGAATCAGACTGTTTGAATGTAGTCAGGTGAGGCTTACTTGATAGATGGTGGATAGAACGGCAAGGAGAGAGAGCTAGGAGTCCGGGATGTCTGAGGGAGATTACTGCTGAGTTCCAGAAGAAACTGAGGTTGTGGAATGTGGAAGCAACGACTGAGCCCGGAGGGTGGCAGAGCACGGAGATGGAGCATGGACAACGGAGAAACTTGGAGCTTTAAGGCTGTCAGACGTGGAATGAAAACCAAGGCTTACAGAAAAGCTGGAGAACTGATCATGAGGACAATACTGCGAGGAGATACATGGGAGTGGGTATTCTCTTGCAGTCAGCGATGCATTGGTTCTGCTCAGCTGTGTGGTTGAGTGCAGCTATGGTGGTGGTCCAGATGTTCTTGCAACGGCGGATGTGATGTTTAACTGATGTCTTTTTTTGTCTGCGTGAAAGAGAGCTGGTTGATAACTAAGTGAAACTTCAAAAGTAAAACCTGAGACGGCAGAGACGTGTGAGTAATGGGAGTATTCTATCCATGGTAGTTGTTGACTGCAGTCAGATGGGTTGGATGAAGTGGCACAACGAAGAGATGATTCCAGTTCTTTATTCATGCGTTTGGTTATGCCACTGGATTGGGGATGGTAACTGGATGTCAAGCTGTCTTTGGCTGATGTATTTTTTGATGTCCTTTTGTATAGATGGCCCCCCAGACCCGGTGCGAGGGGGGCATGGGTAATTTTAGGAGGGTCCCGTTTTTATTTAACCCCTTTGCGCTCTTACATCCCTTTGGCAGTGTGTTACATACTTTCGGATCAAATCTGCCTTTTGATACCCTTTCTATGTAAATATTCATATTATACATCATATTGCACGTCATTTAAAAGCTCAGATTCTTTCGGGGACGGAGTGGCCAGAGGGAGGTTCGGGAGTCTTCCAGAGTGGCCGGTCTGTTAAAGCTAGGTCGCCAGAATATTTGTTTTTATTCTCCAAAAGCAGCCACGGTTGAGCCACTGTCATGATCCTATTATGGGTCTGCTTGTGATTCGATTCTTTTGATATTGTTAACTAGCTGCTACCAGACGTCAGTAGCTCTCTTCTCTTTTGAATGGATGTCCGCCTAACCTCACACTGCTTCCGAATATAGGTTGCCTCGATGCCAGAATGTTTGAGATATTCATGGAAAAAAGGAAAACAAAATTTTCATCCATGACCCACCCAAGGTAAAGAAACTTCCAAGCTCCCCGGCTGAATTTCAACACCATTCTTTCCCTGCTTGGGAATCAAATGACGTATGCCAATCAATGATACAATCATAAAAGTAGACACAGTACATGCTTTTGTCAAACCACTCAAAGAGAAAATAAATGACAACTTACTATTTGAAGCCACTCAGGACAGAGCCATCTCGAACAATAACAGAGTTTTTACATCCACAACGGTCAAGTTAATGTCCTCCTTTAAAATGGTTAGTCCACAACAAGTCTTATGTCTGAAAACCAACATCATCTGTGGCTCAAAACCTTGATAATTCCTTTCCTTGTTTGTATTTCCCACAAAGTTTCACCAGAACTAGCGTTAGCATGCAAGTTAGCCTAATAATAACACAGCAAGATTATTATTCTTTTTGTTTATAAATGGTCTGCAAACAACAAATTGGTGCATTACCGCCACTGACTGGTATGGAGTGTGAATGGGCAGCTCCGACCCACCCAGGCCCGCCGGGTTTTGGCATGGTGGGCCATTACCTGGATCGGGTTCAGTCTGCTGTGCTTGCTTGATGACATCTTCGATCTCCCAGGTCAGAGGACCCTCAATGCAATTGGGTGGAAGGATGATTTCGGGAACTGGGTCGTCCTCATCAGGTGCATAAATTTGGGAAAGTTAACTAGGTTTTGTATTCTAGGAGCCTGGCTGGTATGAGCTGGATAGATTGAACCTAGAAAAGAACAGAGGACAGTGTGACAGTCTAGGATTGTGTCTTTTGGCTGTTTGTAGGTAGGCTAGGTTCTTATGGTCGGTCCAAACCAGCACTGAATGAATTGCACCCTCTAAACAAAGAGCGCCATTCTTCAAGGGCGAGTTTGATAGCCAGGAGTTCCCAGTCCCACACGTCATAGCAACTCTCTCTGGGGGTGAGACGACAAGAAAAGAAGGCACACAGGTATAGTTTGTCATCTGTGGGTGAACGTTAAGATAGGACAGCGCCGACCCCCATGTTGGAGGCGTTGACTTCAAGGACGAATTGTTGGTCAGGATTAGGTGGAACCAGGATGGGTGCATCAGAGAACTTAGCCTTGAGTTGTTTGAAAATGGCCCCGGCCTCGTCTGTCCAGGTGAAGGGGACCTTGGATAAATTGAGAGATGTTAGAGGAACGACTGTCTGACTGTAGTTGCTTATGAATCGTCGACAAAATTTGGTACATCTGAAAAAACTTTGTAAATGTTTGCGAGTGTCAGGTCTGGGCTAATCCAAAGTTGCTTTGACTTTAACCGGATCTGTCTTCACTTGCCCGCCCTCGAAGTTGAAACCAAGGAAGGTTACTGTGTGCATTCGCATTTCTCTGCTTTTAACATAGAGATGATTTTCCAGGAGTCTTTGAAGTACTTGGCGGACATTTTTGCAGTGGTCAGACAGAAAGTTGGAATAAATAAGAATATCATCTAGGTATTTCAGGCACGTCTCACCGGGAGGAGGCCCAGGGGAAGGCCCAGGACACGCTGGAGGGACTATGTTTCTCGGCTGGCCTGGGAGCGCCTTGGGGTTCCTCCCGAGGAGCTGGAACAAGTGGCTGGGGAGAGGGAAGTCTGGGTCTCTTTGCTTAGGCTGCTGCCCCCGCGACCCGACCCCGGATAAGCGGAAGAAAATGGATGGATGGATGGATGGATCATCTAGGTAGACGAAGACCAAGTTGTTACTGAAGTCCCACAGAACATCATTAACGAGAGCTTGGAAGACAGCCGGGGCATTAGTTAAGCCAAATGGCATGACGAGGTATTCAAAGTGTTCCAGAGGTGTTCAAAAGGTCGTCTTCCACTCATCTCCCTGAAGTATTCTAACAAGACGGTAGGTGTTACAGATGTCTAATTTTGTGAAGATGGTGGCACCTTGGATTGGTTCAAAAGCTGGAGAAGGAAGAGGAAGTGGATACTTGTTTTTGATGGTGATCTGATTTAACTCCCAGAAGTCAGTACATGGGCGTAAAGATCCATTATTTTTTCTAAACGAAGAAAAAACCTGCCCACAGAGGTGAGGTGGAGTGTCGTATTATGGTGGTGGCCAAGGATTTGTGAATATATTTTTCCATAGCTTCTGTTTCGGGGTCAGGAGATGTTACATAAACGACTTGTGGGTGGTGGAGCTCCCTCCAGGGAGAAGATCTGTGAGGAGGAAGTGAAAGCCTTGTCTTTACTGAAAACCATTTTAAGATTGTGATACTCTGGGGGAACATGGAATAGATCAATATTCTCAGGAAGAGTGTATTCTGTCTTAAGGCTAACATAACGAACGGCAGACTGAAGACAAGAGGAGTGACAGACAGTGGAACAGGATTTAATAAGAGATTGATACCAATTAATATGGGGGTTGTGTTTGGACAGCCAGTCATGGCCCAAAATTATGGAGTTTTGTGAAGAATTGAATATGTAGAATGAGAATTTTTCGTGATGATTTCCTTAAACTATTAAATCTATGGGTTTTGTCTGACAAGTGATCCGTTGGAGAGGTTTTGGAGGGGTGACTTTAATGCTTTGGCCTGGATCTTACACTGGGAAAGTAATGAGAAATCGATTAGACTTTGTTCGCAACCAGAGTCAATAAATGCACTGAGGGATAGAGGAACATTATGTAATGGTAACTGAACTGGTAGTGAAAGTCAAGGAGCTAATCTGGAGGTGACGTGGTCCTCCCCGTCTCTATTGGCAGACCGTCTCTTTTAGTTCCGGGTTATTCCTAGCAGATCGAAGTGGGCAGGTTGCAATGAAGTGGTTAGCATTCCCACAATAAATACAGAGCTGATCACTCTGGGGTTCTGGATCATTGGTGGCTAGTATGGGAGGTAAAGCTGGTGCACTGGGGAATACTAATGATTTATTGAATGCTGTTACCTCTGTCCTTGCTTCTTTCTCTTAATTTGTTGTCCAAGCGTGTTGCCAGGATGATTAATTCGTCCAGGGTAGATGGCTCATCCAGGAGGGCCAGTTAATTGCTTAAGGAGTGAAAAAACACTTTACAGCTTCCGGGTTCCAGTAAGAGGCAGTGGGATGGGTGCGAAAATAAATGGAGAAGTCGGCTACTGATCTGTTTACTTGTTTTTATTTCCACATGTTCCTGAATTGAGAAGTCCTGTCATTATCTTGATTAAATATAATTTGAGGTTCTTGAATAAACTGTTGAAAGGTAATGTCAAACCATGGGTAATTTTTGAAGCGGGATTATGCCCATACGAGTGCTTTTTCGAATAACAGACTGAGTATTTATGAAATCTTTGATTCATCTCTTGAAAATGCTCTGGGGTATCAGTTAAATGGAATGGAACACTGGAGCAAAAAACCTCCACAACGCCCAACCTCACCTGAGTACTTATCTGGAGGGCTTATGCTGACATCATAGTAGGTATGGTCATCTGAGGAAGAGGAGATTGAAGCAGAAGCGCCGTCAGTGATGTTATACAAACGCTGAAGGGTTATTTCCTATTGATCTATCAGAGTTTGCAGAACCTGGTCATGTATTTGGATTTGGGTGAGCTGTTTGGCAACTGATCTCGCTAGGGCTCTGCTGGGTCACACTGGCTTGGGTGTTCTGTCATGTTTGTATTGAGTTTCCTGACCCACATGTAGAACACCACTAGGGAGAGCAGTTGTTGAATTAATAAAACTTTATTGAAACAATGATTAGATGATGATGAAGACCTTGTGAACCGGGAACACTGCACAGGGAAATGGAGTAGTGAAGAACTGCAGGAGGAGAAGTCCAGAGGTAAGAGAGGGTCTTGGAGTAAATCAAACTGTTTGAATGTACACAGGTGAAGCTTACTTGGCTTTACTTTTTAGATGGTAGATAGAATGGCAGGGAGAGAGAGCTAGGAGTCTGGGATGTTTCCGAGAGCTTCCCGCTGAGTTCCAGGAGACACAGAGGTGGTGGAATCTGGGAGCGAGGACTGAGCATGGAGGGTGAGTAGGCAGAGCACGGAGATGGAAAATGGACCACAGAGGAACTTGGACCAATGGACCTTGAAGGCTGTCAGACGTGGAATGAAAACCGAGGTTCACAGAGAAGGTGGAGTACTGATCATGAGGAGAATACTGCAAGGAAACCTTGGAGAGGAGCACAAGGAAGTGTTAACAAGTAAATCACGGAAGAAAGAGAAAAACTAGAAACTCTGGAAGTGAGCCATAGAGCTATAGGTTTACCAAAACGGTTCAATACTCAGGCAACAAAGATCTGACAGCTAGCTCCTTATATCCAGCCAGTGATGAACTTCAATGATCTCCAGCTGTGCAGGCTGCAGAGAACGGCTCCACATCCAGCTTGATGGAAAGGTCCTCTGCTCATCCAGGTCCTCTGGTGGACTCCTCCTGAAAGGTGGAGAAAAAGAAGGAAGACAGACAAAGTCAAAACAAATAGACAGTCGTCCTAGACTCCAATAGTGACAGTATTTCAGCAGATGATTGACGACACATGAAAAGACACAAACTAAACCTGAACATTGATTCCTACTCAGAGTCTCAGCATGTGTTTAGCACACTTGATCAAGTATTTAACAGAAACATTAAATTCAAGTGCTGGATAAGGTCCTGTCCTCTGAGAGAACTTCAAATTCAGTTCTTCATATTCCAGAGCGACAAAATTAAGCCAAACTGTCCGGCACAATATTGAACAATGCAGGCCTAAACGACATCATACACTTTCTCAGATCTGTACAGCGAAGTTTCTCCTGCTTATTGAAAGCAAAGCCATTTCTCATCAAGTACCTTGGAAGTATCTCTTTAAGGTGCCATGTTTCTGAATGTATCTATAAACCCCATCAAGGAGTGCTGGAGTCAATGAAGTGGCTTAGGAACGCAAAGTCTTTCTGCTTCACTGCATCAGCACTGAAAAAAACCTGCTGTGGAATTTGAACATTTCCTACTACTAAACTGACGGTAAGAATGACAGTAAAAATGTCGAAACACATTTCATGTGCACATGCAAATTTGATACATTTGGATAACAAAGTTTTGAACAGCCTTCCTTGTTCTCAGTTATAGTATTCTCAGCCATCATATGTCCTCGGATGTCCCAGCCTACAGCTGTTGTTCATCTGGAAGCATTACTCTCTAGTCTTTTCAGTTCATTGCTGTTTAGTCCACGTTCATGTTTTACTGTTAGCTTTTTAATTTTTTAAATTTTTTACAATTTTGAGCATGCAAGGTTAAATATTTAGATTCAAACCAGAGATGCATGGGTAGCGCTCTAACAGAACTTTATTGGATGTTTTATAGATTTGTTACAGGCCATGAGAAGTTTTTTCCCCTTAAAATGATTGTTGGTACATGGTTTCCATTGCACCAAACTTGTGAAAAAGCATATTATGATCTATTTTTTTACTTTGACTGATTGTTGTAATTTTTTGCATCCCAATCTGTGAATTTAAAATAATCTGAATTAGTTCAACACATGACTTTTAAAAAGTTGGATCAGTAGTGGCTGAGTGGGAGACCAAGATACTTTATGAGAACAAGACTAAAAGTCTTTTTTCCAATTTGGGTTGTGGAATCTGAGTTTTTGTTTTAATTCTGGGGCCAAATTTACCCAACATTTTGCTTTATTCACCTTGATTAAATACGTTCCTACTCTTTCGTGATACAGTGAAGCTGTGCCGATCACTTTGTGTACGTGTCTTCTATAAAAACTATATGACACTTTGTAAATGTAAATGATCCATTGTGCAGGCGAAACAATCAGGGCTTTGAGGAGACGAGTCAAAAGCTGAAATGACTTGAGGTTGAAGCCCACCCAAAAACACCTACACCCACCCACACACTCATCCATCCAACGGGTGACGTTTTGTTTGGTCACGGCCATTGTGGCGAGAGCTGTCACCGCCACAGAAACAGTGTGACCATGTTGATTAGGCCAAAGTTCGGAGCGAAGAGTGGAAAAATGCTGTCAGGTCATTACAAAAATACATAAGCTCTCACTTCTAATTACAGCGAGAGCAGCTGGAGATCACACAGAGGAGTCCACGCCAACGCACTCCAACTGTATCAGCCTCCTCCTCCTCTTCATCCTGCTGTAAACACATCCCGCTGCCCTCTTACTCAACTCACCTGCAGAGCGTTCACAAATATTTACCCGACAATTTCAGACTTCATGAAACATCACAGAGCTGCAGACGACACAATAACTTAGAACACCGCCATGGCCATGAAGAACTTTGAACTTCTGATGGCTTTGGTGACAAACGAAGGTGATGAATGGGTTCACTTGTTTTACTCAACTGGTTTTCCAGCAGAAGCAGCAGCTGTTTTCACTGAAAACTCTGACAAATTAGAGCAGCATTCAGCAGCTAAAGAGCTGGACGCAGACGACTGGAAGTTAGGTGATTATTCGGCCTGGTGAAACTGTTTGTTGGCTTGTTTTTCAGAGCAGCCTCAGGAGGTGATCAGTTCAAGGATTACAGCAGAAAACATTCAGCGGAGAAAAGCTGAGCAGTCACAGCAGCTTTTAAATGAATTTAGTCTACTGAGGTTAAGGCCATAATGATGCAAAGTTTAAGATGAGGTTACGTTGCGTTTCAGATCACAAAAGTGATAACTGCTTTCAAGACGTGAAATATGAAAAATTGTGACTATTTAAGCTCAAACTTTGACTTGACAGAAATTAAAGCATTTTCAAGGGCTAATCATCATCAAGGTCATCGGTCTGAAAAATGTATATCTGTTTGCTACAATTTCAGGAAATATAAATAAAACATTTAAATTTCACAATGTATCTGAGTCACAGAACATGTCTAAATATGCAACAAGTTTGCAGGAAACACAAAACAGACAGACAATTACTGGGCATCTGGGGTTACCAAGTGAACCAACATGAGATATTATTTTAAGTACTCTATAGGGCACCTATGAGGGTTACTTAGAGAATACCTATGGCTACTCATATCGTACTGGGGATTACTAGACGTGTGGTAACTTGGAGGGTACCTACAGGGGTTACTCAGAGATAAATATGAATTTAGAGTTTGTTTACCTATGATTATTAAAAGAACCCTAAAAAACTACTGATGTTTGAATATCATAAATGTATTTGCAGGTTAGGGTCAGGAAACACTACTGGATGTTTTTGTTATAATTAATTTTTTTTTTTTATATATAAATTGCATACATTTATTCTACCTGAAATACTGGTTAGAAATTGTGAAATAAATGCAAAAATAAAAAAAGCCAACTACCCACTAGCATAACTCTTTTTTTTCTCATAACACCAAACATTTTTTAATGCAATGACATCTTTGAATTTCTATATTGCTCATTTATTTATTTCAATAAAACTACTTTTAGTAACTCCTGATTCTGCTCTCCAATGAAGAAGACTCAGACATGGAAAATAGGCTCTAGTTCACTCCTCTTTTTTTTCAATTCAGCATCACCACATGATGGTGAGAGTTTATCCTTATGCACTCAACATATACAAAATCTCAGAAACAAACATTAACTGATCGCATACATTTTTCCTGATGATTTGGATAACATATTATCCAAACATTGCAAACAGGAAAAAGCCAAACACAGCCCTATAAACTCCCCTGACATATGAGATGATTGATAGTTAGGTACCCAACCCTGGTATAGATGAAAAGTCTGAATAGTTTCTCTGCAAAGCTATGTTTAAAATTTTAAAATGAAATCTTTAAAAATTATAACTTTTCCGCCCCTATTTACAGTTTTGTGACCGACTTCAAGAACCTGGAGCTGCAGCAACTAGTGACAT
Organism: Valencia hispanica; assembly: GCA_963556495.2. Taxonomy (NCBI): domain Eukaryota; kingdom Metazoa; phylum Chordata; class Actinopteri; order Cyprinodontiformes; family Valenciidae; genus Valencia; species Valencia hispanica. Next base: position 10,111,645 of record OY747720.1, on the reverse strand, counting down.
TAAGGCAAATCCTGCAGATCACCCTTTTAACTGTTCAGCCTCAACTTGAGCCAGAAAGAAGAAATACAATTGTTCTAAATGCCTTTCTGTCAGCAGAATATAATAGAACATTAATAGACCGTGATATCAACCTGTGTTGTCACTGTGACCCGGATCATGGTTGATATCCAGGAAACCTCTTTCTCCTCTGAGTAAAGACCAAATCGTTTAGTGTCTGATAATGCTGGAAAATGGTCTGCAACCTTGAAATTGAGAAGCTTCAGACTCTGATTGCACAACTGAGACTTCATGTCAGCAGCACAGACATGGACACACCCTTGCATGAAGATATCCGTAAACAAGTGTGCAATTGTTGGACGGATATTCAAGATGATAAAGCCCGTCTTTTGGGATCATCTGAAATCTGCTGGATGAACGCTCTGAAATTGAAGTGATTTAGACCTGTTTAAATTATAAAATGTTGCATCTAAGGTCAGTACAGCTGAGGAAAAATGTAAAACGAACTAGTTTATTTCTCATTTGGGACCAGGTCAGATTTCTGCAAAATCAAATGTATAATATGAAGTTTTTTGACTTTTAGTTTTATTTACAGCTCACAAATAAAAATGATTCATTTTCCTTAAAAATAAACAAACTGCTTAATTTAGTTGAAAGATGAAAAAATTACTTTTCATTATTTCATGGAGATTGGAAAAAATGTTTGTTTTCAAGAAATGTTTGGTCTTAGTAGTATCAAAGACAAACAGAAAAAAAAAGTTTTATTATTGTAGGTGTGAACACTGATTAACTTTTTAGCAACACGCTACTGTTATATGTTGCAACACCATTACAAAACCTCCAGCATTTTTTGGTTTGTTAAGTTTAATGGCTTGAAACATAATTCAAATGATTTAATCATGTTTAGTATTTGTTGCTTAGCGCTTGTTATGGAGAAAAATACAATATTATGGTATCCAGTAACTTTCTGGCTCCATAAATCTGCGTTGAAGGTAAATCCAGACCTGAAAACAAAAACCTGTTGGATCAGTGACTTCATTTTAGACTGAAACGGCAGGATTGCATAAATATTATTGAGGGTTAGTCAGTCGGGTGTTACACAAGCTGAATAACATCCGCAGGAGTCAGCACCAGGATCACCAAAATGTGTTAAGAAATTAAATATAAGCCATCAATGTCCTGAAATAAAATCCAAATCTGTTTTTTAATGTTTCTCTGCTCCTATATGCAAATCTGAAACCCAGTCTCACTGAAAAAACATGAAAACTAGCATTGAATTCAATCTGATATTTTCTACTCTACCAGTGCAAAAAGTAGAAATCCAAAGCTTAATAAAAATATAAATAGTGGATAAAACAAGAGTTAATCTCAAGTTTGGAAGAGAGGAGTAAATAGAAGCTAAAGCAACTTTTCAATAATACTTCATCCTGAAATTAAAAGCAATTACTTAAAAGAAATTTACCAAATAAAGAAATGCAGTTATGAAATGCAAATAGGCAGACAATTTTGTAAATATATTTTTTTCCTCTTGCAACAGCCTGTTCCCTTCTGTTTTATATAGAAAAAAAACTGAACAATAAAATGACTTTTAATTTGCGTTCTATACACAGATCACTTACATGATCCTGGCGTACAGCAGCCAACCAAGACTGGCCTGATAAAACTTGAGAAGATGTTAAAAAACTATTAGAGCTGAGAGAAGTGCGGCCGGTGGCAGCTTATGCCGTACTACAGGAAAAAAAAGTAACCCAGCAGACGTTCAGCCTACAAGCAGGTAATGAAGTCTGAACAGCCGAGTCATGAACACTGATGAGGGAAAGTCTGGTAGCAAAACCTCAAACACCCTTTACTCTCCCAGAAATTAAGATAATGTGTTGACCTCAAATTTTCCTTGAATTAAACTCATGTATATGAAAGAAAAATTTACCCAAATTTTTTCAGAATGTACCCTATAAGTTTGAGATGTTAATGCCCTGTAAGTAAGTTCATGGAAACGACTCTGCAAGGTCCAGAAAGTATTTGTTGCAAGTTTTGTGATAATAATATCAAATCACCTAAAGTACCTCCTAAATACATCAGAAAAAGTCTTGTAAATTCTAGAAAGGATTATTTGTATTCTGGGAAAGTGTCCTATATGAGTTTCAGACGCTACTCAAATGTCATTAAAAGCTTTTAAAGCTTCAATGAGAGAAACTTTAAATGGGTGTCATTGTCTGTAAATACAGTCCCCAGACGTACCTTAAAAATAATCTTGTTAGTTCCAAGAAAAAAATGTATTTTAATCTTCAGGGGGTACCCTATGTGTTTTGGTGAAATACCCAGAAAGTAATTTCTGGAGATACTTTCTTGGAACTTACTAGGTACTTTCCGCATGGGTTGTGGTATGTATTAGTCCTTTGACTTTTATCTTTCCTAAAATCCGTTTCATTCAAGAAAACTGAGTAGAACATCCCATCTTAATCACAGAGAAAGTTAAAACCCACAGCTTTTCCTTCCACTACACGGATAGAAGCAGATTTGTAAATTTGCTACAACTTTAAATGTGGAATGAAGGTTCTGTATCAGATGTAGCATCAAATTGAAGCATTTCTTCCAAATATGTGCTCAGATCATTTCAATAGAGCATTATCATCTGGAATTAATCAACTTTGGTCCTCGCAAAAAAAAATGCAAACACACTATAATCTTCAAGGTTTAATTCCCGCAGTCTGCAATTCTGCATGGTTGGATGTAGTCAGGATCTGATCTGACTACAAAGCTTTGCTGCTCCTCTGATTATCTCCAAGGCAGCCATTTTGGCCTGTTTGGGGCTCCACATCTTGTTTCTAACTTTTGTGTGAGTCGTTTTTGTATCCAGAGATGTTTATTCATCCATAAGAAGTGAGGCAGCTCCAGCTTTAATCCACCAGGGGGCAGAAAGAGTCTGACTTTGTTCCCAGTTTCCATGGATGAAGATTATTTTAAGAACCAACAAGCAGTTGGAAGCAGATCAGATGCAGCCGTCAGTCAGGGTCTGCATGTTGACAGTGAGCAGGTCCAGCTGTTTGACAGTAAAGCAGCAGCTAAAGGAGAAGCTGATCAGGAAGTTCCTGTTGAAAGATCAGAGCCCCACACCTTAAATGTCTTCCTTGAAGTCACTAAAGAGCTCACAGACTCATAATCCAGAGTCACCGCTGATTTTAGTTCATCTTTTAGCGTCACAAGCCTGCTTAGTTTTATTGTGTCTCATTAAAGAAGGTATTAGGGCGGCATAATGATCTATATATCAAGTTTCCTGTTTCAAAATCTTTCTTATTAATCACATTTTTAACTCTAATTCGTGGTCTGGGTTTTGAATTAGTTGTTTTTTTACTCGTCTGCCAAACTAATACATCTACTAATACTAATAAAACATCTAGGTGAGAGTGAAGGAGTATGGGGAACAGAAAGAAATTTAACCAGCTGCCATAGTTTCTTCAGGTAGGGATGTGAAAAAAAGAAAATAGAAATTTTGAATTATGTGTAGAAGCATGCATTAAATATTTAAAGGAGTCATGACCTGTAATTTTCACTTTTCCATGAGAAAAAATGTATGTTATGATTGCCTAACGATTATACACTGCCCGGGAAGCCGATATTAAAAAGTGAAGCGTTTGTTTACCCCTGGGTTCGTCAACCAGCCCACGCGCACTCAAATACGTGGTTTTAATTTCTGGCCGACTTGACGTCAAGTCGGCGCAGGATATACCATATATAGACATCTAGACCTACCTATGCTGTGGGAAGCCCGCCCTCCCTTCTCCCCCTCACTCCTCTCTCCCTCATATTCAGTCGAGCGCTGCCATTACTGAATTCTAGTGATGGGAATTCCAGCTCTTTTTGGAGAGCCAGTTCTTTTGGCTTGACTCACCATAAAGAGCTGGCTCTTTCGGCTCCTCAGATTTTCTGTTGGTTAAAGTGCATTTATTACCAAAATTAATGCAAAACGATGTGTACCAAAACTAGCAGATGGGGAATGAAAAAAATAAATAAAAAATGGCTCCCAATGACGAGCCGGCTCCCATCGTTCCCTTCAAAGAGTTAGCTCTTAGAGCCGGTTCGTTCGCATCCGACACATCACCGATTCGAAGTACGAACTCCACCGTGAAGATGCAGAAAGTTTCTTCACGCAATGATGCATGAAGAAGACATACTCGTGTCAGCCTTTTATTTTAATCAGCTAAATCAGCTAAAACAATTTCTGCCACGTAGTGCACACGTGAGTTGCTCTGTTGTTGACTGCCAGAATCAACATGGAAATATTTTTTCGATTTTTTTTTATGCCAGAATCCTTTACGAATTTGGGACAATATCAGGCGAAGTTGGCATCGAAGCTCCGATTGGAAAAAGGGGCCATTCCAACAATCAGAGACGTGCCTGCACTTGAAACGGTAAGGCTGTGTTTTTATTGCTCTGCTGTGTGTAACAAACAGCAGCTAACTGCTAATGTGGCTATTGTATGCTAGCGGGAGTAGTAGATATGGGTTAAGCGTTACCTGCGGTGTCAACCCCCCTCCTTCCTGCCACCAATCAACGCGCCCCTCATTTGCATTATTACAATGCTCGTCCACGACAGCCAAAGTATCGCATCAGATCTCGCGAGACAATAATGCCTTCAGAAATAAGGGTCAGAGGAGCTTTGTGTTTTTTTTTTTTTACTTTTTTTTTTTAGAAGGGCCTGAAAGACTATAATAGAGCCTGGGTATCCAAGATAAAACTAGGTTATGACTCCTTTAAAAGAGCATTTTTATAATAAGAACCCAAATAGATATCACAAATCGTTGAATGTTTTTGCAGGATTTCAGAAAATTTCATGAATTCCTTACCTTGACGCCATCTCTTTTAAAAGTGTTACCAGAATTAAGTCTTACAAAGACGGTTTGCTTGAAATATTTACAAAACATTTAAACTACTAAACAGTAAATAGGAGATTATGAAACAAACAGCATGAGGGCCAGTTCAAGATTATATGGAGCCTTAAGTACAATTACTTTTGGGTTGTTTTTTTATTTACAGTACGCCTGATAATTTTTGCGATCTACATTTGCTCAAAGAAACTGTTATCTGAATAATTGTGAATATTTGAAATTTACCCCATATCTGAATGATCCTATTTTACTAATTTAATATTTTAAAAAGTTAGGTTAGCAATCGATGTGTTGAACCCGGAAAGTGCCATTTCATTTAATAGACCAATTATATGTCAGCAACTTTTAATGTCCAACGGCTAGAACTATTTTAGTAGTATTTTCGAGCAGACAAAGATCTGAAAACGAGCAGGAAAAGGAAAGGAGGTGGAGTAGCAGTGCTTTTCAACAACAGATGGTGTCATCCAGGACATGTTACTGTGAAGTGTCGTCTCTGCAGCCCAGACGTCGAACTCTGGGCAGTAAGTTTTCGTCCATATTATTTACCAAGAGAGTTCACCAGTGTAATTTTGGCAGTTGTTTACATTCCACCTTCAGCCGTTGTCAACAATGCATGTGATGTCATCAGTTCCGTTGTTGCTAAGCTACAGACACAGCACCCCAATCCATTTGTGGCAATATCTGGTGATTTTAATCATGCCTCCCTCTTTGCTACACTTCCAACATTTCAACAGTTTGTAAGTTGCTCCACAAGAGAAAACAAGACCTTGGATTTGTTTTATGCAAATGTAAAGGATTCATACATGTCCAAACCAAGACCTCCTCTGGGACAATCAGATCACAATCTTGTTTTTCTCTGTTCAGAATATAAACCACTTGTTCAGAGGCAACCTGTTACAAAGAAAACTGTGAGGAAATGGTCACAGGAAGCTGAAGAAGCCCTGCAGGGTTGTTTTGCAACCACAGACTGGATGACTCTTTGCCAAGCCCATGGAGAGGACATCAATGCCATGACTGAGTGTGTGACTGACTATATAAACTTCTGTGTGGACAACATCCTCCCACCAGAAAAGTGAGATGCTTCCCTAATAACAAACCGTGGATCACCAGTGACCTGAAGGAACTGCTACACAAGAAAAAAAGAGACTTCAGGGAGGGAGACAGGGAATTATTGAGGAGTATACAGAAGCAACTTACGGTCAAGATCAGAGACAGCAAGGAGGCATACAGGAAGAAGCTGGAGAACAAACAACAGAGGAAGAATATCCGAGATGTCTGGTCAGGAATGAGAAAGATCACAGACTTTAAGGACAGGAAGGATTGGATAGATGGAAGTCTGGACAGAGCCAATGAACTGAACATATTCTTCAACAGGTTCAGTTCAGGAACTAGCTCAGCATCCCCCTCTCCTGTTCCCAGCCAAACAGACATCCCACTCTCCTCTGATCCACAGCTTTCTTTCCTGTTACACCTCAGATTTTTTATCCTTCACCTCAGCCATGGACTCTTCTGATTCCACAAGTTTGACTTCAACCAAGTCAGGAAATGCTGCTACCCCCTTTGCCTCCCCCTCCCACTTCTCTGTCTCCAAAAGTCAGGTGAAGAGGCAGCTGGAGAAACTTAACAAGGCTGCAGGTCCAGATGGTGTCAGCCCCAGAGTCCTGAAGGCCTGTGCAGAGCAGCTCTGTGGGATTCTGCAACAGCTCTTCAACCTTAGCCTAACTCAGAAGAAGGTTCCAGTGTTGTGGAAGACATCCTGCCTTGTTCCAGTAACAAAGAGAACTCACCCATCAGTCATCAATGACTATAGACCTGTTGCCCTGACATCCCACATAAAGAAGGTCCTGGAGAGACTCCTGTTGGCACCCCTGAGTAAGCAAACAAGAACGTATCAGGACCCACTGCAGTTTGGTTATTGCTGTGGAGTTTGAGTTGAAGATGCCATCATCCACCTACTTCAACCAACCCACTGTCATCTGGACAAAACAGGCAGCACTGTGAGAATCATGTTCTTTGATTTCTCCAGTGCATTTAACACAATTCAGCCTAGTTTGCTTTGTCAGAAACTCCTGAAGACACAGGTGGAGCCCTCAACAACAGCCTGGATCAATGACTACCTGACCAACAGACCACAATTTGTGAGACTGTAGAATTGTGTGTCAAACCAGGTGGTCAGCAGCACAGGAGCACCACATGGGACCGTACTCTCACCATTCCTTTTCACTCTGTACACCTCAGACTTCCAGTACAAATCAGAGACCTGTCATCTGCAGAAATACTCAGATGACTCTGCAATTGTCGGGTGTATCATAGATGGACAAGAAGCTGAATACAGAGAGCTGTTGGACCGCTTTCTGACATGGTGTGGAAACAATCATCTCACCTTGAATGTGAACAAAACAAAGGAGATGATTGTAGATTTCAGAGGAAACAGGGATAAGTCAAACACTGTTTCCATCATGGGAGAAGAAGTGGAGGTGGTTGAGGAGTATAAATACCTCGGAGTTCACTTTGACAACAGACTGGACTGGAGACTGAACAGTGAAGCCGTCTACAAGAAGGGACAGAGCAGACTGTACTTCTTGAGGAAGCTCAGGTCCTTCAAGGTTTGCAGCAAGATGCTGCAGATGTTCTACAAGTCTGTTGTGGAGAGTGTAATCTCTTCAGCCATCATCTGTTGAGGTAGCAGCATCAGAGCCAGGGATTTAAAAAGGCTAAACAACCTGATAAAGAAGGCTGGTTCTGTTCTTGGGACAACTGTGGAACATCTGGAGATGATAATGCAAAGAAGGATTCTTCATAAAATCAAAAAAGTTATGGACAACCCTGAGCATCCTCTTCATGAGACTGTCATACAACAACAGAGCGTCTTCAGTCGGAGGCTTCTTCAGTTTCGCTGCAATACAGACCGCTACAGGAAATCCTTCCTGCCCACAGCCATCATCATCCACAACAACTCCTTAAAGAATTAATCATATGAGCTATACCAACACTTAATTTCCCTCTGGGATCAATAAAGTATTTTTTGAATTTGAATTTTCAATGACTGTTTACGTTGTTGTTTTTGCCTCTTGTTTAGAGAATGTGGGGGGAAAAAAAATGGACCATGAGTTGTTCAGTTAAACTCCATCCTTGATTGGCAAGTCAAGGCCTTGTGACAACTCCCCCTCTCTAGAAGCTGCTAAAGCAGCTTAGTTCAGAGTCTCAGGAAAAACACAACCACGGATCCAAAAAGAGATCAATTATTTCTTGAAACATGTTCATTTTGAATTTTGTTCCAAATCCAAAGTGCAAAACCACCAAGCCAAAGAAAAACTGTACCAGAACCTAAACCAAGAGTCTTCTGGTCAGAAAGACTGATGGGACCAGTAAGCCTGATGAACCAAAGTCCATGCAGTTGCAGACAACAAAGTTGGAAATATCTGTTCCTCTTCCATCCCTGATGTTTTGGTGTGAGAAACCAATCCCTTTCTGGCAGTTTGGAAACATTACATAATTTTTTTAATTTTTTGACTGCTCTTGAAAATAAGGTTAGAAATTAAAAACTAAAGTTCAGCCAAAAAACCCTTTCTTTAAACTCAGGAGTGAGCAGTATTTTTTTTTTAATAAAAGGTAAACATTTGTTCAACTTGGCTAATATTTTCCATATTAATTTGCCTTTCAAGAGAATTATTTTTCTCTGTAAAAGTAGTCTATAGAACTAATGTTAGTATCTTTATATCGTCCTGTTTGTTTTTATATACTTTTACCTAATAACATAATTATGAAAATGGCCTTTGTATCAAAAACTCAGAGACAGGCAGAACATTATGTGCTTTACAGTATTGCTTTATTTTATTCAGTCTCATGTATGTGATGATTTTTATTAAAGCGTAGGTTAGACTCTGCTTTCTGTTCTGCAGTTTGTCCAAAAAGCTGCAGTTCACCTCCGAACAGCACCACAAAGTAGGAGAACATTATGGACGTTAGACTCAATTTAGCATCTGATGACTTGAAGATGATGATGATGATGGTCCTTAATCAATACCACATAAGGGGAACTCAGGACCGCTTTAAATGTTCTGAGGCTAAAAAGGTTAGATTTTTATTATTAGGTGCTTCCACTTTTACTGTAACACTACTTTGGTTAACATTATCATTATCAAACCGTATGACCACATTTTAAATTTTAGCAAACTCTGAGAAGACTTTTAAAGGTACTGTATACATCATCCCATTTCAGAGCCAGATAACCTAATAAACTGTCATTGTGTGAAACAAAAATATATCAAAATCTGCCTTTTGATTGTTTTTCAACAAGGATAAGAAATACTAAAAAAGCACCTCTCAAAGATAAAACAGAAAAAATTATAGGAAGTAACCTGTAAATTTCAGGAAAGTGACCTTTAAGTTTTTAGAAGTGTACCTGTAAGTCCTTAAAGAGCAACTCACCCCCCTACCAGGGTCTTACTCCAACTACATTTCAGGTTTGAAAAATGCGTCAAAAGGAGGTGTTGCCTGACAGAAGGATGGGTGGGAGGGAGGGCTGGGCGACGTCAACACTTTCTTGCTATTCCATCTACAACTCTACGGAGGTGTGGCAGAAACTGGGGTTGTTTTATAATCCATAGCGGGCAGGACGGCTGACGTCAGCCATAGTGGCTGAGCCAGTAGCAATTCCTGATTTAAATTCAAGTGCACCACACTCTCTGATGGTTTTTGGTAGAAAATTTAAATTTTTACTAAAATGTACCATAATACCAAAATCATGACCATACATGTAGACAGCACTATTATATCATTTATACAGTTTATGAACAAAAAAAAGTTCATTTGGGGGTGAGTTGCTCTTTAATGGATGACGTAGTGTTGGTAAATCTCCCACGGTAATCACAGAACAGATTATGTGCATGACAGAAAAAAAACCTTTAGCATTAACATGTTCAATGGATATGGGACCACTTGTTGAATACAAAGAAAAAGGATGGAGTGAGCGCTTTTGCCACAAAGATCATCTATGCAGGACATGTGGGCGAGTAAACACAGGAGAGAAGACTGATTTGTCTTCACCCCCACAAACAGAGTCTCTCCACTGATAGCTCAAACAGATAGCTCAAGCAGGTAAGGCAAGGCAAATTAATTTGTACAGCACTTTCAGCAGCAAGGCAATTCAAGTTGCTTTACATGAATAGGGGGGAAATACAACAGCAATAAAACAACAATAAAAACATAAAAAACACAACATCAGAAACACAAAGAGACATTAAAAGATGCTGCTTTCATGACATTCCAGCTATTATTAATCAATTAATCAAAGGCAGCTCTAAACAGATGGGTTTTTAGCCTTGATTTAAAGGAACTCAGAGTGTCAGCAGCTTTGTAGTGATCTGGAAGTTTGTTCCAGATTAGAGGAGCTGATTGGTCTGGGAGGGTTGGTACAATGTTAACAGATTTTTAACATACTTTGGTGCTACGCAATTCAGTGATTTATAAACTAGTGAAAGTATTTTGAAGTCTATTCTCTGAGCTCCAGGGAGCCGGTGTAATGACTTTAGAACTGAGGTGATGTGCACTACTTTCCTGGTTTTAGTGAGGACACAAACAGCAGCTTTCTGGATCACTCCAGCTGTCTAATTGACTTTTGAGGCAGACCTGTGAGGACGCTTTTGCAGTGATCAATCCGACTATAGAAATAGCAGGGAGTCACCAGCAAGACCTGAGTTGACTCTGAGTCTTGTTTACGAGAATAAAGTTTAAATGAAAGAAAAGATTCTCCTTTATCATAAATTCTCTGTAACAACCTTGATTTTCTCAGTGTCCGAGCCAAATGAAGGAGGTTACCTTTGAGCGTTTTAACTTTTCTTCTATCAAATATTAGCTTGAAGTGACTGGACCAAACAACATGTTGCTGTGGAAAGCTAACTTAGAGAATATGAGTGTCGTGACAGTTTAGATGACTACATTACTGTAGTGTTTTAAAAAAGCAGTTTGATTATTTGGAGAGAAGTGAGACTGGAACAATCTCCACGTGGCTGCCTATTACAAAGTATATAGTGCCAGCTGTTAGGAGAAATGGGAAGTGCTGAGCGCTTTTAAATCCATTTGTAGAGTGTATTTGGTCTCCTAACTCTGTACTCAGACAACAGTTCTTCTGAAATATTTTTCCTCAGTAAATAAATGACCAAATAAACATTCACTGTATGAACTCAAGTTCATGGAGACTATGCTATCAATACCGTTGTTTTGGGTGGCCACTGTGTGATGCAGGAGGACCCGGGTTTGATATTCAAAACGTAACATCATCCCTTTACGGGGAACGTTTTGGCTGCCGTATGCTCACCTTCTGTTTTCCAGGATTTTAGACATGAAAATAAATCTAACTTCCACAAGTTACAAGCCAAAAAAGAAAAACAACTTAAAAGGAAAGGTTGCAAATATTATATGATATATGCCGTTTACATTTTATAGTTGAACAGCTGATGACATGACAATCAATGGAGCAAGTCTATTTCTAAGAGCCAGATGAAGAGGCGGGCTTGGTGAAGCTGACCAACAGATACAGAACTGTTTAAGACTTTTTGAACTTGGCTTCAGTGACCAGAAGCTCAAAGCCAAAAACTGAATTTTTTTAACCTAAAAAACTTGTATCCTTGGACAAAATTTTTTTAACTGACCTGCTAAAAATTTTAATGCCCTGAATGATTTAGATAATCTAAATCTAGGTCAAACTGTATCCTGTGATCTCTGTTTTCCTTTAACAATATTTCCCTAATTTCGGAGGACTGAGCTGTAACCTTCATCAGACCGTTTGTCTTGTTGTTGCGTGTGAAGAAACAGCTATTATCAGATAAGCAGACAGAAAAGACATTTGTGTAATTCAACAGATGATGTATCTGCTGTGTCCTCTGGGGAGTGCAGTTCCATTGTTGATACAGCCTTTAATTTAGATTTATCCTTTGGGTAAATACGGAGCAGTTTGTTGGAAGAACACAACCTTCAAATCACTTGATCATTAATCCACACATTGTTTTATTTAGTCCTGGCTCTCAGCAGCCCGCAGACAGACCAGGGGATGATGAGGGGGGTACACTCTGGGGTCAGAAACAAGAGATCTACTGTGAGGTTCTGCTGCAGGGGGGAGGAGGGCCTGCAGGCTGCAGGATTCAGGTGCTGCAGAGGTGTACAGGTTGGTGCATATCCCCTGGGGATGAAGCTTTTCGGCAGAACGAGGGACAAACATTTCCCCAAAACAACCATCCTGAGAGCCAACGACACAATAACACCGGATGTGACCCACAAACCAGGTTGTTCGTTAGGGTATATAATAGAAGAATGAACAGCCTGACAGAACATTGGTCACATTGTGTTTTTCCTTAAAGTCAAAAATTCTGATGATGCTCTTTCACTTTACCATTTTATCCTTCCTAAAGGCAAAGGTTTGTCGGCAGATGAAGAGCATCGCTGTCCAAGCAAATTTGAAGATGTGTGACCTCTAGTGTTTGCAAGAAAAACTGTTTAGCAGAAATGACCTTTACTGGCGTTATATTATAAAAAACTTGATCAAGGGATAAAACTTACACTATGCTCAGCCGTTGTAAACAAATGTCTCATCAGAAGATGTGATTGTATGACTAAAACTAATGTACATTAAAAATACTTAAAATATTGCACAATAAACAAAATGATCTAAGACATGCGTGAGTGAAAAAAATCAATGGTGTTTAATACATTTAAATATGTTATTGCTGTTTTTTATTTACATAGCGAGTTACTTGTTACTTCTGCATAATTAGTGAAACCACATTTTTCAATTATTTATTTCCTGTTCCTTTTTTCTTGATTAATAAGAATATATATATCTTTTTTTTTTAATAAGCAATGTAAGAAATACAAAATTTGCATAAAAATGTTTATTTGTAAAATATACTAGAACCACAAATTAAAACAAATATAAGTAAAAAATCTTCAAACACATAGCTAGATAAAAATATGTTCTACCGTACATAAAACACAACAGATTTATTAAATATTAAAACATTAAGCAAACAAAAATGCAAAAAAAAATCTTACGTGCATAAAATAACATAAAAATCAATAAAAATTAGGAACAAATAAAAATTAAATAATTTAATAAAGCCTGTCCACCTAAAATAAAACTAAAAATCTTCACTATTTAAAACAAGCAACTAAAGCAGGTGAACATTTAATGAAAGGGAAATCTTGTTCACTTAATGTATAGCTGTCGGAGAGAATTAAGACTAAATGTGAAATAAACTTAGAAATAAATGAAACTGTTTACAGTCATCTGTTGCCATGCTCTTTTTGTACATTTTTTATTATTTTACATGTTTTTTTTAACAGATTTACTTTTACTTTCGTTGTTTTTGTTCCAACACATCAGCAGGTCACCTCATTTTTATCATCCATCTCTTTCTCTCGACTCCTAGTAACCACAGCCGGGCTCCGATGGCCCCCAGTGGCCCCTTGTGGCCTCAGCATCACCCCGCAGCAAAATGAGCAACCAGACCTTCATCCCAGTTCATTCTTGGCCAGCTCTCCATCAGCAGCTAGGAGTGAAACCACATTGACCCTGGCCAGTGGTGCAGACCACCTCAGATGCCATAATTCATCCAGATTATTCTTATTTAGTTTGTTTAAACTCCACCAGTGCTGACCCGGCACCAGTCCCACATACACTAACACCTCCTGCAGCTCAGGACAAGTAGCAAGACGATGGAAACTTCAGATTAACATCAGTCACATGATCTGATTTACCAAACTTCTGTCAATCTGAACTGAAACCAAATAAGTATTCTGCAGAAAAATATAAAGGTCAAAGTCATTTATACAGGACCACCACAGAAATAGGAATACAATTTTACTTCTACACTCGAATGCTCACTGGACACCTTATTGTTTGGTTAATTCATCTCAACTATGTGTAACAAATATGGTTTCCGTCTATGGTTAAAATTTATATCATCATCAAATATCAAAATGAATGTGTTCCTTAACAGCAATAGAAAACCACTACATCACAGTAACTTGTGTTTAAAAGGTAGAAAGTGCAGAGTGTGCGATGGGGGAGACATATAACTAAGACAACTGGATATAACCAGGCTGAAGCCATCAAGATCTTTATCTGTTTAATATCAGCTATCATGTCTGGGAATTTAAATCAGTACACAAGGCTATCTGCAGCTAACATTTCACCACAGTCAATCAAACGTTATTTATAAAGCACTTTTAATACAACAATTGGAACTCAAAGTTCTTTACAGAATTAAAATAACCCCACAAACACCACATTCCCATCCCTCCCCCACATTATTAAAAGCATGATCACAGTTATACCCCCCTCCCCCATGCACAGACACTTAAAAGCAACAATAAGAGAACATTGGGCTGAGTACAGATGAGCCAGGTTAGGAAAACCCCTTCAAAGGAGCCATCTGCACCGGCAGCAGCACATCAACTGCAGCAGCCAAGGCCCTGACCCAGGGCGCCCAGGAGAGGCAAGGCCGAGACCCCCATCTTCACCCAAGCGCAACCTGGTGAGCACCCAGGCAGCCACAGCAGACCACAGCTCCCGAGGCAGAGGACTCCCATAGAAGAAACACTGGAAGGAAGATTAAAATAACAGGTTAAAATAAAAAATAAACAGTGGATATGATCAAATTAAAGAGTAAAACACTGATAAAAGGTATTAAGTAAAACATGCAGAGCAATTAAACAGACTATAATATGAAATATTCAGTTAAAAGCTAGGCTAAAAAGGTGAGTCTTGAGCCCGCTCTTAAAAACATGAAAGTTTTCCGCAGCCCAGAGGTCCTCCGACAGCCTGTTCCCGAGGTGAGGGCCATAATAATGGAAAGACGCCTGACCATGAGTGTGTGTCCTGACTTTAAGTATGACAAGGAGACGGCTGCCAGAGGAGTGCAGAGACCGCGCAGGTTCATATGGTAAAAACAGTTCTGAAAGACAAGAAGGCTCAAGACCATTAAGACACTTAAAAGCATTTAAAATAACCTTAAAATCAATCCTAAAACGTACGGGGAGCCAACACAATGAATGTAAGATGGGTGTAACGTGCTCCTGCCTCCTTGTCTTTGTCAAGACACTTGCTGCTAAATTTTGTAGAAGTTGTAAACCTGATATACTCTTTTTGGGAAGACCAGAAAGCAGGGCATTACAGTAATCAATTCTACTGGTGATAAAAGCATGCATCATTGGCCCAAGAGAGAATGAGGGGGACTCTGGCAATGTTCTTTCGATGATAAAAACCTATTTTAGTAATTTTTTTAATGTGAGGGATAAAATTCAGCTAAGAATAAAAAACAACGCCCAGGTTCTTTACTTGTAAAGAAGGATAAAAGACAGTGATTGTAGTTTTGGCAAAGGTTTCTCTCTCTGAGCCTCAGGACCAATGACTAAAACTTCAGTTTTGTCCTGGTTGAGCTGGAGAAAGTTTTCTGCCATCCAGGATTTGATGTCTAAACTGCAGTTAAAAAGTGCATCCACTGGCCGTGTGTCATCAGGAGACATGGAGATGTATAACTGTGTATCATCAGCATAACTGTGAAAGTTAACTCCATGTCTTCTGATGACGCTGCCAAGAGGCAGCATATAAAGGTTAAAAAGCACTTGGCCTAAAACTGAACCCTGGGGCACACCACATGTGATCTTGTGGACCTTAGAGGACCAGGTATCTAAACTTCCCATAAAAGTCCTGTCTGTGAGATAGGATGTGAACCATTTGTGAACAGCACCAGAGAGGCCAATCTGTTTTAAACGGGTTAAAAGAATAGTGTAGTCTACTGTATCAAAGGTGGCGCTTAGATTCAGTAGAACCACTGTCACCCTCTGTGCATCATAGTTTAATCTAAAATTATTTAAAATCTTCAAAAGCGCCATCTCTGTGCTGTGGTTCACCCTATAACCAGACTGAAATTTCTCCAGGACATTGTGTTCATTAATAAAATCATTAAGTTGAATTAAAACAACTTTTTAAAAATATGTTGCTTAAAAACGATAGGTTAGATACCGGTTTAAAATCGTTAAAACTAAATTGCTCTTCTTCTACAGGGGCCTCACCACCGGCCCTTTAAAGGTGGCATGAAAGACCTCCGTCTGAAGGGAGCAATTCATCAAGGTTAACATCTAATCTCTAAAAGATACATAAAATGGCTTGAAAGCTGAAATGGTAATTGGGTCCAAAGGACATGTGGTGGGCCTGAGGAGAACATGTTATCAAGAATCTCAGCTTCTGCCATAACAAAACTTTCCAGCGTTTCCTCTGGTAAAGACACACCCTCAGATTTGTTCAAACCATGTTACTTTGAGAAGATAAAATATTACATCTGATGGTGTCTACCTTCCCTCTGAAGTGGTCTGCAAACTGCAGAGTGCTTCAGGGGTTTTAGGTTAAAGATTTTGTCAATGGTGGAAAAAATAATTTTTGGATAATTTTTATGATCAGAGATGATTGATTGATGGATTTCACCACAGCCAATGCTATCATCTTACAAAAACTGCACATAATATGAAACCACATGTTTTGCAAATACCGTAGAGTAGGTAGGCACATCACTGAATACTATATGATAATATATGGCATTATGGATTATGGATATGGGTAAGCCTAAAATTATACTCTACATACCCTATGCCAGATTTAGATTAAACAATTTTTTCATTCAGGTTTTTTACATTTGTTTTTGATAGAAAAATAAGACAGCATTGCTCAATAAAAATTTAATTAAATTAAATTGTAATTTAAAAAATAATTAAAATAATTTATTTACATCTTATTATAAAGTACCTGTTGAATGTTGTTATTTTTACCCATTTTAATAAATAGTTTTAAAAAGTAATTTTTGGCATTACAATCTTTTTTCCTTTTTCAACAGCTATTTTCAGTCATTTATCTTCTACTATAGCTTCAAGTCTTTGATGTTTGACAGCCTCCTATATAAATATATATATATATATATATATATATATATATATATATATATATATATATATATATATATATATATTATATTATTATATATATTATTTTTTTCCCTACCGCAAAGAGCTCCTCGTCAGACATTCACCACCAGCAAACTCTGGGCTGTGTGTCATTTCATTCCTGGCTCTGAACTGTTTCCTAATTCTGAAAAGAGTATTAATTCCAAACATTAAACATGGTCTGAAATGGCTCTGAAATAATTCCTGGTTAACTAATCCCAATTCCCGATTCCCTACT
The DNA here is from genome assembly GCA_963556495.2 of Valencia hispanica. Classification (NCBI taxonomy): domain Eukaryota; kingdom Metazoa; phylum Chordata; class Actinopteri; order Cyprinodontiformes; family Valenciidae; genus Valencia; species Valencia hispanica. The sequence continues at coordinate 10,094,530 of OY747720.1, read as the reverse complement.
AAATTAGTTCTGATCAAAAATAGATTCCTAACTCCCAACTTTGAACAGATTCTGTCTTCCAAGCACATTTTGAACAGATTTCAGACCCAGCGTAGATAAATGTCTGAGGAGTTCACAGATTCCCATCTACAAACAGATTTATGAACAGATTCTCATCTCTGAACCGTTTCTGAACACTATGAACAAATGGCCTAAAACCGATTCCTAACTTTACTTAGAGTTCTCTTGATGAACAGATTTTCATTCTTTCTGATTTTGATTTGTTAATGTTAATGTTTTCAGACATGCTGAAACATTCAGAATGAACAACAGATCACAATTGTGGAGATGGGTAATTGATTTATTTTGTTTACCAGCAAACCATCAAATCAATGAATTTTCACTACAAAATCTCAGTCCTCATCCCTTTTGGCCTTTTTGAAAACTCAAATCTCAAACCTCATCAACTTTTAATTATTGTTTTGAAGTAGGATTTATGCACTTGACCCCTTCCTATTAATTTTCAGCTAAATATTTACTACTCCTGGGATAGTAAATTGGAAAATAAGGGTACAATATTTCCCTGAATAAGTAAAGTGTCTGTAAAATTAAGTATTTATTTTTCCATCACTATGAATCTGTTAATTTCTAATCTTTATATATTTGTCTTTTTATTTATTTTATTGCAAATGTATTATGATAACCTAAATGAAACCAAAAGACAATACCTCATATGTAATCAAATATGTCAGATTTATACTAATTAGCAGAAAATATCTAGCCTTGTGGGTTAATTAGTGGTGAAACAAAGATGAAAACCAAGCATTTTCCCAATATGAAATACTCCAGGATTTCTGGGATATTTACGATATAAATGCCTTTAGAGCATTTTGATGGAGCCGGCTTGAATCGGCTCCTGTTTAACCAGGGGGAGAAAAAAAACAGTTAATCCAATAATCGTGTGTGGATGTGAAGTCTGAGCTGAGCTGACAGGCAGCCGCCACATGTTGGCGCTCCTCCGCTCTGTGTTTGTATATGCTTTTATGTGCTTCAGAGGATCCATCCAGCCCCAAAGTGGCCTCAGGACTCGACTCTTTGGAAAGATCCTGGGTCCAGGAAGACAGTCATGGACGCAACAAAAACAAACTGCAAACCGCCATCACACCGCTGAAGTATGGTAATAACACAGAGGGAAGTTTACATTATGTGGAAATATGCGTTATTTGTCTTTTCCCTGGTTTGTGAGTGGCTGAGGAAGCCATGATGAGGGAGGCCCTTCTCTGAGCTGTTTCGGCCTGTGGACCACAGGGCAGCCAACACCCCTGTCTATCTTTAGAGCAGGGAATCCACCCAGGAGCTGTCAGTTCAGTCGCCAAGTCCTCGACGGCTAAAGTTCTGCAGACCCCAAACCCTCTCCGACATGTGCAGGAATGTGCTGGAAAAGAAGGAAGTTAATCAGGCGTCTGCATCATCAGATGAGCTTACGTAAGACAGAAACAAGAATCCAGTTTTTGAGGTTCTTTTTTTTTCTTTTTTCAGGACTCAGCCACAAGGAGTCAAGATTTATCTGCTCTGAAAGTTAACTCAGTACCTAATTTTTCTTGGACTCCACCTTTGTTTTTCCAAGTGCTGGGAACTGTGTATGAAAAGGTCAAAGAAATAATGGTTTAAAAAAAAAAACCGAGCCACATTAAATTTGTGAAATAGAAAATTACTGCCGCTGGAGTAAAAGATTGATGAGTGCGGCTGCGAGCTTTGCAGCCAAGCACTTAATAAATCATATGAGGAATTATTAGGGACGGTGTTTTTTTAATGGTTTGTGTTGGGTCCAGATCTCAGAGAGCATGGTCTCACTGTGGTTCCCTAAAGCTGCTGCAGCTGCTCAGGTTTTTCTGAAGGAATGACCAGGAGAGGGCGAGCTGACAGAGGGATGCTGTTGAAAATATTTCACACAGAGAGAACTATGTCTCAATTGCTAATTAGATTTTAGAGCATGTTTGTAGTTTCATAAAGACTTCAACTAATCATTGAGTCCTCTGCATTATTTCACATGACTGCCGGAAAATGGCTACCTCTAAATAACTGGAAAGACCTTCTAGGTTACAAACCCAGAATTTAGAGGTCAATATCCAACAACTTGCAGGTTTCTTTTTTTTCCTAGAACATACAGGTTACCTTCTCAGTACTGGCAGGTTTAAAAAACATATATTTTCCTGAAACCTATGGGTTACATTCCTACAGCTTAAAGGACACTGCAGTTTACTGGTTGCTGAAACCTATGGGTTACTTACTGGGAATTCATGTGATACTTTCTAAGAAATTAATGTATCTTTTTAGGACCTTCCTGTATATAAAAGTTACTTTTTTCGAGCTCACAGATTACTTTCTCAGAACTTGCAGATTCCTTTGTAATGAGCTACTGATTACTTTACAGGGGCTTACATCTTTTATTCCAACAACTTATAGGGTATTTTCTCTGAATATGCAAGGTACTTTCTTTGAACGTGCTCACTTTCTTCCTGCAAGGAAAATACTTTTTATTCCCTGGGACTTACTGGTATTTCTTAGGGTCACCCACTGTCCTCAAAACTTAGCAGTTACTGATCCACAACATACAGGTTTCCTTCCTGTGACTTAAAGACACCTCTACTGTAAATAAAGGGTTACTTTCCTGAAAGTTACAAGTTATTTTCTTAGAATCTACAGAATACTTTCTCAGAACCAACAGGTTATTTTCATGTACCTTAAAGGTTATTTTTTCTGAAATGTTAAGGTTATTTTATGATAATTTATGGATCTTGCTTTTTAAGAATAAAATGGATTTTCCAAAAACCTACACCTTTCCAAAAAGATACTTTGCCACAACGCACAGGCAACTTTCTCATACTGTGTTCTAAATTAAAGGTTACTTTACTGAAATCTACATTTTATTTTCCTTGAATTTAATGTTTACTTTCTGGAATTTAGAGTATACCTTCTTAGAATTCATAGGTTACATTTTGGTGTTGTATAGAAATTAAGGATTACATTGCCTAGTATTATATGGAGTAGCTTATTTATCTGAATCAAATAGGGTACTTTCCTTGAACTTACACCCTACGTCAAAACCTTTTGGTACCTTCTAAAATTTGCAGATAATTTCCTAGATTTTGTAAGGTACTTTCCCAGATTTTACTGGTTGTTTTCTGGTGTAATTTTCTGTATTTCAGAGAAATTATGTGTTTGTCTTTGAACTTCTTTTCACTCTGAATCTAAACATGTTTCTTTAGAGGCCTCAGCTGAATTTTGTCAGGGCAGAATGTTTTTACTGCAAATGTTTAACTTTCACATGTTGTGCCCTCTTTGGGGTAAAAACCATTCCGACTGTCACAATGCTACAGACCCCAAAGCCTGAAGATATTTTACCGGTTTCCTGTGTTTCCGTTAAATACTTTTGTTCTGTCTCCTCACATCAGGATTTCTGCTCCTTTGTGTTGTTCTGGTTGACTTAAACAAAGTGTATGGTTTTAGTTTTTGGTTAACCAACACAACAATCTTTCCCTGAACTCAGCTGAGTGTGTGAGCGTCTGGATGTGAAGCCTTAAAAAAAGATTTGCTGTTGGAGCTGATGTAGGATGTGTTGGTAATTGAATTTCTGGAGCAAATTCAAATGCAGTAAAGGTTTACAGATCCGATTTACCTTTAAATACAACTTTTATGAAAGCAGGAACACACAACAAAGTAGAAATAGGAACAAAATGAATGGATATTAAATGCAGAGTAATAGTAGAAATGATCTGTGGGGCTTATAAAGGCCAATCAACTGAAACCCACAGAGTCAATGTGAATTCTCAGAGGTTTTGGAGTGTTTACAGTCTGCAAGCTGTGAATGAAGAGAGAAGGACCGCTCCACACTCTATAAAAGCCAAAACTTCAGATCAGAAGACACAAGATTGTACAGAATACTTCTTTGTTTAGATTAGCAAACTGTAATTTCTTATTTTTGCTTAAAGTATTATGTAGTATACCAATGTTGATCTCATTTGCATCTACATTAGACTTTTTTGAACTCTTTCATTATACATTCTGTATGTTGCAACACATTCACAAAAAAAAGTAATTTTCCTTTGCAGTTTTTGGGCTGAAGTGAGAGCACAGATTTAAAACGAAACTTAGAAATCAAGTAAATGCTACAGATCTGGGATTACGAAATGTGATGCGTAAACAAACAGTGGGGTAAAATAGTTTTTGAGCCTGTAATTTTCATCATAGGTATACCTCAATATGAGAGACAAAATGAGGGGGAAAAAAATCCAGAAAATTACATTGTCTGATTTTTTAAAATAATTTATTTGCAAATTATGGTGGAAGATAAGTATTTGGTCAATAACAAAAGTTCATTTCAATACTTTGTCATATATCCTTTGTTGGCAATGACAGAGGTCAAACGTTTTCAGTAAGTCTTCATTAGGTTTTCACACACACCGTTACTGGTAATTTGTCCATTCCTCCATGCAGATCTTCTCTAGAACTGTGATGTTTTGGGGCTGTCGCTGGGCAACACGGACTTTCAACTCCCTCCAAAGATTGTCTATGGGGTTGAGATCTGAAGACCAGCTAGGCTCCTTCGTTAGCCGGGCAGTGTGTTTGGGATCATTGTCATGCTGAAAGGCCCAACAACATTTCATTTTCAATGCCCTTGCTGATGGAAGGAGGTTTTCACTCAAAATCTCATGATAGATGGGCCATTAATTCTTTCCTTTACACGAATCAGTCATCCTGGTCCCTTTGCAGAAAAACGGCCCCAAAGCATGATGTTTCCACCCACATGCTTCACAGTAGGTAAGGTGTTCTTTGGATGCAACTCAGCATTCTTTCTCCTCCAAACACGACAAGTAGAGTTTTTACCAAAAAGTTCTATTTTGGTTTCATCTGACCATATGACATTCTCCCAATCCTCTTCTGGATCATTTAAATGCTCTCTAGCAAACTTCAGGCGGGCCTGGACATGTACCGGCTTAAGCAAGGGGACACGTTTCGCACTCCAGGATTAGCAGCGTAGTGTGTTACTGATGGCAGCCTTTGTTACTTTGGTCCCAGCTCTCTGCAGGTCATTCACTAGGTCCCTTGTGGTTCTGGGATTTTTGCTCACCGTTCTTGTGATCATTTTGACCCCACAGGGTGAGATCTTCCATGGAGCCCCAGATTAAGGGAGATTATCAGTGGTCTTGTATGCCTTCCGTTTTTTAATAATTGCTCCCACAGTTGATTTCTTCACACCAAGCTGCTTACCTATTGCAGATTCAGACATTACAGGCTGGTGCAGATCTACAATTTTGTTTCTGGTGTCCTTTGACAGCTCTTTGGTCTTGGCCATAGTGCAGTTTGGAGTGTGACTGTTTGAGGTTGTGGACAGGTGTCTTTTATGCTGATAATGAGTTCAAACAGGTGCCATTAATACAGGTAACAAGTGGAGGACAGAGAAGCCTCTTACAGAAGTTACAGGTCTGTGAGAGCCAGAAATCTTGCTTCTTTGTAGTTGATCAAATACTTATTTTCCACCATAATTTGCAAATAAATTCCTAAAAAATCAGACCATATGATTTTCTGGATTTTTTTTCACTCATTTTGTCTCATAGTTGAGGGATACTTTAGATGAAAATTACAGGCTTTTCTGATCTTTTTAAGTGGGAGAACTTGAACAATTGGTGTTGGCTAACTAAAGACTTTTTTAGCCCACTGTATCTCGACAGGTTTGTTCCATTTTTTTCTCCTCTTCACCCATCTAACTGTAAATTTTGATCTACGAGAATAAGAAAAAAAGTGAAAGTGACATCAGAAATGAGAGGCAGAATCCGCTATACCCATGCACAAGCAAGGAATTTGTTTTTATGTGCTCATAGTGTACAGAAACCAAGAATGAATACAGGAAAAAATGAATAAAGGGAACAGTATGTATGTGCATGTACAGCCATTTTGTTATATAAAGAGGCAAGTTGTAGCAGTGCAAATATGCTTATTTTGTCACACAGTAGAGTAGCTGACTACTCAGGCTGGAAGGTGTTCACTGTGTTCATCAGTAAGACGGTCTGAGGGAAGAATCTGTCTTGTGGTGGCTGGTTTTTGCCAGTAGTGCTCTGTAGAGCTGACCTACAGGTAAAAGTTTAAACAGTTTGTGTCCAGGATGTGTGGGGTCTCCAGAGATGTTAGCTGCTCTCTTCCTGACCCTTGACCTTGAAGTCCTTGAGGGAGAGAATGTAGACCCTGATGATCCTCTCTGTAGACCTAATTGTTGGTTGTCGTCTAGATCAATCTTGTTTTGTGGTTGAGCCAGACTACACAGTAATGGGTGTACACAGGGCAGACTGAGTAATGGCCATGTGGAAGATGACCAGCAGCTCTCGTTGCAGGTTGATCTTTTTGATTTGTCACATAAGGTACAGTCTCTACACTTCTATAATATACTGGTATGCTCTCAGTCTTTCACTTCTGTTATATTCACTTTGATACAGGAAGACAGAATATCAACCAAAAATCTAATTTAATGAAAATCTGTTTGGATTTGGGGTGTGAACGGTGCCTATCCCCAGTGGTCATTGTAAAGCAAATAATTTAATGATGCATTGTTTTGAATGTCTTAAAGGTTTAAGGCTTTTATTTGGCATGTACTTGTATTTAGCCTCCCGAGTTCATATTTTGTAGAACCACATTCTGCTGCAATTCCAGCAGCAAGCCCTTTAGTGAATGTGTTGAACAGCTTTGAATATATTTCATATATAAAGAGACTGAGCTTTTTTACCTTAACTCCTTGCAAAATAAGCCCAAACTTAGTCACATTGGATGGAGAATGTCTGAACAGCCATTTTCAAGTCTTTCCACATATTTTGAATTATATTTAGATATGGGTTGTGACTGGGCCATTTCAATTCATGAATATGCTTTGATCTAAACCATGTTGCTCTGGCTTTATGGTTAGGGTTCTGCTTGAAATATCTGCTTTTGCAGCCTCTAACAGGTTTTCTTTCAAGATTTCCTAATATTTAGCCCAATTCACCTTTAATAAGTTGATTGATTATTTTTCAATTAGAAGTTGTATTCACCATTATTCCACTCGAGGAAGCTAAACAGATTGTGTGCTTTAAAAATGTAAACGTTTTATGTATAAGAACAGCTACTTGTACAGTTGTGCAGTGGGATATATGGAAAAAAAAAAAACTTTTTCTGTCTTTAACTAAAAACTGGTCACAGAATTGAACATAAACTCAGTTGCAGGGATCCAATCGTGGAGAATTGATGTCTTTGTAAGAAGAGTAATAATTTGTAACTTCATTTTCATATTTTTACTACTGGTAAATTATTTTCATGCCTATTCTGGGTCTGTGGCTTTCTTGTGTTTATATCCTCATTGATAATACTTAACTGTGGCCATGAAGTGGAAGCGTTGCACTCAGTTGTGCTATCACCAAATCCGTTCAATTCAGTTTAAGCTTTCCTGTTTCATTTGAAGAAACTCATCCCCACAACATGATACTGCCACTGCCACGTTTCACAGTAAATATGCTATTTTTAGACTAATATGTGATATTTGTTTTTTGGCTAACATTTTGCAAATAGTGCAAGTTTAGCTTTGGTCTCATCTGATGAGAGCACCTCCTTTTACATATATGCTGTGTACCTACATGGGCCATTATAAGCAAGACTTTTTCTTGCGTTTCCTCAACAATGGCTCTCTAATAACCATTCCACAGATCCCCCGACCTAAGCAGTGACTCTCTGCAGCTTCTCCTCTGAGCTTTCTTGCTTGAACTTATTCAGCCTTCCAGGTGTTGGATTTTTCCAGTTAGAAGTTGGAAAAATCAGCTGGAGTTCACTTTGGCCCCTGATGGTAAAACTCTACCCTCCAATTGCAAACGGATGCAACGGATTATGTAGAAAACATAGTGACACCTGCAGCAATGACAGCATTAATTGCCCTGCTGTCAGTTTGTGTTGCATTACATACATTTGTCACAGACACAGAACTGCCCAACTTCAACCACTGAAATGATCAAATCACACAAAATTTCCCACTTTGAACCGGAGCTTCTCAAGTCGGATAAAACTTTATCACCAGATCGGACTTCCAAGGCAAAAGGAAGTGCTCTGTATAAATCTAAATGAATAAATAAGCCATGACATTCATACACTGATACAGAGCTCAGTAGGCAACTTAAAGTTAAGTGCCTTGCCCAGGGGCACATCAACATGTGACAGGGGAAACCTGGAATTCAACCTACGGTCCTTCACTTGCAAGACAACTACTCTAACTACTGAGCCAGAGTCAAACCCCCTAGCCCTCATTTGTTTAAAGAATTAGCTGCATGATTCAGATAATTTTGAAAAATGTAAACGACTCAGCTAAAACTCTTCCTGATTAAAGTGTCATTATAAAAATATCTTGTATCAGTGCATGCTACGATCTCTAAAATCTCTAAATTTATTTCAGAATCTTTAACCATGTGAAACGTTGCTGTAATGTACTTTCTTTCTTTAACGTTTTTATAGGATGTTGAATTTGTTTTAACAAGGTTAACCTGTTGGGGAAGGCTGTTACTAGTCTGGTTCAGGAAACGGGATCAGGTTTGTGCTGCACGCCTTTTTAGGAAACCAGAATGCAGCTCATCATCTTTAACATCAATTGTCACTGAAGGAACCAGACAGACTGATTTGTTAAATATGCACCTCACCCACGGATGTACCTTATCAACAGTACCTCAGCACAGCTTATTAAAAAATAGGTGAATGGATGCAAAAAAAGATATTTGTGCCTTTATGTATATTTTTTACATCCTGTGGATTAGAGACAATCCACAATTAATTAAATTGTGTTATATAATATTTCCCCAGAAGAAAGATTAGGGGTTTTATGAATTAATGTAATATACATGGTTATGTGGATGCGAAAATCTGACCAAGACATAAAAATATGTTTTTCGCATTAATGGTGACCAGTGAAGGCCCCTCCTTCCGCCATTCTTCAACCAATTAAAATGAACAAAATTAGATTCTGGGTTGGGATAAAATGCAGTGCAATTCTGCACAAAGCACATAAGCTTGTCTTCCTCATCTCAACAGCAAGTAGGGGATACATGCTGAACACATAGGGATCCCAACGTCCTATTGACTGCACATCCATAAAAGCAATAGAAAACCTGTTCAGGGCACAGCCAAAAGATAAGTTATGCTTTTTTTTTATCCGGTACTAGTATATTCTCCTTTCTAATGCTGCATTGGGTAACCGCTCTGTGATTCATATCAAAAAGGGCCACTGCCAAGCAGATAAGATGGTATAACCAGCAATTTTCTGTCTCTGCAGCATAACAACATCCTGAAATGCATTGACCAGAGTTAAAACGATAGACAAATTATTGTTTTTCCTTTTTTTTTTAAATGCACAAATGAAATTAAAGTAAAGTTAAACATATTATCGTCACATTGACGGTTTAACATAACAATTTCCTATGACATCTTCCATGTGACATGGTGGAGAACATCTCCTGTACCACCCATCAAGTCATGGTCCGACACTGGGACAAGAAAAAGTACTGGAACATTTTCTGATCTAAAGGAACTTGTCCTTAAAGTTACAAATATGACTTTCAGCACAGTTTTATGGAAAAGTGGCTGACAGAAACGACTTGTGCACAAAAAAATTAATTATTTAACTAGCTCAGACACAGTAAAATGGCTGCATTTTCCATCTAGTTTTAAAATAACCCACTAACCTTTGTGATTGAACTCCACTTCATGGATTATCAGGTAAAATGTCAACATAAACATGGAAATCATATCTCTGATTTCTACCATAACTTAAATCCTTTAGGAATAAAATAATCTATTGTTATTATAAGTAAAGTTTTAATGCATGTAAAATGTAATCATGTTACGATTTGTAAAGCTGATCTTCAGACCATATCCTCAAAACGTATTGATTTTGTGACCAAAACATCCATTCAGTGTACACATCTAAAGTAACGTGTAGTTTTTCAATTTCCCTATAGGGTAATATGGTCTTCACTCTGCAAATATCTAATATCCACCTGTTAATTGTGTGAATTGTTTTAAATGTAAAACCTCAGATCTGTTTGCTAAAAGCAACAGGACGGTTGAATAAAGCTCCATGTGGATAGAAAATACAAATAAAAGCAAAAGAAACTGCTGAGATATCTAAGATAAGCCTGCGTTGCTATAAATTATTTTAACACAACGATGCATATTTTAAGTGCTGCATCTGAATTCATGTAAAGACCACTTCTTACTGTTAAGGACAAAAAGCAGGTCTCATACTGCTGATTCCACTTTACACTCTGAAAATCAATGTCAGGCTTTAGGCCTTCAGGAGAGCAGACTTGTTGCCGCTATAGCTACAGAAGACAGTAGGACAACCGTGATGGCTTCAGCGCAGTCATTAGATCTGATTCAGAATGAAAAGATCATGTCAGATAAAGCCACTCTGTGTTTAAACCAGGTTCAGGTCAAAAAAACTCATGTGAAATAAAGTCAGGATATAAAACTTCTTCAGATTTTAGCAGCTGCACATCTCTGACTAGTCTGCTCTCTTTTCTCTGTCTCCGTCCTGTACATTGGACCGTAGGAGAATTGTTCCTTCATCTGCTGATCGATGTGTTGTTCTTTGAAACCTTACGTCTGAGGCCGATTCCCCTCAGTACCTCTGTCCATCTGATTGGCTCTCTATTTACTAAATCAAACCTGATCTTAACTTGCAGAATTTTGTGTCTCTGGATCAGTTTTGTAAAATTTGCTTCCCCCATCCTGCAGAACTAAACAGCCAGAACTACTGGATGAGAAAGTTTTTGATTGCTGATCAGCTGAAGCAAACATGATCATTCTTTTCATAAATTTAGTCTCATTTTGTTGTTATTCAGAGACTCAAACATCCCTATGAAGCTGTACAGCCCTAAGGGAATAAGTTGTTTCCGAGCGCTGAGATTTCTTTCCTCAAATATCTCCTTCAATGATTCTTGTTTCTATTTTTTGCTAAATTGTATTTTTCTCATTGCTTTCTTCTCTTAAATCACATCAATCGCATAACGTGGAATCTGGGAGATCAGATTTTTGTGAGCATTATTTTCATAGCTTCTAACTTTAATTTATTTTCACTAGCTTGTTGAGATGAAAGTATGCATTTAGAGTTCTACTCGCACTAAGCAGAAAGCCAAAAATGTTATCATTTTCTTGCAATTGAATCAAATAAACCTTTAAATTTGAACAGATTAAAATCCTTTCCCCTATTCCATTTGGTTCAGATGTTCCATCTGTTGCCTCGGCGGCTCGTTTTCCAGCTCAGTGACGGAGGAAGAAGCCGTTCATCCAAATCTCAACACGAAACCATCCCCACATGTGCTTGCATGCTGCTGCCGCTGTTTGTTTAGAATTCCTCGGATAAATGTGGGAAAACTCAGTGGAGCTGAAACAAATCCCAGTTTTCAGTTTAATCCGTGTAAAATGAAAGGGGAAATATTTCCAGAACTTCACTTGTCTTTGGATTAAAACCCTTTGGAAAAAGTAGAAGAGTATTTTAATGCTGATTTCCCCCCCTTCATTCCTGAAAACAATCCTGCTTGTGTTTATGAGCCTCAGAGACTCTGCTGCAGAATCTCACGTCGTCCAGGATTATTTAGATTTTCTGCTGCTGAGGAACTTTTGCCGTCTGGAACATTGGTAATGGAAAGAAGAAAGAGGCCTAAAACATGAGTGTACTGATTGAAAAATATACATCAGGACAGCTTAAATATACTCTGCATATATCAAGTGGGAGCTCCAGGTAATGCAGCAGTAAGTCGTATTTAATCTTTATGGGGAGTTCAGATCAGTGTTTTTGGTCAGAGAGAAATCAAATTATAAAATATCAGATTTTGAAGTGAATTTCAGTCCTGGGGACTGTTTTTAGTGTTGAGTCTTTTTATCTTACTGAGTTTAAGATTCTCCGCTCTGACCTAAACTTCATTGAGAAATGAAAACGTTCTCTTGCTTATCTGTTCCATTTCTGTAAAACCTGGAGACCCCCTTCCTTTAAAATGTTTCATTTCAGATTAAATGACAGAATGACATGAAAAACAGCAGACTTTACAGGGGGGGAAAAACAACAAATGTCGCTTTTCTTAATTTTAGCTTTAATTTAGCTCTTTTTTTATATTTGACTTAATGCTGAATGTTTGACACGAATATCCACCGGAAAACAAATTTTTTGTAATCTGATATCAGATTTTTTTTTCACCTGAATTTTGTTTAAGTTTCTGTTGCTAAACAAGGAAAAATAATTTTCTGTTCCAGTTTGGCTCCTTTTGCCTTCAGATTGCTACCTCACAGAGGTTCTTATTTATCCTCTTGATTTCATATTTACATAAAATGATATTTATTCACATCTTTCACAGAAACAACAAGACATTATTATATACTTACAAAGATGTACTATTTCAAGGATTTTACCAACATTTGATCAATAATTTTCATAAAACCGGGTTTTAATTTCTGGAAACTGATGTGCGGGAAATTGTTTTGTCTCTTTTAGTTGACAGAAAGTTTGATATTTTACACTCCAATTGAGAGATTAAATAAGATTTATTATAATAATCATATTTACAAGACCAGATAAATAAAAGAAATGCATTTTTACATCCTGAAACACAAACCAGTTTCAGATGAGCTTCTTCTCTGCTGCCTTTTCTGTAAATTTAATGCAACATGTTCATGGTTTGCAGATACAATATTTGTTTGTTCCAAGATAATAGTATTTTGCTATTTGCTTAGTAAAATGTTTCTGAATTTCTCTGAAACCCAAACTGACCCAGCTTACTTCCACAGTTTTAGCCTGCGGACCGACGCTGTGGGGGCACAAGCTGAAGCCACAGAGCGCCTTCTTCCGCTACACTTTAATGATGTCACCTTATTCCTAATTAATTAGGCTAGACGTGCGCTCATGCGCGACGAAGCTGCACGTGCACTAACAATTAACATCCACAAACTGTCACATCGTCCACCGTGCGTGCGCCGCGCTTTAAACACGACACAAAAGGAGTTTTAAAATAAATATAAATAGGTGTCACAGAGACAGTCATTAATAAAACGATATGTACACCTGTGCAACATCACATCACGTGGCCCCGTCTCATCAGCTGTCAGAGTCCGCGTCGCTTTTAGTTCCGTCCGTTTTCTCCGCTTTTTTGCTCCATTTCTGAGAGTTCTCGGACTCCTCCGACGAGGAGCGCTTCTGCCGCCTCCACTTTGCGCGCCGATTCTTAAACCACACCTGCAGGACACAAGAGACACGGAGTCAGAGAGCTCTGACATAGCCTACAAATGGATTCCCTTGATTTACAGACAAAACAATTTCCACAGCAAAAAATGCAGATATTTAAGATCTGTATTTTCTGAGGGTTACGACTAATTTAAAATAATCTTATCTGTTCAGCTTTATTTATTCATTTATTTTTTCTGTATAAAGCCTATCTGTCTTTTCTATTTTTCACACGGTAAAATCTTATGGACACAGTGAGTCTCAACTTCAAGCAACCTATTTTAAAGATAGAAACAAGAAAAGATACGCCAAAATAATACACACAACGCATAAACTAAAGAGCTTTATGACTGAATTTTACAGCTATGTAAATAACTGAATATTATATTTTTCAAAAGGTCATCATTCTGTAAAAAGAACACTTTAAGCAAGGAACCAAAGGTTGTATTTTTAAATAAATACGTTGTAATTAATAATATTATAAACTAATCAAACTAATAATAATAAATCACATTAATAATTATCATTAATAATACGACATCAATTGTAATGTGAAATATATAAAGGATTATAACAGCTTATAATATTAATAACGGTAATAACATTAATGTACTATACTGTGATACTATCATTATCATTTTTATTATATTGTTCTTCAGCAGCGAGATTCCTTAGTTATAAACTACTAAATACTTAAATACTACTACTACTACTAATAATAATAATAATAATAATAATAATAATAATAATAATAATAATAATAATAATAATAATAATAATAATAATAATAATAATGAAAAGAGATAAAAAATCTTTTTGTAAAGGCCTGCATTAAAGATCATGACACGTGTCTGACCTCGACCTTCTCCTCCCGCAGGTGGACTTTCCGAGCCAACTGCTCCCGCGTCCCGACGTCCGGGTACTTTGTCTCCTGGAAGAGGCCCTCCAGAGCCTCCAGCTGCTCGTCGGTGAAGATGGTTCGATGCCTGCGCTTCCTGCGGCAGTGCAGCTGGTTGAGGAGCTGCAGCTCGGTCCGCGACAGGCTGCCCATGTTCATGTAGGACATCATGTGGTGAGGAACCGGGGACAGAAGTACCGAGGCCGGGCTGTCGTAGCCTGCAAGACGGGAATGCGGAGGGGGAGAAACTGAACTGTCAGAGGCGTAGAAATGAGGACATGTTGCAGATTTATATGTTATTTTATCACCATATAGTTAACTAAGTGCCATGAAAACAGCCGATTTTTTTCATTTTGTTCATGTTGAAGTTTCTCTGCAGTTTGAAGACTTTTTCTAATCAAACATAACACTGAAGCCAACATTGCAAACACGTCAGAAAACATGACGCAGTCTGCAGCAGAAATCTAATAAAGTGCAGATTTAGTTTCAGTAATTAAAAAGACATTTTTCGTCATTCAACGTGGTTCTTTCCTTAAACCACAGTTAAAGTCGTAAAAGAATAAAATATAATTAATTTTAAAAGTCGGGAAGGACAATGTTCTGACTTTAATTTAAAGATCATTATTAAAACTTATAAAAACAGAAACAACTAAACAAATGCTTTATTTTCCTTTTTGCTTCTCAGAATATTAGCCTAATTGAAATACAGAAACCGGTTTAATTTCTATGAAGTTGTTCATGGAGAACTGAGGGGGGTACCCTACCTGCGGGAAAGCAGGGGCACTGCTGCGGACTGAGACCGGGCACGGCCCCGCAGCACGGAGGACCTCCTCCGGGGCCCTGGACCTGCAGTTGTCCGTAATAATAGCCGTTATATCCGATCCTTGCCCCGCTCAAAGCGTGGACCCCCGGCGGGGACGGTCCGCGGGCAGCCGAGTACAGTCCGCTATAGTCGGTGTAAATGGTGTCCGTGAGGCCGGCGGGCAGCACCACCGGGCCGCTCCGGTGCAGCAGCAGCGGCTCCTTACAGCTCGGCCGTCCGGACAGGATGCTGTCGATGCTAAACATCCCGGCGGGCATCACGCAGCAGCGCGGAGGATGGAAAAAACTGGATCAGACTGGGAATCAAAACTCCCGAGGAAGAGGAAAGAAAGTTCAGGCTGAAGGCGACATGGTGAAGCGGCTGCGCTCTTCTCTCCTCTGCACGCGCTGCAGAGCCAGCTCCGGTTCAGGATGCGGACTGCTGAGCTCGGGGCTGCTCTTATAGGCCGTGACGTCACGGCGCAGAGGCAGCGTCAGGCCGGGTTGAAGGGCCGCGGGTTTGTGTATTGAGAATTAATTGAATTAAGATAATCCGCTGTGTTTGCAGACTATTGGAAACGCGCTGTCGGGTCACGGAGGCTCTTCCTGCGGAGTAATCCGATTATTTCCTCGTCGGAGGAGCCATCAGAGCGAACACAGCGGTGTTAGTGCGCCGCTAAGCATCAGGAGTCTGAATCATTATACATGTTTAGATTTGGAGTTCAACTGCAGCTTTCAGGCTCTGTTTGCAGACCTCTTCTCAATCCGAATCGGTTCTGCTTTTCACACTGAAACGGGATTTTAATCAGCGCCTTCATCTGATTTTGCGCACGATCCAAAATGAACCTGAGTTCATGTCAGACACAAACTGCTGAGCATTAAATCTGATGTTCCTCTCATTATCCGGCCTCCGCTCTGCTCTCTGCAGGGAACAAGTATCCCCCCCCCCTTTCCCTTACCAGCAGCTTCCTCTCTCCCCCCTTTCCCTGACTGGGATGAGATAACGGCCCATTATCGCTTCCATTCAGGCCACTAAAGGGGAACAGATCGGCTCTTTACGCAGCTAATCAACACGGCCTAGAGGCTGTCCAGGAACGTGGATTCCCGCCGCAGACCTTAATGGAAGCTGTTGATTGCATTTAAGACTCAATGGGGAGTTCACACATGCACGAGTCAGGCGCTCAGATAAACTGACGAGGTGAAAATGTGCCGTTCAGATCTGAGGTGTGATTAACAAAGACGTTCAGTTCTGCTGAGTTCATTTCAGACTGATTTAAAAACACCGATATATAAACTTATTTTAGCCTACCGAGTTTAACCAAAGGAGACGGTAAATAAAATCTGTCAGAACGTTTTCTGCACAAGCTGCTTCTTCGTTAAATTTATCATGTATTATTCCTTTAAATGTGTCGGAATTAACCGGAATCATATTCAGTCACCAGCTCATAATAAACTCAAGCGGTGCTATGTTTATTTCTTTCTTCTTTGTCTCCTGTTGGATGTCTCATTCGATCTGAAACAAAAATCAACCTGACGTTTAGATTTTCTCGTCGTTATTTCTATTTCTTACCGTTTATATCATTGTTTAAATAAAAACCTTTGTTTTCACTTCAACAAGAAGTTAAATGAAATCTAAACATCTACAGTAAATATTGGAGTGAGAAGCAGTTTGCATACATTATTAAATTGGGACTTGTTTTTTTTATATACCTATATTAAAAAAACGTCACCCATAGATTTTACTGAAATGTATTAATTGTGTCTTTATATGTAAAGTTTTGTTCGGCCGGTCTTAAACTGGACCCGTCCTCCTCGCCGTCGGGTTTTTCTCTGCGACTGAGAGATTAAAACCATATTTACCTCTGCATAAATGTGCGTATTGCAGAGAAATGACCCTGAAATGAAAACAATATTTACAATCTACCGACCAGGTTTTATTTATTACTTATTTCATCACGGCTTGCGTCAACCGCGGCTCCTCTGTCAGAAGAGGCGCGAACATCATCTCTGGCTTTGGGACAATAATTCTTTTTCGTTTTGGGCTTAAACACTAAACTGTTTGTAATTCTGCAGCTTCACAAAAACACATTTTCTTCTGATCCGAGAGAATTTCGGATTAAATAAATAAATAAATGTTGTTCATTCAAAAAGGCTCAGGTATTCAAGTTGTGTTTTTTTTCTCCGCCACCATCCACGAAGAAAAGCTTTTTTTTAAATATCTATATCTTTATTTCTGTGAAGCAGTCATTGTGATTCCAGCTGCCTGCATGTTGTTTTCATTCGTATTTATTATTACATTTCTGCTGCACAGTGGCAGCGAGAAGAGAAAAGAATTGCTGCAAAACCAAACGTGTGTTTGACATGAAAAGCTGGAGAAAAAAATCACAGAGGAGGCGCCACTAGATAGATAGATAGATAGATAGATAGATAGATAGATAGATAGATAGATAGATAGATAGATAGATAGATAGATAGATAGATAGATAGATAGATAGATAGATAGATAGATAGATAGATAGATAGATAGATAGATGAGATAGATAGAGAGATAGATAGATAGATAGATAGATAGATAGATAGATAGATAGATAGATAGATAGATAGATAGATAGATAGATAGATAGATAGATAGATAGATAGATATAGATGCGTGTGTATTTGAGTAATAGAGCTGTTTTAATCCCATCTATCATTTCTAATACACACACATACACATACATCCTGCATTCTCCAGGCTTTGTTAGATCTGCTGGTCTGTGAATCCAAACTGTTCCCGACCATAAAAATACCTTCTGCTGCTGCTGCTGAAACCAAACCACAAAGAGCCGGTTAACTCCACCACAGATTTAATATCTGCTCCACACATGAAATACTACAAATACCAGAATCTGGTTACTTTTCAGTCATGTTCTTGACACAGCAGCTTGAATGAAGTTCAGAAAATGATCCTTTTCCCCAGCAGATTATTTTCAATTTTAATTATTAGATTCACTGTGTAAATTCCCAAAACAGAAACCTCTTATAAACTAATAAATGTAAATGTTACTTGAAACTATTTAAATTGATATGTTAATTAAAATTACACTTTAGGCTTGACTCAAGCAAGAGCAAGAAAAAAATGGAATCACCAAATAATGAGAAAATAAATTACCTTACCTCAATCATTTTATAAAGAAAATGGTGCGTCACTTATTTATAAAACAAAATGTTAATCTAGGGAACAAAATAAACTATTTGAAAGGGTAGACAAGGGTAATCTGATTCTTAAAAAAAAATGTTCTGTTAGAAAAAAATTAATGGCATATTTCCTAACCTGGAAGCAAGACATTTTAGCAAAAACTCAACTTCTTTGTTTAGATTGTTTTTGTTGACGTTTTTGTTTTAAATTAGATGTCTGATTATCTTGGCAACATTTAATGAAGTCGTGACAGAACTAAGCAGTCAGTCTTGGAAGGGGTCCCTGGTTTATTGTTTTGTAATTCTAAGGAAATTGGCACTAAAAAGGCACTAAATATATGTGAGTAAATATATATATATATATATCATTTGTGTCATAACCTGATAGATGAATGTCCCAAAATATTCTTGGTATGTGCCTCAAAGGACATGTCCTGGTCAAAAATAATAATCATATTATTTACATCAATACTGGAGATTAAACAAGGCCATTCGAAGTATATATATGTATATATATATATATATACATATATATACATATATATGCTCCCACTTGCTAAAATTATTAAACGAGCATATAATAAATTTTCATTATAAAGTCAGAGCACCTGCTTAGTCCTTCACTGACTTCGAATGGCCTTATTTAATCTCCAGTATTGATGTAAATAATATGATTATTATTTTTGACCAGGACATGTCCTTTGAGGCACATACCAAGAATATTTTGGGACATTCATCTATCAGGTTATGACACAAATGAAAAATTATCTTCCAGAGGGATGTTGGAAAATTAGTATATGCATTTCTACCTCAGGGATGCACTATTATAATTTTCAGGAAGCCAAAAATGATTCAGTGAAAAGCTATAGGCTGATGGAATTTGGATGAAAATATGATTTAGTTCTTTTCAGTTCTCATCATATTCTTGATTGAGCAACACAGCTTTGCTTTCTATCTTCTTAAAGAATTAATTACTATGAGCTACAACAACACTTAATTTCCCTCTGGGATCAATAAAGTATTTTTTAATTTGAATTGAATTTCCAAACTGTAGTAAATTGTAATATTACATTAATTCAGGTGAAAAATTGGAATATTGTGCAAAAGTTAATTTATTTCAGTAATTCAACTTGAAAGGTAAAACTAACATAAGATAGACTCATGACATGCAATGAGAGATTGAGATATCCTTTATTTGTTATAATTTTGATGATCATGGCATACAGCTTATGAATACCCCAAATTCAAAATCTCAGGAAATTAAAATATTGTGAAAAGGTTCAATATTTTAGGATCAAAGTGTCACACTCTAATCAGCTAATTATTCCAAAACACCTACAAAGGGATCCTGAGCCTTTAAATGGTCTTTCAGTCTGGTTCAGTAGTAATCACAATCATGGGGAAGACTGCTGACCTGACAGTTGTGCAGAAAACCATCATTGACACCCTCCATAAGGAGGAAAAGGTAATTGCAAAAGAAGATGGATGTTCCCAAAGTGTTGTATCAAAGCACATTAATAGGAAGTTATGTGGAAAGGAAAAGTGTGGAAGAAAAAGATGCACAAGCAGCAGTGATGAGTGCAGCCTGGAGAGGATTGTCAGGAACAGTGTGTCTGCCCACACTGCCAAAAGTACAAAAGCTTGGTTCAATGACCACGGGATTACTGTGCATGATTGGCCAGCAAATTCGCTTGACCTGAACCCCATAGGGAATCTATGGAGCATTGGCAAGAGAAAGATGAGAAACATGAGAAACATGAGACCGAACAATGTAGAAGAGCTGAAGGTGACTATTGAAGCGTCCTGGTCTTCCATAACACCTCATCAGTGCCACAGGCTGATAATATCCATGCCATGCCGCATTGAAGCAGTAATTGATGCAAAAGGGGCCCAAACCAAGTTCTGAGTACAAATGCAAATGAATGCACTTCTTTGACCCAAATATGCAAATCACAACGTGAACTCCACACCAAATCGGTCAAGGCCCAAGTTAACAACAACCGCCACCGATGCCGTTGACCCACAGGGTGCCGGTGGAAATTGGACTGCTGGTGGTCGATGGAAGAGAGGAGGAAGGGGAGTTGGCTGAGGGAGAAGAGGAAATTAAAGAGTATGGAACTGAGAGTATGAACTTTGGCTGTTGGGACTATGACAGGTAAAGCTAGAGAGCTGGTAGACATGATACAGAAAATGAAGATGGATATACTATTTGTTCAGGAGACCAGGTGGAAAGGTAGCAAGCCTAGAAGCTTAGGAAAAGGGTTCAAGTTGTTCTACCATGGTGTAGATGAAAAGAGAAATGGAATAGGAGTTATTTTGAAGGGTGAGTTTGTTAGGAATGTTCTGGACGTGAAA
Source organism: Valencia hispanica (assembly GCA_963556495.2). Classification (NCBI taxonomy): domain Eukaryota; kingdom Metazoa; phylum Chordata; class Actinopteri; order Cyprinodontiformes; family Valenciidae; genus Valencia; species Valencia hispanica. Next base: position 10,074,044 of record OY747720.1, on the reverse strand, counting down.
AGAGTGTCAGATAGGCTGATGAGTCTGAAACTTGATATTGAAGGAATAATTATCGATGTAGTTAGTGGTTCTGCCCCAGAGGTAGGCTGTGAGTTAGAAGAGAAGCAGAAATTCTGGAGTGAACTAGATTATTTGATGCAGCGTATCCCCCAAGTTGAGAGAGTGATGATTAGTGCAAAATTTAAGACATGTTGATGAAGGGAACAAGGGGGATGAGAAAGTGATGGGCAGGTTTGGTATCCAGGATAGGAAGGAAGAAGGACAGATGGTGTTAGACTTTGCGAAAAGGACGGAAATGGCTGTTGTAAATAATTTCTTTTAGAAGAGGCAGGAACAAAGGGTGACTTATAAGAGTGGAGGTAGGAGCACTCAGGTGAACTACATCCTATGTAGACGTTGTGATCTGAAGGAGATTAGGTTCAATACTCAGACCAGTACTCTTTTCATTGTACATAAATGATCTCCCACAAGTATAAAAACACCCACATACAAATGTATCCAGACAATGCAGTAATATAAACTCCCATAAACAATATACAAGAAGCTGGCCACATTCTTACATCTGAAATGGCCCAAGTCCAAAAGTGGCTATCAAAATCATGTATTCTTTTGAATACCAAACAAACAGTCTGTATGATGTTGACCAAACACAAAAATAAAACTGTAAATTCACATACATTTATTGGAGTGGTTCACGACTCCACCTTCACTTTCAAAAGTCATGTAAAGAACATCTCTAAGACATTCAAAAATAGCTTACATACTTTCAGATATATTCGATCATCAATGACACTTAAAGCTGCAAGGATGTTTATGCATGCAATGGTGTTCTTGCATATAGAAACTTGTCTACAAACTGGTCTCGTAAGAAATGAAACAAATTTTGGACAAATAGAGTCATTTTATAAATACATGAAAAGTATTTGCCAAAAAATCTCTTTCGTACCACGCATTTTGGAAACACAATTTTCTAAATGTCAAATGTTTTAAATTTGCTTGTACTATATACAAAATACTCCATGGTTTGGACCACCACCATTGAGGGAATTCATAAAATTAATTATAGACTCAAGTATAAACTAACCACCTTTGGGCACTCTGTTCTCTCACTCAGGGGCTCCCATTTTTGGAATAGTATTTCACTCACTATAAGAGAATGTCCCACGTTTCAAACATTTAAGGCTCAGCTAAAACAGTGGCTAAAATCTAATCAACATTGTACTCACTAATCATGTATTCTGATACATGTTGTGTAGGCTCTCAGTCATCCAGGAAGTCTCCCTCCCTCTAGAAGGTGCGTGACCTGCCCATACACCAAAGTTTTTGTTCTTGTCTCTTTTCCTCTTTCATTTTTTCTTTTCTTTTTTCTTTTACATCCTACTCTTATCAGTGTCATTTAATAGAAATAACATTTAAACTGTCTATGTGCAACTTTACTTGTCGTCCATTGCTATGTTGTGTGTATATAGTTTTAGCTTTTATATTTACTTATTTTAATGTATTAATTTTTATAGGTGTTTTTGGCAATACCTTGCCCAGGGACAACAGTTGAAAATTAGCTTTGATGCTAACACTGACACATTTACAGAAATGTTCATTAATATGTACTGTTCCCGTTAAATAAACAAATACATAAGCAAATCAGTGACTGCAAGGTAGTGGTAGGTGAGAGTGCAGCTAGACAGCATAGGATGGTGGCCTGTAGGATGAAACTGATGGTGAGGAAGGTGAATAAAACAAAGAAAGAGCAGAGGAGGGGAGCTGAGACAGGTTTTTGGTGGCCAGGAGGTGCTCCCAGATGACAGGACAGCTACAGCCAATGTGAATAGGGAGACAAGTAGGAGGGTACTTGGTGTGTCATCTGGAAGGAGGAAAGTAGGTAAGGAGACTTGGTTGTGGAACGGTAAAGTCCAGGAGCATATACAGAGAAAGAAGTTAGCTAAGAAGAAGCGGGACAGAGAGGACCGAAGGGAGTAGACAGGAGTACAGGGAGATACAACCTATGGTGAAGGTAGAGGTGGCAAATGCTAAAAAAAGGGCAAATGAGATCTGTATGCTAGGTTGGATATTAAGCAGGGAGAGAATGATTTGTACAGGTTGGTGAGGCAGAAAGATGCAAAAAATGTGCAACAGGTTAGGGTGATTAAGGATAGGATCGAAAGGTACTGACAGGTGCCAAGTGTGTGATGGGTCCTGATGACATAGCTGTGGAGGAATGGAAGTGCCTAGGAGAGGTGGCAGTAGAGTTTATGACTAGGTTCTTCAACAAGATCTTGAAGAGTGCGAAGATACCTGAGGAATGGAGGAAAAGTGTTCTAGCGCCAATTTTTAGGAACTACGGAGATGTACTGAATTGTGGCAACTACAGAGGAATAAAGATAATGAATCATACAATGAAACTGTGGGTAAAAGTGGTGGAAGGTAGACTTTTATATTTTTATTTAAGTGTTTGTCTGTTTGTTCTTGTATGTTTGCACAAAGTACCGCAGCAATTTCCTAATGTTGTAAACCTACCCAACATTTGGCAATAAAAACCCTTTCTGATTCTGATTCAGTCATATGGAAGAGGATTAGGGCCACGGAAGAAAAAAAATCAGAATTCTGAGAAAAAAGTCAGAATTCTGAGATTAAAGTCAGAATTCTGACTTTTTTCTCAGAATTCTGATTTTTTTCAGAAACCTAAAACAAACCAAATTTTTTACAAAAGATTTTTTTTTTCATTTCCAAAAAAAAGTCAGAATTCTGACTTTAATCTCAGAATTCTGACTTTATTCTCAGAATTCTGACTTTAATCTCAGAATTCTGACTTTTTTCTCAGAATTCTGACTTTTTTCAGAAACCTAAAACAAACCAAATTTTTTACAAAGGATTTTTTTTCATTTACAAAAAAGTCAGAATTCTGACTTTAATCTCAGAATTCTGACTTTATTCTCAGAATTCTGACTTTAATCTCAGAATTCTGACTTTAAGCTCAGAATTCTGACTTTTTTCAGAAACCTAAAACAAAAAATTTTTTTACAAAGGATTTTTTTTCATGTCCAAAAAAAAGTCAGAATTCTGAGATTAAAGTCAGAATTCTGAGAATAAAGTCAGAATTCTGAGATTAAAGTCAGAATTCTGACTTTTTTCTCAGAATTCTATTTTTTTTTCTTCAGTGGCCCTAATCCTCTTCCGTACAGTCAGAAGTGAGCATTTGTGAGCAGCAGTACGGCTTCATGCGAAGAAAAAGTACTACAGATGCAATTTTTGAATCTGTAGTACTTTGACGGATGCTGATGGAGAAGCACAGAGAAGGTCTGAGGGAGCTGCATTGTGTCTTTGTAGATTTAGAGAAAGAGTGTGATAGTGTGACGAGAGAAGTGCTGTGGTATTGCATAGGATGATCTGGAGTGGCAGAAAAGTATGTTATAGTGGTGCAGGACATGTATGAGAGCTGTGAGACAGTAGTGAGGTGTACTGTAGGAGTGACAGAGGATCATCAACGATCAGCTCTAAGCCCCTTCTTGTTTGCCTTGGTGATGGACAGGCTGACAGATGAGGTTAGACTGGAGTCTCCATGGAGTGTGATGCTTGCAAATGACACTGTGACCTCCAGTGAGAGTAGGGTGAAAATAAAGGAAAAGCTAGAGAGGTTAAGGTATGCACTGGAAAAAAGAGAAATAAAGACTAGTCACAGCAAGACAGAATACATGTGAGTAAATGAGAGAGACACAAGAGGAAAGGTGAAGTTATAGGGAGTGGAAGTAAAGAAGGTAGATGACTTTAAGTACTCAGGATCAACGGTCCAGAGCAACGGAGAGTGTGGAAAAGAGATGAAGAAGCATGTGCAAGCTGGTTGGAATGGGTGGAGAAAAGTGTCAGGTGTGATGTGTGATAAAAGGGTTTAAGCAAAAATAACAGGAAAGGTGTAAAAAACAGTAGTGAGACGAGCAATGTCGTATGGTTTAGAGACTGAAACAATAAAGAAAAGACAGGAAGCAGAACTGGAGGTGACAGAACTCAAGAGGTTGGGATTCTCTTTGGGTGTGAAGAGGATGGATAGGATCAGGAATGAGTACATCAGAGGGACGGCTCATGTTAGATGTTTTGGAGAATAAGTCAGAGAAACCAGACTGAGATGGTTTGGGCATGTTCAGAGGAGAGACAGCTATTACAGGTCCTTCTCAAAAAATTTGCATATTGTGATAAAATTCATTCTTTTCCATAATGTAATGATAAAAATTTAACTTTCATATATTTTAGATTCATTGCACACCAACTGAAATATTTCAGGTCTTTTATTGTTTTAAAACTGATGATTTTGGCATACAGCTCATGAAAACCCAAAATTCCTATCTCAAAATATTAGCATATCATGAAAAGGTTCTCTAAACGAGCTATTAACCTAATCATCTGAATCAACTAATTAACTCTAAACACCTGCAAAAGATTCCTGAGGCTTTTAAAAACTCCCAGCCTGGTTCATTACTCAAAACCGCAATCATGGGTAAGACTGCCGACCTGACTGCTGCCCAGAAGGCCATCATTGACACCCTCAAGCAAGAGGGTAAGACACAGAAAGAAATTTCTGAACGAATAGGCTGTTCCCAGAGTGCTGTATCAAGCCACCTCAGTGGGAAGGAAAAAGTGTGGCAGAAAACGCTGCACAACGAGAAGAGGTGACCGGACCCTGAGGAAGATTGTGGAGAAGGACCGATTCCAGACCTTGGTGGACCTGCGGAAGGAGTGGACTGAGTCTGGAGTAGAAACATCCAGAGCCACCGTGCACAGGCGTGTGCAGGAAATGGGCTACAAGCCACTTTTGAACCAGAAACAGCAGCAGAAGCGCCTGACCTGGGCTACAGAGAAGCAGCACTGGACTGTTGCTCAGTGGTCCAAAGTACTTTTTTCGGATGAAAGCAAATTTTGCATGTCATTCGGAAATCAAGGTGCCAGAGTCTGGAGGAAGACTGGGGAGAAGGAAATGCCAAAATGCCTGAAGTCCAGTGTCAAGTACCCACAGTCAGTGATGGTCTGGGGTGCCATGTCAGCTGCTGGTGTTGGTCCACTGTGTTTTATCAAGGGCAGGGTCAATGCAGCTAGCTATCAGGAGATTTTGGAGCACTTCATGCTTCCATCTGCTGAAAAGCTTTATGGAGATGAAGATTTCATTTTTCAGCACCACCTGGCACCTGCTCACAGTGCCAAAACCACTGGTAAATGGTTTACTGACCATGGTATTACTGTGCTCAATAGGCCTGCCAACTCTCCTGACCTGAACCCCATAGAGAATCTCTGGGATATTGTGAAGAGGAAGTTGAGAGACGCAAGACCCAACACTGGATGAGCTTCAGGCCGCTATCGAAGCATCCTGGGCCTCCATAACACCTCAGCAGTGCCACAGGCTGATTGCCTCCATGCCACGCCGCATTGAAGCAGTCATTTCTGCAAAAGGATTCCCGACCAAGTATTGAGTGCATAACTGAACAATATTATTTGAAGGTTGACTTTTTTATATTAAAAACACTTTTCTTTTATTGGTCGGATGAAATATGCTAATTTTTTGAGATAGGAATTTTGGGTTTTCATGAGCTGTATGTCAAAATCATCCATTTTAAAACAATAAAAGACCTGAAATATTTCAGTTGGTGTGCAATGAATCTAAAATATATGAAAGTTAAATTTTTATCATTACATTATGGAAAAGAATGAACTTTATCACAATATGCTAATTTTTTGAGAAGGACCTGTACATCTGTAGAAGCATGCTGATGTTGGAGTCACCAGGCAGGAGGCAGGGAGGAAGACCAAAGATTTATGATTTGGTGAAAGAGAACATGAAGTTAGTTGGTGTGAGGGCAGAGGATGCAGAGGATAGGACTAAATGGAGACAGATGATTCGCTGTGGCGACCACTGAGGAGAAAAGCCGATAAATATCTGTGTAAGAAGATTAATATCTATGTATTTGTTCCCCAGGCCCGGCGCCATGGGCGGGCCTGAGCGGGCCTATTCACGGATCGGATCGCCCATGACAGATTACAATGCCTCATGCAAATGTATTGGACCAAGACAACCAACAGAGGTTGCGACGCTCCACGGCTTCCTCTATGTTGCATTTTGTTTAGGAAGTGTTTTTTGCCACTTTGCTGAAAGGAATAATTATCACACACAGTTGAATACTAGAATATGACCCTGAAATGACATTCTGGTCCGCACTTCTTACCAGTTGGTGGCAGTAACGCACCAATTCGTTGTTTGCCAGCCGGAAATAATTATCAAGAAGAAGAAGCGCGCTATTAAGAGCATGCTAACTGGTAGTTGTGATGTAAACGTTCGGAGAAATACACGCAAGAAAGGAATTTACAAAGGTTTTTAGCTGCAGAGTTGGATTGAAGACCACTTGCGGACTAAGTACTTTATTGGAGTACATTAACTGGACGTGAAAGGATTGTTTTTATTTGAGATGACGGCTTTGTGGATATGCAGGCGCAGCTAAGAACGGTGAGTTGGACATTACATTATATGTCTTGCTGAGTGTATCAGGACAGTTTCAGCAGCGAGTAGCGTCACTGATCAAAGCAGCAGAAAAATAACAAGAGAATCAACATGGAAGAAGCAGGGCTTGTTGCTGTGTTTTTTTGTTTGCTGTTGTTATTAACTGGTTTGCGAGTAACTCTTCTTGTTTTTACAAAGTTGTTTGACGACCTCTGCTCATTTCCCTCTGAATTAGCACAACTTAACCACAGCGCCTGCTGAGCGACAAAAATCTTCTATAAAGGAAGATGGCTCACTCACATACACAGTAGGATCGTGACAGTGGCTGAACCGCTGCTCCTTTTTGAGAACAAAAACAAAAGTTCTGACCACTGATATAGAACAAAGCGATCAGTTCGGAAAAACTCCAGAACCTACCTCAGCCATTTCCTTTTTAACTTATGAATAATATGAATATGTACGTAGAAAGAGTGCCAGAAAGGGCTGTTTTGACCCAGATATATTTAACACACTGCCAATGTGAGGTAAATACACTAAGGGGTTAAATAAAAACTGCCCCCCCCCCCAAAATAAGCTGCGGCCCCTCCCAGCTAAATTGCCCTGGCGCCGGGTCTGTTGTGCCCGATTCTACATGGCGGTGATGTTCCATCAGATTGTTTATTGCAGCATCTGCTTATATATGTCTATAAACACAAAGCCATGAACTCAGTACCATAGAAAATCTGTGGGCAGAACTGAAAGGTTTGTGTGAGGAAGGCAGCCCACAAACCTGACCCGGTTACACCAGTTCTGTCAGGAGAATTGGAACAAATGAAGGATGTCCAAGACGTTTGACCCAAGTTGTAAAGTTTAAAAGGCAACTCTATCAAATATTGAGGAAATGTATTTAAATGTCTGACTTTCTTCAAAGTCAGACAAGGAAAGAAATTATCGCCAAAAATAGTACCTTCTAATTTTTCTGGCATTTAGCAAATATAAATAATTTTTGGGGATCTTAATTGACAAAATATTTCTATCGTTTTTATCTGTTTTCATCTGTAGCTGTTGATTTATAAAGAAAGTTGAAGAATGTGGAGGTAGTCCTTTTTCTTCAATACAATCTGTTCAGTGCACCAGTACTGGAAGTAAAGCAGCCCTTTGAGTCCTCCAACCATAGTTCTTGTCACTGTGGTAAAACAGCTCAATTTTTGTTTTGTTTGATCATAAATCAGATGGCATTGGGTTTGTTTAAATGGGCAGAAGCAAATTTCAGTCAAGTCTGAATTCTTTGATTTCAAAGTAGAGGCTCTTTCCTTATCTACACCAGCTTACTACATGTTGTTTTTAAACTGGCCTTACTGGGGGAAGTGGCATTGGTGTTTGTACAGTTGCCAGTTTATTCTAGGCTTGATCCCTGGGCGTGTTTGAACAGCTTGATATTTTTTCTTTCACCTGACAAGGATAGCTTTGTCCAGATGGTTGAAATGTGTGCAACAGGACAAGATCCCAAAAACACATCCAAGCTTGTTTTGAAATGGGTTAAGTAGGCTAACAATAAAGTTCAACCTCAACACCTATTTACATTTTTCAGACAATGTCACAAAGCCAAATCTGTACCAGAAAACAAACTAACGATAACAAATTCTACCAAAGATACTTGGTCAAATGTGTAGCTGAGGTGCATTTTACCAAATAAATCAACAGTTGATCAATTAAATCATCAAATGCACAAAATAAAATGTTATTTATTCACATAATGATTGGATCTAAACCTATGACTGGAACTAGACAGATCTCCGGTCAATCACATTAGCACACAAAAGAAATAACTACTCTCACACACCTAAAACACCAAAGGAGAAACTCATTCATGCATGAGGGATACATTCCAACGCCACACAGAAAAGCTTGGTTACAGATTTAAATCCAGAACCTTTTTGGTGTGAAGATCTAATCTAGGACTGAATCACATTTAAACATTTCCTTTCAAGTTAAAGATCTTGAGTTTTGTGGGATTTTTTGACCGATTTAAAACCTGTTTCAGTTATTTCAGGCCTAATTTTGGCTGGGGGGGAAAATGCAGCGTAAACATCCAAGAACAGGAGGTGGTGTGTAAAAAGTGTCCACATCAATGACAGGGGATTGCAGAGTTAAAACCTGGCTGTGGGCAGCACACATGAAAACAGTCCAAACAAATCAAAATGCTCTTTAGGCATTAAAGTGTGTTTTTCTTCTCTGGGCCTCGGCAGCAGCTCAGGTTTCACTCAGGCTATTCAAAGAAGGCTGAATGCAAACGTCCACTTTTCAAATGGAAGCGCGGTACCTGCTATTGAGCCTTTCCTGCGTCCACTCATTTTCTACTTAAATGGTTTCAATTCAGAGCTAACATCAGGCTGTCAGAGGACAGAAATGGCCCTGGCGCGCTCTTTCAGCGCTCATCAATCATTCATTATAACTAGAATCCATCAGCCAATCCTGGTAATTACTGATTACAGGCAGGATCAGGGAGACACACACACACTCACGGTTCTCTGACTGCGTGTCAAGTCAGGAATCAAAAACACATTTTCACATTAGAAGGTCTGAAACGGGCTCTCCGCCTCCCCCTCTTTTCACAGAGGTGCTACTTAACACACTTTGGATTTACAAGAAATTCAAATGAGCTCTGCAAGCTGGCAGCAACATAATGAAACCTGGAATTATTCTATCAAAACAAGGCAGCAGTGTAGAATTTAGACCTCAGCTCTGTCTCTGCACAACACGCCACTTTAACGTGTCTTTAACATGTGCACACACATGTCACAGCTGTGCGTGGAGCACTCGCTCAGAATGATTTAACACGCAGCCCCATCAATGCTAATAACTCACAGTGCAGATCTGCATTCTGCTGGGATCAAGCTCAAAGTTTCAGTGTGGAAATGTGTAAGTTCTCTGAATATGTCGTTTAAAACTCAACGACAGAGTTAAACAAAGTTAAAATCATCTCCACTGCAGTGAGAAAGACCTTCTGAGTGTTTGATAATGGTCAGAAGTTACTGTATATGGATATTTTTCATGTACAGAAATAACAAGAAAACATCCCAACTAATGTAATCTTATGTTTTGGAATCGACTTCTTTTTTAGTGATGTGCATAAAGACTAATATAATCACTTAAGATTAATCAATATCTGTAACTGTATGATCAGCTGAGAGGATTGACATAGAAGTCATTGAAAAATAGAGAAGCTGGATATTAGTGAAATTCATAATACTATCAATAAAAGGAAAATCATTTTAAAACATTTTAAAGATGAGACAAAGCTGTTTGCATATATAACAAATGAACCCAGGAATAAAGAAAAATCAAAGCGAGAACAAGTGCAGCTGGGTAAAAATGCTTGTGGTCAGGACAAGTTATTAAGAGAATAATTAGTTATGGTGTAGGGGTGGTGGGGATGTAAATTTTAAGTTCAAACATGTGCACCCAAGTGTTATTTTGAACAACATTATATTTTGTAACAAGTATTGTTAAAAAATGAATGACATTTATTTTTTTATTTATTTGCAAGGTGAACATAACCTTGAATTATATGGACTTCCAAAGAGGACAATAAAGTATGTCACATTGAATATTATCATGTATGTTGTCATATTTCAAGATACCAGCATACATCAAACTAAGATATCTTATTGTAAAATATTTATCTCTACTGCATTCTATTTAGATGACATTGTTGTGTTACTGTATATTTTGTATTGTACCATTCAATGTCAATTCTCATTTTGTATCAAATATTCAATTTAGTTTTGATTCAGTTTATTTATATAGCACCAATTCACAACACGTCATCTACATCTATGCTACAAAACAAATGGTCAATTCTGTCAAGTCATACAACCATTTCAGCTGATCCTAGTTATCAAATCAAATCAAACTTGATTTATAAAGCGCTTTTCATGCAACAAATGCAACTCAAAGTGCTTTACAGAATTAAAATGACCCCACAAAGACCACATTCCCCCCTACATATTTAAAAGCATGATCTCAGTTATACTCCCCCTCCCCCAGACCCAACCTTCATGCACACACACTTGAGAGCAGCAATAAAAAGGACGTTGGGCTGAGTACAGATGGGCCAGGTAAGGAAACGCCACCAAAGGAGCCATCTGCACTGGCAGCACCATATCAACAGCAGCAGTGAAGGCACTGACCCAGGGCAACCAGAGGAGGCAAGGCCGAGATCCCCACCTCCACCCAAGCGCTACCTGGAGAGCACCCAGGGAGCCACAGCCGACCACCCGCTCCCACGGCGGAGGGCTCCCATAGAGAAAACACTGAAGGAAGATTAAAATAACAGGTTAAAATATAAAAATAAACTGTAGATAGTATGATAAGATTAAAGAGTAAAACATTGCTAAAGTTTATTAGGTAAAACATGCAGATCAATTATACGGACTATAATAAATAATAATCAGTTAAAAGCTAGGTTAAAAAGTTGAGTCTTGAGCCTGCTCTTAAAAACATGAACGTTCTCTGCGGCCCTGAGGTTCTCCGGCAGCCTGCTCCAGAGGTGGGGGCCATAATAATGGAAAGACGCCTCACCATGAGTGTGTGTCCTGACTTTAGGGATGACAAGGAGACGGCTGCCAGAGGAGTGCAGAGGCCACGAAGGTTCATACGGTAAAAGATGTTCTAAAGGACAACATGTGATAAAAAGTTGTAGCTTCCATTGAGGGAATGTACCGCATGTTGTTGGTGGTATTGTTTTATTGATATTGTTTTAGGTATTGTTTTGTTGATGCATTTTTTGTTTTGTATTTATGTATTTATTTATCTATGTATGATCATATCATTCGGTATGTTTTTGTACAATATAATTTATATCATGACATATTTTATGATATTGTATTGTATGTATCATATTATGTTGTGTCAAAATGTATCATATAGTACAGTAGTGCATCTGTTCATGTTTTATCCTTTTATACTGTATTATGTTGTTTTATGCTTTACTGTATCACATTATGTCATTAAATCTTACATTTTCTGGTTTGATTCAGGCCAGAAAATCCAACTACAAGTTCAAAGTTATGGCAGCAGAACATGTTGGATGTTACTGTTAGATGTTCACACAAAAAAACTCTACCTTTTGCCTCACTGAGGAATGGACTGAAGTCCCCTTTACATGTTACATGTTGTGGAATTCAAGCGGCTCTCACTAAGCTTGGTTCTAGCACTAAGCAGTCAGGTCTTCCTCCATATTGTGCAGTATTAACCTCCAGACACCCCCCTCCCCAGCAGCAGCAGAAACAGCAGCAGCAAGGGCAGGGGAACAGAAACAGAACCAGATTGTTGAAACCTGGGAGGTTTTTCTCCAGCCAGCACCTGGTCTGCGTGGGTCCCGCCCCTCTCTGAAACTCAACCCAGCAGCTTAACTCTGTGGAGCTACTGGCAGAGGCTCCCCATTAATCCAGTACAGGTGCCAGAGATCCCAGTTTACCCTCTGCAGGGGGGGACGACGACTTCAGATCCTGTTCATGCAGATTTCTACAGATATGCTGTGTGTTTTCCTACATGGATAAATTTTTATGTAACCGTGCAGTCAGGCAGCAGAAGGTGAGTCGATCCTTTCAACAAAATCATGTAAATCCCTTAAAGAGCCTGACTCTGGATGAGAGTTAAACTCCCCGATCACTTTTTGCCTCTGGAAATTAAAGCAGATTTTAACAGTGCCACCATTGTGATTTACAAATAATTTGACATAGCAGCTAAAAACTTTAATATCCACTGTTGACAGAAGGGAATTAGCCACATATTTCCCTCCAAACTTTCAATTTTCTCCTTAGTCGTGTGAGCCAAGCTCCTAATCCGCTCTTTATGTGTCCGAGAATTAACCTTAGTCAGAAACGGGCTGCCAGCCGGCTCTGAAGACCCCACTGAGAGCTGTTCTTGGGCCTCAACGTGGCCTTTGTTGGGGCAGCTGAGGAGGGGCCCGGGGGGGGGGCGAGCAGTGTGCCAGCATGAGGGGTTATCCAGGAGCCTGAGAATCAATCCTATATTACAGTTAAGCCTTGTAATAATTACCATCATTAGGAGTAACTGGAGCATGCAGATGACCAGGCTGCGTTCATAAAGCTGGAACATTCCTCCAGACGCTTGTCATATACATAATTCAGTAATCCTGGAAATACATATTAGCATTCCCCTGCAGCTGAAAACTGTCAGAGCTCAGCCCCATGACTCCCTGAAGCTTCCAGGGTCGACTTCCATATTTCCCCTTTCCTCTCAGTGCCTCAGAGGGAGCCTCTGCATAACATTTTATATCTGAGCTTGGTTCAGATAATCAATGTGTCTTAATCACATAGAATAACGTTGAGGAAAGAAAAAAACTCAGTATTTTGCACATATGTATCAACTGCTTCAGGATAAGGGCATTTAACAGCTCCCTTCAGATGAATTTGAAAGCTCTCCATGCCTTAAATCGACAGAACACTTCATTACAGCAAGCATATCTGCTGCGGTAAACAATGCCTGGTAATGCTTTAAAACCTTTACTCAACCCTGACTGCAGCCTCTTCAATTAGAGCCCTCTCGGTGTGTTGTTATTGGCACGTAACTGCTGCAGATTTCTATCGCAGGTCGGGTAATTCAATAAGCACAGCCTGGAAGCAGCTCACTGGGTTATGTTCTGGTTAATGTCATACTGTTTTAATGTGCATTTATGGGAAAAATCTGGGAGATGCAACGATAAACACAACTTGGAATCAACAATGGATTTTTTTTGGACAGGGAAAGGAAACGAGAGAGATGTGCAGCAAGCGTAAACCCCACACTCCACCTCATGTCCTTCACAATCAGATGCTCTAATGCAAAACAGCATCGGTGGAGGCAAACAGAGAGTTCAGGGATCAACAAATATATATCTCTTACACTTATTTAGCAAGGAGAAGAAGGAACGTCTGATTAAAATGAAATATCAACAGGAATATCTGGTTGTTTCCTTATCTTTCTTTTATTAGTAAAACAAATAGTGAGTAAAACAGGAAAGTGATTAAGCAGCTTGTAGAATCACCTTTAGCAGCAGTAAATTCTGCTTCATCAGTCTCACACATCATTGTGAAGGATGTTTGATCCAGTTTTCTTTACAGCATTGCTTCAGTTCCTTGAAGCTTGTAAACATTTGTTTCTGCTGTGGTTTCCTAAAGTCTTCCTCTATTATTTCAATCAAGCTGGACTTTGACTAGACAATTACAACACTTTGATTATTTTCAGTTTCAGAGATTTTAAGAGTTTTGAGATCCTTGTCTTGATGATGACTTCATCAATCCATCCATCCATCCATCCACCTTCTTCCGCTTATCCGGGGTCGGGTCGTGGGGGCAGCAGCTTAAGCAGAGAGACCCAGACTTCCCTCTCCCCAGCCACTTGGGCCAGCTCCTCAGGGGGAATCCCAAGGCGTTCCCAGGCCACCCAATAAACATAGTCCCTCCAGTGTGTCCCGGGTCTTCCTCTGGGTCTCCTCGCGGTGGGACGTGCCTGGAACACCTCACCAGGGAGGCGTCCAGGAGGCATCCTGACCAGATGCCCGAGCCACCTCAACTTGCTCCTCTCGATGTTTAGGAGCAGCTCCTCTACTCTGAGCCCCTACTGGATGACTGAGCTTCTCACCCTATTTCTAAAGGAGAGCCCAGACACTCTGCAGAGGAAACTCATTTCAGCTTCTCTTTGTTTCTATCATTACCCAGAGCTTGTGACCATAGATGAGGGTAGGAACTTAAATCGACAGGTAAATCGAGAGCTTCGCCTTTGACTCAGCTCTCTTTTCACCATGACAGACAAGTACAGCGCTAGCATCACTGCATCCCCGGTCCGCCTATCAATCTCCTGTTCCATTTTTCCCTCATTCGTGAACAAGACTCCCAGATACTCCTCATCTTTGGGAAGGACCTCTTCCCCAACCCAGAGAAAGCCCTCCACCGTCTTCACACTCAAGACCATGGTCTCAGATTTGGAGGTGGTGATTCTCATTCTGGCCGCTTCACACTCGCCTGCGAACTGCTCCATCAAAAGCTGTACATCACGGTCTGATGAAGCCAACAGGACGACATCATCTGCAAAAAGCAGAGACTCGATCCTTAGGTCACCAAGGCAGATCCCCTCAACACCTTGGAAATCATGTCTATAAAAGTTATGAACAGAATCAGTGACAAAGGGCAACCTTGTCGGAGTCCAACTCACACTGGAGTTGGACTCCTCAGATGACTTCAGCTGGTCCAAAACAAGCCGAAATCATCTTCTCTCCATCACTGTGCTTTACAGTTAGTATAAATATTGTGCTGATATTTGTTTGCTTTTCTCTACTAACATTATCATATTTTAATAGCCAAACATCTCTAGTCTCCTCTGTCATTGTTCTAGTAGTCTTGTACTTTATTCAGATCTAAGTTTACAAATCCAACTCATGTACGTTTGCATTTCATATGGTAATCAAAGCATGTCGAGTCTGAGATGGAGCGCTTACATGTTTTGGTATTTCTCTGGTAATTACACTTACTGACTTTGGGGGGGATTTGTGGAGCAGTTTACTCCAAAGAGGAGTTTTTAACTTTTGAATGTTTTTGTCTCTCCGTATAGGGATTGCCTTAACATAGTTTGGAAATGACATCATGACATTTTACAGGTAAAAGGACAATAACAGTTGATTCTCAATTTATGAAAAAGCCAAAAGAAGAAAAAAAAAAGAAATTAGGGGAAGGTAGAATAAACCCTGGGTATAACCTAGTTAAATTCAGATTAAAAAAATTATGGAAATTACCAGGATGAATTTGAATAAAATCAAGGTAAAACCATGAAAACAAAATAAATGCAAAACAAATCCTTTAAAAAAACATACAGAACCACAACACAACCAGGAAAAAATTAGAAGAAACTGAAAAGAAGCAAGATAATATCAGAGCAAAATTTGAATCAAAGTAAAAGACAGACAACATCGGGTTAATATTGGGGTGAAACCAGGAAAGCTCCAGGATAAACCCAGAAATGAAATTAAAAAGGAACAAGGAAAAAAACTAGGAAAAAAATATCTGGGATAAACATTAGGATAAAACAGGAATTATAGCAAAACCTGGAAGCAACCAGAGGTGGGTAGAGTACCACAACATTTTACTCAAGTAGCAGCACTACTTCGACATATTTTTCCTCAAGTGAAAATAAAAAGTAGTCTTCTAAGAAATTACTAATGTAAGAGCAAAATTGTATTTAGAAAAATGATAACTTGAGAACTGATTAGAACGTCTGATTTCATATTTTAAAATGATGTAATAGAACCGAAATTTTTTTTTATCATTCATTGCAAATTCTGGTATTTTAAAGACTAAAATGAACAAATTAATGCAAATAAAAAAAGTTATTACAAAATAACAAATTCTTCAGGTGAAAAACGTTTCAAATCGAATTTTTTCAATATAAAACACATGTAGCCAACACTTATAGTAGGTATTGTGTATATATATGTTATACACAGTGGCGGAGCTACGGGGCCACCCCGATGGCTCTGAGGAATGATTTGACAAAACGTAGTTGTATCACGAAGAACATCATTTCCGCCTAGGGCTTCCCCGGGAGATGGAGAGGTTGCTGTGTCATTGCATTTCCTCCGTGATCACAAAAGCTGTAAAGTTGTAGGTAAGTTTACCTATGTTTTTTTTTTTTACTTTTGTCCAGTCTGTGCATGTTTTCACATTAACTTAACCGTTAATGTTCCGAGGGCCCGCGGGCCAGCCCATTTCTTAGTTTAAATCCACCGATTTTCTGACTTCTTTATTTTTTTTTTTTTTATTTATTTATTTTTTTTTTTTTTACGTGTCCTGTTTGGCAGTGTGGAGCTCAGAATTGGTGTCTGAGTACCAAGTAGAAGCCCAACAGATTTACTTTCACAAGCGGAGCAGTACAGCTTTTGCTATAGTACTCCACTTGATTTATGTGTGAAAAATCTTTATTATGAATTGTTGGGGGTTTTATTTCCTGATGTTATGGACACGGAGACGGAAAATTAAGGAGAAGAAAGAAGGAAGATGAAGAAGAGAGGTAGGAAACAAAATGTCATGAGAGAGGGTGAGTTGAAAATACAAGAGAGGAAGGGGAACAAAGAAAACACAGGAAAACATTGAAGTCTGCCTCCATACCCACAGGACGGCAGAGAGAGGGGGAAAAACAAAACACGAAAAAGGAACATCGACAAAACCAACCAAACATTGTGAACTTAAGAATTACACAACCACATCACACAAAAATAGATAGAAAAATACAACAACAATGTCACAGAAAAACTCCAATAATCAAGCTCTAGTAATGATAACCTCAGCCCAAGAATATATCCTTAAACACCAGAGACCCCACATCTATGTGTGTGTGTTAGCATGCTGGTGCATATAAGGTTTCTCCATAAGAGTGTTTGATAGCTGGTGTGAGCAGGCATCAATCCGTCTCCCAGGAATCGATGCAGACATGAAGGAGATCGGAGCAAAGACGTCCAAAGGACCGCCAGAGCCCCAGGCGGACCCGGGCGGGGCCGACCGCATCCCCCAAGAGAGGAGAAAAGGAGAACCCCAGGGGAACATCCAGCGGCCACTATGCAGGGGCCCGGGGGGAAGCAGTGACAAGCAGAGGGAAGCCCCTCCTCGCACCCCAGTGATGTGCCCATGCCCCAAGACCCTATATGAGTGGTAAAGTGATGGAGCGGGTGGACAGAGGTGTCCAGGGATGGGGAGGGAAGGACTGGGAGACAAAATGTCTTCCCAGGGAGCCAGGTCCCCCACTGACCCCAATAAGCACCGCTGTTCACCGGGATCCACCAGGGGAGGGAGGCCATGGCACGTCCGACCCGGGGCCCACGGCCACAGCACCACAAAGCCCCACGGACCCCAAGGCAGTCCCCCCAGCCCCATCCCAGAAGGGGAACTAAACCCACCCTGACATTCGCTCTACTCTCAAAACACAAAAGACACTAGACACCCAGGTGGAGTTCAACCCCCCCCGACCACCCCCCCCCCCTCCCGCACACCCCACCCCTCCCCCCCGTCCAAGTGCCCTCGTAGGGGGAGAGCACCTGTTGCCACACAGCAGCAGCCTCCCCGCCAGCAAAGGAGGCCCCCAGGGCCACCCGCACACCGGAGGCCCCCGTAGCCCGAACCACGTAGACGTACCTGCCCAGACCAGGAGCAAACCGATGAGCCGGGCGGCCGACCCACCAGGCCGACATCCACCAGCCTCATTCTTTGTGGAGCGACCACTGTTGCTCAACGGCCCGGCAGGAGACCAAACCCAGCGCCCCACCCACCTGCCCTGCACGCCCACCACCCGGCCAGTCCACCCGGACAGTCCACCCGCAAGTCCGACCGATCCCGGCCAAATGCCCAACCCCAGCGCCCCACACAAAGACCAAGACCCAGGAGCCAACTGCAGTGCAAAAAAGGACTGATCCGGCCCAGAAACGCCACCCAGCCGCCGCGACCAGCAGCCAGGCACCCCAACCGGGCAAACAAGGCGAGACGCCATACAGGGACTGGCGATGACAATCGGCCCGGAGAAAAAATAAAGAGGCGGCTGCACATGCCGGCCACCGGCCGGCCACGACCCCCACAGCCAACAGAGACCCCACGCCGGCCGACCCCCAGCCAGGACCACAGCTAGGAGGCGCGGCGCCCCCGAGCCCCGAATCCCCAGGCCCACCCCAGACCCTACCCAGGCGCAGCACGGCCACCAGGCCAGTAACCCATGTCCGCCAGTGCAACCCCCCCAAGGCACCGCATGCAGCCATCAGGAGTCACCACCCAAAGCCCAACCCCAGGCCGGCCACGACGTCCAGCGCCCCATCCGCCCAGTGATCCCACCCCCCGGGGTCCCCCCCAGACACCTCCAACCCCAAAACCCCCACATCAGCAACAGTGTCCCAAATGACAAAACCAAGTGCCCCCCACCCCCACTAGGTGATGGAGCCGATCAAAGGAGCCCAGAGAGATTGATCAGATATGGAGCCAGAGGCCGTCTCAAGACCAATATGGTCCAACAAGAGATTTCTATACTGATTAATATTAAGAGCTTTTTTATTTTTCCAGTTCAGGAGGATAGTTTTCTTAGCGATGCATAAGGCAATGTGAACCATTAGAACTGACTTTGTGTCCATGGTGACATCATTTAAATTTCCTAACAGGCAAATTGAGGGAGATGGTGGGATGTTACATTTCAGACACTTTGATAAGTCCTCACATATCTGGCACCAAAATTTCTTAACAGGTGGACAGAACCAAAGCGCATGAACATAAGTATCTGGTATATTGCTTGTGCATTGTAAGCAGGTATTAGACGATGTAAAACCCATCCTAAACATTCGTTGACCTGTATAGTGTACTCTATGAAGGATTTTGTATTGTATTAATTGCAAATTAGGATTTTTTGTTATTTTAAAGGTTCTTAAACATATCTGAGACCAGACGTTTTGGTCAAAGCTGGCTGATAAATCCACCTCCCATTTTGAAATAGGGATGGCTATTGATTCATCTAATGTAGATAAAGTTTTGTATATTTTAGACAGCAATTTGGGGGGGTTGAGATTAAGAAAATCTAAAACTCTTGCTGGAATTTGTAATTCAGCTGTATTGAGCCTAAATTTACCTTTAATAATAGATTTAATTTGTTGATATTCTAAGAATTTGTTTTTATCAATTCCATATTGTGTAATTAATGTATTAAATGGGATAAAGTCTGTTCCTTCAAATATATGTTCCAGGTATTCAATTCCATTTCAACCTCCAGACTGGGAAACGTATCATACATTTTTTTTGCAAGATGTCGGGGTTATTCCAGATGGGTGTACGTCTGCATGGGATTATTGTGGACTTTGTCATTTTTATAAACTCCCACCATGCTGTCAGAGATGAGCTGATATTTATGCTTTTAAAGCATTCATATTGTTTTATATTTGAGCTAATAAATGGTAGGTCTGAAAGTTTTATCTTATTACATAGTGTCTGTTCTACGTCTATCCAGGACTCGTCTAGGTAGCTATGTTTTAACCATCTTGATATGTATTGGAGCCTGTTGGCTAAGAAATAATGATGGAAGTTTGGTAGATCTAGACCTCCTTTTTCTTTGGTCTTCTGCAGTGTTTTTAAGCTGGTACGTGGGGGTTTATCTTTCCAAAGAAATTTAGAGATAGAGGAGTCCAGAGATCTAATCCAGTCTAGTGATGGTTTACTTGGGATCATTGAGAATAAGTAGTTGATTCTGGGCAAAACCATCATTTTTATTGAAGCAACCCTTCCCATAAGTGATATGGGTGAGATTTCCATCTGGCAAGATCATCTTCCACTTTTTTTAAAAGTGGGATGTAGTTTAGCGTTATTAAATCTGCCAGTCTTGGTGAGACATTGATACCTAAATAGGTAATATTCCCTGACTGCAGTTGTGTATTAGTTGGATTCTGGACAGAACAAGTGATTGGAAGAACTGTAGATTTTAACCAATTTATAGAATAATCTGAAACATTTGAGTAAGAGTTTATCAACCCGATTACCTGAGAGAAAGAGGGTTTGTGAATGCTGGAGAAAAAGTAATACATCATCTGCATAAAGACTGATTTTATGTTCTATGTTATTGCATTTTATGCCTTTAATATTGTGAGTTTGCCTGATCGCTGCAGCTAGTGGTTCAATAAAAATAGCGAACAGGGAGGGAGAGAGAGGACACCCCTGCCTGGTACCTCTCTGAAGATAAAACCTAGATGATGTTTGGTTATTTGTTCTGATACACGCTGTTGGTGAACTGTATGATATTTTCAACCAGTTTATAAAAGAATTTCCAAAGCCAAATTTATGTAAGGTTACAAATAAGAATTTCCAGTTAACTCTGTCAAATGCTTTTTCTGCATCTAAAGATAATATATTAGTTTTAATGTTTTTACAGTTAGAAAAATCTATTAAATCTATTAATCTACGTGAATTTGTGGATGAATGTCTCCCTTTAATAAAACCAGTTTGATCAGGATGTATTATAAGAGGGGTTACTTTCTCTATCCTTTTTGCGAGGGCTTTGCAGATTATTTTAAGATCAACATTAATGGGGAATATGGGACGATAGCTGGTAGGAAACAAAGGGTCTTTACCTGATTTTAGTAGAAGACTAATGTAGGCAGAATTCATATTTGGTGGGAGTCGGCCATTTTCCTTGGTTTCCTGCAGCATTCTGTGGAATGTTGGTGCCAGAATATTCCAGAATTCTTTATAGAACCTTGCTGGAAATCTATCTGGGCCTGGAGCCTTATTATTGGGCATGCCTTGGAGGGCCTCCTGGAGTTCAGCCGCTGTTAGTCGTGAATCCAGGGCCATCGCTTGACTTTCAGATAATTTAGGTAGTGTTATGTTATCAAAAAATTTTTCAATTTCATGATCCGATGGATTTATCTCTGGTGAGTAAAAAGCCTTGTAAAATTCTTTAAATGTGTTGTTTATTCTTCCAGGATCATATACTGTATTCCCGGTCTGATCTTTAATAGCAGATATAGTTGTTTTTTCTTAATTTATTTTTAGCTGGTTAGCCAAAAATCTACCTGATTTATTACCAAAGTTTTCTATCCTAAGTCTTTGAATTAAGAACTGGGTCTGTTTATTAATAATTTGATTTAATTCTAGCTTTGCTTTACGGATTTTGCCTAGTCTCTCCTCCTCTAGAGAAGCTTCTAATGAATTAATAGTTTCTTCTAATTCCTGAATACGTTTTTTTTCCATTTTCTTTTTATTTGATGAGAATGAGATTATTTTACCTCTAATCACAGCTTTTCCTGCCTCCCAAAGAATGGATGGCGACGTACCAGGGAGGTCATTATATTCTAAATAAGAAGCCCACTCTTTTTCAAAATATTTTATAAATTCTTTATCCTTAAGAAAGGATATATTAAATCTCCAATTTTTGCTTTGAGGTGTTTCTGTTTATTTACTAAAGTTAGAGAAACAGGAGCATGATCGCTAACAGCTATAGGTTGTATCTCAGTGTCTGAAATGTCAGTCAACAGTGAGCTGCTGACTAACAAATAATCCAGTCGAGAATATGAATGGTGGACATTTGAGAAGAATGTATATTTTTTGTCATTGGGGTGAAGTGATCGCCATGCATCACAAAGTCCATAATCGCTCATGTACTGTTTGACTATATCTCTGACTTCTTACTTCTATGAACCTATACTATTTTATATCATTGGAAAGCTAAGAGTCTTGTGATTCCAATTATGGATGGCGATCAAGGATACAATCATAACTGTAGACACAGTGAGCGCTTTTGCCAACACAAACGTTCTCCTGACGGAGGTATAAAAATATGGAACTCACCACTTTGTAGTCCAATAAACGTGACAAAACCGATCCATTTCAAACAAAATTGTGTTTTTACATCAATAAGGGTCCGATTAAAGTCCTCCAATAAAGTTATCAGTCCAGGACAACAGCAAAACCAATACAAAATGTAAAATAAACAGGGAAAATGCACTTCCGAAATGTCTATGGCCATTTTTGTAGTCTTTTACCAATTTGTTTCCACTTCCTTCACTTCCACTTCCGCCTACAAAGGTCACTGAGCATACCCAGAAGAAAAATATAAAAAAGACATCCGGTTCATTCCTAGATCTCCAACCAATGGTGCAAGTCACGTTATGGTAAGTAACTCGAACCAATCGCGGTCCAGAACTCTGATGATTGATGCATCGAATAGCCAATGTAATACTGTAAACACAGATATATAACTTGACCGGGCGGACTTAGTCGCTGCCATAGTATTTGACGTGCGTAAAATGTCTTATTCATGAAGAGATTACGCACAGTGCGTACCAGTAACATACTGTTTCAGCACCGTGTCCAAACACCCTTTATGATCAAAATACAACATAGAAGGAAGCGGTGGAGCTTTATATAGTAAGATGAAGTTATGATTTTGATGATATTTTTAATTCAGTGAGGACTACGGCATTTACCCAGGAGATGGCGCATATGACACACTTTTGGCCACCTTTGACCTGTACTTAGAAAAATGTGTGCAGAATACTCATTTTTTGTTTTTTTGCTGTCAAATTTGTTGTGGATGAAGGTAATACTGCAGACTTAAGACCCACAGTGTGTTTTAGGTCCCAAGCAATTTTTAAAGCAATATTTACAGCATGTATTTATATAAAATAAAAAATCGGACATACATTTTTTTTTCCAGTGTATTAAAATTCATATTGCTTGGTAACAATAGCACTCAGAGATATTAACACAGTTCTGGGATAACTTTTAGAGTGTTTGCTTTCCAAAGAGACCCCAGCCATGTCTCTACTCAAAATGGTTCAAGAACAGCTTTAAGTTAATTTTGGGTATGCGTTAAAAAAAAAAGTAGGACGGAAATTGCTCCGACCTTACGTACTCAGCCGAGAGCCTCGCCCCTGCAGAGCTCCCCTACCCTTTCCCTGATGCTTTTCCCTCAGTCAGGCTAGCATACATTTACCTTTATTCTTTACCTATCAGGTGAAATGAAAAGAAAAATATCTGCCTACTTCAGTAAGAGTAGGAATGAGAGTGAAAATGATCAAAAGAGGGACAGTGAGGTCAGGCAGGACAAGAGATCCACAGGTACAGCACACAGACAGCCTGCTTATCTGTATATCTGGTCTCAGCCCTCTGCAGTCAGATACTTGTCTGTTATATTGATGATGTAGGCTTCCTTTGTGTGCTTTCTGACAGTTTAAACATTTATGTTCCAGACAATGTCCCACAAGAATCCACACAGGGCTCTTCAAAAGGTAGGGTGCCCACCACCAGCATTTAGGCTACTTATTGTAGGCTATTGTCATTTAACATTAAGAATAACAATGGTAGGCATGGCATAATGTAAACCTTACATGACAAAATAAATACTACTATTAATATTTATTATTGTGTTTTCTTAACTTGAACATATTACACCAGTTTTAAAATCGCTGCATTGGCTCCCCGTGCGTTTCAGGATTGATTTTAAGGTTCTTTTAGTTGTTTATAAATGTTTTCATGGTCTTGGCCCAGGGCTGTAGTGCAGGACTGCTGGTCCGATAAATAAGAAGGGCCAAGACTCTTGGGCCTTGTTATTTATTGTACTCAACTATGATTTTAAAAGTAACTTAGTAGATTACATGGATCAATGAATACGTAAGTACATACCATACCAAGTTTATTTACAAAGCGCACTTTATGACAGCATGAGAGCTGACCAAGGCGCTGCACATTTCTCTGTACAAGTAAAAGTACAGACTTGAAAATCTACTCATAAAAGTACAAGTACCCCAAAAAACTACTTCATTACAGTAATCAGAGTGTTTTTAATTACTTCCACCTCTGGTTATGTCAGACTAAAACAATTAATACAAAATATAAAGTACAGTAGCTATCATAATAAAGAACAGTCATTTAGACATTTTGTCTATCTACCATATATGTAAAAAGGGTAGATCAACAATAAGAAGGTTATTGCCATTGATAGTAATGGGCACAGTGTAGGCTACAGGCAAACCCTCGATTTGTTGTTTCCCTACACCAAGAACAATGTGATGTGCATTTACTGTATGTATGTACAGTATGTATGCATGTATCTACCCCTGTGTGAGTAGATGTCTCACCCTGGCCACCCCAGTGAAAATTTTCTGGCTTCGCCACTGGTTATATGAACATGGCGAATATCCTGCTCAGTTGTACATTTCTTGAATTGGAGTGTGCTATTTTAAATAACTGCATGGTATTTTTGTGTTGTGATTCTTCTCTTACTTTACAGTAAATTATTGTGCTGTTTATATTTTAATCTTTGTGTGAATCTCTCACTTTGTTGCCGTTATGCCTGAGTTTCTCCAGAGTAGGACAATAAATGATATATATATATATACATACATACATATATATATACACCCCACTTTTCAGTTATTTATTTGTAAAAAGTGTTTGGAATCATGTATGATTTTCGTTCCACTTCTCACGTGTACACCACTTTGTATTGGTCTTTCACGTGGAATTCCAATAAAATTGATTCATGTTTGTGGCTGTAATGTGACAAAATGTGGAAAAGTTCAAGGGGGCCGGATACTTTTGCAAGCCACTGTAAACTATAGGTCTGTGTTTGGGGCATTTCTGGTTAAAATATATTTGTTCTTCATTAGGTGAAGTAAATGTAACTAGTTACTACCCACCTCTAGAGGCAGCCAGGATAAACTTGGAATAAAAACCAGATAAACAGTGGTAAAATCAGACAAAATCAGACAAAACAAAACAAGAATCAACAATGAAAAACCTAGGATATAACTGTGATCAAATGAGGGTTCTATGTCGCCTTTCCTGTTAAAAAACCCATTACAAAGTGATTCACATCAGACCAAGAAGGAACTAAGTTAAAACGAAGACAAAATCAACAAAAAGACAGACTAAAATGATAGTAAAATCCAGTCATGACATTAGGTACACCTAATTGCTCCAAAAGCAGCTCTGTATATTTTATAGCATTTTGATATGTTTATGCTTTATAACTGGAAACAGAGTTGATCAGGATGTTATTTCTCAACTTCAGCATTTTGGTGTACTTTTACTTAATAAAACAAAAAACCTGACTTGGTGTAATATATCATGGGGGTCATATTTACATATTTATGAGAACTGTGGAGCCGTTAACCTCTGGCTGGGTGTGATCTTTATTCACACAGAAAAATAAATGTTTTAGTGTCATAATGGAAACTGGTTTAACGCACTGTTTACACCTGCAGCCGAATACACATCCAGCAGCAGGGATCAGTCAGGAATTCAATACATTAATGAGGTCCTAACAGACAGATTAGATCCTAGCTGGTTTTAGACTGAGAAAGGAGGAAAAGAGGGGGATGAAATGCATGTTTTCAACTCTATTCACTTTAATTTCCTCTGCAATGAAAGAGAAGAATGATACATGAAATATCCCCAAATCCATCCTGTTTTGCTTCTAATGAATCAGGGGTGAAATCCGAGCATCCTGTCTGTTATAGGAGGGGGAACCCTGGGATAAAGTTTCCCTGTTCTGTTAAAGAGATTTGGTCTGCTTTGTTACAGCGAATGTCAATATTCTAGAAAATCAATGGTTGGTAAGGCCTGAGTATCAGGTATCCCGCTTATTTAATTCTGCTGTTTTCCAACATTCCTCAGGTTTGTGGATCCGGTCGCTGCCTCCTGAAGTTGTTCTGTAACATATCTATACAGATGCAAACAGATGCAGACTCCTGGGAGAAACGCAAAGGCGAGCCGACTGACTAAAAGCCCGTGTGGTGATTTGATCACATCTTGACGAGAATGCACTAATGAGCTGCTATGTCATTAATCTGACAATAGAGGAGGCTGCAGAACAAACAACATAAAGAGCTTAAAGTACTGCAGCTGTATAGGAGGACGGCACACCAGATAATGAAGTATTTAAACTGTAGACATCAGGGTTTTAGGCTATGGAAGGCTGGATTATGAGAAGGATCCATTGTTTTAGCAATTAAAGTCAATGTCTGTGTTGTACAGAAGCTGAATTCAACAACACAAGTAAAGAAAAGAAGGAAAAAGGGTGAAAAAGTAACTACCATTTAACAGATATTAAGAGATAAGATAAGAGATACTTTAATAATCCCCATGGGGAAATTAAGTTTCATTACCCAAATATTGTGTTTCAGGGAACCATGTTCAATAGATGACCAAGCTTCTACAAAATTATCCATATCTAAGCAGTTCTCCAGAGTGGCACCACTGCATTCAATGCTCTTAATTGCACTTTTTGATGTAAAACTTGGTTGCAGCTGCTCGGCCATGCAAACCTGGACACTGACCTTAAGGTAATCTGATGGACATGTGAAGTTTTAAGATCTGTAGCTGTTGCAGAAAGTTGGCGACCTCTCCGAATAATGCCTCTCTGCATCCACTGACACCACCCAGTGATTTTAATTGACTTACCACTGAGTTGCTGTCACTCGAAATTGCTTCCACTGTGTTATGATACCATGACTGTGGAATATTTAGTAGCAATGAAACAACAAGACTAGACTTATTGCACAGGTAGCTTCCACTCCTGAGATTGACCCGTTGTTTCACAAATGTTTGAAAAGCACCTGAAGATTTTTACACGTGAGGAGATACTTTAGGCATTGAGGTATCTGTACCTCTCTAGTAAGTCTGTGGTCAGTGCTAGAATCTCCTACCAGTGGGACATGTCCAAAACCCAAAATAAAGCCAGTCACATCAAACGGAGGCAGTTGTGGTGGTTGGGGTATCTGATAAGGTTCCCTTCAGAGGTTTTTCAGGCATGTCTGACTGGGAAGAGATGCTGAGGCCACACCCAGAATACACTGGAGGGACTATGTTTCCTTTCTGGCCTGGGAACACCTTCTGATCTCCTATATGAGCTGAAGACTGCTGCTAGGGAGACTCGTCTGAGTTTCTCGGTTTGCTATTAATATATGTTGTGGGGTTTTTTTGCCTTTGACAATACTGTTTCTTCAAGGACTGTATTTGCATATTGTTTTATTGAAAACTTTATGTTGTTTTTAGTTTTATTTTGAATAAGGTTTGATCAAAGCAATTAGTTGTTTCATCGCTTAAAAAGTCCCTCCAAGATGGCTATTTTTGGGAACTCAAAGCGTCTTTCTTTATCTTTTTTTTCTCCCAGTTATAGTGTGTGCGTGCGTGTACTTGCTAGTGTGGGAGAGTGTTTATTTGTGGTAGAAAATTACCCATCAGATTGAGGACAGTTAGACGATTGGACAGACTGAACCTCAGAGGCATTTAAAGCCCATAAACCTGCTGAGCTGCAGGATTCCGACTTTGCTGTTTCTCCTCTGACAGTGATTGGTCTCACAACACATCACATATCCCGCGCTACTCCAGCCATCACCACAACATTTGGTTCTGGTAGAAGATCTGGATCAGAGCAGCAGCGCCACCATCAGCTGCCGCTTGGCCGCTGCTCTGCAAAGATAATAAACAATAGCAAGAAGCCTGCAAAAACCTGGCAAGGAGCATGTGGAGGTCTGTATGGTGGTGTGTGTGTGGGTGTGTGTTTGTGTGTAGGTGAGTTTGTGTATGTGTGTGATCAGAGCCAGGCCCAACTCTAAAACGAACCTGATCGTTTTGGGTGGTCCAAGCCTCTCTGCCATCTTAGAGATGGAGATGTGTTTCCCGATCAGACTTGCTGCCATGTCAACACCCGACCTGCAGGAGGAGCTGGACCAGTCCAAAACTGAGGGCTGGAACATTTACAGTTTTCATTTGAAATCGATCTCCAACCACCAAGGAGATGTGAGGACCTGACATGAACTGGTAAAAATCATGCAGAGTTTAAATTTTTAATATTCAAGATGATACCTATCAGAGCAGGGAGTAAAGAACCAGGTTCTGGTTCTTTTGGCTTCTGTTAAGGTGAACTTAAATAGTGTAAACTGTGAACATAAACATGATTAAGAGAAAGCAAACACAGTTAAACAAGTCAAAAGATTTTCCTTCTTTATCCAGTTGAAGCTTAAATTTATACTTGATGAAAGATGATTAAAAACATAAAAAGATAGGAAACATCACTTTGTCCATCAACATTTCTATCCTTAGAAAAAATGTATATTCCCTCTTTTGAGTTCCAGGTCCTCCCAGTGGAACGTGCTCAGAAAACATCCAGAGGAAGATGTCCTGATCAGATGAGTGACCTCAATGTACTCCTTTCAATGTGGATCACCAGGAACTCAGCATCACGCAAAAATAAACTTAAATGTTTAAGATCATCAAAGAAAAATTAATATCAGACAAAGGAGACGAGTAATAAGAGCAGAAAAAAATATAATTTCATTGACTTAATTAATTTCAAGTTTTCTAAAACAAACTTGGTTCTGTGTGTTAACTCCTGAATTAATAGTGATTAATGACTTTTTGTAAAGTCACGTTGAATTTCATATGCCACATCCTGGTCTGATTATGTCAAACATGTACAATCAAAAAATTACTTTAAAACAGGTAGGGGCCATTTGCAGCCCTTTAACTGATTTTGTTCGGCCCCCGATTGTAGTTGAAAAACAACACTAATTACTCCTTCCTCCACATGTCGCTGATATTTATGAAGACTTTTTATTTGTTATCAGTGCAAAATGACCTAAAGGTTATATTCATCTCATAGTAAGATTTCTTTGATGTTCTGAAACATTTTTTGGCACAGATCTGTACTTCGATCTTCACAAGGTTTAAACAGTGTCAGTTCAACAAGCTGAGGAAACCTAAAAATAATAGGAATACCAAATAAAATGTGGGATGTGTTAAAAAGAGCCTGATAATTAAATAATTGATATTATTAAATATTGATTACTGGGTTAATCCCTGAATATGAACTGTCTCTTTAGTCAACAGAACAATCCCATACTGGAAACCTTAAATGAGGCAAAAAGAAACAGAATCCTTTTTCTGTCTGTTTCACATTTTTTGCCAAGCCTGCTTCTCATTGGTTGATCAGAGCCTCTTGACGACTCCTCATCTGGAAGCTGTTGGCTCCTGAAGTAACTGAGTGTGGAGATTTTATGTTTTACCCCCATTCCTTGGACTTATTCAGTGTCCCTCAGGGACTTTCTTCAAGAGGATAAGCAGCGCTATCAGGTGGTTCTGAAGTTTTAATCGCTTTTCCTTCATTTTCCACTCAAATCAGTATTAGTTATTTGGACTTAAAGGCTGCTATCCAAATTATTTAATTAGACTTCTGAAAGATTGATACAAGTTAAACTTTTAATGGATTTAGATAGTGTATTGAACATTCAATTTCTTATTAGCAAAACTCAGTTTTTAATATGTCTCTTTGGAAACAGAACGGCTCACGAATAAAAACAAAGACATTCTTACTATATTTATGATTTCATCCTACTGTTTTTTTTCTCGTTCAGCTTCATTAAAGCATAATTACCTTGATTGATGCTCAATGTATAATTGAATTGTTCAGGGAAGATAACAGGATTCATTCTTTGGAAAAATCTTTCATAGATTTCTTATATATTTTCAGACTGATTCATTTAGGTACATTAACATAGTTTAACATAGAATAAAATGCCTTGCTGATCCGTTCAATATGTTGATCAGTTGATCAACATGTGTTGTATCTCTGAGTGGATCTAAAAGCAGGTCAGAGTTCTGTGTATTTCTCCCCTAAATAAATCCATGTGGCATTTCATCATGGCCTGCAGAGCTTTCCTATTAATTAGGCTGTAACTTCGAGTGTTTCACCAACTTCATCATGTGTGCCCTGCAGGAGTCTGAGGGGCGCTCTGACAGCACCAGCTTCAGCAGAAAGCTCAGAGATCTGCATGAAACCGGTCAGGTCTTTGCAGTGAACCCTGCTGGCTTCATGTACAAACTTTGAGTGGCTGTAGCTGAAATGTTCACAAGCATGAACAACCCCACCGCCCCCCGCCCACCCTCTCCAAAAGGTGACAGATGAGAGAGGCTGATGAAACCTGCACTTTAGCAGCTTCGACCAGATGATAATAATTATAGAGAGGGAAAGGCCTGGCTTTGATGAGGAAGGAGAGGTCTGAGGAGACCTAATACATAATCAATACAAACATTACCATTCACACATGTCAGTTTATGGAAATGAGCTGTGAAACTCAGACTGTGTTTAGTGAAATTACATCTTTTTGGAAATAAAGTTTTATTCCAGAGATTCACATACCTTTATTATAGCAATATATTCTTTAGAATTTTGCACAAACTGTATAAATTACTTGTTATTGTGCTTTATAGTTTATGTCAGCGTTATAAAAAAGCAAAGAAATAAACTCAGATTTTATAATAATGACACAACTGCATGCATTAAGTGCAAAAGCATTAATAACTAGAAAAGGCCTCCCCCAAAACCTAATCACTTGTTTGTGGTTCCACTATGCACATTTTCTGAAAATTTCATCAAAATCTACCCATAACTCTTTGAGTTATGTTGCTAATAGTCAAACTAACGAAACAAACAGACAGACCCTGGCAGAAACATAATCTCCATGGCGGAGGTAAGGATGGATGGATGGATGGATGACATGACATGCTAAACAACAGACAGAAGTGTGAAACCAATCATTGATCTTCATCTCCAAACACCTAAAATCAGGTTTTCTTTTGGACTCTTTCAAATCTGTAGGACATCACCAAATTCATCAGCAAGAAGCTAATCCGATTGACAGGATGTCTGTGCTTCGACTTTCTTGATCTATGAGGAACCATTTTGCTTTTAATGAATTGACATGCTGAGCATCAGTTAGAAACCTTTAGAAACCTTAATAGCTAAAAGCTTGAAAAGACTTCAGAGGGTTTATTAAAGTTGAAAGACGATAAATATGCATTCAGATACTGATAACTTCACACCAGGACAATATTGGGGGAAATAATTTCACAGCTCAGGTCAGCTCAAACTAAAGGTCAAAAACTGTTAGCTCAGAAACACCCCATCATCGAATGATGGACTCCTCCATATCAGGAGCTAAACTAAAGTTTGGGCTGAGTTGCTGCAAAGTCACACATGCACATGCATGTGGATCCATCCATCGAACATGTAGATGGAGATTTTATTTCAAAAACAACAAAAAATGTGTTTGAAAAGTATCTGGAATAGTTTCAAATAACAGAAAATGAATAATGAAACCAAACTTTTAACCTGTTATTTTACAACATTTGACCCTTATTTTGCGTAAACTTAATTTATCCAGGAGGAACATCCACTGAAATTATAAAATGACTTTTACAAGGATGCCCTGGCCAAGATGAGAAGGAGCCCAGTTTGTAAAGTGCAAAACAAGCCAATAAAGCCTGGTCTTTAAGTGCTTAGTCTTTAAGAAGTCCAAAATGTGTATTAAAAAAAACAACTGAATTTTATAGACCAAATCTCTGTGATAATGATTATTTTCCACAAGAAATGTAAAACAATAATCAAATGACACTCAAAGATTTAATGTACAGCCCCACTAAAATAATGTTTATTTTTTCCCCCTATTTTTCTTTAGGAGAGTTAATAAAAACAAAATGTAAAAGTCTTGCTTTGATTTGATCTTGATGCAGTTTTATTGCTTATTGACACATTCAACTGCAATAAGTAAACATTTGTGTAAAAATCTCTACAGATAACAAACTAACTCTGAAAAGTTATCTGTTAGAGATTTGTTATATCTAATTTAGATGTATAATAACGCAGCACAAACACTCTCTTGTATCAGTTTAACCTCAGTGTCAGGAACTTTGATCAGTTTTGTTCTGCTACAAGTTCATTTAAAAAAACAAATTGCAAAACAATATGCTGAAATAATCTTACATACAGAATAACGTTTTGTCACTTTGAAAGAGCAGATTTAAAGAGCCAATTAGTAAAACTTGCAACAGTAAGCTACATGTCGAACTCACATCCAGTTTTCTTGCAGCTGAGAATGAAACCTTGGCGACATTCACACTTGGCCACAGTTCTCCATCTTCCTCCATAAAGCACCAAATGCATTTTAGCTCTGACTTCAGGTAAGCTCAGACATCAGAATTTAATAACAGCGTGTCAGCAGTTGATGTAGAAATCTATTCATTTATCGTGTGAACACAGACATGCATGCTCTGCACCGCTATGGGCTTTGGCCTCGACTGGATTAGATTGTATTGCAGATAGAGAATTACACGGACATACCTCCTGCCAGACGGCATCGTTTGGTTCATGTTCGTGACATGTGGTCCCAGTTACTGCGTTTGCATTTTCCCTGTGCCACACTTTCATTCACTTTGTTTGCACTGAGCTTGATGGTCAGAGGAGCGAGGAGAAAAAAAACACTCAAGCCTGCGAGCAGAAGGCATTCTCTGCAACCTAACATGCTCGGGAGAAATTACTTTTTGTAGAGCTTTAAACTTTGGGGAGGCCTCAGACGTCAACACAACTGGAATACTGGTAGTGAAGAATGGAGGCGGAATGTTTTTGCAGTGAAAGAATGCTTTAAAAGCATTCCTTCTGGACTGTTTGGACTTTAAACCCAAAGTTTTATTTACCTAAAATCATTCTCTTTTGAAATCTAAGAAGGATGGTAACAAATGGCACATGCAAGCTTGGATTAATCATCCAAACTCCCAAAATATTCAACAATTACTGATAATGAAAAGTATTAAAACAAACTTGTATGACATGGATTTAAGAATTTTGTCAGAAATTTTTAAAGCTGAACTGAATAATCTGTCTAAAACCTGCTGACCATAGCAACATCTTAAGAAATAAATAGAAAAACATAAATTTAGTTTTACTAATTCAATCGGCAAGTAGTTTATGTGCCTCTTTGTCTGTTTTTTGTTTCAAAAATGTAAAAAGTTGAATCAAATGGGAGTGCAAGGTTTTTCATAGGAAAACCTCATTTTTCCTGTGGAATAAAATCATTGGAAATAAACTGGTAATAATCTCTCCAAGTTTAATCTTTTCTTTATATGCTAGGTTTGTTCTTAAATACATCTCTGCATATAATAACCATATATCTGTCATTGCTTTTAAGATCAGCCAATTAAAATGTCCCCTCACTGAGAGATCACCAAATCAATATTGAAATCCAGTTAGTAGGGGTGGTGATGGTCTTAACGGGAAGAAGAGTCCAAAATCAAGCTCTTCTAAAGGTCCCACACAACCTTTACAATTTGATAGTTTTAGGAAAACAGACCCACTCTATGGAAGAACGCTCATGACTGCTATTGTAAAGATGGGAGATTATATTGGTCACAGATTTTTTTTTTCATTTTTCCCTATTTTTTATTTTAGTTTGAAACAGGGAAATTTAAATTTTCTACTCAGAAACTTAGTAATTCACAGCACCACAAGTTGCTTTATCATCTATTTATATTTCCTAAAGGTTTTAAAAAAATATTTCCGATGTTGGAAAATAAAGATAAAACAATGCCGTTTTATTTTTACATTACAGTCTTAGACATATTTTTCTTTAACAAAAAGAATTGTCACATCATTTCATACTCATTGAGTTTTGACTGAACAGTGCTTGGTAACATTTTCAACATCTTATTTCTTTTACATTCTAGCCCTTCTTTAACGGCTTGCTGCCTGAATTTATTTATAATTATATAAAATACTTAAATTATTTGTGATTTTTTTGGGGGGATAAACTGATTCTGAATGAAGTAGAAATTGTTAGTTTAAAAATACCAAAACCAAACAGTAGATACATCTAGTATTCATTACATAGTTAGGAAGATTAGGCAAAAGTGGGCATAACTACAACCACTAGAGGGCAGTAAAGTGCTCCCAATATCATCCTTGGTATGTGTGGATTATGCATCAACATGCATTAGTGGCTATGTGGTGGTTTGAGGTGAGTTGGTGGCAGTAGTCTACAAGAGGTTATACTTCCTCTCCCTGGCCTTTCTGCTGGGTTCCTCAGTCTTCGTGATGCTGTTGGTTTTCTAATAAACCGTTGAAGCCTTCACAGAACATCTGTTCTTCATGCTGAAAATAAAATATACACAGCTGGACTCTTTAATTATTGGTGCATTGGGGTAAAAGGGGCTGAATATGTCTGGACACATTTCAAGTATTTATTGGATAAAAAAGGGAAACCACATTGCGTTTCCCATTAGCTTTACAATTGCGTGTTGTTCCATCAACAAACCCCTAGTAAAATATTCAAAGTTTCTAGTTGCAAGTCCCTGGATTCTGTCATTTTACTGCCCATAAATACTTGTGAGGTAAAATAAGATGGACTATTTATATGACTTGCCCTTCACCCGTTGATGACTCCATCAGCTCTAAAAGACAAGCTGTCAGCTTCTTGTTTTTCCATACAGATAAACGTGTTAACTTTGCCTTTCATGGTTGTGTTTTCTGCTACAGCCAGGCTGTTAGCAGGTCGGAAATGTTAGAGAAAAAGCAGACTGAATAAAAGCTGGAGACGTTTGATTTGTGTTGTAAAAACGAGCAGGTCGGGACTCCAGCTGTCCAGTGATCTCACAGGTCGATCTCATCAGCTTCTGAGATAAGAAGCAGCGTTCACTCAAAAAGTCTCACTCTGCTTGCTGGGAGACCCTGAACTGAACTGAGCCTGAAATGATCTGGAGACGATTGGACTTAGGCCTGCCAACTGCAGCCGGCCACACCGAGAGTTGATGGTAGACTGAAACAGAGCGCCTGCATGGTGACTGCAGCAGACAAGCACCCTGCTTTTGAAACCAAAGAAGAAACGTGGTTGGAATCCAACCACCCACCACACGTGAAGATGTCTCTCATCACATTTGTTATCTTACACCAGTCCACTTCAGCTGAAGCTTTGGATCGCATCATATAACCTTCTAGCAGGTTTTTTCCACAACTTTCAGGCTGGGTAAAAACCTCTCAGTGAAATCCCTGAAAACGTTTTCTTTCCTTTTTTCTTCACACAGCAACGACCTGATGATGGTGGCCCTCTATGCCTGCAGAGTTTCCTTGTTGCCAACATATTTACTCTGCACAGCTTTAAGTGACAGCTGTGAAAAAAGCAGGAAACAAAGAGTCATTCTCAGACCGTGTGGGAACGTATTTTCCACACTGAGTGGGAAAATCGAGTCCACTTTAAGGCTTTTCATATTTTAAGGACTCAGAGTGGAGAAACTGCAGATACATCATCCATCTAATGACTGTCAGCTTGAGTCAGATGCTTCTCTCTGAGACTTTAAGATGGAGCGAGAATCCTCTACTTCACCTTGACATGGGTTGTTTCCATCTGGGTTTTATCATCATTTAGACATCTGTCACTAGTAAATGTTGTTCAGCCTGCCATGTAAGAAATGTTTCTCTGCTGTTTTTAAGCCATTTATAGTATCTATTTACTGTGAATCTGTTTGTTTCTAAAAACAGGATGAGGATGATATTGAGCTTTGTGAATAACTTCCTACATGACTGATTAGTTATTTCTACTTATACAGTAAAGATACTGTATCCTTCAATCCATTGATTCATGCATACAGAAAGTCTTCCATCCATCCATCCATCCATCTATGAAGGCCAGCTGGTTATAGTGACACATTGATTTTACAGCAACCCTTCCTCTTGAGAAAGCATTTGATGAGAGTGGAACAGAACAACTCCATTTCAACAGGAAGAAACCTCCAACAGAACCCAACTATGTGAGTGTTTATGAGCTGCAACTCGATCAGTGTTTTTAATTCGAACTCGGCTCATTAGCCCTCTTTACAGTAGAAAACTGTAATGGAAACATCGATCGAGGTAAGTATATAAAGGTTACAGGTTTTGAACCTTTTGAGCCATTAGATTATAAACCTTAAACATAAACTGAGTTTCTTTAGGCACACAGGGCCTGATTTCTTTCATCCCGATGAAGTTTAACTCGCTAATTCCTGCATCTGAGACACTGCAGCAGTCCGGCAGCTCTGAACTCTCCCGCTCCTCCCACTTCTGGATTAATCCTGTTTTCTCAACATCATGTTTAGCAGCACATTAGGAGGAGGACTTGTCATACAAAGACAACAGTTTTATTTGCTCGGACTAATTAACGCTTGATTAATTAAAGCATGTCAGGCTGAGCATGGCTGTTTGTAATGAGGGGGCAGCTCCCATTACATCATTTTCCCACCAACTCCCCCAGTGATGTCACTCAGTTTACTCAGCCTCCAGCTCATTTGTTTTCCTATGAGTGACTCTTTTGTTTATTTTGCTCTCTGTGAGCATCACTCGGTGCCAGCTTCACCTTGCCTCTAAAACTCAATTAGCTTAATGTGTCCTGAACGCTGTAGCGGCTCCCACAAAGAGGCCATTAAAACACTGTTTCTGACACGTTGTTTGCTTTGCACGGCTCAATTATCAGTGCAGCAGCACCTTTTTATGGGACCCCCGGCTGCAACGTTTTAGGGGCTCCAGCTGAAGTCAGATCTGTGATTTTTCAAGGACTTTCCAGGAGAAACCCTGGGGGGGCGCTAAACACCTCAGCCGGTGCCAGTTTGAGAATATCCCAGAACTTTGTGTTTCTGTTAGGACCCAAAGGAAGGAGGAGTGAAGTGATTCTGCTCGTCTTTCAGATACGGTGTCGTGACCTACCTCCGGGGGCGTTGCAGCGGCAGATGGATTGGACTCATTATCTGGCCTGCTTTGGTGAGTCAGGATGTCAAACTGATAAGATACCGAGACTGTGTCCACACAAGACGATCCGCAATAACACAGTATAATCAGGCAAAGCAGGAAAAACGTGCACTTCCTCAATTACCTCAGAGAGGTAATTATTAAACTCTGCAGGGACGCCGTGTGAGCGAAGGCATCAGCATCATTCTATAAATCCTGCTGAGGGAGGAGAGGAGAGGAAAGGCCAGGTTCAGGGAGAGTGCACGCTGACGCACACGCCTGCAGCCACTTCTGGGTTTCATCTGCTCTGCGGTGGCAGTAAAAAGGCCACATGCCGGTCAGCTCAGACGGCTCGCTCACAGAAAATAGGATTAATGTGCTGAAGTGTGATTAGAACGCTTAAACACTATTAATTGGAGGGACTCTGGTTGCAGTGTATGTCTGTGTGCACATCCGGGTGTTCCTGGACAGATTCCAGCTTAACCGTGCATGCCAACTGTCCAGGATTTTCCAGTTCTCTCCTCCTGGATATTTGTGTGTGTGTGTGTGCGTGCCATTTTCCCCTTTGCATTTTCTCATAGCCGGCTCGTCTGAGAGGAGATTAAACCCAGCTGAGAATGTTGGTGTAGGCCTGCAGCGCAGCATCCTGGGGGAATAGGCAGGAACCGCGAGGCTGGACTTGGCTCGGCCTGCGACGGCTGAAAACTGCCATGCACTCGGGGCAGGGGTTCAGGTGGATCGGCAGGGGAGAGCGACGCAATTTGGGGGTTATTTAAAATGATCTATTAAAGGCCTGAACTTTAATCAGGGTTGCTACTACACTGACAGCCATGATTTACCTATAAATCAGCAGAACGGGGATGGGAGGGGACGGATCAGCTCAAAGTGGAACCACTTCATCTGAATTATTTTCCAGGGCACAAAGGTTGAGGCATTAGCATTGATGAGGCCTGAGAGGAGACAAACATGCATTCCTACTTAAATGCAGCTAAGGATCATCTTCATTCAACTGTTGATTTTTTTAAATGTTTTATTTCCATCTGCATTGGGTAGTTCTCCTGGTCTCTGTAGGTTTGGATCAAGAGATGATGAAAATACCTCATCCAAGGATTGAACTGCCACATGTTCGAGTTTCGACATACAGATAGCAAAACTACAAATTGATTATGTAGCAGAATTGAGCTCTTACAGGTCATTACTGCTGTGTTTCTCTGTCACTGAGCTAATCAGAAAACCGCTGAGAGTGATGTAATCACCCACCGACTCACAAACATAAATATACAATCATTGTGGTTCAGAAGATTGGAGGAACCAAAAAACTCTCAACTGTCACCCAGAAAGAGATCTGTATGGTCAAAAACAGTCAGGAGGTCTTTACTCTGACCGTAGCATGCAGATAAATTGTTGTTGGAGGAATACAAACAGGAAAATCAAAGTTCACTCGGCGTGGTTTAAACGATCTGAAAAATACTCATCAGATAAACTCCAGTGAACAGCTGAATGAAGAATGTGTCAAATTCAAAGGTAATTTCAACCAATCAATTGATAAAAGACGTAAGCAGACCCAGTGAAGGATGGAGTCAAATCCTGATCATCCTTTTTTGGTTTTAAAACAGTTTTATTTCAGTCAATGTGTCAATCAGCGCTTTACTGAGCCGAATGCAGCCAAAGTGCTTCACATTAAAAGACAAAAATACAGTTGGAAAAAGAAAATGTGTGACAAGAAGAGAGTAAAAAGATTTTAAAATGTAATAATAAAAGCATCACAAGCAATAAAAAAGATAAGAAAAATAAAGTTTCAGTTAGGCCTATATGATTACTTCTTGTAGCAACACTAAGACAGGAATTTATTAAACCAAATAAAACTAGATATTTAAAGCCTTATAGAAAAGGTGCGTTTTAAGTCTACTTTTAAAAAGTATCATCCTTGCAAAATATTCATTTGGGGTCACAAACAAACGGAAGAGCTGCAAGTGGCGCAGCGTTGATGCAGCAGCGTTCCTGATATACATAAGAAGAGCGGGGGACGGGGTGCACGGTTCCAGTGGGTCCAGTTCAGCACATAGATCTAATAAGACTGCTTTAAGGAATCTACATCGGGTCCCCCATCCAGATGTTTCCAGTGGCGTGATCTACAATGAGCGCCAGCATCCATTGTGCAGCATTATGCAGGGGATGCTGCAGTATTCGTACTTCACACAATTAATTCACCAATAAGTGCAATTTCTATATAATCTGAATAGATAAATACATGTGAACATACTGTGATATAATTCTTATGTGCAACATGTTTTCATTCAGATTCTTATTTTTATTCTCAGTTCAGAGATGGGATGGGGGGGTGGGGGTGACTGCTGGTTGTGTGTCTGTGTGCGCAGAGCTCTACAAGTTTGAAATTGTGGCTTAATTAGCATTTTTGCCATCTCTCCTGCTGCGTTGTCAGTGTCCTCTGTCTCCACAAAGTGCGTAAGCAAAATCCTTAGTGTGCTTAAAGTTGCGCACATTTTTCCGTCACGTTTTTTTCTATAAATCCCAAACTTTGCGTAGAAAGTTGCTTACGTAGTTTTCAGACCCTGTTTTGTGCGTAAGCAAGCTTTATAAATGAGACCCCAGGACTTTTTTTCCAATGATGTGGATCCTGACAGAAAAAATACAATCTTGGCTGCTGAAATGAGCTTCTTCCATAGGGCGGCCAGGAGAAGTGCTGTCAGCTGAAAAGGGATTCAGAGTACAGCTGTAGTGTTTTTACAGCGAATGGAATCGGCTGAGGTGGTGCATCTGATCAGGATGCCACTGGGATGGCACAGAATTGTATTTGAAGAATTGCGTATCCCAATTGACTTAGGAACACCTTAGGATGCTAAGTGAGGAGCTGGAGAGTGTTGCTAGAAAGAGAGATGTCTGGGTCTCCAACTTTTTCTTAGCAGAAGCCAAAGAATAGATCGTGACACAAGATAGCAAAGAATGAGGGCTAGGATTTCAGACCGCTCATTCAAAGTTCTGCCTCTGTAGAGGCAAATAATACATTAAGACTGTAGCATTAAATAACTAAAAATATAGTTAATATTATAAACACATTTAATGACCGTTAAGGACTGTGCTCATGTGGTGGACACAGAAAAATAAAGCTGCGTGCCATCAGCGTAAAGTGACATGTCCATGTAGATGACAAACAGAAGTGG
The DNA here is from genome assembly GCA_963556495.2 of Valencia hispanica. NCBI lineage: Eukaryota > Metazoa > Chordata > Actinopteri > Cyprinodontiformes > Valenciidae > Valencia > Valencia hispanica. The sequence goes on along the minus strand of OY747720.1, from coordinate 10,034,306 downwards.
TTCTAGAATGTCATTGTCAAATTGATTTATATAGCACATTTCAAACAGCAATTGCTGACCAAAGTGCTCCACATGGTAGGGAAAACAGATTTCAACAATAAACCAAAACAACAGAAATATACAAAATATAGCACAGAATGACAAAATACTTCAGTTTCATTCAAGGGATCACAAGACGGTTCTGATTGCTAGATCTCATGGATCTAGGAGGAGCGTGAAGTGTGAAAGGCTCAGACAAATAAGCTGGGGCAAGACCATTCAATGACTTAAAAACAAACCACAATAACCTGAACTGTATCCTACAAAATACAGGAAGCCAGTGTAGGGACAGGGAGAATGGAGCTTTGAGGAACCCCATATGTGATTTCGTTCACTTAGATCTATAAACGCCAAACGACAAGAAGTGCCAACTAACACGCGAATCAATTCACGGCAGTAGCAGAGAGTTCTTTCTACTTTTCTGGTCCATTAATCTATTTGTAACGATCAAGCAAACACACAAACATTTCAGCGGAGGGTTGAGCCTTTTCCTGTGCACCAAGTCATGTTTAGCTTTTCCAGAATCAGTTTCTCCTCTGATTGATCTGTGTGTCTGTATATCCCTGCAGGATCTGTTGTGTGTCTGGATAACTGGATAGTTGAGCTGCTCAGTTTCTGGCAGCACACTGTGTGTAATTTGACTTTTCACTGTTGGATTCTTCCTCTGAACAAAGAATTACAGCAGGTCTCATTACAGCCGTTACTGCTTAACCGAGTTTACCTTTGCAGATGTAATTCGACAGTTAGTGGAAGAAGATCCTTACCATCACATAAAAGAATATGGAGTTAGGCAGCTGGATATAATAAACAGCTGCTGAAAACTCTAAGAACCTACAGGTTCCAGTAAGAATCATGATGAGCACCGATAAATATACCCGGATTAAACCTGAAAACTCAGATCATCTGTTTACTGTCTGAGTCAATCTTGTCATGCGTCAAGAGGTTGGACGTGGACGGTGTCAACAGAACAAACTGCCCACACAGAACCTCACAGCTCCGAGAGAAAATAGCCTTTCAGCTTGTTACTGCAGGTTTAAAGTGCTCCCATCAGAAAATAAGTGGCTGTAATGGCAGAAAAGAAGAAACTAGAGCAGCACTTGGTGAAGCGTTCCAATCCAAATACCCACCATCGATTTGGCAAACACCTTCTGAGTGAAAGAGCTTTACGAGAATGTGAGCTGAATTAACAATACGAGAAACATGCCTGGAGGTGAGAGAAAGCTTTCCAGGCAGAGTTCAACCCTGCCCCAGTCAGATTTATAAAGTTCAGTTTGTGCTTCTGCCCTCACACAGGACTGACAGGCGAGATCATATGAAGTGTTTGTTTCTGTTACATTTGTAAAGCTCAGTTTTCAAATGAGCTAAACTTCTGGGTTATTTGCCCTCATTCAGGAATGACAAGCATGATAAGCCAAGATGTTTTTTGTTTTTTTTTAGATTTACAATTTTCAATTTGTGGCTCTACACTGTTACAGGATCTACAGGCAGGATAAGCTGAATGTTTGGGTCTGTTACATTTTTAGTGTTCAGTTTTTGACAGTGCCCCCACTCAGGGCTGACAGGACGGATCAGCTGATGTGATGCTTCTGTTAGATCCATAAACCTCTTTTCATAAACCAGATAAACGTGTTCTTAAATTGGCCCGCACTGATGACTGACAGGCAGTTTTGGTTGATGCCTGAGGTCATGGCCATCACCTAGCTCCAAAAAGACACTCCTTATAAAACCAACAACCAACCTCAGGCTGCAGGGGCCTGGACTGTGTCAGTAGTCCCCCCCTCCCAAACTCCGCTTCTCTCTGTACTTACTCCTCCCTCAGCTGGTCTTTCTGAACATTATTTCCTAACAGTGGAAGTTTTCATGTGAGGTAGAGCAGATCCCATGGTGAAGAGTGATGGCTCGACCCAGACTTTGGTGTGTTTTTTGATCCACCTACTCCCTGACTGATGGCCGAACATGATTCTGTCTGCTCTCACTCAGTCATCCGGCCGTCAGAAACAGCCAGAACTTGGCCTTTTCAGGGTCCTAAGCATCTGAGTTGAGGTTTTAACCCTGACAGAATTAACGCTGCTGCTTTCTGCTTCTTTCAGGACACCTCTCGTAAAAATCTGCTGCTCAACGGGAAGCTGAAGCTAACAAATCACACAGAGACTAATTCACAAAACACATGTGAACAAGTGAAAATGTCCCGAAGACGGAGGAATCTTAATGAGGTATTTGGAAGTGGCCATGAGGAGAAAGTCAGCCGCCATCTGATGAATGCTGCCTGTGAATGACCCCTCCTGCCACTCTGCATACGAGCATGATGTGTGGACTATCACTGATAACTCTGCTTGTTGAAAAGCTTTGCTTAAGTGGATAAAAAAATCCCAGAGAGAGCTATCGCATGTCTGCTGGAAACCAGAGCTCAGTTTTTTTCATGCAACACTTAATCCCTTTTTCCATCATGAACTTAATGCACGCAGTTTTTTATCTCAGGAAAATACAGAATGACTGTGATTTGTGACCAGCGAAATAAAAGCGCAGCAGGGAATTTATGAAAGAAATGCTGTTTTCCTAAAAGAACTGTTTCCAGAAGAGTTAGAAATAAAAACACAAAGCAACCATTTCTAAATCATTAAACTCCATATTTAACTGGACAAAGTTCAAACAAAACTGATGGAGCTGGGAATTATTTCTGTTTGACTTTATATATATACGACTGGAGGTTCTGCAGCTTGTTTGAATCTGCAGCAATAAAGGATTTTTATTCTTGTTTAAAATGTTTATAAATTTAGCTTTTAATGAGATGATGAAAGATCAACAGATCAGAATTATCTCTGATTTAAACTGCTGGAGAAAATGCGCTCTGAAGCTGGGTTCACACAGCGAATATTGGCTGTATTAAAGTCAGCGTTCCACCAAATCACATCAGTGTTATACTATTACACCTATAATCCATCCATCCATCCATCCATCCATCCATCCCTCCATGGATGTTGAGCCCTGAGACATTTTTGTTTTACATTTTTGTTAGATTTCTTTTCCAAACAACTAAAATATAACATCAAAATAATACTTTTATACTGCAATAATGTAATTGATCCTTAACTTATTGTTCAGTGTTTAAAAGGTCCATAATGTGTAAAAAATAATTATAAACTAAATCTAAATAAATTAGGAGAACAGAATAATATTAATATATAATAATGGTATTTTTCAAGGACTTTGGTGGAATAATATTTTCCACCAAAGAAAATTAGAAACTCAATGATTCAATGTGCTGAGTTGCTAAAATAAAACTGTATTTATTTGATTTTTCTAAAGAGAATTTTCTTGAAATATTTAAAAACCTACTTTTAATTTGATCTTGATTGAATTTTATTGTTTACAGACATGATTAACCTTGGACCTGCGTCTGCTATAAATAAACATCTGTAAACTAATTCTAAAAGGTGGACTTATTAGCGATGTATTATATCTAATAGAATATCCAATTTAGTTTAATAGCAATGCAACATAAACACAATATTGAATTGGTTCAACATCCATCCATCTATCAATCAGTCCATCCACCTCCCCAGTTTTTTTTCTGGGGAGGTGTTCCCATTCCAAAGGATATTTAGTTCCTCCAAAAAGTCAGCTTTGGGTTCTCCAGCCAGTGGGACATGTCTGTAAATCCTCCAGAGGAAAGCTCTAGAGTCACCCAGATAAATCACCTCAGTTGTCTCATTGTAGAGGAGCAGAAACTCTACTGTTACCTGCTCACCTAATTTCCAAATGAATGCTCTATTAGTGGCCTCTATGGACAGATTTAAACAGAAAACAGGCAGACTGAGAAGGGGAGATGACAGTTAAAGTTCCAAGGTCAGGAATCGAACTCCAGACTGCTGCATCAAGGACTAATAGTTTGCTTCTTTGGCGGTCATGCTCGACAACTATACTATATTTTAAGTGTTAATTATTCATATCTGTCTGCATTGATATTAGCTCAGTGAAGAATTATGTAACCTTTACATCTTTATCCAAACCCACTAAACTAAAGAACATGATGTTTTCTTGAAGACTGTGTTAGAAACTGAAGTGTTGACAGAATTATTTTCACCAATTTGGTCAAAAAATAACAAATTTTAGATTTTAGACAGATAAAGGTTTTTTGATTTAAAAAAAATGCTTCGATTGAAATGAATTTTGATGATAAAAAGTGTTTTTATATTGCAGACCTGTGTTTGTGCTGCATTTCCCCATTTCAGGCTGGAATATTTAAGCTTCAGATAAACAGTCGACCATTCACTGCTTTCTTGTGTCTGAGCTCCTTTTGAAGCCTTCTGAGCTGTAAGGCGTCCTCATCCCTCTAATGCATAGGTAATCACATGGATGTCACTCCCAGCCACTGACAGGCCAATCGGAGGGCCACTCCAACATCAAAAACATCCTTTTTACCATGTTTTTATTCTCACTCCTGTAAAGCCGCTGATGGATGCCGAGAGAGCCCGCCGTGACACTGATGGCTCTGGAGGACCGTCATTTCCATGGGTAAAATGTCAGGCCCCCTGTCACAGCTGTCAGCTCACAATCACAGTACCCACTCAGGAAGAAAGCAGCCGAGCTTCCACAGGTTATCCTTTCCTTAAATGGATAAGAACGCCTCGGAATTCATGTGTGGCCCCTCAGAAGCAGCCCAGTCTACAATGGGCCCCTGTTGAGCTCTAGAGCCCTTTTCAGATATGAGACAAAAATTTGAGTAATTTTCTAACCTCAGAGGACTGATATCGAACAGGACGACTCCATAGAATGAGATGGCATCTTGTTTTCATCTCGCAGCTTAAAATATTAATTTTACTAAATACTTAAAATGTTATCTAAAGTACCAAATTTAGATGTTAAATTATTTTTAAATATGTTTTCAGTTTTTAGGTGGTGTAGATTTTTGTTTTAACTGCATTAATTCAACCTCTTCTTATTCATTTTTTAAAAGAAAACAAAAAAACACTATTTAAACATATTCACCAAAAATATTTATTTTTACTATCTCCTTTTTTATGTATTTAGATTTTAAATGTCTTTTGTGAGATCCAAGCGGATGAGAAATCAAATTCCTAGTTTTTGTGCACAAACTCGGTGAATAAAACTAATTCGGATTCCGCTTAACTGTGGATACCTGATATACCTCTGCTGTTGAAAATGTGTCTAATACATATATATATATATATATATATATATACATATATATATATATATATATATATACATATATATATATATATATATATATATCGTAGTGAATGTTTTCGGAAAACAAAAGAATATACTAGTTATTACTCAACTGTAAACTGTATTATGATATTTAATAAATGCATATATATTGTTTAATATATATAATATATAATACATATATATATATATATATATATATATATATATATATATATATATATATATATATATATATATATATATATATATATATATATATATATATATATATATATATATATATACGTATATATATGCAAAAGTTTATACAGAACAAGTATGAAATACAATATTTATTTGATGAACATTTTTTATAATGTCCTTAAATACAATATTTATTTGATGAACATTTTTTATAATGTCCTAATAAATAACAAATAATGACATGTTGGCCCTTTTAACGGATACTCCAGTCATGCCTGTCTTGTATATGTAAAAAAAAATAGTAATAATAATCACTTTAAATGACATGGATTACCCAGAAAAAACAAGGATTTATTGTAAAATGAATTAATATTTTTTGTGTGTATAGTTTATGTCGTTCTGTAATTTTTCAGATATTTTCTAAGTAAAACTCTCCTGTTTCTGAGTTTTTTATGTGTTTTAGGTCTGAGCTCCTCAGGAAACAGAAGCACTCCCCCTCCCTGTCCCCACTCTGACCGCTGTCTGTGCCATCCTTCACTCACAGAGAACAAATCCTCGGCTGACTGCTACTTGTAATTTTCTTTAGAGTGAAAACAGGGAGCTCAGATTCAAAGAGCCTCCTGTCAGGCACCGTGCTCTTCACTTGCCCCTTTTTTGCATTTCTGCCATAATGTAACACTTCTGCTAACTGACACATGATTGATGATAGGGAGGAAGGTGGCTTTTCTAACCCCTGTAAGTGCTCTAAAAACAAATTAAGGCTTTCATCAGCACAGCTCCTCTGTTACAAGATGTGCTAATAGCCCCTCGTTGGATCAAATTATTTGTGTGTCTAAATAATTTTCAGAAATTAAACTATTAATCATTCCCCGGAGCGGCTGACAAAAGATGGGGCCGGATCGTGCTGGGCCTGCTCTCCGTGCACACCGAGGTGTTTATGGCTTACTTTGTCAAATGGCTCTAATTGCTTAATTGCTTGTCTTCTGGTGGCTGCAGCTAAAAGTCAGACTTGAGTTTCACAGGAATTATCCAAAGTAAAACCAAATGTTGCTTTTGAGCTTGAAGTCTTTTTTTATGGCTCACATACATTTAAGCTGAGTAGAAACATCGCGTAAATGTCCTGCACAGCGGTTCAGTACCATCAGTCACCTGATGGCGGGTCAGCGTGGATCCTGGTGGAAGAGTTTGGATATTTTGAGGCTTGTCCTGCTAAAGCAGACAGGGATCCACCTCTCTGAACAACACAAAGGCATCCTGTGTTTTTAAGAGGAATGCACGAACCTGCTTGGAGTAAAGCTCAGCTTAAACGCATCGAGTCAGACAGCACAAGATTTATGACGATGGCTGCAGAAATTATGCTTTTCTTCCCCCTAAAGGCACTTTAATTATGTAATTATTTCCAGCTGCTTTTCATTTGCGCCCTCCGTTAATTAGGGCCCAGGGTCCGTGGTTCAAGTGCTGGGCTTCCCTCTCTCCCCACCTCCTCTGTTCGATGTGTCCAGTTGTCCCGGGGCAGCGGCGGCCTGAGATGATTAGCCAAATCCTCAGAATAACTCATTTGTTATTCTGCCTCCTGCCAGGCCGCTGAGAGAGCCCCCCTTCTCCAGGCCCATTTCCTCCGCTCTTTATCCCTCCTCCTCATCAGCAACAAAGCAGCTGAAATATCTCTGTTTGCTTTCCTTATTAGGCCCCAAACGCAGAGAAAACATGAGGAGCAGGAGCCTTGGGGCCCCGACACCTGATAATCGGAATTAATCTCCCCATCATGTTTACAGTCGACTCCTTACAGCAGCAGCAGGGGAGATAACTGAGTCTCCCCATCACTAAGTGCCAGATAGATATTCAGGTCGAAGTCTGCTGAATCTTACAAATGAAGCCTCACAGTCTGCCTGATATCGGTCAGCCACTCAGGATGTTATTTGAGGAGAAATAAATGGCTTTGAAATTATCTCAAAGGAATGAGTTTTTGTCAGTTTCATCAAGAACCTGAAACAGGATCAGATGCAGACTCATGCCGTGGCATTTTCTTTGCCGTGCAATGAGAACATGATGTCCAAAGAACTGTATCCAATGGAAGACACAGGGTTGCAGTATCATTATATATTTGGCGGCATAATTTCCCATGGATGACCGACATACAAACTTTAATTTGATTTTAAATGAAACATTTTACAAGCAAAGCAAGAAACATTTTTTAATGCTGATGAAACCATCCTTCATACATCAGAACATTCTTTGAACTGAGGAATCTTTTAGTCAAACGGTGCATAAAGATAACCCAAATACGATTATATGCAGATGACAGTTTGCTGTGTTTCTCAGAACCTTCGTTGAACTGAAAAACTTTTGAGTCAAAAAAGGTTTATTAATTAACCTTCTACACAGATAACACCATCCTTCACACAGCTGAACTTTGTTTAAAATGAGAAACTTTTGAATGAACTCTTTAATGTTTTCATTAATCATATGTTTTGTGTATGCTTGTTGCTTTATTCCTGTTTTTACTTTATATGCTTGGTCTGTGTTTTACTGCTATTTTTATTTTACCCCTTGTGCTATACAAATAAAATTGCCTTGCCTTCGTACAGTACTATTGTAAATTCACCTCAAACCACCACATAGGCAAGGGGACATGTGTAGGCCACTAACGCCTGTTGATGCATATTCAGCGCATGCTGATTATGTAGTAGTTGTTCAAATTTTTTCGCTCTTTTTTGTTTAGCACCTATACGTCTGTGTGTCCAAAGAATCACTTCCAATACAAATTTTTGAGATTTTCTTTTAAAGGGGACAATCTTTTTAAGTGGAAATAAAAGTCTAAATTGGGTTGAAGCTGGAAAACCTTATGTTGTTTGAGCTTGGAATGATCTTCAAAAAGAGCATTGTTTCAGACCTCCGTGCCACCCTGAAGTTAAACCTGTTTCGGTTTTTAACTGAAGGTGAAATGTGTTTCTGAATATCTCTCTGTGGTGTTTTAATCTTCACAAACAAGTGAAATCTATGGTTCTGTGAAGCTGTTGGTGGTTTTCTGCCACCATCCTGAAAGAAAAGCTCTCAAAGGGCCCTTCGTGGTGAAATAAAGAAAGGATAAATAAATCCCCTGTACTTTACAGAAAACAGAAGCGGAGTCCTGAGGTGTGTTTATGCTGCAGGCAGCTGGACACACACATGATGTTTAGGGTTAAAGTTCAGCTCTTAAATGCAGCAAGAAAATTGACTGAAGATGATTTTTTTTAGGTAAATTCATGCTTAAATCACTGATCAGAGATTAGCTTGTGTGTTTTTCTTTCCACAACCAGAGATGATGATGATGTGTGAAACATGAAGCTGCAGGATGAATCTCTGCATCAGAGTTTCTGTTTCTCTGACACATCAGCATACTGCCACACAAACGCAGCCTGATTGGGACCATTTCAGGTCTCCTGACAGACTTCAGGGTTAAGATGTTCTGAATTAGATTTGAATTACAACCACTAAATGCCCCTGTCAAAGCTAATTATGGCTGACACTGCCCATGTGTGCTCGACTGGCTCTCAATTCCAACAAAGAGAGATTGGCCCAGAAATTGTCACAGTGTTTGGGGGTAATCGGGGGTATTCTCAGCTCATGATGCTAATCCACGTTCAGTCTGCAGCTCAGTGTGGAAAAGGCTGGGAGATAAAAACCAGAGTAGAAAACAAGAGGGTTCTCTTCTTGTTTTCAGCCACGTAACATAGGTTTTTCACAGAATGCCATTCTGATGCAGCTAAATCTCCCCGAACGGGCCGCAGATGTTTAAGCTCACTCTTCCTGACACAATAATTGCCCAGGGAGCCCAAGTATCCTTAAACAACGCTCAGCGTCCCCAGAAAAATGAGTGGACATTGAAATAAATGAAAATTCCTGTGTGAAGCGGTGAAAATAAACAGCACGTCTGAAGTGGCACCAACAGTCCTCAGAGAGGGGCTCTGGGCTTTCTCAGGGGCCTGCAACATAAAGGCCGGAGTCGTGTTGAAGCCCCCCTCCCCGACCTCTCAGCTCTCTGACAGCTCAGGTGTGAAACTTTCACCTTTCTGCTCCGCCTCACATCACACATGTTCCTCTGAAGGAGGTCAGAGTTCCTGCTCCGACAGAATGCAGATTTCTCTTTGGTTCAAGGAAAACTTACAGATACTCCTGGAGACTCGCAAAGCAACAAAAAGTTCCCAGAGCTGTTAGTGGTCTAAACACCTGTCACTCATTGTCACAGGTGAATGACAATGTCAGCTCATCTGTCCCCAAAGCTGAGCACTCTGACTGAAAACTTTGGTCCCTGAAGCAAGAACACTCAGTACTTCAAAACATTTTGCATTTGGCCAGTAGAGGGTGTTGTCTGTACAACTCCCTGACAGCATTCTGTCAAGTCATCAGTTTGAATTTAACAATCAGGAGTTTGTCCAAATTTAAAGATAAACTAACTAAATTATATTAATGACTTGAACAAAAGTGGTGTATGGTCAAGAAGAAAGGAAAGTTGAAATACTTTAGATCCTCTGTTACTGAATTAAAAAAATAGCTATATTCACCAATTTAGAGTCTATTTTAAGTATAACCTTTTACCCATAATAACCATCTTTATCCCATCGTGTTTGGTTCCAGGTCTGGTAGGAGTGTTGGTTGCTTGGAAGTCTCATGGGTGGAAGAGTCAATTGTGAACTGATATCCTTGTGGCGTTTTACTCATTGATTCATCTTCTTAGACTGTAAGTTGAATTGCAGATCAATGAAATAACCAACAGATATCAGAATTTTCAGGTTAATTCCGGTTCATTCAAACACTCAGTGGTCTCTGAAGCAAATTCTGTTTTTATTATATTTTTAGATTAAAACATTAAGACTGTTAATTAGTGTCTTATAAGAAATGTAATCTTTTAATTTAATTTTGTGCCTAATAGAAGGTTTTGGAAGGTATTTTTGTCTTCCTCATAAACATGGTTTCCTCATTTTCTTATGGAGACTCTGAATTTCAATTCAATTCAATTATGTTTATTTATATAGCGCCAATTCATAACATGTCAACTCAAGGGACTTTACAAGTCATTTTAGTTCAATCATACATACATTCCAATTAGTTTAAAGGTTTTCTACCTAAGGAATCCCAGCAGATTGCATTGAGTCATTGACTTGCAGCATTCACTCCTCCTGAATGAACATGTAGCAACAGTAGACAGTTGCCTGTGTAGTGTCGTTGATTTCATAGCAATCCGTCATACTGAGCAAGCATGTAGAAAGTGGAGAGGAAAAACTCCCCTTTAACAGGAAGAAACCTCCAGCAGAACCTGGCTCAGTACAATCGGCCATCTGCCACGACCGACTGGGGGTTTAAGAAAACAGAGCAGAGATGAAAAAAAGAAAATATTATTTAAATATTAACTAATAACTAATATTATATTTCAGTTGCCAATTTAAAACATTTAATGCGGGTTTCCTATGAGTGTTGAACAGAAATATTTAACCTGACTATTTCTGTTTCTGTTATTTCCTGATCAACTTTTTGATGTAATCTAACATTCAGATTATCTCTGAACATTGCTGTGGGGATGTACTAAAATATGATTTTAAAGCATATTTCCATCAAACTGAGTCGTTCTTTCACTTCCGTTACCAACTTTACCTTCTTTTAACAGTCTTTCCCCACTGGAGTTAAACCCCTTTTTTTCTGCTTCATATCTGCTTTGTTACTTCTGGCTGTTTGCACACATTTATGTTCATTACATTCAGTTTATTACAGAGAATAAAATGTTAAATCAGCTCCCTCTGTGCCAACAGAAATTTCTGACTGCTTTTCAAACATTTATGCCTTTACGTCATCTGTTCCAACAGTGTTATTATTTGCTCTCAGATATCAGTTAATTCTCGGTTTCTTCGTGTTTACGATGCCTCTCAGGATTTCTGATGGAATTGGACTCCAACAGCACCTCGTTACCCGCTCAGGTACAGTAGCTCTGCTGTTGGTTCTCCCCACGAACCCCTCAGATGCCCGTTTAGTGACGCACTCTACCTCCACCTCTTAGAGTCAACACTCCAACCCCGCCCTCACTCCCCAGCATGCAGCAGCCTGCCACTGACCTGTACAGCCCCTCCCTTTGCACACTGGTGTGTGTTACATACAGCAAGTGCAAATTGGGTTAGTGAGTAATATCCATGGAGCAGGCTGGAAAACATTTCCAGAGCTGGTCAGGGTGGGATTAGAACAGCCATAAATATCTCTCAGCTTCATTAAACATGGACAGGACTGGAGGGGGGGGGGTGGCTGTGTAGCAAGGCAAAGCTTGACTCATTTTTTTACTTTTTTGGTTGGGTTGCTGATTTGGAGCAGTTGATGTTGAGGCTCAATTTGCAGAATTTACCTCCTCGTCATTGGGGAGGATCTCATCTTTCACTGCTGGTTTGCAGTCAGTAAAAATCGAGCTCTGATCTAGACCCTGGAAACAAACAACGAGCTGAAAGGTATCAGGGATTTTGGGGTTTTCTGCAACAATTCGACCTACAACAGTTTCAAAACAATAGCATAAATCCAGTTAACAACCTTTTCTGCCTAGTTCATTAGCTTACATTCATCTATTCATACATTTCAAACTGCTCAAACTGCAACCCAAGACAGTAAATATTTAGGGCTAGAGATAAGGTGAAATACTATTATACAACAAACAATGTTTTTGAAAATAATGATTGGATTTGCTTTTTTCTCCCCTCTACAGTGCAGAACTTGATCAACCCTTTAGGACCAACCCTAAAAGCTGGACAGCAGGTATCATCAGTCCTGCAGACAGCACTATGTCAAGAATCATTATTCATCAACAGCTAATCTACAGAGCTACATCTACCAATGTAAAAAGATGTTAAGCCCCAGATTTTACCATGTTTTACCCCTGTACAATTCTTTGGTTAAAGAACAAGATTCTGACACTTGTTGAATAGTTAGTTCAATGGTTTTAGAATAGAATAGAATAGAATAGAATAGAATAGAATAGAATAGAATAGAATAGAATAGAATAGAATAGAATAGGTACTTTACTGATCCCTTGTGGGACATTTTTGAGATGCAACAGCAGCAGCAAAGACATTTAGAATACGACAGACGAATAGTAATAAGATAATAAAACAAGCTCTAAAAAGTATTTTTTAATCTAATAAAAAAATATCCAGAAAACTTAAATGAGAATAAAATAATCAAAATCAATTTATACACAGAAAGAGATGGAGAGATATATTCAAAACCTTCAGAGCAATCGTCAGCTCAAGATGAGTGCATCCGTGTGTTGCAAAGGACTGCTTGGACGATGTAATATTTGGTAGGATATGATATTTCAAGTGTCATGCGTTCACACTCTGTATTTACTGTATATTACATGCTTGGTCAGCTGAACCTACTTTAATGCCTCTGCTCCTGCATGCCCACACCAAGTGTATTTCTTTAGTGGCTGTTATACTGAAGCTCATGGAGTGTGTTGGGAACATTGTGTTATGGTGCAAGGAAATAAAAGTGTCTGGAAAATGAGGCAAACCATCATGGATATCTCTATTTCAATTTACCGCGTTAGTATATCAGTTAAAGATTTTCCTGGAATTGTGCAGCCCTAATAACCTTTAACCATGTCAGCATTAATGCAAAGTTAATCAGATTTTAGAGCAACTTTAAGTACCTTCAGAGGTACTTTTTAGTACCTTGCATTCATTTCAAATGCAAGAATGAAGAATAAGAAGATGGTACAGATACTGGACTGTCCTGCCTGCAGTCCTTATGGAAGGACTTTGTTTATTATTTTAGTCATGTAATAATTTCAACATGTCTCAGTCGTAAACTAATGCTCACTTTTGTCATATTTTTGTCTAGGAGTTTAACCTCTTGTCCAAGCCATTACTCAGAGTTACCACAGCTCAGAAAGTCACCAGCAACAAGTCAAACAAGTGAACAGAAAGTTGAAGAGATTAGACGGAGCAGCTGTAACAGGCTGCATGTGCACATGAAGGAGGGTTAAAAAGCCTCCTAATAACAGTGTAATATTAGACTCAGACTCTCATTTTTCTTTCAAGAAGTGCATGTGTCATTCTGGGCTCTCTCCTACAAATAGGAATTGAGGGCATTGCACCGCAGTATTTTTCTCTGGCTGCTGAACAGACGGCCCAAATCGAAGCCAGCTCCAATCCGACCGCACCGAAATACCACGAAGAGAAGGAAAAACACAGAGAGCCGAGTTTTGCATATCAGATTATCATCAAGTAGCACTCGATCCCCTGGTATTTAGACGAAGATTTGGGTATTAAATCTCCGCTTCAAAGTGCCTAATTACAGTAAGTCCTGATTTCATGGTCGCAGCTGCAGTTTGTCTGGACAAGGAGATGCTGCGGCTCATCGCTCCTCGTATCGATGTCGCTGAAACATCTGGACAGATGGCTTCATCTGAGCATCATCAGCCTCAGCCGCCGCCACCGACAGCCTCCAGACTCCAGAGGTTTACCTTCAACATTCACGTTTGTGCGCAGATCTGCACCTCCTCTCATCCCGTTCTCTTTGAGATCCAATTCATGACTCACGTGTTAAAGGGACCGTCTGCAACAGCTGCTGCCATCTGATGGAAGAAATAGACAGAGCAACCATCTTGAAAACCAACTAAATCAACCATTCTGTCTATCTTCAACGTATTCAGCCTACCAGAAAATGTATCTCAGTTTGGTCAGATCTGAATATGTTTTTACAAAGATTAAATTGGAAAAGGTGAAGACTGAGTTTATTGATTAAATACCCTCCCACTTGCCCAATGATCACTGGAAAAGCAGGTATTGATAATAGATGGATGGAAATAGAAATTGCCCAAGAACGGAGCCTTGAGGAACCCCACATGTAATTGTTATCCCTTCAGGTTTATTATGGCTAATGACAGAAAGCAAACTTGGCCTCCAATAAAGATCTAAAGAAATACCTGCAAGGCTTCACCTCCCCTGATCTGAAATAGCATTTTTTTATCCTTTCTCAGTGAGAGTAAACTGGTAGGTAACTCTTGACTCCCAATAGAAGCAGAGAGGATAAACGAAGACTCTGTGACATATGTTCTGTATTATTGATCACATCTACCTTATATTAGAACCCGCTGAGGAGCAGATGATTTTTGTTTTGCCCTGATGAATAAAACCACAGAACAGAAGGAAGAAAAAACAACTTTCATCACTTTTCAGATGAAATAGTTACAGAACAATTGGTGGTCTGAGCTGTTAAACAGAACCAGAAGAGCGTCTTCAGTGGAAAAAACCCCAACAAAACTTATGGATACATATTCCTGTGTAATGAATGTCTGAGTTGTGAGATGAGACTGGTTCTGTGGGAGGAGATCACATTTGGCTTCTGTGAAACACCTAATTAGCTGCGATGCAGTGACGGCCTGCAGTCTAACACCGAGGCTGAGATGTTCTTCCTATATTATTATCTGCATAATAAGGTTTTTTTCCCACTCCTGTGATGGAGCGTCTCTGCCCATCAGTCCACCTAATATCATACTTTTACACTGTGATTCACCCCCTCCAGCTCAGACGGGCCCCCCCACCACTGATGGCATATTTCTCATTATGGTTAAATCAGAGAGATGTGGTGTGGGGCCTAACCACAGCTCATTACCTTCATGGCGGGAGTACAGCCTCCAATTTACCTGCAGACGAGGTAATGCTGAGGAGAAATAGGCCGACAGGAGCTGAAATGATATTTCTAATTACGAAGCTCCTCTCCCACTGTTTTCCTCACTGCCTCCGGCTCCCAAACCTCATTTCAATATTTGTTTCTCATCAAACGGAGAGGAAGAGGGCTGAGACTGAAGAGGAGTAGGAGGAAGGTGATACCTACAAACAAATCAACAGCAGCAGCAGCTACATGAAGAGGACACGTCGTGTTAATCATCTGAAGCTGCAGCTTGATTCTAATTTACTGCCGCTGATTTCCTACTCAGCAAAACCAGAATCAGACAAATAAACAACATTAAAACCAGCTCAGCCCAGAAGAAATCAGACAAAAGATTGAACAGAAATAAAACCATGTGCTCAGGAAATTAATATAAACATCAAGAGAAGCTCAAGAGGTGGATTATAACTGGAGGATGTAGTCTATAAAACATCAGCAGACACACAAATAAGAGGAGACAGAATGAAGAGTCATTTAGATCCAGAGGATGAATGCATTACCAAAGCTATGACATTGATTCTAATCAACGCAGCAAAGATGTTCCATCAGAGGGAGATTGAAAGGAAAATATAAGTATTTGCATCAGGTCCAGATAAATACTGGGGGGAAATAAATCTGAGGTTTCCTGCTGGTTTCAATCAAAGTGGAAAAAAGTTTTAAAATGCAGAGGGAAAAACCTCAGGGAACAAGTTCAATCTAAATCTAAAAGAGTTGCAAATATATATCATTAAAAAAATAAAAAGTAGTCCAGAAAATGTGATTTGGATTATTGACACCTGTTTGTGTTACAGTGGTGTCACTGTAGCCTCTGTTAGCTGGAGAGTTCATCCCAACACTGCAAATTCATGACTAATATATTGTCTTTTAATTTAAAGCTGGTCAGTAAATGAAGGACAGTAAAGAAAAGTTTTTCAGCCACGTTAAGACATTTCTGTTCAAACTGGTCTGCAAGTCTGATTCTATTATTGCAAATTAATAATTACTATTTGCAATATTTTAAACATGTAACAACACCTTATTTAATGTTTCACAGAAACGAAGCTGGCCCGGTATGTTATTACAGACACTATCTTAGCAGGTCATAAAAGTCTCTCTCTCTCTCTCTCTCTCTCTCTCTCTCCCATCCTTTTCTAAATGTGTGCGTGTGTTTCTAGCAACAAGAACAGGATATGGATCACTCTTGCTTTATTTTGACAAGTTAAATAAAAGGGCACATCCAAGTCTTCTTTTTAGTAAAAGTCACTGGGTGTTTGTGGTCCCTTTTACCGATAAATCTAATTAAAAGCAAAACTCTTGATGAATGCTTTGTGTTGGCCCTTAGAATTTCCATATTAAGATTTTAATTTGTCTGCATCCTTTTTTGAAAGGCCGCATTTTGGACACCCCTGATCTAGGCGATGAAGACAGTCACCTGTGGAGCGACCTTGACAGAAAGACCATCCTCACTAATGGAACAGCAATTCTCCAGGACTGCAGAGGACTGGTCTTTCAAAATGCAAAACTTTATAACGTTTTATGAAATAAATACAGATTTCTGTAACTACAAAAACATGCCAAATTTGTGCAGAAAATTGATTTTATATCCCAGTTTTAAATCGGTCCAAGTAGAAAAGTCAAATGGGTTGTCATTTATTCCAGCCTACAGTTGTTTAAACTCAATTAAGGTAACAATTTCAATTCAATTCAATTCAAAAATACTTTATTGATACCAGAGGGAAATTAAGTGTTGGTATAGCTCATATAATTAATTCTTTAAGGAGTTGTAGATGATGATGGCTGTGGGCAGGAAGGATTTCCTGTAGCGGTCTGTATTGCAGCGAAACTGAAGAAGCCTCCGACTGAAGACGCTCTGTTGTTGTATGACAGTCTCATGAAGAGGATGCTCAGGGTTGTCCATAACTTTTTTGATTTTATGAAGAATCCTTCTTTGCATCATCATCTCCAGATTTTCCACAGTTGTCCCAAGAACAGAATCAGCCTTCTTTATCAGGTTGTTTAGCCTTTTTAAATCCCTGGCTCTGATGCTGCTACCCCAACAGATGACGGCTGAAGAGATTACACTCTCCACAACAGACTTGTAGAACATCTGCAGCATCTTGCTGCAAACCTTGAAGGACCTAAGCTTCCTCAAGAAGTACAGTCTGCTCTGTCCCTTCTTGTAGACGGCTTCACTGTTGCGGCTCCAGTCCAGTCTGTTGTCAAGGTGAACTCCGAGGTATTTATACTCCTCAACCACCTCCACTTCTTCTCCCATGATGGAAACAGTGTTTGACTTATCCCTGTTTCTTCTGAAATCTACAATCATCTCCTTTGTTTTCTTCACATTTAAAGTGAGACGATTGTTTCCACACCATGTCACAAAGCGGTCCACCAGCTCTCTGTATTCAGCTTCTTGTCCATCTATGATACACCCGAAAATTGCAGAGTCATCTGAGTATTTCTGCAGATGACAGGTCTCTGATTTGTACTGGAAGTCTGAGGTGTACAGAGTGAAAAGGAATGGTGAGAGTACGGTCCCCTGTGGTGCTCCTGTGCTGCTGACCACCTGGTTTGACACACAATTCTTCACTCTCACAAATTGTGGTCTGTTGGTCAGGTAGTTGTTGATCCAGGCGATTGTTGAGGGCTCCACCTGTGTCTTCAGGGGTTTCTGACAAAGCAAATCAGGCTGAATTGTGTTAAATGCACTGGATAAATCAAAGAACATGATTCTCACAGTGCTGCCTGCTTTGTCCAGATGACAGTGGGTTGGTTGAAGTAGGTGGATGATGGCATCTTCAACTTCAACTCCACAGCGATAAGCAAACTGCAGTCGGTCCTGATATGTTCTTGTTTGCTTACTCAGGGGGGGCAACAGGAGTCTCTCCAGGACCTTCATGATGTGGGATGTCAGGGCAACAGGTCTACAGTCATTTATGACTGATGGGTGAGTTCTCTTTGGTAATGAAACAAGGCAGGATGTCTTCCACAACACTGGAACCTTCTCCTGAGTTAAGCTAAGGTTGAATATGTGCTGCAGAATCCCACAGAGCTGCTCTGCACAGGCCTTCAGGACTCTGGGGCTGACACCATCTGGACCTGCAGCCGTGTTCCGGTTCAGTTTCTCCAGCTGCCTCTTCACCTGACTTTTGGAGACAGACAAGTGGGAGGGGGAGGCAAAGGGGGTAGCAGCATTTCCTGACTTGGTTGAAGTCAAACTTGTGGAATTAGAAGAGTCCATGGCTGAGGTGAAGGATAAAAGATCTGAGGTGTGACAGGAAAGAAAGCTGTTGATCAGAGGAGAGTGGGATGTCTGTTTGGCTGGGGACAGGAGAGGTGGATGCTGAGCTAGTTCCTGAACTGAACCTGTTGAAGAATATGTTCAGTTCATTGGCTCTATCCAGACTTCCATCTATCCAATCCTTCTTGTCCTTAAAACCTGTGATCTTTCTCATTCCTGACCAGACATCTCGGATATTGTTCCTCTGTAGTTTGCATGTGATGTGAGCAAAATCTAGTTATAAAGTGAGAATATTTACAAAGTTTTGGACATAAAATTAAGGTTGGTTTATTTAAAAATTAACAAGATATAAATAATACTGCTGTACAGTTTGGTTATTCTTAAACAATTGCAATTAATCTCTAACTTGTTGCATTCTTCTTTATGTTGAGACAGCATATTTCTCTTTCGGTCTAAACAAACCTGCAGAAAGATTCCCAGACGATCAATCCTGTATCCTACAATCCGAAATGTTTCCAATCCAGCTTGGAGATGCAAACTGAACAGATGTAAGGTTTTTGTTCCTGCATCAGATGGTGATCATCTTTAGAGTGTGCATTTAATTATTTTTATTAGATTACTTTAGATAAAACCTACACCATTCTGAGCAATGGGATTAAAAACACCTGTTTAAATGTTGAAAGCTATGCTTCTAAACGGGGACTGTTATACAGTTAAGTAAAATTATGATTTTAAACCTGCAAATTGTGAGAATTATTTTTTTTAACTAAATGTGACGGAAGTAAATAATACTTAAGAGTTTAATTCAAAATTGTTTGAAGGTCATCTATTCCTGATTACCAGCATTTAATTTTATTTTATAACAGGGAAATTAAAGATAATTCAATAATTGGAAAAAAATATAATAAAAATTAAAATCAGGGCAGGTTTATAGAAATTATTTATACAGACTACCACTATTTTAACCAGAAAGAAAAACTGTATTTAAAGCAAAGAGAAAAATATAAAATCTATGTCAAAATATAGTCACCTGTTTAATAACTCACAGAAACAGTGACATTTTTTGTAAACGTACATTTCTATTTCACTCAAAGCTTATATCAACCAAAAGATATTTTATGGGTTCTAGGACTTCCAAAAAGCTTAATGAACAAAAAAGAAATTAAAATGAAAATGTCTTTAAAAACGTATCTAAATATGGTGTATGTTATGCTCCAACAATATTCCACTGAAATTATATTGTAATCCAATCCTTCTGGTATGAAGAACGGAAGTATTAAATATGAAAAAACTGACTACTGGAAAATTGTTTGATGGAAAATAGAAAACAAATCTGGAAATCCAGGTGTGGAGGTGAAAGGACGACTAAAAACAAGAAGGACCCAGGTAGTTTAAAGAGAAAAACTGGAGAGCATACATAAAATCTGCTGCTGCTCGGATCTGTCAAATTGAGTGAAGCGAGTCGCACTAAAACCAGTTTGGGTTCTTGTCCCACCCCACCTCACGGGTTCATGGTCTCCTTTGTTTTTCCAGCTCAGAATAAATGACTCATGTGACAAAGCTGCAGTCTGCACATCATCAGCACAGGTAATAAGTCACCATTAAGCCTCCCCAGCCTCCCCACCCAACTCCAGTTTAAACCCCCTTCCTACTCCAGTTTGACCCTGTTTACTTTCAGTTTACAGTCAAACTTCACGTCCCGAAGCTTAGCTCACCTTAATGCTCCTCGCTTAAACAGTTAGCGTGAAGAAACATTCCACGTTCCACAGTGAACATCAACAGAGCGGACAATGCAGGGTTACAGGGTGCGGAGAATCCAGGGAATAATCTCGGAAAACAGATTTCATATTTGTTTAAATATTTTTTTTGTTTTATATATTTTTGTGTCACAATAAACCCAGTGACATTTGAGGATTTTTGGTGGTTTATATATCTGGGCCTAAACAGAGCCCTGAGGGACACCACAGAGCAGCTCACCTCTCTGATAGTTGACTTAAACTCTGAAACTTCAACATAGAAACAGATAAAATGAGGGCTGATTAAATCCTTTTTACTCATTTTGTATTTTATAATAGATATTGAGAAAGATTTTTACTTCTGTGAGATAAATATTACAAGTTTATGTGAGACAACGCTGCTGAGAGGTGGGATATATTCTGAATAACAAAGATAATTACAGTTGAAATAAAAGTTTATAAAAGTAGCAGATCTGGCTTAAAGCTATTTTAATACAAGCGATGAAAGCTAAAAATCCTTAACTTTCAATTCCATACAGGTAAAAGCACTGTAAACACTGCACCTTCAGTTTCAATGCAAAAATGTATCAAATCTGTCATAAACTTACAGAAAGTAAGAAAAAAGTAATTTAAGGCTGTTATAAAGTAGTATCTGCAGAAACTGAACGACGGAAGACTCATGTTTCC
This sequence comes from Valencia hispanica, assembly GCA_963556495.2. NCBI lineage: Eukaryota > Metazoa > Chordata > Actinopteri > Cyprinodontiformes > Valenciidae > Valencia > Valencia hispanica. The sequence continues at coordinate 10,013,558 of OY747720.1, read as the reverse complement.
TGTGGAGCACTGCACTATTTTTTAGTTGTGTAATCACTATTTCTGAGAACTGCTTCACATCTTTGTTGAATGAAATCAGACAACTTCCAGCACCTGTGAACAAGTGATTCTGCCCGGGACAATTGAACCACATTCCACAATTCCTCTGCATTTCTTGGTTTCTCCTCAGAAACGGCATATTTGATGTCACCCCTCAACTTTCCTATTGGATCAAGGTTCGCTGACTCAGTCGGCGGCTCCATAAAATAAATTTTGTTGGACTGGAACCAAGATGCTGCTCACCTGTCGGTTTGGGGTTGTCAATTTGTTAAGAAAAATCTATTTCATGGCATTTTCTTTGATGCCTGTAAGTATTATGTACTGAAACTGATCCATGATCTCTGAATAAATAGGCAAACATTCCCATGTCATGATACCTGAGCTACCATGCTTCAGTGTACTGTGGCTTGAATTTGTGTATTGGGGCAATCTGACTGACTTTCTGTGGCCTCTATACCTAAATCTTATTTTCATCCCGTCTCATAAGGTCAATCTGTGTTTTGTTTTTGTTTTTTTAACAAACTGCATCCTCTTTAACCAGTCTAACAGATAGCTCGGCTTCAGAAAGACGTCCAATTGTTGCAGTACACAGGGGTAACTGTGAACCATCTTTGATAACGTAGGAGCTGATAACTTCTAAACTTTTGCCATTTTGGCTATTCTACCATCCATTGCAATGGTATTCCTCAGTTTTCTTCAACAACCTTTCTGATTCTGAATCCATTTATCCATCTTCTGTTTATCCAAAATGGGGTTGCAGAGGCAACAGGTCTAGGACGGAACCCCAGACATCCCTCTCCTCTGCTCATTTTAGGGGACCTCAAGGTCAGACTGGATACGCAGTCTCTCCAGGGAGTTCTTGCTCTTTCCTGGGGGTCTTACCTCCCAGTGGTACATGCCAGGAAAACCTCCAAAGGTAGGCTCTCATGGCATCCTGACCAGATGCCCGAACCACCTCAATCGACTTTTTTTTCCAAAAAGGAGCAATGGCTCTGCTTTGAGCTCACCATGTCCAGGTATCACCTGGAGGAAACTTGTTTCAGCCGCTTGTATCCAGGATTTCATCATTTTGGTCATGATTTAATCTCATGGCTGTAGGGGAGGGCTGGAACATAAGACGGACCACTTTCTAGATTCCATTATATTGCAGTTCAGATCATTTCTTTATATAGGCTACATTTTTTAATAAATGTCTGCTGCTATGAAAAATATATCGTGATCAGATTCTTTATAATTCACTATAACCTGACCCATATTAGGGTAAACGAACAAAGAATGAATTACCTCACTGACTGAACTTCATACTTTTCTGAACCACACCAATTTCAATTAATCATTCAGCTACAGAGATTCAGCATGCAAGTCACGGCTGTTGGGTTTCTTAGTGTTTAATTACTGCTAAATACGAGAGCTGAATAAATTATTTCCATTCAAACCCATAAGTGATTTTTTTTCTGCTTTAAGATGTAATTTAAATAGAAAGAGGTTTGGAGAAAAGGGCTTATTTTAAAGTGTTATGTATGGACTTGAAATGATATTTAAGTTTAAAATGTTATTCATCAGGATCTACTATGCATTCTGCCTTACTAAGAGCTGCTGTTGGTCTGCAGATCTGAGATCAGATGCTGAGATCCTTTCTTCTCCCCTCAGACCCTTATCAGCTGACCTGCAGTCAGCGACCTTATCAGGATGGTCTAAAGCACCAGATGAATGAAGAACACGTGGGAAGTGACCGAGTTCGGAGCATGAACCTGCTGCTGGAGCTGCTCCACGTTCGGTCCCCGGGGCCCGATAAACCTGCTGTGAAGCCTCAGGCTGCTGCTCACAGTGAGCCAATAAACCTGGTGCTGCTGACGAGCCTCAGAGCCGACTGAGGAGGAGGAGATGGTAGGCGGCTGCGTGAGAGGAAACAGGCCTGAAAGGCGCTCCAATAGAGAAATAAATAAATAAATCAACGTTCGGAGAGATGAGCAGAGGGAAGTCACACAGACTGAGCTGATGATCAGGAATTTATTGGAGATATACAGAGCTACACAAACAGAAACATCCAAAGAAAACAATATGATAAAGGTCTCTGTGATCCATAAGGTGCAGACTGTACACCACTGCAGCTCGCCGTTACATTAATGTTCCTGACGGTTCCCCGCACTGACCCGGGACCAGCCCACATCTCTGCGCCCAGAGCTTAGAGCTGACGTCGGATCAGTCGATAAAAGCCCAACCGAACGCTGGACCTGAAGCAGTTCCCTTCGATGAGGTGGCGGCTGCTCTGCTGCACATCACAGGGCACCACTGCCATCTCCTGGAGCTCAGTCACTGGCCTTCTCTGAACAACTTCTACCATTAATACTGGCCAACCAGTGGAAGCTGGAGCTTTATGAACACTTTTTCCAGAAGGCTGCAGACTTTCAGCTATAAGTTTGAGATCTGTTTAAATAAAAGCATCTGAACCAGCTCTACTTTTCTTATTTGTTCAACTAAAAGCTGAGGTTTGTTCAGTGACTGAGGTCCAGGACTCACTGATAAAGAGCTGAGATACTCTACGAGAAAAGCAACCCAGCATAGTGTTGGATTGATAAAGACATTCAGGTTCTGCAGGAGCTTTAACAACCACTATCAAATCTCTTCAGATCGGGAAAAACTGGAGTTAACCGAGGCCCTAAAACACCCAAACAGATGGTAACTTTTTAAAAAACGGTTCACTGATAGAAACAACAACCTGCCTCAACCAGTGGGATTCTAAATCGGATCGGTAATTCACAGGCAAATGTAGAAGGAGGTCATTTAAAGCAAAACTGACAACTGTAAATCCACACAGAAGTTCGGTAAGAGTCAAAGACGAACATGGTTCTGACTCTCTGAGTCAAACATGATCATCGATCTGTGTAAAAACAAGCTGAAAGTTTCCTCTCAGGCAAACCTCCAAATACACACACTACAAAACTGTACAAGCTTTATGAAGTCAGATCCAACAGAAAGGTATCAGCTTGGTGCTGAGCTCATCAGGTCACAGCTCTGAGTAGGTTTTCCTTTAAGCTGCTGTCGGCAGGAGGTCAGAGATCCAAACAGAACCCGGCCCGACGTGAGCTCTGAACAGTTCTTCGTGGTTGGATTGATGGAAGGGCAGCGGGTCAGCTTCTTCCAGTGTAGGGTCAGGTGGGCGACCTGCAGGAACGCTCTGTGTGTAACCCCGGCGGTCCAGTCTTCTCCGTCGCCTGCTCCCTTCCCACTCTGACATGAGGTAAAATACGGCGCCAAGTGCAATGCTCTTTGTGCTACATGTTTAACAAAGAAAAAGGAAACGAGGAGAGCCAGGAGGAGGAGGATGCAGAGTCCGACAGAGACGCTTTACCCTAGAGAGTCTGATTTCACCGCGGGCCCCGAGCGGTCGGATCCGAGGGGTGACCACAGGCTGCACTCCGCTGGGCCGAGCCGACAAACGGGCAGAAACACGACGGGTCCGGTGCAGAGAGTCGTGCTGCGTTTATGGTGCTGGAGCTGCTGAGAGGGCGAGGTTACAACAGTAACAGGAGAGCGACTCGGCATGTTTCTACCGAGCAGGTCAGCACAACGAAACATATGCATGTTGTAGACGCGTGGGGTCAGATGGATCTTCTCTTCAATTATCTTAACTCTTCTAAATGGCTTCATGCACCAAGATGGCAAGATCTTCCCAACAACAGAACAAATCCTATGCTCAAGTGGTATAATCTTAATTTAGACCACAAAACAAGTTGTTCAGGGTAAGAATGTCATTAATACTGGCATTAAATGCTAGTGTATGCATCTGAAATGGGTATTTGTCAAATTTACCACTTTTAAATACACAGAATGTATAAATGTTAACCACTCAGATCGTCACTGTTTAACAGAAACATGGATTTCCAGCTGCAGCACGGCAGGCTGAGATGATCTGATCTTTAAAGCGTTTTTTGCTGATTATCTTCTAGTTTGTAACCCTGCTCTTCAGTGTGTTGAACGCTGGTAGAGTCTGTAAACTTGACTAGCTTCAAGGTAAAAGACCGGTCACGTTGAAATGTTGATGAGTGGAGGATTCCCACTGGGAAGGCACTGAGAAACTCGGCTGCAGCGAGCGTCGTCGGGATTCACGGAGCTGAGGTAGGAACCACACGGATCCCAGAGTGCAGCCTGATGATCCCCCTCTGCAGCGACACTGCTGCGTCGGCACGGATCCGATCGTTACAGCTAACTGGCCCCGCCCCCACCGGAGCGAGCGAGGGGCAGGGCCTCATGGCGACAGATCAACAAAAGGTCAAATAAGGAGGTATTGTAGTTACAGTGCAAAAAGATGAGAAGTTCAAGCTTAATACAAAAACATAGCACCAAACAAACAGAAAAGAGACGAGAGATGCATGCAGTTAACTGAGGTATTCACGTAAAAAAAAAAAAAACACACAAAAAAATAAGGCTTATCAACCACATTTAGCAAGAAGCAATATTAATCAGAAGGACATAAAATCCGAAGCTGGTATCCTCAGGAATCATTGAGCCTCAGAGCGTCGTCACATGTTGGTTCAGCTTTGGTAGATCCGGCCGAGGGCAGCCGTCGCCAAGCCATCTGCTCATCTCTACAAAAGCTATAGCAACATGGGAGCAACTACAGTAACTGGGAATGTTTGGATTTCTATCTCAGGACATGAGGCCTGGCCTCAGCGTTCCTAGGCCACATCATCATGGAGTTCATATTTGCAGATATATTCACTTGCTTTGCTACGAAGGGGGATTTTGGTGTCAGAGTGACAGATTGTTCAGAAAACCGATGGAATAAGTGCAAACTGATGAGGAGGTGGAGATGGGAGAGCCGGGGAGCCGCAGTGGTATCGGACCCTTTTCACTCCAACCGGCTCCGGAGCGTTTTCTTTCTAGGATCGAGTGTGAGGCTCGTCTCACACAGCAGCACACCTGACCTCTTCAGCTGGGTCGATAAAGCACTCATGATCACACGAAGCACAAAGAAAGATTGTGTCTGCGCAAACAAAAAGGAAAAAACAAATATAAAAAAACAAACAGGATGTGAGCTCAGAGTGCTCTGCTGTGGCGTCTCCACGGAGCGTTCCTGTCGCAGGCTGCAGGAACGCCGCTCCATCCTCCCCCGCTAGGTGCTAATGCTGCGAGCTGTTGGCAGCTCAGTTGGTTTGGACCTGAGGTTGATTGGCTTTGAGGCTGCGCAGAGCTCGGCGAGCGGCCGCCGACTTGGCGATCCGGTAGCTGCGTCCGACTCCTTTGAACTTTCCTTTTCCGACCACCTCCACCGTCACACGCACCTTTCCATCGTAGGTGCGCTCTGCGGGGCTGAGAACGAGGACAAATTCATGCTGAATTTCTGGAAACTTTCCACTATTTTTAAAAGGAAATAATTTAAGGGAAGTAATTTTATGGATTATATTTCGATTGAAATTATGGGATTTAACAGGAACTAATTTTACATAAATTTGGTATTGTCAACATACATATGACGCATTAACATAAATACTATGAATAAAATATAATTGATATGATATAGTTAAAACTTACTTCACTTTATGCTCAAAAACGTGTCTCAGTATCAAGAGGAATAAACAGTGCATGTAGGGGGGGGCGTGGCCTAAACAGTGTGTTATGTGCATGTGGATTAAAGAGTAGCATGGACATACTGGACTTCACTTGCAGGAATACAATATCCCATATTCTCCTGTTGTTGTTCCTCCCATAAAACTCAGGGAAGAACTCAGATGTTTGGGTTGCCCTACCTAAACTTGGCAGTTTCTGGTTCCATCTCCAGGAGTTCCCGAACAGGAGAGCGAGGAACGTTGGCGGAGAATTTCTCTGAAGGAGAAAAATTTGCGGCGGTGAGAAACGCGTTCAGAAACCAGCAGAAACATCAGAGATCAACTCAGCTGTCTCACCAATGAGAGGCCTCATCATTGGATAATAGACCTGCCACACTGTCTCCAGGGACATCCTGCTGTCCATGTAAATAGCTCCAGCCAGAGACTCAAAAATGTCCCCCATAGCCTTGGGCACCTCGATGTCCTCCTCCTTCTCCTCGTCTTCTTCGGAGCGTCGCAGCTGCAGGGAAACACAAGCCGCTGTTCAGCCCACAGAACCAAAGGAAACACCCTGGTGTTGGAGGATATACAGACACTGAGTAATTAGTACTAATAATGCCTCTAATTAACAAGCTGAAGCAGTCGATGTCACTGCATCAGTGATGTTACCATAAACTGCACAGAATCTGTGGAACATGAACAGAGGGTATGGGTTTATACTTTTGCTGAGCAGTCTTAAATCAGGGTACATGCAGAGATCTCAAAATCTATTTTAATACCTTTTCAATACTTTTTAAAGACCTTTTAAGTAAAATTAAGACTTTATCTCAATGCACTGATAAATTGTTAAATTATTCATATTCCGTCACAAGATTCAGCCACTGTTTAAAATCCTCAACTTTTAGCCAACAATCAGTAAATTTACAAAATTTTTGTTATTACTTCATTGCTGCACTTCCCTATCAATTAGCGGGATACGTAGCGATAGTACGTAAAGTCACATGGTATGGACCCCACGCAAACAGCCGGCATAAAACAATGAAAAATTGTTCGATTTTATTAGTTTACGTGCGTCTATTTTTGATGGACAAGCTTAATTGTCAATATCAACCAAATTTAAGACTTTCCAAAATCGACTTAAGACTTTTAAATACTTTTTAAGGATCTCAAGTTTCCTTAAATTAATTGATCAACTTTTAACACTTTTCAAGACTCAGCAGATGCCTTGTAAATGGAAGCTTCAGTTATAAAAAAAAAATTCTCATCCACTTTTGTGCACACGTGTTGGGGAGGGCTATGTTTGGCAGATCCAAGTTGTTTTTAAATCTAATATATTTAAACTAAAATGTCTACTAAAGGACAATGTTCACTTCCCAGAGTTTAAATTAATCAGTCATCGATGTATCGAGCAGAAAAATGCGACTGAGAATCATTTAAATCGGAGTCATACAGCAAACATCATGAACCACACAGATTTTCTTCTTTTTTTCCCAGCCTTGTATGTTTGTGTTGTTCCTGAGGCAGAAAAATCCTTCCCAGGAACAAGCCGAGCAGATCTGGTGCCAAGTCACTCATTTCCAGGCAAATTAAATCCAAATGCCCGTTGTTGTCGGTTCTGAACTCTGGAATATGAAGCAGATCTTTGCTGAGAGTTCATATCGGGTTTCTAGCTGCAGGCCTGCCTTGTTCTCAGTGAAGCGGACTCACCTCGGAGTCCATGCCCTGCATTTCGTCCTTCTCCAGCTGGAACTGCACAAAGTCGTCGATGACATGGAACAACTCGGGAGATATGGCCTTGAAGAACTTGTGGTAGTCGTATTTAACAGCGAGCGAGGCGAAGATGGTGTTGTTGACAAGCGCAGAGCGCAAGTCGGTCAGTACGCCGGGCGAGTGCTGCCGGGGGTCTTCATAAAGGTGCTTTGTTATGAGGTAGTCTAAGATCGCATCGCCGAGAAACTCCAGCCGCTGGTAACAATCTGAGGGTAACGAAGAGAGCTGGGCTCAAAGATCAGCATCGCTAAACGAAAGATTAACCCAGTGAGTCCAGTCTGACCTGTGATGGTGTTATAATGGTAGGAAGCGTGGGTGAAGGCCTGCAGCAGGTACGCCTTGTTCTGAAACGTGTAGTTGATCTTCCTCTCGAAGTTCTCGAAGCCCGAGATGAGGTGCTGCAGAGTCCTCTCCGCGTCAGGATGCGCCAACATGCAGCGGGGCGGGATCTTCAGCCAGCCGTACATCAGCTCCACGGCTGGATACAGAACGCTTGGCACCACCACCGCCGTGTGGGACCCCCTCTGAACCGGCAGCACCTGCACACAACAGCAACAAGAGAGGAGAACACAGGAAACATTTGGCATTAACGTTTCAATCAGGAAGTTGTTTACAACTAAATGCATGCTGGGAAAGCTGGGAGAAGCAAGAATAAACATGCAGATCAAGGCAACAAAAACCAAACCAGTTTCCTCTGGATTGGGCCCGTTTACTCTGAGGTTTAATCCAGGGTTTCTATTTGTCTTCTGTGAGATCGCTCAGTGTTTCTCCAGAATCCTAAGAACTAGCCTCAGGGTCAACCAAGGTGCAAACGCCACTGGCAAAATCTGATGACAATGCGGAAGTGACAAAAATTGTAGGTTCCCTCTCATCCACAAGGGGCTGGCCATAGAAAGGAGCAAGTTCTTATCGACTCCCATGTTAAAAATGGCAACTTCACAGCAGAAATAAACCTGGTTACAGCTTGATACAAAAAAACATTTTAGGTTTAATAGGTCAGATTTACCTTTATGACAACTCTGAAGGGGGTGATTTATTTTTTTTTTTTTACAACTCATTCATAACTTGAAGCTTAAATGACATCTAAATGGATAAGGGGCGTGTCCTTTTGATCGACAGGTCTCAGATGAGGCACCAGCACTGATGTCTCGAGGCTTGCTCTCGCCTACTTGCTCCAGGGAAGGCCTTCAGCATCGGCCTCACGCTAACAGTCTTGGCCATTTTGTTTCTCTGAACGTGACCATCAGCTGCGTCTGCAATATATATTTGTGTTCTGATGTTAATCGTGCAGTTATTGGACAAAGATGGCTCGCTGTGGTATTGATTGCACTAACAGACCATCCAAGCAGTCTCTGCTCCATTTGTTTCAGAAAGTTAAGTTATATTTATGCTGTGCATTTAAGATAACGCTGCTCGGTCAAAAATGGGTTGAAATTATCAAATATTTTCTTTACATATTGATTACTGAAACTTGTTTTCATTCAAATTCACATAGTTTTAGTAAACGTTATGGACCAACAAGGCCTCATGCTTTTAATTGACAAAATTATTGAATTACTGCCTAGAAAGCAGAGGGTAGCAGAGTCACTCAGTCGCGGTTTTCTGCCTAAAAGCGTCCGCTAACCTCTGTTAGCTTCGGTTAGCTACGGGTTAGCTCATTTAGCTCATAGCTACATCGTTTAAGAGTGTCAATCATCCGCCCCCACCCTCACAGCCCCACTCTCACCTCCACCTCTTTGCCCATTTTACATATTTTCCTGGAGTGACGTGACACAGCCAAGATGGAGGTGGTGGGAACCGCCCAGTGAGCTTCAATTTAGCTCTTTAGAAACCTATGGGTGACGTCATGGAGGCTACGTCCATCTTTAGATACAGTCTATAGATTCAACATGTCTTCCTGCCAGGTAAGGCAGCCCAGTTTCAGATACCCCGTCTCACCTTGAGTCCCAGAGAGCAGAGGAACATCTGGGCAGCCCTCTCGCCACAGCTGGTCAGGTAGCACCCGAGCAGAGCTTCCACACAGTCGGCGATGCTCTTGTCAGCGATACACTGCTCCGTGTGCAGATCGTAGGAGATGGACTGCTTTCCGAGCTCGGTGCCGCAGTTCTCCTCCGACGGATTCCAGAATCCCACCACGAAGTCGTCCTCCTCGCCCGCCTTGCTGGGGTCTAGGTAACACATGGCATCCCACGAGCTGTAGTCGAACTCCTCAGCAGCTGACCCGCAGTGCGTCTGCTCGGAGTGATGGGCAGGCTTTTTGTGAGCCTTCCAATCATAGGAGGAGTCCATGGAAGGGGAGGAGCCTGGGGCCGGGCTGATGGAGGGACCAAAGCTGCCGAGTGAGATCTTCTTTCCGAACGCTCCGGACCCCAGCAGCATGTTGTCGATGAAACGGATGTGCTCCTTGTAGTACTCCAGGTCATCCTCCATGTTGACTTCATCCTTCGGTTCGTCCTTCAACATCAGTTCGTCTTCATCCACGTCTTCACCCTCTTCTTCCCGGTCCTCATCCTCGAAGTCGTTCCCAGATCTACCGTTAGACACCAGCTCCTCTCTCGCCTGGATGAAGGACAGGAAACATAACCAGAAGGTGAAACTCATGGCCCAACAACAGTAGGCAGGACAGGCGCGCCGTGCACTCTATCAGGAGAGTTTCCAAAGCTACAGGAAAAAAAACACCGACCTCTTCTGAGTCCACTCTGTCTGAGCTGCTCTTGTCCTGGTTCACCACATATCCGGGCGGCAGCCAGTTAACGGGAGGGTCAAAGATGGACACCACCATCCGGCTGGGAAGCCCCTTCTTCTTCCCTAGGCGGTACAGGTTACAGTTGCTCACCTGGGGGACAGAAAAACCATGAAAGGGGTCAGTTCATCCAAACATGTCACCCATCTGTTCACCTGAACCTAATAAACCATTCAAGGTCAGTCCGTCTCACCTTCTTGCTGCGCATGTAGCTAAGTCTCCCTTCGTGTGCGTCAGGGTAGGTGCAGAACAGGTAGGTGGTGATGGCGTGCTTCAGGAAGGAGTCCCCGAGCATCTCGAGCCGTTCCAGGTTAAAGCCGTCGCTGGCGTTGGAGAGAGTCAAGGCCTGCAGGATGAGGCCAGGGTTGGGGCCCAGGTTCCTCGGTGAGTCCACTGCCTGGGGCCCGGCGGTGAGGTCAGGGGAAGGTGCTGTATGAGTGCAGTCTGAGGTAGCTTTAATAATGTGGTGGGAGGTCCTCCCGGAGGTACATTCATGGCTGGGCTGAGGAGGACTTGAGCTGAGGGGGGCCTGCACAGGAACTGAGGTAGCGTTGTGTTTCCATTCAGAGCTGCCGCCGCAGCCTTGGAAACTCTCACGTTGGTGAAGGTGCTCATATCTGTGGCCGTCATTGATCACGGTAGTGCCGTTAGGTAGCTTCCCTGTGCAGGGCCCGTCTGCAGGGGCAGGGAGCGGCCCCTGGTGACTGCTGGGAAGTGCTAAGAAGGTGACATTTTGGTGCTTACAATCAGCTTCTTCGCTGCAGGATTCGGGACAGGGACTGAACGTTTTAATGTCGATGGATCTCTTCCAGCCAAAGTCCAGGTTTGGATACCTGCAGACAGAGCAGCCCAGTGTCACAGAGATGAGGAACAGCTGCAGGTTTAAAGACTTCTGAAAATCCCTGGTGTGCAAGTTCAGGAAATTACAATATCAAAAACTTAAATTTAGCTCAGTCGTTCAATTCAAAAAGTTAAACTTATATCACATGGATTCATACCTGAAGGTTTTACTTGTGGCAATTTAGGATGATTAGAGCTTACACATTCTCCCAAAATTTGTATATTACAAAAGGCCAAAAAAACCAAATTAATAAAGTTGAGTGGAAGATTAACCAACAACTGCTTCAACAGCTATAATATCTCTGTGATTGATTGTCCAGCAAACTCAACCTAGCAAACTCAGCAAAACCAGACAAGCAAACCCCATGAAGTAGTAGTTAAGAAGAAGATGAGGGACACCAGATCAATAATGCAGACACACTGAAGGCTGCTATCAAAGCAAACTGGGCTTCTACTACACCTGAGCAGAGCCACAGGCTGATCACCTCCAGCTTTTAAGCTAAAGGCAAGTGAGCTGGCTGTCAAATAAGAAAATGCATGTAAGCTTGACATCAATGAATCTATGGTGAGACGTTTAAGGAGGCACCAGGCAGAACTGAGTCGGTGTAAAAAGACAACAAAAGCTTTCAGAGGACATAAAGACACTGAAGACGATGACTTCAGTGGCTTTAATGGGGAAGAGGATAACGAAGATAGTGACCAATTACTTTTCTGGTAGGCTAAAGTATGTTTTATTTTGTAAGCATGCATGTTACTGTCGTGTTGTGTTGATGCCATACTGCCAATTTTCAGGCAGAGTTTGAAAAAAAGAGCGTCTTAAATTAAAACTAGAAAAGCACTCAGACCTCTGCCAGGGTCCCTCAGTCCCCCCCATCCCCATGTTGTTATCTAATTCTAACTTTCAGCACTTTTCCAATAAACTGTCTGTTAATGAGACACATGGAAGAGCACACTTCCAGCGGAGATTTGGGGAATAATGGGGAAGAGGATAACGAAGGTAGCGAAGGTAGGCTAAAGTAGCTGCTGCGTGAGGGGAGCCGCTTGTGAGCTCTCTGACACGGGAGAGGAGTGGAGGTCAGCACCGCTGGTCGATGGGTGGATACGCGCTTCATGTCAGATCAACGCCTAAATGTAATCAGTGTTAACTGGTCACATTGTGGACATTTCCTGAAAGTTTTATCGAAATCCGTCCATAACTTTTTGAGTTATGTTGCTAACAGACAGCCAGCCAAACAGAGGGGCACAAAAGCATTACCTCATGGCCGAGGAAATAAAAAAAATCTTCTATGTACCGTCTTTCAGTGTAAATATCTCATGTTACAACATGAGAACGTTCGGCTTATATTCAGGTCCACTCAATAGTCCGTGCGTCCTCCCCAAGCGAAGCTCATGTTTACCAGACATCAGCCCAAGTGTAGCTCTAAGTAGGAAACACTATTCCTCCATTCTATCTCGGTCACGACTAATGTGTAGCAGAGATCAACGTAGCTGGCAGATTTGTTTCTGTGTGACAGGTGGCAAACATCCCATAGGTCAAAATGATGCAAAAACTATGTAAAATGCTGCAAAGTTAGAGTTTTGTAATAAATAGACACCGAAAAAAAACAAAGACTGAAGAATTCTTCTTTGGAAGAATGCTGCTTTTTATTTTCCATTACTTTGAATAGAAAGAAATACTTATTTTTGTGTAATTTTTGTCCTGTATGACTTAAAAGTGAGCTATTATTGTTATAGGTTTATTTTCTAATATAAAAGATTAATTATTTATATTTACATTTTAGAGTAATTTCTGTCATGGTTGACTTGTAAAAGCTGATCTGAAGTTTATTTAATTTTTCTTTTTAACCATATAGAGCAGGAATACTTTAAATATGTTAAGATCAAAACTTTTCTTTAAGTTAACAGAATATGATTAATGTGTTTAAGGATTGGACCAAGTTTTCTCTTTTAAGGAAATTAAAATAGGGTCACCCTATATTATATTTAAATTGCCACCACACTTTTCCTTTAGCTTTCATTGAAAATACGACCTTGATATGATTATGAAACATATTTTGGACACGTGTTGGTTGTCATTTGTAGTCTGACATGAACAAAAGACAGGACATCAAAAAATTTGGATACTTCAATTAATGGAAACTGAATGGATTTAAGAGTAGAAAGTAGCCATGGAAGAAATGAAGAAAAAATCTTAAATGGTGAAAAATATACTATAACATGATGTGAAAAGATTTTTCTAAACTGCAGAATAAATAGAAAAATATGGATGTTATTGTTTCTAGTACTTCTAAAGGATGAGCACCAGGTGGCGCCAGTTCTCCTCTCACAGCAGCAGAATATGAGCTCTAACATTCAGATATTTGCTTCAAAGAACAGAGAGGTTTCCAATTTTCCTCTCGAACCTAAATGATGGATAAGTGGAGATGGGTTCTGCCGGGTCACCTGAAGTCGGGGGGGAGGGTCTGCACCCCCACTCCAGCTTCGGTGGCAGTCTGAGCTCGCAGCTCCTCGGCCGTCAGCAGGCAGTGGAGGCGGTACAGGATGCTGGGCAGACACACGGCTTTCCTCCACAGGGAGGCCGGAATGGGATGGATGGCACACAGCTCTGGAACCAGAATCTAACACCAAAACATTAGCATTAAACAGAGAACCAGAACAGGATGAATCAGATGTACACGGCTCCCACAGAAGACATTACAGACTTTACCTGTTTGTTCTGCAGACTCTCCCACTTGGCCTTCCTCTTCTCCGCACTGCTCAGAGGCAAAGCCTTCCCCTTCTGGTTCAGGTGTCGGGGAGTCAACAGGTTCAGTCTGAAGACAACGGAGATCAACCAAACCTCAACCAAGATGATGTTAAACGGTTTCCACATTCAGAAATGCTACAGCAGCAGATTTAAGGTGTGGAGTCCAACACCTATTCTCAACTCAGTGGAGCATCAGAGGTCTGATGCACTGAGGCACAACTTCCAGAGCCTTACAAAAGTATTCATACACCTCCACCTTTTCCAAATTTTTTCACATTACAACCAAAAATGTATTTTACTGGAACAATAACAAAGTAGTGCAAAGGCATGAAGATGACTTTCTGCTAAGTATACAAAACAACATGTGTGACAGAAAAGTAGCATTGTATGCACTATTCCCACTGTAAAAAATACAGTGGTGGCATCATTATGCTAGGGGGTTGCTAGAGTTAAATGCAGGACAGTCCTGGAAGAAAACCCACAAGAGGCTGCAAACAAGCCCAGACAGAGGCAGAAGTTCATTTCCACCCTTAACATTCAACAAGAGGTACAATGGAAAGGTTAAGATCAAAACACATTTGTGTGCTTGAGTGGTCTGATCAAAGTTCAGACTGAAATTCAATTGAGAATTGGTGGAAAGAATGACCTTAGTGTTATTGAACAAAGAAGAATGGGCAACGATTTCAGTCTAAATGTGGAAAAAAGGTAGAGACCAAGAAAGAGTTGTTAGCTGTGCACTTCCACTTCACCAATATGCACTACTTTGTGTTGGTCGGTCACATCGAATCCTTGAAATGTAAAGAAGCTCAAGGGGTATGATAATTTTTCAATGGTACAGTTAAGGTTCTGCTGCTGACAACTTGGTGACAGATACCACAGCAGAGGTCCAGAGGAGTTTATGGGTCAGAAAGGGGAAAGTTAAGAAAAACCATAAACGGTCAACGGTGTTTCTTAAAGATCAGAAATAAATGATGCTAGAACAGCTGCAGAAGGTTTACTGGGAGCAACCTCCGACTCGTCTTTAACCCGTAGAGCTTCTCAGATTGAACCACCGGACCAGAGTCCTGCTCACCTGGACGAGGTGTGGTCGACGTCCAGCAGCGGTTGGTTCAGGTTGGACAGGTCCAGGTTGTACTTCGTTTTGTAGTACTCCGCGAAGGTCTCGTACTCCGGCGACGGGAACTTGCTGAGCGGCGTCAGGTCTGTGTAGACGTCAGCAACGTAGAAACGATGAGGCTGGTCGAAGTTACGATACCTGAGGAGGAGATGATGATCGACAGGTGTTTAATATTTCATCTCAGCTTAGTGTGAAACACTCACAGCAAAGCCAAGGTACCTTGGAATGATCACAGCATCCTGGTAGTCCTCCAGCTTGAAGATGAAGGGGTTCTGCTTGGTGTACTTAGTGGTAGGAATGCCTGTTCGGGCCTCGGACTTCTCAATATCCTCCATGAACATAAAGTCCATATCCAGAGTGTCGGAGTCTCCAACTGAACCAGCAGACAGAGTGAGGTCAGGACACTGAGTATGAGTGGCTGAACATTCCCCGTGTCCTCTTATCAACTTTTTACGTTCTTTAATATAGGAAATACTACTATATCAGATCTTCTGTTCTTTCTGTGTCTCTGCTGTCTTCTCAAACCCCCAGACGGTCGTGGCAGATGGCCGCTCCTACTGAGCCCAGTTCTGTTGGAGGTTTCTCCCTGTTAAAGGGGAGTTTTTCCTCTCCACTGTCGCTACATGCTTGCTCAGTATGAGGGATTGCTGAAGGATCGCTGTGGTTGGAAGTCTGCTTTAACAGGACGCAACCTTAAGTCAATGACTCGATGCAATCTGCGGGGTTTCCTTAAATAGGAAACTAACTACAACTTTAAACTAATTGGAATGTTTGTATGATTGTATTGAAATGACTTCTTGTGAAGTGCCTTGAGATGAAATCTTGAGATGACATCCTTGTGAATTGGCGCTATATAAATAAACTGAATTGAATTGAGTGTAGTCGATGAGGAAGAGGAGGAGCACTCACCAACATTCAGAGGTAGAACACAATAAGCCGAGTCAGCCAGCGTGGGCTTGAACTCCAGTGCAGGTTTCTCCAGGCGGAGGATGTGAGAGAAGATGTACTGATGCATGCGGGTGATGAGGTCCAGCTGGGCCGAGCTGAGCGCGAAGCCCGACTTCTGCAGCTCGATGGAGATGGTCACCTCGCCCGAGCGAGTGTACACTGGGAAATGAGGAATCTGCAAACACCACAAATCATCTTAATCCCAGGGGGGATATTTATAGGATTCAAGGAAAGAGGCCAATGCTGCAGATGGAAACGTACTCGAGGTATGGGTTTGGCTGTCAGGATGCCGAAGCACCGAGTCGTGTCCTCGGGGGGGTACAGCTTTCTCCTGCGGAAGTTCAGCTCATCTGGTAGGGGCGTGGTGAGGACCATCCCAATCACATACAGGAAGTAGGTCTGCTCAGGCAGGGCGTAGCTGTCCTGCAGACACTCGGGTATCTGTAGGAGAACAGGACATGTTACCGTTGACGATCTAGATCTAAATAACAAAGCTGACAGAAAGCAGAGGGACGTACAGCTTTAGGGTAGCACTGCCTCCTCTTGGTGGAGCCGGGCCGACCTGGGACGCTGGTCTCCTCCTCGTCGTGGAGGTCCAGCTCCTCCTCGTACTTCACTGTCTCCTTCCCCACGGGCATCAGGTGGTCGTCCAGCTCACCTGCGACGGAGAGCAGAACAGGACGAGCTGAATCAAAGGGCAAAAATCTGAACCAGCCTTCCTGACAGTCAGAACTCTGGGTTTACCTATCTTATGGAGTCTTTCACAGCAGAGCAGTGCAACAGCTTTCTCAGCCAGTCGGGCACAGTTCATGATGGGACCCTGAACACACACAGAGACACATCAGTATGATACAGAGCTGGAGGTGAGGTTCAGTGTTAAAGAAACTGCAAGAAAGAATCTGAACCTTGACGGGAACTCTCAGAGGAGAGTTTATGGGTAGGAAGAGGGTAGACTGGAAGCGTCCGTCTCTCGTCTCCACGGTTTTACATTTGGGAGCGAGGTGTGTGAATGGGTCACTGGGCAGCCGAGCACAATACCTGAGAACCAGAGGAAAAACAAGAGAGACTGCTTTAACACTTGTTCTTAGTTCAGAACCGATCAAGTCACGGAGACCTGAGGACGATACCTGTTGATGTGCCCGATGGCCGTGTTGATGGTGACCCGCGGACCTCCGTCCTCGGATCGCAGGACATACGGAGGGAGGAGGTTATCGTCATCAAGACTCTGGTCTGCTTCAAACTCTCCTGCCTCCACAGACTTGGAGCACTTATTCCTCAGGATCTGGTCAGGGGAAAGTCAGGGAACCATGAAGTTCCCCTCCCGGTTTCCACCCTCTTCACTTTAAATCAGATATAAACTGCTGTACCTTCTCGATGGCTTTGTAGGTGGTCAGATCCTCCTCGAAGCTCTTGGTCCTCTCAGAGTCAGCCAGCATGATGTAGTTGGAGACAGGGGCCCGGGCCCGACCCTTGGACTGGACGTAAGACCTGTATTCTGTAGGCAGGTCGAAGCGGACCACCAGGTTACACTTTGGAATATCCACACCTTCTTCTACGATACTGGTGGCGATCAGAAGGTTGGTTTCATGAGCTCTGAACTTTCTTAGAACCTGCAAGGACAAGATGGTCCAATATGTCACATATCTAAAGAGTCCCTTTCAGTATGAAATGAGCTGGGTTATAAAGGTTTTCAAAGGCCCGACTTGTCTGAAGCTTGCAGTGCTATGCATGATGAGCATCTGAGGAGATGACACCCAGGGGGGGACTGATGAGCTGATGATGATCCAAATACTTTAGACTGAACAAAGTTCATTTCCACCCCCTGCTCTGCTGATTTCAGAGCAGAGTTCAGCACCAACAGAGTGTGGAAACCCGTTTTACCTCCTCCTGCTTCCTGAACTCCACCTCCATCTGCTTGTTCCTTGGCTGGTTCTTCCCGATGCTGTGGCCGGTGATAAAGTTGCTGCTGATGTAAGCCAGCTCCGGGTCCTGCTTCCCCGCCTCTTTGATCAGACTACAAACACACACAGAGTGTGAAAACATGATCCTCATGACAAGTGTGTTTCGTACGTAGTTTTAAAGCAAAAGAAAATAGAGAGAGCTGTTCAACTGATCATGGAAACTAATTAAGTAGAAGTAAAAAGCAAATAAAGAGAAGCCTGGAGAACCACTGATCAAGATGATTCAAAGTCTGGTTCATACCGGTTCAGAACCACGGCTGTGTAGCGTCTCTCCACGAAGATGATCCCACACAAGATGTTGGTGAACGGGGAGGGAAAGTTGGCCTCTGGCTTCTCTTTGGCCTCCACCTCCTCATCCTCGTCTTCGTCCTCCGAGTCGCTCCACGACACGTAATTGTCCTGGTTACGGTTGTTGTACCACTCGACGCTCTCAAACTGCTGGCGCTCCAGTGGCTTGTACTCTTGCAGGATCTCGAGCAGCCGCAGGACCTTCGGCGTGACGAACTTCAGGTCCAGGGAGGCGGGAGAGAAGTGCTCTTCGCACAGAGCGTGCACTTTACGCAGGATGGTGTCGGTGAAGAGCAGGAACTTTCTGTTGAGCTCCTCTTGCTCATGTTTGATGTACTTCTGCAGCTCTCGCACCATTATGCCTGCAGCCTTATCTGCACACCAAGGACCCAGAACCAGCAGCACGGCCCGGCAGTCGCTCAGGATCTACAGTGAACGGACAAATGGTGAGTTTATACAGTCAGGAACCAAAGAAATACCAAAAAGCTATTAGTGTCCAGCTGCTTTCCGAACCAAAACTAGGATTTGAAATGTCTCTGGTTCAACTATAAAAACTGCTTGTTTGATTCTGACCTGTTTGGAGATGAATGTGGGATCTCTGTCCTCTCTGGAAACAGGGATGTTACAGTCGTTGAGGAAGAGGAGAGCTTCATCCAGCTCTGCCTGCAAACGGGATGAAAGGCCACTCCTGTCCACGTAGGGACCACAGTCCAGCACCACTTCCCTCGGCTGAGAGGTGTACCTGAAACCCGCAGCGTTTGTTAGGTAGCGCTCCACAAACAGGAGTTTTGATCTGGTTAGAGATTAAAAAGGTTAGAATAAACCAAATATGGAGGAGGGGTTGGATTTTCTTTTTGGTGGCATCTTTTTCACACCTCTGGGCAGGAAGAAACCATGAACAGGAGAAGGAGATTCTTCTTCTACTTCTTGTGGACGAATATGACTATATACTGTTTGCAACGTCATCTGGCATGAAATGTTTTCGCTGTGGGGACACCGAACAGGTCCGGTTCGGTGTCTGTTGCTGCGGAGCAGTGTGTACTGCATGTATATTTCACCTAGAAGTGCATACTGGAACTTTAACTCAACTATGGCTGCTGACAGATGTTTTATGGAGGCTTTTATGTTTTTTTGGACATGTTTTAAGCAGAGAAAGAGTGAGTTCTCGACTCTGAGACAATGGTGGGACCATGGGAAGGTACAAATTAAATTGCTTTGTCAACAGTACAGTCGTAATGTCACACGTGACATCACCACATCTCTCTCGGATCTGGAGACTGATATTGTGGAACTTGAGTGATTGAGTGAATCCACAGGAAATCAGGGATATATTGAAGTCCTTAAAACTAAAAAAGCCCATTTGGCTAACCTCCTAGACAATAAAGTACAGGGTGCTCTGGTTCACTCTAGGGTTCAAAACATCTCCCAGATGGATGCCTCCTCCAGCTTTTTCTTTGGCCTGGAGAAGAAGCACGGGCAGAAGAAGACCATCCACTCTCTTTTGTCCAATGAAAGACAGGAAATTACAGAACCGGCGCTTATAAGGAAGAGGGCAGTGAGTTTTTGTTTCTCACTGTTCCAGAGTGAGTACATGGAGAACAGACTTACGGGAAGACTTTCTTGCTGGTCTATCAAGGGTCTCTGATGAGACATGCTCCAGGCTGGTTGGTCCTCTATCAATAGATGAACTTTATGCTGCGCTACGAACAATGCAGGGCCAAAAAGCCCCTGGTATTGATGGACTCACCGTTGAATTTTATAAAGATTTCTGGGACATTATTTCAAGTGATCTTCTTGAAGTATTTAATGAAAGCTTTATGTATGGAATGCTACCACTGTCCTGTCGCAGAGCGGTTATTACTCTCCTGCCAAAGAAAGGAAATCTGCAGGAAATCAAGAACTGGCGTCCTGTTTCCCTCCTGTGTACGGACTATAAGATCATGTCCAAAGCCTTGGCCCTACGACTGCGGGAGGTCAATAAAAAGGACCGGGCGGAGCAACGGAGTTTGAAAGCTACCCCAGTTCACATAGCATTCTGGCGGAAAAGTATGAAAGGGAAACTATGATGGGCGTGCAAACGTCATGCACCACATTGCGCGGAATCATATCCTAGTCATAAATTAGTAGCCGGCTGGACTTCATCGAGTAGTCGGCTATATAGCCGGCAGCCGGTGCTTGTGAAAAGCACTGCACAAGGCCCATTCACCAACACTAAATCTCAGATTCTAATGTTGACCATCCCTTTCAGTAACATTAATTTTCAGTTTTTAAGTGGTCAAACTAACCGTTAGTTACGGATGGGGTCCCGCACAGCACAGTAAAAATAAGCCTCAGTTTCTAGTGGAGCCCATCCTTTATAGGTAAATAAACCTCAGTTCTGATGGGGCCCAAATCCATTTTGTCACATGACACCTCAATTCTTATGGGGCTTAGTCCCTTTCTGTTATACTGAACCTCAGTTTTAAAGGGGGCCAAATTCAATTTAAGAAAACCAAATCCTATATTAGATGGGGTCCCGTCCCATTCAGTGTAACTGTTCAATAAATGTCATTCCTACCTGTCGAGGACCACCAAGTCAGTTGCTGTTTCAGCATTGCTTTTAAGGATCCTCTCTAGATTCTGGATCTTCTGCTCCAGTTCTGATGGGTCACACTTCCCATTGAGAATGGAGGCGGTGAGGCCCAGTATACGTGGTCCACAAGGGCACTCCTCAAACATCTGCACACGATCGGAAAGAACAACCATGTTATCACAGATTTCATGCGTGTAGAGCTTAATTTACTGGAAGCAGCCTCACCTTCATGATGTCACAGTAAGGGTGCTCTGTGATTGCCAGGTGACAATCATCAAACACCACCACATTGATTTTAGACAGAGGTAAGATCTGACTCCTAAGAACATGAAGGAAGATGTGGCACGTCATCACCAGCACCTGAGAAAGAAGATAACAGATCAGAGGACAGATTTTGAGCAGATTGAGATTTAAGTGTTTTGACTATATGACATTTGGTCAGAGTGTAGTTGTTCTTTAAGAATTGTCACATGTAGACCAGAACCAGTTCCAGTATGTCCAGTTTTTGTAATCTGTAAACATCTCTCAAAATGGCTTTAGCTCAATGGTGAGGAGGAGCTAATTTCATTGAGCTCAACATAGATAAACATGTCTGGACCAGAGACACACTCACTCCAACTTAAGAAGATAACAGCAGCTTCTTGCATCAATAATAAAACATTTTTTTTCCTGTTTCCGACACTGTTGATAACAGTCCTCTGAGAAAACCTCTTGGAGCTGCTATTCCTACTGAAAAAGACAAGCACCTGATTTGTGGATATCTCCTGACCCCATCTCTGATCTGACCAAGCTGACGCCTCCTTCCAATCAGAGTACTCTCCCACCTGGAGGTCTGAGTGAGTCCTGACTGCAGCCGCTTGTTGAATTACAGATGACACTGTAAAACATTTGCAGTTAGCCGACCAATCAGATTTTAATCTTAAAAAGGAGTGGAGCAGGAGCTTTCTTGGTTTACCTGAATTCACCAGGAAAACTGTCCTTTTGGCATTTTCCTGGTAGGTCCCTCGGATTTGGTGGGAGAGCTCTTTAGTTAGGAGTACTGCAATAAAGGTCTTCCCTGAGTCCGTGTTCAAGCAGACGATAGTGTTGCGTTCAAGAGCTGCTTCGAGAAGTTCAACCTACAGACAACGGAGCAATCAGGTATAAAACTCATGAATGTCGCACAGAATTCCCAGCCTCGTTCTTGTTCATTCGACTGCAATATGGGAAAGCCAGGAAAGAAAAGAGGGCTTGCCTGATATTTCCTGGGCGTGTAGATGTTGTCATGGATGGCCTCCTGCTGCCACGGCAGACCGAAGAAGGGCCCCATGGGTGAAGTAGCAGGGGTGACGAGCTGCAGGCCAGCCATACTTCACTGAGCTGAGCTGGAGGTGAAGGGGCTGCGCTCCTCCAGACGTCCACTTATCTCATTTCATCTTCCTCTCTTTACTGAAGATCACTAATAGGAGAGAGGGAAACACTGATGAAAAGCTGAGTCAGCAGCCAGAGGAAAATCTAATTCCAGATTATTCCAGACTGCACGAGCCAGACTGACCAGATTAAACACGACAGATACTCACAGATAACAGCTGAGTTTATTAACGAGCAGAGAACAGTTAATCTGGGCTTCATGGTAACATTTCTGTTCATCAACTCCTGATGCTTTCCTTCATTTAGGTGGAAACAGATCTAACAGAAACACAGCGGACACAGTTATCCTAATACAGTCCACACACACAGGTACACCACTCAGACTCAGCCTATAGAGGAAACATGTAGCTCTTTATTAAAGTGACAGAACCACCGATCAAATTTTATGACAGATTAACCTTCTTTGATTTTTGTAAAGCCAAAACATATAGAAAAGGTATTTGTAATATTTTATCCTGTCATCCTTCAATGAATGATCATAAATTACTTATATCAAGAGCCTGCTTTACATTTGTATTGTTTTTCCCCTTTATTTATTTAACTTTTTTTAAATGTAATCATTTTTTGTGTTGAACTGTGGTCGGAATAGAACCCACACACGCATGGGGAGAACATGCAAACACCACACAGAAATAAATATATATATATACACACACACACACACACACACACGCATAAATAATACAAAAATATTTTAAAAGTGAAAATATACATCTAAATTTTAAAAAGTAAAAAAAAATAAAAATAAGAGCCTGTTTTATAACGACGGTTAACTTTTCTTTTTAAATATATTTGCACTGTTCAGTCAAGAAAGTGACAGAAAAAAGGGAAGGACAGGCAGGAAAGATCCTCAGCACTGGAGCTGAATCCAAGAAAACTACATTGGGAAACAAAAGCCTCTGAATATGTGGCGAAAGCTATACCAATATGTCATAGGTAACATTTTAAACTCTCTTAAGCATACTGTAAGACTAAGTTATATGACCGAAATCCAATCAAATAGTAGGAGAAAGTAGAAAGACACATTTGATCGTACTTTCCCGGCATCAGGACTGACCATCAACTATATTTCAAAATCTCTAACTATTGGACTTGTCAAAGTCTTGAGTATGCTAGACTGTTTTGTGAGTTTTGATAACTTAATTTGTAAAAAATTGTAAATTTGTAAAAATTGCGAAATAAGCTGTGGTTTTAGTGTTTAAGATTGCTATATTAGACCCAGTTTAAGGTCAAACATCCAGTTCAATCAGAATTAAACACTGTCTAGCGACCAACCAAGAAGAGAAATTGTCCTTTTTTTGATTTTTAACTGTGTGCTTTTAATCTGCTAGTCAAAAATCAAAATACTGATGAACAAAATGGTAAAAATCAAGTTGCAATGTGGAAAATCGAAGATGAAGCATGTCAGTTCATTATAGGTTAGTGTGAAAACCACCATATTTATCCGCCCTTAGTAAATACCTGTCCTTTACAAAATGGAAAATAAAGCATTCTGTTCACAGTCAATTCTATTTTTCATATATATCCATCCAGACCTTGAAAATGATAAAAGAAAATTCAATTCTTATTAAGGCAAGGGAAATTTATTTGTGTAGCCCACTTTCAGTAACAAGGCAATTCAAGGTACTTTGGGTGAATAGGAGATAAAATAAAAGCAGAAATAAAAACAACAATAAAATACATCAGAAACATGAAAGAACATTAAAACAAACTACCGTTATGAGATTCCAGCTATTATTAATCAAAGGCAGCTCTAAACAGATGGGTATTTAGCCTTGATTTAAAGGAACTGAAAGTGTTTCAGCAGCTTTGCAGTGGTCTGGAGGCATGTAGATATTAAATAAGAGGGACCCCAGGATGGAGACCTGGGGCACCCCACATGTGATTTCTGTCTGTTTTGATGAAAAATTGCCTATTGACACAAACAAATTCCTGTTCTTAAGGTAAGACTCAAACCAGCCAAATACTGTACCAGAGAGTCCGACCCAGCTCTCCAGTTATTCCAATAGTATATCATGATCATCAGTGTCAAATGCTGCACTGAGGTCCAACAGAACCAGAACTGTGGTTCTACCACAGTCTGTATTTATGCGGATGTCATTGAAAACTTTGACGAGGGCAGTCTCAGTGCTGCGGTGAGCACGGAAACCAGACTGAAACATATCAAAGACTGAAACATATCAAAACGTTTGGCCATTGTTATGAAGCTATTTAACTGCTGAAACAGCTTTTTCAATAATTTTACTGATGAATGGAAGATTAGAGATCGGCCTGTAGTTCTGCATTGTTATGTTGTCATGGTTGTTCTTCTTTAGCAGTGGTTTAACAACTGCTGTTTTTAATACCAGGGGGAAGAAACCTGGCAGGAGGGATGGGTTCACTATTTGAGTCAGATAAGACCAAAATGACAGAAAACTTTAAGAAAAACTGCGAGTAGGATATCGAGGCAGCAAGAGGAGGAGCTTAATTAATGATTTCATCAAGGTTTGTTTGGTTTAGCTTTTGGAATTCAGAAATGTTCTCTACATCGGTGTTGAATGGGGATAACATTGTTAATGGGTTTTGGTACTGATGTAAAGATTGACCCTCTAATCGTCTAAATCTTTTCAGTAAAAAAGCTGGCACATTCATCACAAAGACTGTGGAGGAACCCTGTACGCTCAGTTGCAGCACCCATATCATCGAGTGTTGCTGTCAAAATGGTTGCGCTCAACTGTGGTGTAATCACTAATCGCTGAAAAATAAATATCTGAATTTTACATTTTTAGATCAGGCGGTCATTTTGGCCTCAAGACGATTTCTCGAGGGATCTCTGGATAGAACAACTCACCTGTCAGCATATGTCATATGGCAGCACTAAGACTGAATCCTACAGCTCTTCAAAAACTGCAACGAAACAGAGGGGTAAAGGTGAGAGGCACAATATTTCAAACTCTTCCTAAAAAGACGACACTGAACGACCAGATAAGCTGACTTTCTATAGACGCATCACAAAAATAGCAGGTTCGCCGCAACGCTATCCTAAAAGCAGCTCGCCGATGTGTTTTAGCATGAAGAAGGTTAGAGCACAGCTGTGTTGGATCGACCTGCTTCCAGGGGTTCTGGCAGCTCGGTCAGAGTGAAACTATTTGTGTCCTGTCAGTTAAATATTTACAGGCTGTTTTTTATGTAATGATGAGGATCAGAAGCCAGATTTAAACAGCATTGAACTTCTTATACACTGAATTATTTCTGTCAATCATATGTTTGTGTCTGCATCAGAAAATCTGCAATGTGTGGCATCATTATTCGGACTATGTCTGGTTAATTCTTGAATTTTCTTTTATGTTCTTTCCCCATGTTGAACTAACTACCCATTGATCGCGACTGCAGTAACAGTTTCACCACTGATAAGTCACATTAGTTTGTGAAAATCTTGAAGTTTCTCAGAGTTCATTGACTCAATGTTTGTTTTTCTTATCTGTGCTGCTTTACCTAAATGGAACAATAGTTCAACCTGACTCCTTACCAGACAAAATTCATATTCACTTTAATTTAAAAAAATACTTCAATTCTTTGAAAGAGAAATTAAATGTTATAAGTCATATCATTCAATTATATTCAAAGAGTCATTGTGGATGGTAACGCTGTGGGCAGGAAGGATCTCCGGTAGCAGTCAATCTTACAACAAATCTTAAGAGGCCCCTGACTGAAGACTGTTGCTGTACGACTGTCTCTTGACCGTCATGACATGGTAGCAACTCAATTTTCAGGTAGCACAGACAATATTTCCCAGTAACATGTCCTAGATGACACCATAAATTGCTGGCAAGCGCTGCTAATCCACCTCATTTGCTATGGCCACTCCGCTTTAAATCTGCCTGGACGCATGGCATTTAAACACCGGAGTTCGGGATATGATCCTTGCCCAGTATGATCGATGGAAGAGGTGATTTGAACTCCCTTCTTCTCTCTGCTCCTTTTCAACTCCTCTGGTATTTTCGGTTGTAGTTCAGGTATTATTTGAGCTTTTTAGATGACAAACAGCTTATCCCAGTTGTAAAAACAATACCAAGTAGCCATAGTTACACATTACAACTCTTCAAAGCGAAAAAAAACATAGGAGCAAAAATCCTTCCAGCTCCACAGCATCCAAAACCAGAGAGAATAACTGTCCAAACATCCAACGCCTTACGCCTCAAACAACAACAAAACAAGACAAGAAAAGATGAACAGTCTAGTAAAAGAACCAATCACAGCTAACGTAACAGAGCTACTCTGACATGCAGCGAAATGTTCCTGAGAAACAAAATGTCAGGTGTGAATGCTGTGTGTTCGTCTGCGTATTCAGGTTATTATGCTGTAGCCTCTGTGACAGTAATAACCTGATTCAATAGTTATGGAGGGGAATCTGTGTCCATATATAAGTCTATACCACCATTGTACAGTCTGTCTTGTGCACATCCATCACTGTGTCCCTTTACCAGTGTTTACAAAAACTTGGCAAGTCAATGAAGCAATTGGTGGAACTGTATCCTTGCAGCAAAAACGCCTTGGGTCTAGGGTCTGTCTGCACGGCGTTTGCATGTACTCCCCATGCATGCACGGGTTCTCTCTGGATACTACGACATGACTGTATTGGTGTCTAAAATTGCCCTTAGGTGTGTCTGTGCATGGTTGTTTCTCCATGTTGCCCTGGGATGAAGTGGCGACCTGTCCAGGGTGTACGCCGCTCACACCCAATGACTGCAGGAGGGAGGCACCAGTCTCCCCCCCCTGCAAGGATAAAGGAGTAAATGCAATGGATGGATGGGAAAATAAAATACTGCATTGTAGTACATTCTCTTAGTTGGTCTGTTTTTACGCCAACAATGGACTCTATACTAAGTGGGTATATCTGGTGAACCAAAGGAGGAGCTGGAGAGTTTTGCTTGAACAACTTTCCTGGTCAAATCTGTTGACTGGATGCCTGTATGAGAGGAAATATCGACAATCAATTCGACCTCAGGAAACTGGGTCAACCTGTGGAAACTGGTCCGGGATGTGTCTGATCCATATGATGCATCTGGATCCAAGTAAAATCCCAGGCAACGTTTGGGAGTCATCGATTATTGATCACTAGCAGATCTGATTGGATCAGTTCCCATTCGCCCGGTGAAGTACTGTGTTTACCTGCTGACGTCACCGGACAGGTGTTATAACTGTCAGTGACGACCAGGCAGAAATAAACAGATTTGTTTCTGTTGCTGAAAGCTGACAGAACTTTTCCCCTGGGTCAGAACCAGGAGGGGAAACAGCCGGACCTAAACTAGCTCCTTGAGCCTCCCGAGCCGATTTGGGACTCAAACCAGGAATCCGGAGCCGAACAGAACCAGGGACCATTAACCGAACCGGGACCTGCGACAGGAGCTTTTAGCCAAAGCTGAACCAGAACCAGGAGCCCTCAGCCGAACCTGGCCAAGAACAGCTAGCAATGCTAGCTGGTTAAATTGTTTGTTTTCTAAAACTCCGTTAGGTTCTGACCCGGTTCGTGCAGGTGTTTTTACCGACCAGACGTGTCCGTGTGATTGAACTAGGAGCAGGGCCTGATCCCCGCAGCGTGGGGACGGCCCCGCACCGCCACGCTCCTCCATCATCATCCTCATCCTCATGTCAGTGGGCTAACAGCTAGCACAGCCGCTGTGCAGCGCAGAATATTCCAGAAACGCCGAACAGACACCCAGAAACTCACCCGCCGAGTTAATTCCCTCTGATTGTCCCAAATAAAAACATTTGAACTGGCTCCGTGGAAATCCTCGCTGCCATTCAGGCTCGGTGTCCCGGTTTGTGGCTAGTTGTCCACGGGGGACCACTTCCTTTCACCTGGGCCTCTGCTACGCTAAATCATTTACGCTATCTGCGCAGCCGCAGCTTGTCAGCCGCGGCACCAGCCTGCGTAAGTGGACCGGAATAGTGTTCCTGCGTACGGAGCTAACCCGCCTCCGACGGAAACTGTGCACATTCCAGAGGCGAAGAGAGATCATTTAGGGCAGTGGGATGCCTTTAGACCAGGAACCCCTGGTCAAAAAAAACCTGAAAATATCCCGGGAAATATCTTGGAAACGAAGGTTCTTAAAACAACCAGGGTGAAAACTAATAGAGATATAACAAGAGTAATTGTTGAATTTTATGCTCTTTTAAAAATGTAGGACATTGAATAATCTATTTCCTCATTATTTTAAACTGTGGCAATTATGTGTAAAGGCAGCATAATCACAAAATAAAAGAACAAGATTGAGTAAAACTATTATCTGAATTGTTAAAACGAATAAATATAAAAAATAAAAACTATTGTTATACATCTAAATAAGTAATTGCAGAAGTAAAAAAAATAGGCAGATTTTAAATGGATGGAGAAAGACATTTTACCGTCCATCCATTGTCTATACCTACTCTATCACCTGAAGAACATTTCTAGGAATAAAGGACTAATGTTGCAACAGGACCTCAAAAAACTCATCCATGCGTTTATCTTTAGTCAGATCTGCAACAGTGTCCTCACAGGTCTGCCTAAAAAGTCAATCAGACAGCTGTAGCTGATCCAGAACACTGCTGCTCGCGTACTCACAAGAACCAGGAAAGTAGAGCACATCACCCCAGTTCTAAAGTCCCTACACTGGTTCCCTGTAGCTCAGAGAATAGACTTTAAAATACTCCTACTAGTTTATAAATCATTACATGGCTTAGCACCAAAATATGTTGAAGACTTGTTGTCACAGTACCAACCACCAAGACCCCTCAGGTCCTCCAACTCCAACCTACTAAACATCCCTAGACTCAGAACTAAACATGGGAGAAGCAGCTTTCAGTTTCTATGCTCCTCTTATCTGGAACAGACTTCCGGACGAGTGCGGAGCTGCTGAAACACTGAACTGCTTTAAGTCGAGACTAAAAACCCATCTGTTTAGAAATCCCTTCGAGTAAATGCATATGTATCAAATGTGTTCATGCTCTCTTGCTTGCTTTATTGGTGTTTCTTTTCCTTTATTGTGTATCATGTCTTATGTGTGTTTCATGCTAATTTGCTACTTTTAATTTCTAATGTTATATTCTAGGTTTTTTTTAATCACCAAATCATGTAAAGCACATTGAATTACCCTGTTGTTGAAAGTGTGCTATACAGATAAAATTGCCTTGCCTTGCCTTGCCTTACTTGTCCATGCAGGGTCGCGAGGGGGACTGGTGCCTATCTCCAGCAGTCATTGGGTGAAAGGTGCAAGTTTTTTTCAGGGCAACACAGTGACACACAGGACAACCAACCAAGAAGGAAACTACAAACTCCATGCAGAAAAACACTAGGCTGGAAAACAAAACCAGGATCCCATACTGCTCCACCGTGCAGCCCAAGACCTAGATTATAAACCAAAAAATTTAAATCAAGATGAAAAGATATACAGTTTAAATTTCATAATTTTCAAAAAGATGTTCTCTAAATTAGCTCCATGGCAGAAAAGTTGTTGGTACTGTTGCCTTGCAGCATATATTACAGATTAAACAGATGATCAAAAAGTGGGTTTGTCATTGACAGAGTAATTTATTTGTATGGCTATTTTTTAGTTTTACTTGAGTAAAAATATGTTGAAGCAGTGCTACTCTTACTTGAGAACAAATTTTTGGGTACTCTACCCAACTCTGTCAATAAGTAACAGCCGTCCTGTTTTAAATCTAAAACATTTGATGCAAACAGCTTCACCTATGTGTTGTTTTTTTTAGCTGTTTACTAAAATAGAAGAGGAGAGCCTCAGGTTTTGGTACAAAAGTTAGAAAATGTTCATGAAAATACAAGTGAACACTAATAAGACAAATAATAAATGTTCATGTTTTCATTAAGCTATTAAGTCTGTCCTTATCTAGCGATCTTTGTGATTTAGTGCACCCTGTACTGCTCCTCACAAACAACCAGCGTATTTCGGTATTTTTAACCATCTCTTGTTTCGATATGTTGGATGTTATCACTTTGGATGTCCATCATGACTAAAGGTTATTGTCCGTCACCATTTTTTCCTCTTGGAACAGCAGATCCCATGGGATCTTTGACTACTTGTTCTCCACATCAGAAATATTTAAATGACAGCATTAGTAAACCAGACTAAGAACTGACTTTTTATTAACTTAAAAATATTATATGCTTACACTAAATGGACAGGTTAGTAGGTACACACCTTGTTAGTACTTGGTTATACCCCCTTTAACTACAGAACAACCTTAATTCTTTATGTTGTAGATTCAATACAGGCCCTTATTGACCGGATAGTATCAGATTTGCTGCTGATTTATTGACTGCACATTCACGTTTTTAATCTCCCGTTCCATCACATACCAAAGGTGCTCTGCTGGATAGAAATCTAGAGACTTTGGAGGCCGTTGAAATACAGTGAATCACTGTCATGTTCAAGAAACCAGTCTGACATTATTTGAGCTTTGTGACATGGTGCATTAACCTGTTGGAAGTTTCCATCACAAGATGGGCACAGAGTGGTCATAACGAGGTGTATATGGTCAGCGACAATAATATGGTAGGCTGTGGGGTTTAAACAATGTTTCCATTGGCAAGTGTTCCAAGAAACCATCCTCTGAACATTACAGTACGACCATGAGCCTAAACTGTTGATGCAAAGGCAGGATCGAGTCATGATTTAATGCTGTTAACACCAAATTCTGACCCGACCATCTGAAACAAAGTCTCAACCAGGCAGCATTTTTACATTGTTATTGTCCAATGTTAGGGAGTCTGTGCAAACTGCAGCCTCAGTTTCCTCATCCTAGCTTACAGGAGTGCTTTCTGCTGCTTCAAGCTTCAACATGTTAGGTGTTCAGAAATGGTCTCCCATCAACAAATGAAGAAAAGGGATTCATGTTAAAATCCCACTAGATCAGCAGTTTCTCAGGTCAGCTCGTCCTGCACAAACAATGCCACCTTTAGTCACTTAAATCCCATTTCTTCCCCATTCCGATGCTCAGTTTAAACTTCACCCAGCTGTCTTCACCTTGTCTAAATATCTAAATGTTTTGAGTTGTTGCCATGTGATTGGCTGATTAGATAATTGTGGTGACAAGCAATTGAACAGGTGTACGTGTAAAATAGCAGGTGAATGTATTTTTTGATTCAAGATGACAGAATCTTCCTCTCTAGTGCTCCACCTAGTGGTCTTCAAACATACAGGTTGAAATAAATAAACCAGTTTAAGGCAGAATGTGCAGCAGAAATATGAAGAGAAAAACAAAACAAAATGAAAGCACAAGTCTGTTCATGTCCATATTAGAGGTACTTTAATGCATCAGTAACAACCTAATAAGGTAAATAATATACATAAAATATGCTCAAATCACTCACGCTGGCTGGTTTCTGCTGGAATAAAATGCAAATCAAACAGGAGATTTAATGAAGAATTTCAGTGATTTTTGACATTTTTACAAAATCCTTACATATATTCCTTATATAATAACAGTGCAAAAAACAGCCAGAACATTAAAACCAGTTTCCTTATGTTCAGTAGGTCAAACAGTATAAACTCATCTGTGTGTCACTGGCTATGTATGTTGCGGGTCCTGAGGGCTGTTGAGTGGTGTCTAAATGAGGTGTCTCTGATCAAATCGGTCTCTTTTGCATCGTTCCTGAGCAGGGGTCATATTGGAGTCGGGTTGTGGGGGTCTGTAGGGGTGTGGCAACGTGAATGTTTGAAGTTGGAGGTTCCTCTAACTGGAAGTGTAATATTTGTCCTACAAGTGGTTCTAATGTTGAGGCTGATTACAGACTTCAGTCAGTAATAAGTGTACAGTTAGCAAAACGTTGTGTAAATAGTAAACCCAGAGCAGGCACACTAGTGATGAAGATGAAGGGTAATGAGCAGCCTCTCTGCTGCCCCCCAGTGGACAGAAGAGATGCTGCATGAAACACAATTCAGATGGAGGGAAAAGCTTTATGCTGATGATGATGAGCAGAAGAAGAAAGTTCAGTGTTTGATGGTGGTTTCACACGGAAATGATTAAAATAAAGTAAAACATAAGTTTTCCAAATTTCAAAAATCTATCTTATGATCCTCAAACATTCCCACTCAGTCACATAAAACACTGAGATTAGCTGCTCCAGAATCATTTAAACTACACGCTTAAACCTGCTGAAACCAGTAACCTGATGTCCATCTGCTGGTGAGCTGTGGAGTTAATGTATCCAACATGATCTTTGGCAGTTTTTTTTTTTTTTTCAGCTTTCCACTTAAAAAGTGCAGCACATTCAGAGAGGCTCCATCAAACTTTACAAACATACAAAAATCAAGAACTGATCGTCTACATATTACTTCAGTTTTTTTTATCACAGTTCAGTCTCAATGTGTAGCAGGTATGTTTGTCCAAAAGGCCCCGAGTCACGGTGAAGGAGACTGTAACAGGTTCCCAGTTTAACAAACAGGATGCCACAAGGGATCCATTTATTAGGCTGTAATCCAAATATTTACCTGTATCAAAAGGTGATTTTTGATCCCTTTGGAGTTTTCTTGTGTAAAGAAACTTTTAAGCATTGAATCAGATTGTTCACATTCTGAACATCAGATCATTTCTAATGCCTGATTGATCAAACTGAGCATGCTCAGACAGTTGCTTGCTGTAGAGCAGATACTGAACCCACGTGGTATAGTACCAAAAAGTATTCATACCCCTTTGACTTTTTCTAATTTTGTCCATTACAGCCAAAATACTTCAGTGTAAAAGCAGAGGGAAACAATGCATTGTTTTCAATGTGTTTTTTGTTACATACTAGAATCTGAAAAGTGTGGCTTGGCTCTAAAAAACAGTGCTAACAGTATAGCTAATCAGTGATATGTGTGTAATTCAATCTCGGTGTAAAAACAGTTTTTCTGGTTTAAAGGTTAAAGCAGGGATAGGTCATAAAACAATATCCCAAGCTTTGAACATTTACTCTGCTCTGTTCACTCCATCATCTGAATGTGGAAAGAAGATGCCCTTCCACCTGAACTGGTCATTCTGGAGGTGTTGCAGAGTCTATCAACAGATTAACAGTTGTGCCATCCACAAATCTTTTCTGGCCTTAATTGAAAGAAATCCATAAGAAGTACTATTTCCAGTTTACTGCCAGGCATGTGGCAGACACAGACACATGGAAGAAGGTGATCTGGTCAGATGAGACCAAAATTTAACTTTTAGGCCTACATGTAAATTGCTTGGCACGGAGGAAAACTAACACTGCAGATCTGAAAACACCATCCTAGAGTCAGAGTTCATGGGAAGACGAAAAGACCTAAAAACAGGACATTACTGGAAGAAAACCTGAAAAAAAGACTTAAGACTAGGGCGAAGGCTGACCTTCCAGCAGGACATGGACTACAAACATACAGCCAGAGCTACAATGGAACAGTTTAAGTCAAAGGATATTGAGGTCGGACTGGTAGGACTGGCCTAGTCAAAGTTCAGACCTAAATCAGTTTGAGAATCAGTGACATGTCCTAATAACTGGTGTCCGCAGACCCCTCCCCATCCGATCGGAACTTGTATAATGCTGCAATTTTCAATACTTTATTTGTAAAAACTTTTGAAAGCCATGTATAATCTTACTTCCAAAGCACAATTAGGCACAATCTGTGTTGCACAGATGAAATACGCTAAAGTTTGTGGTTGTAATGACACAAAATTTAGAAAAAACCTAAAGGAGTGTGAATATGATTCTAAGGCCCTTTAAAAGCGTTCTCCTGACAAACTGGAACACATTATGGCTGTGGACATGGGTAAAACCATCGGCAACTTTTAACATGACTCGTTATTACACATTTTACAAAGAGACTGTGCTGCACACCTTTTTCATCATCTTATTCTTCCTGTTCATACATCTTCAGTATTTATGTCTTATATACAGATAAGAGAGCTGTCAGTGTTACAGCCTCAGATACACACCTGCCTTGATTCAGTCTGAAAGCATGATTTATTTCTGGGTTCAAACTTTCCAACAAACTCCAAAAACTCTGGACTTCAGTCAAAACCAATTTGATATTGGAAAAAGGTTCAAACTTCATGCAGCTGCAACAGGAACTCATCAAAGCTTGCAGGGTTCTGATTCTGCATGTTAACATGCAGATCTAGATCTTCAAAGTGAACCAGCTGATTGATCAGCTAACGGACAAGACAGTGTGTCTGTTCAGCGAGTTACAGAGAACCAGGGGAGGAGAAATCATGCTCCCAGATGGAATAAAAGAGGAAAAACCCAAACTTCTGTTAATCTGCACACATCTGCAAAAGAAACATTTCAAAATAAAATATTTTACATCAGGCATGAGACAAGTTAGAACAGCAGTTCTGATTTAGTAATAAAGTGAGACTAAAGCAGCAGTATCTGAACTGTGATCCTACAGGATGAAAACAAGAAAATTATATAGCGACAATGATTGAAATGAACCAGTATCTTACTTAAATCAGGATGACTGAATCAATAATACATAATAATACATGTATGAGACTGTAAATGGCCGGAATTTACTTAAAGCAGTCATAAAATAACACAAGTTTAAATTTTTACAGTTTACTTCAGAAAATTAACATTTTATTGATAAATTATGGGTTTTTTATAATAAAATGTCCCTATGATTGTGTTTTTTCTCAGCAGTTACACACAAACTGTTTATGATTTCTGTAAAATTAAAACTTTTCTCTCTGATTATTAGTTTTGTGTGAGTGTTCCCCTAAACAGCTGTGAGTGAATGAAATTTAAAGCAGCAGCTTTAGTTTGACGGTTTATTCTCAAAACTTTATGAATCTGTTAAATTTACATTAGTTGACTTCATTGTTTACATAAAATCAGAACATTTTTAAACATCTTAAAATAACACTAGATTTTCTTTTACAAAAGTAAATCAATAACAAAATAAATTCAGTCAGAAAAGAACAATAAAAGGCCTTCATTTAAGCTGGAGTGCAGTCATGATGAAGAGGAGGGTGGCAGCTAAGCTCTGATTTAGTGTCAGAGCTTTAAATGTGTGTTTTAGTAAGTGTGTGTGCGTGCGTGCGTGAGTGTGTTTTTATCGGTTGAGCAGCAGGCTCGGCAGCGTCTTCAGGTCCATCTGAGGGAGAACCATGAAGGAGTAGAGCAGCAGCCACAGCAGCAGCAGCACACACAGCTCCCAGTTCTCCCTCCACCTGCAAACACACACAGAAATACTTCGGTAGGATCAGAGGGCTCGGGTTTAGACGAAAACAGACAGAAGAGGTTAGAAAAACAACGAGGACAGAATCCCTGAGGACTTGTTAAAAAATTCTAAATTTGGACATACTAGGAGGTAGATCTCGACGGAAAACAGCTTCAGCACACCCTAGCACATGAGACGATTTTATAAGGCAGCAGAAGGTTTGAAAATCTGACGCTGAAACAAATTTCTGCCTGTAGCACTCATTCAAAGCCCAATGTTTTGAAGTGATGAGGGGTCCCACTGTTTTTGGGTGGATTAGCATAAGGACTAAGAGTCTTCCTTTCTCTTTAGAGGCACAGTTAATATATTCTTATTGTCACAATAATGCAAAGTTTTCCAGTATATTACAGGCTGGTTAATCGGTATAAAAAAAATAGTAGCTCATTGTCTCTAGCTGGTTTTTTTTTTCAGATTACTCCTCCCACTTTTTATCTTTCTTTCTTTCTGTTGCCAGAACCAGATGACGTTGATGTTGTCTTTAATTTAAAATGTCAGCTATAAATCAGGGGGAAAAGTCGAAGTAATTCTGCCCCAACATTGTACGGCATCAAGACTCACTACAGTGTTTGGCTGAGCTGCAGGAAAGGAAAGAAAATGATAGTTAAAAGGAAAAAATGCAAAGTTTCATTTTTCAAAATTAAATTTAATAAAAAATGAATATTCGAATGCATACTAATGTATTTTGCTTAGTATCGTTTTAAATTATTCAAATCAAGCTAAAATAGGACAAAATAGTGTAATATCTTTGTTAAAAAATATACCAAAAACCTCTTTCCTGTCTTATTCTCTTTTATGTCTAGTTAATATATTCTGATGTATTACTCTTGTGAAATATACATGTAATGAGTTTCTTAATGTTTTGATACATTTAATCATAGCTTCAGCCAGGCTAATCAATTCAGATTCAATTCTGCTGTTATGGAAAACCTATATATCATATAGGGAAAATGTCCAAGTATAATCTTAACACATTTAAATGCACAGTATTAGATTTGCTTGTTATTATCTGAGCATCCTCTTCATCAGACCTTCTTCAGTGTACAGTGGCTTGCAAAAGTATTCGGCCCCCTTGAACTTTTCCACATTTTGTCACATTACAGCCACAAACATGAATCAATTTTATTGGAATTCCACGTGAAAGACCAATACAAAGTGGTGTACACGTGAGAAGTGGAACGAAAATCATACATGATTCCAAACATTTTTTACAAATAAATAACTGAAAAGTGGGGTGTGCGTAATTATTCAGCCCCCTACGTCAATACTTTGTAGAACCACCTTTTGCTGCAATTACAGCTGCCAGTCTTTTAGGGTATGTCTCTACCAGCTTTGCACATCTAGAGACTGAAATTCTTGCCCATTCTTCTTTGCAAAACAGCTCCAGCTCAGTCAGATTAGATGGACAGCGTTTGTGAACAGCAGCTTTCAGATCTTGCCACAGATTCTCGATTGGATTTAGATCTGGACTTTGACTGGGCCATTCTAACACATGGATATGTTTTGTTTTAAACCATTCCATTGTTGCCCTGGCTTTATGTTTAGGGTTGTTGTCCTGCTGGAAGGTGAACCTCCGCCCCAGTCTCAAGTCTTTTGCAGACTCCAAGAGGTTTTCTTCCAAGATTGCCCTGTATTTGGCTCCATCCATCTTCCCATCAAATCTGACCAGCTTCCCTGTCCCTGCTGAAGAGAAGCACCCCCAGAGCATGATGCTGCCACCACCATATTTGACAGTGGGGATGGTGTGTTCAGAGTGATGTGCAGTGTTAGTTTTCCGCCACACATAGCGTTTTCCATTTTGGTCTCATCTGACCAGAGCACCTTCTTCCACATGTGTGCTGTGTCCCCCACATGGCTTGTGGCAAACTGCAAACGGGACTTCTTATGGTTTTCTTTTAACTATGGCTTTCTTCTTGCCACTCTTCCATAAAGGCCAACTTTTTGCAGTGCACCACTAATAGTTGTCCTATGGACAGATTCCCCCACCTGAGCTGTAGATCTCTGCAGCGCCTCCAGAGTCACCATGGGCCTCTTGGCTGCATTTCTGATCAGCGCTCTCCTTGTCTTGGTAGGTTTACAGTTTTGCCATACTACTTCCATTTCATCGCTTGAACAGTGCTCCGTGGGATGTTCAAGGCTTGGGAAATCTTTTTGTAGCCTAAGCCTGCTTTAAATTTCTCAATAACTTTATCCCTGACCTGTCTGGTGTGTTCTTTGGACTTCATGGTGTTGTTGCTCCCAACATTCTCTTAGACAACCTCTGAGGCCGTCACAGGGCAGCTGTATTTGTACTGACATTAGATTACACACAGGTGCACTCTATTTAGTCATTAGCACTCATCAGGCAATGTCTATGGGCAACTGACTGCACTCAGACCAAAGGGGGCTGAATAATTACGCACACCCCACTTTTCAGTTATTTATTTGTAAAAAATGTTTGGAATCATGTATGATTTTTGTTCCACTTCTCACGTGTACACCACTTTGTATTGGTCTTTCACGTGGAATTCCAATAAAATTTATTCATGTTTGTGGCTGTAATGTGACAAAATGTGGAAAAGTTCAAGGGGGCCGAATACTTTTGCAAGCCACTGTACACTGAAGAAGGTCTGATGAAGAGGATGCTCAGATAATAACAAACAAATCTAATACTGTGCATTTAAATGTGTTAAGATTATACTGGGACATTTTCCCTATATGATATATAGGGAAAAAATTTTGGAAACCCGAATAACATTAGTTACAACAATATTTAATTTCCCTCTGTGATTAACAAAGTATTTTTGAATTGATTTTGAGTAAATCTAACATTGTGATTATCTTAACTAGCTAAATAAGTAGCTAACTTATCAGCTGGAATCAACAGGAACAGAGTATGTTCCAGTTTTTTCTCAAACAAAAATTTTAACCACTTCCTGAATTATGTTGGAAGTGATATGAGAGAAGGAGTAGAGATAACGCTGGGATATAGTAAGGAAGTAATACTTAATACTGAAATAGTATTCAGTCGTAGTCTGATGGGAGATGATATTCCTGCTTGGGACATAAAGGTGAGGAGATTTGATTATACAAAAGACATGACACCCTAAAATGATCCCTGGTTCCACCATTAATGTGTCTGAGTGATAATCATGTGTTTCTGTCCTGGCAAACCCCACCCCTTAATTTGGAACCGCATGTTTGCTGCTATTTTTTTCCTCAGAAGGTTAGAGGTTTAAACATTCAACTATAGAAAGGGGCACCCCTCCAAGAACCCAATATATCATCACTTATCACAGATGCTTTTAATCTGAACAGAAATAATGTCTTTAGGTTCATCTGACTACATAGTGGGGTTCTGATGTTTAATCTCTTTTATTCTGAACTTATGGAAAGCTTTTTGTGTCTGTCTGCAGAAAACAGAGACTACTAAGACAACAAAACATTCATCCATCCATTGTCTATACTGGCCTCTACTTGCAGGGTTTAGGGGGACTGGTGCCCATCTCTAGCGAGAGGCCAAGGACTCCCTGGACAGATCCAAAGTCTATCTCAGGGTATCAGTAAAACATGTAATTACAATATTATTGTTGAAAAAAATGCAATGACAATACCTATTATGTATAACCCACATTTTCTTCAAATGAAAATTGAAAATGTTTAAACTCAACAGAGATAGCTCAGGGATAGGAACAGAGGAGAAGTGGAACTGAACCGAGGGATCATTTAATTCAGATTTAGGGTAAGAGAGATTGCAGGGGTACATCTTAATCCTAGGTATCTTAGTATTTGCATGCAGTGCAAATGATCTTTTGCTGTTCTGATCCATGATTCCAAAATTAAGTTAAGGATCCCTGAAGAATTGGACTAAAACATCCCACAGCTGCCTTTATCCAGCAACATTTCTGCAGCTTTTTCCCCTTCCTTTCAGCTAACCCGATACTGCACTTTGATTCACGGGATCAATACCCCAACATGCTCAATAGTACTCTGCAAGGAGTTTAAAACACTTTAAACGCCTGCAGATGAACAGCTTGGTGCAAAAAAAATATGTACTCACCATAAATCAGAGTCTTCAGGTTCAGCTGTTCTGGGTGCAGCTCTAGGTTTGTCCTGTCGGAGGTAAATAATTATTGTTACTTATTATTGATGAGGCATCGTCGCCCACAGAGGAGAAGCCAGAGTATCACACTCACCGTGGACTCTGAGAGGCGACCTCCTTTCCTGTGTCGGAGAACCGGAGGGATGTGGGTCTCATCTGGTCTGATGGAGTCAACCCTGAAAGACATTATCCATCAGTTCAGGTCCGAACAAGACAGATGACAGTGTCAGGAAATCCTGAAATCTTTCATTTGAAGTCTTTTTTATTTGCCTGCAGAGCTACAACAGCTTAGTGGTTCTCAGAGGATTTAGTTCAGTTCTACCCAGTTTCAATTAGACTTGTGACACTGGAAAATTCAGTTCACTATTATTTCTGTCACTGGAGGAATGATCATTTGACTGCTGACAAAATATATTATAGATTAGATATAGATTATGTATAATTGTTTTTCCTTAACTTTATTCTGATTTATTAAACCTTTCATGCATAAATCGGCATGCATTTTTATTCGTGCAATACATTCATAGATTTTAATGCATCCTGAATGTTTGCAGACCGAATCCCTTTCAGAGCAACGATTACAGAACCCAGAAGGCTGCAGCTGAAACACGACAGAGCTGTAACAGCATCAGGTAAAGAGGTCTGATGTCTGACAGCCAGCAGGATTATAAACATAAATCCAACTGAAGAACAGGAACCCAGTTAATCTGTGATGTAAGAATTAATTGAAGCACATTAGCGTCTATAATCCTGTCTTTAAGCTGCAATGATTTACTCCTGCAGCCCTCTCAGATATCTGCTTTCAGTACATTTATGGAAACTTGTGAGCAGCTAGAGAAAATTTGGGTCAGAACAGTTCCACTGCAGGTCCCTCGGGTATGGTCTGGTTCTCACAGTACCAGAATAGAAGCTCTACCTCAGACAGCTTCCTTTGCGGTCTGCTTCTGAAACATCAGCGGCCTGCGACGCTCCGATCGTCACTCCACACATCACACACTGCTCCTGGGATGAGGGCGAGTCGGAAGGTGTCTGATTGGTCAGACTGACCACCTGATCAGGGAAAGTGAAAAATACTTAGCAGAACAATAACCAATCAGAAGGAATCATAGAAGAGAGAGAAAATCAGAAATAGCTCAGAGGAAAATTTTACAGAAAACGCCTATTTAAAATCTTCTAAATGATCAATAATATAAGAAAGATGGTTGATTTGTTGCCGTTTTCTTTTCTGTCAGACTTCAGCATTTTTCACCAGGTTCAATGAGCTCAATGTGTTACCAAACTAACTCTAAGCTCTCTGTACAACCCAGGCACTCCCACATTTGCATACGTTTGAATGTGGTCCACAGCTAAACAAACAATAAAGTTGTCCTAATAACTTAGATTATTTGTAGAATAATACAACAATAGTCTTCTTTCAATGTTACAGACATCCAGAATCTCTACATAGGGAGCAACATGATCCAAACTCAGAGAAGAACTCTGAACCCATCAGAAAAAAAAGAAACCTTACATGATCCTGCTCTCCTCCACTCAGCAAGTCCACCTGTAGGTCCTCTGGTCTGTCTGAAGATGGCGCTGGTTGAAGAGCAGAGACGCTCAGAACCGAAGGCCACCTCTGCATCTCTGTGTCAGGAGGTTCTGGAAGAATGGACTCCTCTTTGTCAGGGTAGAACAGATCCATGGGTTCTATTCGGTCACCGACCAGGTCCTCTGTTGGAGAACTTCTGTCAAACTCAGAGGAAAACAGGTCCAAGTTTTTGGGTAAATCTGCTGGTTCGGAACATGGCGTCCCTATCTGACCGTTCGGCTCCAGAGAACCTGCATCCAGAATGTTCTGAAAGCTATCGAATGAATCCTGGAGGTTCTTTGGGCTGTTCTCTGTCTCCCTTTCAGTTAGTTTGTCCTGGTGTACATCAGACGGAGTCCTGCTGTCTCCATCAGGATTATCCGGCTGGTTGTCAGTGTTTGCAGAGGGACACTGAGGTGAAACTTCCCGATCTTCCAGGGAATTGTTCTCAGGAAACTCTTCCTTCCGTCTCCTGTTATAATCGAAGTCACCTTCTGAGTGTGTCCCATAGCAACCATCCTGATCACCTGGATCATTTAAAGACTCACTTTCTGGGTCTCTCATTGGTATATTGTTGCCTGATATCAAACTGGACGAAACCTCTGGAGGTTCTTGTCCATCATCCTTACTGTAAACACTGCTTTGTGGATCTGGACCTCTAGCACTCTGGACTGCTGCGTTTCTCTGCTGATCTTCACGCTCGTCCTGATGAAGTATTTCTGGGTAGGGTTCTGTCTCTTCGTCTGGTTCCTCTGGCTCACTGGTGATGGAGATCAGAGGAATGTTCAGACTGGGTTTGGCTGAATTTTTATCTGAAGTATCTGAGCTGCTGGTTTCTTCACACTGTGACTGTGACTTATCGTGTAACTCCTCTACTTCATCCTCTGGAGGTAAATCAGTTCTCTGGTCTC
This sequence comes from Valencia hispanica, assembly GCA_963556495.2. NCBI lineage: Eukaryota > Metazoa > Chordata > Actinopteri > Cyprinodontiformes > Valenciidae > Valencia > Valencia hispanica. The sequence continues at coordinate 9,971,811 of OY747720.1, read as the reverse complement.
CAGCTTCCTGCTGAAATCTCTGCTCCAGACATTCGGTTTGACTGGTAGACTTTCCGCACTGATAATTTCCTTCTCCATCATCTTTTATCAGAGGGATGTCTTCAGGGGGTTCAGTGGAAAAGATTGGCTCAAACTGATTCAACTGATCTGATTTCTGAAGTAGATCTTCAGCAACAGAGCTGTCCAGCCGTCCTTCTGCTTCACACAGCTTATCCAAAGGTTCTTGTTCTCTGGGAACTCTGTCCTGTTGCAATCGAATTGCATCCGTATGTTTGGTATTTTTGGTTTCTTTAAGATCAGCTGCCAAGTCTGCTTCAGTATCCTGGTTTGGAGTCTCAGTGTTCCCCTGTTTCTCCTCCTCCTCATCCTCTTGGTTTCTCACAGTCTGCATATTGATTATGTCCAGAGAGCTCACCCCTTCGTCAATGGATGTCTCAATAATGGACTCATCAGGAGCTCGGTCCTCAACTGAGGAGATAAATCCCTCGTCGTACGGAGTTACCTCCACCGGCGTGGCCCGGTAAACATCCCAGGCCGACCCACTGTCACATAAAGAACTCTCACTGTGACTGTCACAGAACCTGTCAGGATTCAGCTCACTCTCCATCCAGGAGTCCGGAGAGTTGATGGCAGAGTCACCAATCAGCGACTCTGGTACTGATGAGGGTGAGTGAGTGAAGGACTGCTGAGGAGAACCAAGGTCCTGTAGGACATCGCTGCCAGGGTCTCTGGGGTTCACATCCACATTGTTGGAGACGTCTTCAGTGTGTGGGGGGTCTGATAAAATGTCGTCACTGGACCACGATCGAGCTGCAGCCACCCTGAAACGTGGCTCCATGACACTTCGATCCTCTGACACCGAGGAAATCAAGAGTTTTGGTGGAGGTTGGGCGGAGTCCTTCTGGAACATGCGGGAACAATGCTTCACTCTGCTGCGGTGCAATCCGTTCCTCAGGTACTCCGAGTCAATGTCACGAAAGTTGAGTCCGCCCATGGAGACACTTCGTTCAATCACCTGGGAGGGTTCCTCGGACTGTCAGAGGGACAGAGACGTTAGTTTCCTATTGTCAGATTCAGAAACCTGTCAGAATCTATAGTAACGTTTTATTACCTCCTGGATGCCGGGAAAGTGCTCCAGGAACTGGGAAACATACATGATGATGGACTGCTCATCCGGAGCGTTTATAGCCATGTCTACACCGAAAAGAAGGAAATCAGAATCAATTTTATCCACTAGGTTTGTAGATACAAACAAGAAATGTGACTTTGGTTCTTCTTTTCTCTCAATTAAGACCTTACCTTACATGACCTTACACCTTTTACCCTTCAACATATTGCAACCCATTACACCCAATTTCGTAAAACCTTACCCTACATCATCCAGCTAAGTACAAAATTATTTATACCCTTGGCAAATTTAGATTTAAAATTATTTTAACTCAAAAAAAAAGTTTCTTTCTGATAAGAAATGAGAAAAAAACAATGTAAAAGGTGTATCACTTTGCTTGTTTTAAATTCTATTTTAGTAGTGAAAGTTATTTTCACCCTTCTTAGTAACTATTCTTCTGTACCTTTCCCATAATATTTTCTCTCACCCTATTTTTCCTGACACCTAATACCGTACTTTATCTTACAACCCAAGCCTTAACCTTATACGTTGCTTTTCACCCGTCCTAAGATTACCGATTAGACTGTAGAGATCTTTCTTTGGATGGCCATCACAGATTTAATCTAGAACAGTTTTACTCTAGGATTTTTCACATCAGCAGTCACTTTTTTACAGGAGTAGCCTAAATGATTACTAAGGATCGACAATAAATTCAGACTCCTACACCAAGACAAGCTTGATTATTTAAAGCACCTTGTATATTACCAATAACCAGGGATTTACTATCAGAAATCGAAACCTTGCATATGTAACTTAATGTACCATCTCTAGCTCTTATCAACAGTTCCTGATCTAACCAGTTTTTTGATAAACCAGTAAAACATTCCTGCTCCTGCTCCTACCCCTAACCATAACCCCGTCACCAAGATTCTTGCAGGACGAAACTGGTTTTGTTGTCAGTGATAAACTGAAAAACCTCCCAAAAAAAAAAACAATTTATCACCAGGATGCAGATATAAACTAAAGATTGACCGCTTTCAGTTTGTGATTCCACTTGTCTTACTTTACTGCTTTGCCTGGCTAAAATTTTCTCTACTTGTGATAAGCAGATGCTTTAACCAAGCATGTGCCGATTTCCAGCCTTTCACTTTCTGCTCTTTTTCTTTGGGGGCTTCTTTGAAGGTTTTTATGTAAGCCAGTCCGGTGAAAAGTGGAAACTTATTTTCAGCCTTGTTGATCTTTGCCCTATGAATACAACCTACTGATTTCTGATAAGGCCGCAGGGATAGCAGCTCTTCTGTCAGACTGGTCCAACTTTCCGTGCCATGCCAACATGATGATGACTCCCTATTGGTTGTTATCTTGTGAATCTCATAAACAAACAGCTGCTTCGGGAGGTAAGACCTGTTTTATTATCCCTTTCACACTAAACTAAACCAAAACTGGAAACTATTTCTGACTAGTTTTTGTTGGCTTCAATGGGCTGGACCAACCAGATTAAAAAATGCAGAAACTCTGCAGGTTTATTGTGGCTGAGCCTGTGTTTATCCTTGTTTGGTGTTTGATTCCATCTTATCAGAACATCGGGAATGTGTCACAGTGTCTGCAGCAGCCAGCAGATGATTCATGGATCAAATATGTAAAACTTTGATATTTACCCTCAGGCTCCAGCAGTCGTGGTATTCCCAGACTGTAGTGAGCTATCCTGAAGGCGTCCTCCAGGTTCTCTCTGGGAGTCCTCAGCAGTGCCTTCCTCATGTCCACCAGACTGGAATCAATGGACTTAATGACGGCCAGGAAGGCCAGACCACTGGTCCAGCTTTTCCCAAAGTCCTGCACTGCCACCCCGTACCTACAACAAGAGATCAAATCAGACTCAGTTTCCTCATCAGTCTGGGTTTTATTTTGTTTTAAAGGTTTACAGCCAACCCACTTCCGAGTTCTCTTCTGGATCCACTGCAGCAGCTTCTTGATGGCCTTGCTGTTCTCCCTCATGGTGGTGGCTGCAGACTGTCGCTCCTCTGATGGCGTGCTGCTGAAGGACGTGTCGGAGTCGGAGCTGGTAGGGATGGATGACAAGCTGGACGTGGAAGGAAACTGGCTCCGGATGTTTCCCGTAAGCTCTTTGATCTTGGTGGAGATGGAAATGTTCGATTAAGTACATTTTGAAGATCAAATCTGACCGTTATACAGATAAGCTTTTTGTTTTTCCTTGTTTCTCACACCTAACTGGGAACAACCGGTTAGAGGAGGGGAATAAAAGGGAATACCTGGAAGAAGAGGATAATGTTCCAGATGAGTCCAAGGATGATGGAGGAGTTTCCATCAGCGATGTCAACTGCATCAATGCTGACCAGCTTCACCTGGAAACATGCATAAATCCATCTTGAAGGAACTGACAGATCAGAGAAGAATCAACTCAAGCACAGCCAACTGAGTAAGAGACTCACGTTTCTCTCCTCCAGGAAGGACAGCACCTTGGCGATGTTGTTGAGTCGGAAAATCCGATGGGCGGACTTCTTGAAACTGTGGAGCTACGAGACGGAAACAGAGAGCAGTTACACAGGCGCCGAGGACATCATCCAAGTAATTAAATACAGAGTCTGACCAGTTTGCAGCCGGAGAGCTCCTCGAGCAGAGCCATAAGGACGTATCCATCCTGGATGTCCTGGAAAAGATCCTGGATCTGCAGGGGCGGGTCACACTGTGGAAAATGAGAGTTTTATTCAGGATATCATGTGGAAAACCATTTCAAACTGACAGAATAAGACAATCACCTTGTGTTTAGCGTAAAGTTTTCGCTTAAGGGCACCAGGCAAGGCAAGGCAATTTTATTTGTATAGCACACTTTCAACAGCAGGGTAATTCAAGGTGCTTTACATTATTTGGTGATTTAAAAAAAACAAAAAACAAAACAAACAGATATGGCATATAACATTGGAAATTAAAAGTAAAAGAAACACAAATTACACATGATACAAGAAAACAAGAAAAAGATAAATAAAGCAAGAGAGCATGAACACATTTCATACATATGACATCAAGCATTTACTCGAAGGAAATTCTAAACAGATGAGTTTTTAGTGTCGATTTAAAGCAGTTCAGAGTTTCAGCAGCTCTGCACTCGTCAGGAAGTCTGTTCTAGATAAGGGGAGCATAGAAACTCAAAGCTGCTTCTCCATGTTTAGTTCTGAGTCTAGGGATGTTTAGTAGGCTAGAGTTGGAGGACCTGAGTGGTCTTGGTGGTTGGTACCGTGACTAAATTCACTTTTCTTAAGAGGAGAAATCTGTTTGATGTTTAGACGGAATCTCCTTGTTGAGGGTTTTTTGTGATTTTTCCTACATAGGTTTGAATAGTTTCAAGCTTTCATTAGTTACTGATGCAGGATCAACAAGCAGATCCACAGCTGGCACCGGCCACTGTATTAGATTCATTGCTTCCTTTCCTTGTCATCAAAGGCAGCAACTTCATCCATGTATGCAGCTAGTTGTGATTAGGACAACTTTCTAAAGTTAAAACTGACCATCGGAATGAGGACGAAATGAGTATTAACAGCATCTTAAGCAGCCATTCATTTCAACCAATTTCTGAACGAACAACTCATCAAACCTTGAAGCAGCTGAACTACAGCAGCAGACGACAACACCAGTTGCTGCCACTCTCTCAGGTGAGAACAGGAAACAGTGGCTATGATTCAAACAGTCCCACCCATTTAGACAAAAACACCTGCGAGAAACGCTGGCTTGTCCCATCAGTCTTGATTTGAGCTACAAAAAAACAACAACATGAAAGCATGGATTCATCTCGCCTTGTTTCAACAGTGTTGTGGAGGATATTTTCTCAGCAAACTTGTCCTCTTACTAGTTACTATCATTTAAACCTCACAGCAGCAATACTCAGAGACGTCTCTAAGTATGGCTGCTGACCACTTCCATCCCTTTATTGCCACAGTGTACCCATCTTCTGGTGGCTACTTCCAGCAGGATCATGCACAAAGACACAAAGCGCAAACCATCTCGACCTGAATCACTGGATCTAAATCCTTTGGGATGTGTTGGAACAGGATATTAAACATCATGAATGTGCAGCTGAATAATCTGCAGCAACTATTAATATGGACCAAAGTCTCTCAGGAAATTTTCCAACATGCTGCTGAATCTATTCCATGAAGAATTAAGGAAATTCTGATGTGACTGATGAACTACGATAATGTGGTTTTCACTTGGCCAAGCTGCAGGTCAGAACTCCGCAAAGTAAATCCTCCATTAGTCTGGTTTTAAGACTGAATAATTAAACATCATAACTGCAGATGAACCAGGCTCAGCAGCTCACAGATCTCCCATTAAATCTTCCCGCTCAGAAACTACCAGAAACAGCTGATGGAGCAGCTCTGAGTTATGTAAACAGGAGACAAACGGGGTAAGGTGATGATGGCTGCAGATTTATCACTGCATCAGAGAGAGGAGGCCGAGACACTCAGCCCTGACATGAACCTGCTGGGGTTTGGAGGCGGTTCATGGTGGAGGTGGGGGGTTTGAGAAGCTGGAACGTTCCAAGATGGCTGAAAACAAGTGTGTGATTGTTTAATTAGTGGGTCAGAGCTCTGACAGCAGGCCAAATACACAGAGGGAGAGAAGAGAGGATTATTGTGTTACAGGAGACAAAAGAGACAATCAGACGCTGAGACTCACTGTTCACAAACTAAACTGAGGACAGAGACTCCAGAGGCTCGACAGCCACGGTAATAATAGCAACACAACATAACGCAACCCAAAACAGCACAACAAATGGGACAAAAAGAGACAGACACTAAACTGTGGATGGTGGCAGCAGAGGATCAATACAGCAAACACTACATAACTCCACCGCTTGTCAGCAGGCAGCAACAGCATCACTTTTACTTCACTGAGAATCTGCTGTTCCTGAAGGCATAGTAAAAGAAGTGTTTGGTGAAGTGTTTCTCCCACAGTATAGCCGTTTTTGTAGAAAGGCAACTTTTCTGATTGTTGCAGATGTAAGAAAATGTGGTTGCAGCTCGATCCAACTACACACATGCCTGCTTTATTTTCACTAATTTATACATTTATTCCATTTCCTTAAGTTTCATTTCTAGAATCAGTCTTAATGCAGGGTTCCATTATGAACTTGCATCCATATAAACATTTAAGTACTTTGGGAGCCAGTCGTTGTTGGAGCATTTTCACTTGGTTGGAAAGCTGGAGGTTCCTCAGTTCAATACCCAGCATGTCTGTATATTTTTCTTTATTATAATTTTTTACATTTTGATTTATCTTTTATTTTATTTGAAATCTTATAGAGGTTTGCACCTATTAATGATTTACATTTTGTATGTATATGAAATAATTTCATTGTTTCTAATAACTTAATTTGGGCAGGTGTTTTCAGGACCCATAGCTTAATATCCATGTGTATAGCTGCACATTATTTTTGTTTTATTTTAAATTTGTGGCATAAACATGAAAGCATAGATTCATCTTGCCTTGTAAAAGGTTCTGTCCGTACTGAAGGACCAGAAAATGTAATAAAGGCTGTGAGCTGAGCCGCACAGAAAGTTTTTAGAGTTGCATGAATCAACATTTTCTTTGCACTTCTGACCAAGTTTATCGCATTAAACCCACAGAGAACTGTGCAATCTACAGAACTCTCTTAGTAAGCATGTTCCTTTACCGTTTGAACACAGAAACATATGGTAATCTGCCTGTAATGCTCACAGCCGTTCACGCATCAACGATTAAATCCTGCTGGTTTTCCAACTTGCAACAAGAACCGGCTTGACTTGGGTGATCCAAGAATCAAGTTCTGACCTCAGTTCAATAATATTCAGACAACAAATTTCACCTGATGTCACTTTACAAGACCAAAATACTTTCCAATTAGTTCCTAGTTATAATAAATCACAGCTAAGTTTATTATGAAAGTACAATTTTCTACCTATGAAATCTCTGACGAGTGCATTGAGTCTCTAACTTTGCAGCAATCCCTCATAATGAACAAGCATGTGGCGACAGAGGAAAATAAGTACTACCTTTAAACAGGAAGAGGTCAGCATAACAATTTAGACTTGGTTAAATCGATAATAAACACTTGATGTCTGTCAGAACCAATTTATTAGGACCAATTCGGGACAATGTTGTAGTGTTTAATGAATAACTCTGCCCACATCTCATCTCTCTGCTCCTGCCTCCATCCAGACAGTCATTGTTCAGATCTGGGTCAAAAACAATGTTCTGTTGTGACTCTAAAAATAAAAGGTCCAACTAGGTCCGTATAAACGATTAAAGTCTCCAGAATGATTGAGGTTTAAACGACCCAACATGGTATTAGTATCTGAATCTATAACCACAATCTGATTAGTGACTATCCTGAATATGACCTAATTGAAGTTAATGATGCCTGAACAGGCGAATCGGCTACAGAAATAGATTTTAACCTTGTTAATGTCAGGATGTTGCTCTGAATGTAAACAGTCATGAATAATAAGAAAACATGGAGATATTTTTTCCCCCGTTTTCTTGCTGGTAACTATGTACAACCCTCTGATGTCTGCTTCAAAGTGTTTTTACAAGCTACTTTTTCTGTTGCCAATTTCCTTTATGACCCGTGTTCAGCAGGATAGAAACACATCTGCTTTACAGCTGCTGTCCCCACTGCGACACATTAACCCAGAACATCCTGATCATCTAACCTGTGAAGCCGAATTCATCTCCTTTTCCTGCTAATGTCATTTGTACTGTAGTCTCTAAACTGCTTCTGATCTCCCTTTCAATGTTTGCATATTCACATTTTCAAAGATCAGACCATAAAACACAAATGGGCTGCAGGTATAGAGTTACAAGCGAGCCGGTATGAACAGATGATTTTCAGCCGTTTTTCATTAGGATGTCCATACAGGAGTTTTAGGGTCCCACGCTGACCCTCAGAGGGTCCCCAAATGAGCAGAGAGGGGGCGCTCTCAGATCAACGCTGTGAAGTTTCAGGAGAGTAGAACATAAAACAAACTTCCCCTGAGGTGGAAAGTGGAGGCGCGGAAATTGAACAGACCTTCTCTAAGTGCAAGTTCATCCATCGTGTGAAGGTCCTCTTCTGCACCATCTCTCTTTCCACTGAAACACACAAACAGGAAAAGGATAAGACGCTTCAAAAATGTAGAGACAACACAGAAATCGTGACATTAAACAGAATTATAATAAATCAGCCGTTACATTTATTTAAAAAAACCTACCAATAAAATCATTTCCCTGCATCACTCAGGAACAGGATGTTTACAACTGTGGCCATTTTATATAACATTATTACCATAAATTGGTTGATTTCTATTCATAACTCACAGTTGAACAGTCATACATGGACAAACGCTTATAAAATAAAACAGAAACGGTGGATTCATGCAGCAACCAATAAACACTGCATCTGAGGAAAACAGCCTTGAATTTATCAGACTTTTAGAGATAAAACCAAACTTCCATTGACTTTCCTTCAGGATAAACTCATCCTGACCTGATTCAGTCAAGTCTGTTTAAGCGTTATGTATACAGAGCATTCAATCATTGATGTATAACAGCAGAAAAAAAGCAGAAGAAGCATTTTAAAGGATTTTAATTTCATGTTTCTTGAGAGAAATTAAAGGTGTCAGTGGTTTTTAGATGCAGAAGGTCTAAAGGCATTTACATGTTTTCACATCATTGGGCTAACACATTTAGAATTCAAAATCGCATTTTGTTGTTGTTGTTTAATTTAGGTAGTTTGAGATGTTACATGTACAATACTGGGCAAAAGTTTTAGGCAGGTGTGAAAAAATGGTGTAAACAAAGAATGCTTTCAGAAACATAATTATTCTTTATGTTTATCAATTTACAAAATGCAAAGTGAGCAAACAAAAGAAAAATCAAAATCAACTCAATATTTTAACCATTGGCTGGCCATCGCCCCTGCGGCCCTCATCGGTCGGTCCCTAGTGGGGTCCCTGGTGGGGAGTGAGGCGCCCTCGGGCTCCGGACCTCCGGGCCCATGGCTGGATCCGCCCTGGTGTAGCCGGTTGCTGGCGGAGCCTGTGGGCTCATCCCTGCGGCCCCCCGGGCCCCTGCATTGTAGCTCCTGGGGGTCCTTTGGGTTTCTATGGGTTTCTATCCGATCTCCTTCGTGTCTGCGGTGATTCCTGGGAGACGGATCGATGGCTCCTCACACCAGCTTCTGAACACTCGTAGGGAGAAACTTGATATGCACCAGCATGCTCACACACACACACACAGGTGTGGGGATTCAGGTGTTTACAGATGCATTCTTGGGCTGAGGTTACCATTACTAAATCTTCTAATAATCTTTACCATGAGCTTTTCAGAGACGCTGTTATTGTATTGATATATCTATTTGTAGGTTGTGGTTCATATGCTATATAGAGGCTCAAAGAACAGTTTCCAGTCGTGAAAATGTTGTTCTAAAACCCCTTTAATAATGCCAGATGTTCACCCCAAGTGCAAATCTAGTAAGACCTACAGTTAAAACCAGAAATCCATAATGACATTTTTAACATTTTTAGGGAAAATGGCAAAGTCTGCAAGTCTGAGAACAACAACTGTGACGTACTCGGGGCGAAAGCATCATGTCAAGGATGTTTTGCTGCTCCAGCGACTGGCGCACCTTTTACGAAATAGATGGAAACATGAGGTAAAGAAGAACATGTGGAAATATTAAAGTAACATCTAAAGACACCAGCCAGAAAATTAAACCTTGGGACACAAATGGGTCTTCTAACTGTCCAATAGGCCTAAACTATCACTAAATTAGTTAAAAGGTTGCTTAAAAGTGGCCCAAACAAAGCTTTAATCTCAGTCTCATTGAAAACTAGTGGGCAGATCTGAAAAGGTGTGTGAGCAAAGTGATGCTTTTAGACTACTTTACACCCATTCTGAGAGGACGAATGGGTCGAAATTCAAGCAAACTGGTGTGAGAAGCTTCTGGAAGTATCGGGAAAAGTTGATAAAATTCTCAAAAAAATATCCCTTTCATTATTCTAGCACTTGACAAATAGAACAAACTTAGGAAATTGTAAATGACCTAAAAAAGAAAAAGTTTAGTCAGATTTAAAATCAGACAGTGATAAAAATATGCTAGTTTATGTAAATATCTGGCACACCACAGTATGTTTTATCATAACAGGGAGATTTCACGTTTTGTAGAGCCTAAAAACAGCAGCTGATGTTCTGTTCAGAAACAGTTGTCCTCTTTCATCTCAGATAATGGATGGAGCTGCAGGAGGCCAGTTCATAAATCCACAGAGTCCCTTCAGGACAAACTACTGTACATAATCAAAGCACAGTTTGTTCTTGAGCTCTAATGTAAAATCTATGTTTATGGATCTTAGAGATACAGGATGTTTTTTTTTAAATCTCTTTCAGGATGAGGAACCTGATGCTGCACAGAGCAGGAAGTGTCATGGGAGGAGCTCTTAAGCGTTACCATGGCAGCACAGTCAGCTGTTATTCATTTTTATGTCCTGAATGACTAAACCCCACCCCCCTCCAGCACACACCAGGTAATGAGAGCTGTGGCAGCTGTAATAATGTTAACAGCATCCGGAGCAGTTCTGAGACAAAGCTGCCGGTTCTGGAGGCAGAGAGCCATGAAGGTGGGTGATGAAGCAGGGGGGACAGAGCCGGAAGGCAGCTGACAAATGTGACAGATGAAATCAGGAGCAAGTTCGGCGAGGAGACGCTCACTGCTTCCAGCTGTCTGAGCCGCAGGAAATAAACCAAATCCTGCGAGAACATTCATCTTGCTTTTAAGATCTTTCACAACCAGCCCACCCTTCACTAATCTGACCTGAATTCAACTCCTGTTGCTGCCCAAAGTTCAGAAAGAAATCGATCACAGCATGTTTTCTTTTTAGACAACCAAAAAGAAAATGCAGGTCAATGTTCAAAACTTTGAAAAAAAATACAGCTGATGTGAATAAGTCCAGGGTAGCACTGTGCACAGGTTACAACCTATGTAAAAGACAGTTTCACCTTATGAGGAGATTTAATTTGCTGTGGAAAACCTCGGGGATGGTTTCTGGGGACCATTTTTGTTTGGTACACAGTTAAGCCCAAATCAAACATACTCTAGGACTTTTAACTTCCAGGCTCAATGACCAGGAGAGGAAACCTGGTTTCATATTTGGATTTGAAGTAACATTTTAACTTGATGAGGTCAAATGTGTTTTCTTTATTTATAGAATGTTCTCAGACTGAAGCCCATCCTCTGTAACACTGACATAAAAAAACAGTTTAGAACAGTTTAGAAATTAGTTTGAAGCTTTGATAAAATGTTTTATTTACTTTCTGCGAGCCTGTCTTAAACCTTTCAGAGCTGCAGAAACCTCCTCTACCCAGGTGAAAGAGCCTCAGCCAAACAGTCGAGCCTATTATCGATCAAGACAGGACACAGTCAGGTAAAATGAATCTCTCGTGTTCAGAAACACGTGATGTTTCTGCTCCATCTCACAGAGAAGGTTGAGTGTGAACCTGAGAGCTGCTGCTGCTCATTTGTTTGCCATGCAAACATCCGAGTGCACATTTCTTTACAGTGCAGCAGAACGGCGGCTTTTCCTGCTCTGAACATAGAGACTGAAATAAGCAGCAAAACAGCATGAGGAGGTGATGAGGTCAGCCATCAGGAGGAGTGGAAAAAGATACAGGAGGTCCATACCTCTGCAGCCTCTCTCAGTACAGATCCTGACCTCAGGTCAGTACCTACGCCCCAAGCTAACAAACATGTCAGGGCCTACAGTGACTGCACTGTGTGTTTGCTTTGTGTTATCAGATTTGATAGTGGAAGCTATTTATTAGCCCTCAGGCAGGAACAGGTGCAGCTTCACAGTATGGAGTTTAACAGCAGATCAGTGCGATCAATCACATCAACAACTTGATCCTGATCAGTTTAGATTGGCGAACTCTTAGTTTAATCTGAGGAAACATGAGTTCATGTAATTAAACAGCAGAAAACCAGCCAGCTGTTCCCAAACAGACTGTTTAATTAGTCTGGCTGTGAGCTAACAAGACGAATCAGTCTTCCTCGCATCTTTAACCTAAAACGAGCGGTAAACATCTGATCCTGGTCTAATCTTCTCCTTAAACACAACGATTCCAGCTGATTTTAGTTTATGTGCTGCTGAGGTGTGATTTCTCCCTAAACACAGTCTCTTTGAGCCACGTTTCACCCTGACGTCTCTGATTACAGGGCTCTTCCACCTCATTCCTGCCTACATGAGGACAAACTGACTCCACGCCGCAGAGTTTCTGCTCTCGGGTGCCAATTAGAGCCGAGCAGCCGACTCCTTCCTGACGTCCTCCCACACGGAGACAAACAGAGTCTGAACACTGACTCAGAGATGAAAGATGACGAGCGACATCGCTGAGAGAAAATCAGAGTGGAGGTGCGAATGTGGCTGCAGGAGTCACAGGAAGAGCTGCGGCGATGGTAAAATATTCATGAGGGATGGGGGGGTGTTCCTGAACACTGCAGTGCTGCGTCGCCTCAGTTATGTAAGATCACAGTTCACAGGGAGGCTGAGTCTTCATCTCTCCATCTGCTCACATGTTCCACTGAGTTCCATCACCGACTATTAGAGAACAAGTTTCCCTGAAATAATCATGTTTAGAACATGCTGAAAGCCAAAAATCTGAGGTGCATAAGTTGCTACTTGCCTTCCATCACTCCCACACATCTCATACTGGTTTCTAATTCCCCAGCCTGTTCCTTCAGTCCTTCCTGTACTGTATGTGAGGCTCTTGAGGCAGATTCTCTGTATCTTCAGACTATATGAATGCAAAGCGGATATTTCCCATCAGATCTACCCACCATGGTTGATTCTGTTTTCTCTATTTTTAATATAGTTTGCCATTCTGTAAGTATCTGCAGACTAAATTGGTATATTGGTGCACTTCTGATAGTCAAGAAATCAATTAAATTTTTTTGTCTGGTTCAGAGAACTTTATAGCCTATAGAGAATGAGCCGTAATTATCCTATACGGGATCTGCTCCAAGCAGGAAAACTGTTCAGGGCCAGCAATCGGTACAGAGACAGGAATCTGTTCAGGAATCAGGATTTTATTAGGAATCAGGAATCTTGTCATGGAAGCAAACCAGAAATCTATTCAGGAGAAGAAATTTGTACAGAATCCAGAAGTTGTGGTGAATGGAGAATCTGTTCAGAGTGGGGAATTAGCAATCGGTACAGAATTACAAATCTGTTCAGAGTTGGGAAATATGTCCAGGAGGCAGTATGGAGTCAGAAAAAATGAATATGTTCAGAATCAGGAATCTGTTTATTGAGGAGAATCTTCTCAAGAGTGGAAATCCGGAAACTGTTGGGAAACTGGAGGTTTTTCAGAATTAGGAAAAATTAGCACCCAGCAATCTGTGCAAAATCAGGAATCTGTTCAGAGTTGAGAATCTCTTCAGGACTGGGACCCAGAAAATGTGAATGAGTAAGTTCACAGTCGGGAATCAGAAATATGTTCATAATCAGACATTTGTGGGGGGGTGGGGGGTGTTCCTGAAGAAAAGCTGGGCAGGCAGAAAAAACAGACAAAAAGCAGAACATAAACAGTAAAAACAGACACAAACAGGAATAAAACAGTGCTTATAAATTATGAAGAAGATGGAAAAAAGTAAAGATGAGCAAACGGAAAGAGCAACTGATTTTAAACTGATCAGAGTGATGCAGCAGGTTTTCACTCCTGCAGCCGGTCAGTCATTAACAGGATGGATCAGTCGCTTCCATCGTTGTGCGCTGCTATCCACATAAACATGTTTCAGAGTGGAAACGTTGATGTGACACACTTTTATCTCTTTAACCTGAGCCGATCAAATGGGTTCAGATCAGTTTGTGTCACTCAGAATCAGTGCCATCTCTGGCATGATAAATTAGGTGGAGCACAACAAACTTAACAGCAATTAGCAGCATACAAACTGACTTTAATCAATATTAAATGAACCACATAAAATAGCACAAACCTACACACCATTTTATATAAATGTAATTGAAGAATAAAACCATTTTTATACATGAAATTACAAATAACGAGTCTCTCACCAATGTTGTTAATTTCTTGAACAAAAAAATCCAGATCATTCATCTGGGCAAACTTTTCAATAACTGTATAATCTTTCAAATAACCCCCTTTAAATTTATTATAAATTCCTTCAACGATGTTAAAATCCACTGGCTGGCGACGTCCCAAATGTTTAATCTCTAATTTTTGTACAAGAGGCAAGATGTTAAATTTAGAGTTCATCAAAAAATCTACTTCCTACCTCTTTTTGTCTTGGTAGCTAGCAAGGATAACCAACATTAGATGGCTGCACACTTCTACGTGACAGAATGGATACGCCACATGTACTATTCCAACATTTTAATACGAGTAATGCATGACCAACTTTTGCATTTGGCAAAACGGAGAGCATCACTTCTTTAGGCATGTGCACAGTGATTTCTGATGTTCATTATTTAAACAAATGTTGATGGACTGGCTTCAATCTCAGGTGCCTCAAAAGGATTTAGTCTAATGAGCTTGTCCATTATGGCAAACACTTAGATATTTATACACAAATGTTAATCTTCTTGGTAACAGAATCTGTCTTTCTATAAAATTACTTTATAAAGGACAATGCTGTTTTACTGATTAATTTAAGCAAGCCGACAGCTCCACAGTGACATCTGGTGGGGCCAGGCCCCATTGGCCCCAAGTGCAGAGACGCCACTTTCCAGAATGTCTACAGAAACATGACTGAAACCATGAAGAAACATCTGGAGCTGCACCTTCCTCATCAGGACTTTAATCCTCACATAGACAGTTTCAAAGCCTGACTCCAGTTCTCTGTATCCGTGTTCAGAGTTCAGTGAGCTGATAACACAAACATTTGCTGGAGGTCTTTGACATGATGTTCCCTCTCAGACTCCAGACTGAGTCTTTGCAGCAGTTTTTTTTTTTGGGAGGTCAGGTTGTGGGTTCATCCTTTCAACCGACAGCAGCCTCACTCTGCATCTGCAAACTCCAAGTTCATCCTGATCACATTTTAATGGATCCTTATCAGCACCATAAACCTGATAAGGAATCCTTGCAGCAGAACCATAAACTCCTGAAGCATCAGCAGGAAGCAGAGCTGAACGGCGGACAGATAACAGCTCCTGCAGAAGCTTCCCGAGTGATAATTAGAGGCAACATGTGGGAGAACTGTTTATGCTTTAGTTTTATGTCACGGAGGGAAAACCTCCACAGAGATGCTCCAAGAAAGAACTGCATCAAATTGAGATCAAAAAGCCAAACAACCTTCAGATTTAATGTCTAAAATCCTCTAATTTTGAAGAAATAACCTTGTTTTTTTTTGTCTAAAGATCAGCCTAAAACCTTCAGGCAAAACATGGACTGCTCTTTCTCTGCTGATGCTCTGTTCTTTCAGCTTTAGCTGAGAGATCAGGTAGGAAACAAGTTAATGAACCTGAAGTGTCTCTGTGAAGCAGCCCAGAAACAAAGCTGAGCTGCTTCAGTCCAATTTCAGTCACCGTAAGAGGACTGTTTGATCCGTCGCATCAGATCAGTTAAGAGTGAGTGCTCCTTTCTAAAGCGGCTAAAATCATCCTACAGATTATTAAAGTAACCAGGTGCAGCAGCTTGTTACAGCGATTAAAGAGGAAACTCAGAGATACGAAGGGATCAGCTCCAGCATGTTTAAATCAGGCGTTCCCAGGTGAACTTTCTCTGCAGACACAAAGTGAGCAGCTTAGGTTGAGAAAAGCAGAACAGGTAGTGAAGGTTTATATAAATCACAGGTCAGACTAAGAGCATCTCCTCAAAAACACAGCAGGGGAAGAAATCACTTCGGTTAGCCGAAGAGTTCAGTTTCAGAGTCTGTATTTGATCTGATCAAACTTTTGTTAACTAGTTTCCTTTTAGGTCTTGCCTGCCAATTACGATTTTTACCAACTAGGAACTTTTTCCTAAGTACTATAACATATAAAAGAGAAAGGAAATGCAGAAGATTTGTTGACAGAGGTAGTAGTTGGAAACAAAAACAACATGAAGGAATTACAGGATTACAAGATCAAATTGGACAATTCAAATCTCTGGCTGATTTATTGCCGCATCTGTAGTCAGTATTGGGGCCGGGCGACATAGTCGATGTATTGAGCTTTGCTCCGCATGTCTATAAGGACAGCATTGTGACTATTCAAGAATAAATTCCAAATGCAACCATTGCCCTTCTGCATCTAATTTGATTCAAATTTAGTTTGTCTTTGGCTCCTGAACACATCACTCCCCCCTTCCTCCGCAGTAAATTTCAGAGTAAGCCGACTTTTTACCAGGTGAGTCGATGAAGCATGGGACATGTTAGAAACGTAAAACAGCGACGCAAGAGTTCCTGAGTTTTCAGTATTAGCTTTGGATTACCAGATGGATGATTAGTTTGTGAAGGAAAACAGCTTTGGATGAAGGAGGTTTTATTAGTCTTTTTGTTTGGCTGATTTTTATAACAGCTTTTGTTCTCATCTTTGCACTGCTGTTTCTTTGTTTGAGTCAAGGTTCATTTGGAACAGGTGTTAAAATTGACTCATAAAGCTTTCAATAATGAGTTTCCGTTTACAATATACTGTATTGATTTTAAAACTACTAACTAAATATTAAAGCAAAACCTCAAAAGTAAAATCCGGTCCTGAGCATTGGTCTGATGTTTCAGTGTTTGACCGATATATGCCCTACTAAACTGTGTCAACTGTTTTTTGTAGTTGTTTTGTGTGTTCTTCAGGTAATTTTGTGGCCCTTGTCTCAGTTTAACATATGTGTGGTCTGATTATTGGTCAGAGGGGTTTGTATTTGCATCATGGCTCTCATGGGTTATTACTTTTGCAGATATATTTGTCAGTCTTTAATGTACTGCAGCAGGGATGCATGGTGGAGCAAGTTGGTAGCTCTGTACAACTGTTTCTGCACGGTGTTGCATGTTCTCCCCATGGATGCATGGAGTCTCTCCGGGTAATCTGGCTTCCTCCCACAGTCCAAAAGCATGACTGTAAGGTTAATTGGTCTCTCTAAATTGCCATTAAGTGTGAGTGTGTGCATGGTTGTCTGTACTGTGTGTCTCTGTGTTGCCCTGTGATGAACTGGCAACCTGTCCAGGGTGAACCCCACCTCTCACCAAATGATCGCTGGAGAAAGGCACCGTTCCCTCTGAAACCTTACAAGGGTATAGACAATGGATGGATGGATATACTGCAGCTTTTTTTTTTTACAATCGAACTGGTTAAAACAATCACTTTTACTGTTGGATTTTGTGGAAAAACAGCTGGGAATTGTGTTGTTTTGGTCCTGCTGTTGGAAGAGGAGTTAAAATCAGACTCACTGTTCATAGGTGCATTATAGCATTCTACATTGTTAGAGATGAAGCACCAATTGTAAACATTGCGATTTATATCGTGTATCGCAATAAATCCATACAATATCAGGATTTTCTGTCAAGTCATATCACCTTACTTCATTCTGTAAAATCAGCAAGAATTACATCTAATCGGTCTTCATTTAGGGAAATGTTTGATTCTGGTATTCAATGGATAACTGACCTGGATTTGAACTTCAGGTTCACAAAATGCAAAGCAGATACAGCATGAAAAAAACCCCAAAAGATTAACCACAGTTAACCTCATCTGCAGGTAAAACCCTGTTAAACATTGAGCTGTTGAACGATGCAAAAAGCATCCCAGTAACTAACTTCCCGATTACTGTGAAACTAACAACATCCATTCCCTGTTTTGTCCCACACCACCCGAACTCATCAGCTACACACCGGCACAAACACACCAGAGCCGACACAGAAGGTTTTCATTTGTTTCTGGCTTTTAAACGAACTGGAAAAAACTTTCTTCAAAACCTAACCGGAAATTAAGCTTCAGCTGAGAACAAAAGTGGGATACAGAGGGTGTATTAATAGTGGACCATGCTGTAAAATGTTATTTCTCACTTAGAGAGCTTCACTTGGGCTGCACAGAAATAGGAGAAGTGGTGGAATCCTCACTCCCTTGAAGTGCTGGCAGGTTTTTTTTTTTTTTATCAGAGACACAGAATGATGGACAGATAGAAGAAAGGGAGTAAAGCTGGTTCATTAAATTACAATGATGTTTTGTTTGTCATGGAAACAAATAAAAGTTTGAAACGCTGACAAGAAGTGCTCACCAACGCGATGCCATGATTATTTTGTTTTACGATGTAAAGCTTCACCGAGCCTCAAGTTGCCAGAGAGGACCTTTGTGAGTGTGTGTGTGTGTGTGTGTGTGCGAACACAAGCCTCATTGAAACCACCTGCTTCTAATAAAAAGCAGCATTCCAGCCCAGCCGTGAGCTCAGCGTCCTGACATCAGACAAAAAGAGAGCGGTGACCTTTCCGAACGAGCTGAGGTATTTTTGGGGTAGGAAATAAGGAAATGAAGTCAGCGTCACATAGTCAGCACACTTTATTCCTAAGAAGGTCCACCAAACAGCAGGAGTCTGGGCTAGAATCCAGTTTAGCCTGGAAGGGCTCTTGAAGTGAGCCGTTTGAAAACTGAAGTTGTTATAGATGCACCTTCTGAATTTTCTGTCTGATCAGAAATTGATACTTCCACTGTTTAGTTTTAACCCAATGCAAAGTGTTTTTACTGCTTCAGATGGCGTCTGATGTTAAGAGAAGCCTAATTTGAAGAGATTTGAGCGGTGGTGCAGAATCACCAGCAAGATCAGAGTCAGAAACAGGTTAGGTCATCACAGTTGTGTTGTCAACATTTTTTCTGCACATGCTCAGATGGTTTGACTGAACGCTGCGGGAATCCTGACATGTTTCTGCTTGGACACGTATGACTGGCAGAGGCTGCACACAAACAGCAGACACAAAAAAAGCCTCTAAACCACAGAAACAATCTTATTACTTGTGATAACTTTTCCAAGGAGACAATGTAACAACAAGTGACAAAATAACAACTTAAGGAATAAATGTCTAAGAAATTAATGTAACAAATCCCCTAAGAAAACTGTATAACATATCCTCTTTGAAAACAATGTAAAAGCTCTTCTGAGAAGATGATGCAAAAACTTCCTTAAGAAAACCAACCTATAACATTTGTGCTAATACCCTAACTCTAAACTTTAAAAATAATACAGACAATAGGTCAGTTAGAGACGAATAAAAACACTTTGAGATTGTTTCATGCTGTAAAGAGCTCTAAACCACAGATCAGATTTGTAACTATAGTGATTGTAACAACAATAACAGGTGAAAAGATAAAGATCTGAATCAGCAGCCCGCTGTGGAGGAACAAAAATATCAAACAGGTCTGACTTCATGAAGTTCAACAGAAATAAGAGGAGTTAGAGTTACGCACTCTGCTACACAAGCCACGGCTTATTTAGATTTGAATGTTCACATCGGTTACATCATAATCTTTTGTTTTTTTGTGGGGTTTTTTTCCAAATGATGCTTTGCGTTTTTATTTCAGCATTGTTTCCTCCTACCTGATCCACTAATATCTGGCAACCATTAAAGCTGTTTCATACATCATGAGTCCGCTCACAATGAAATGAGGCAATAAGTAGCTGATATGAGACAGATTCCTACTACATTTAACTGGCTAGTTAGATTTTTCAATCTGAATGAGAAAAAAAACAACACTGTTCTATCACTGTGAATAACTGCAGCTTCCAGAAATAACTATGAATAATGAGTTAGACTTAAAACTTGTGTGTGTTTTTTTCCCTCCTAGATAATAATCTCCAAGCAGAACAAGTGGAAGCTGTGAGCATCAGATCGCTTGTGAATGATGCTAATACCTTTATGTTAAAAAAACAAATGACAGTGTATTAATGCTTCTTCTGACTGTTATTCTCTGAACATTACGCTGTGCAAGCTTCAGTCTGGATGCTGAACGCTGCTCTGGTTCCTGCAGCTCCGGAGGTGGGAGGCAGATCTGTGTGGGATGTGTGATGTGTTCGGCTCTGATCTTTTCCTCGACTCGTTATGTTATGTAACAAGCCCCCGGTCAGTGTTCTCACTGCATCCACTCATCTGATGCTTCAGCCCACAGAGCTGCAGAGACACACTGCAAGGAGCTGTCAAAGTCCGCGTTCACAGGAACAGATTGGGAATGTTTGGATCAGACGTGGCAGGAATCTGCCACTTTCCCCTGGAAAACACTGATTACAGACAGAGCTCTGACACATCCCAAGCTTGATCTGAAACAAACTGTAGCATCTGATTGCTTCAATACATTTGGTACTACAGGTGACAAATCAAACCGATGTATCAATGTGGCTCCGGATTTTCCCCTGTCTAACCCTCAGATCACAGCATGAAGCTACAAAGATCATATACAGCCATTACTCATCAGTACTGACCGATCAAAGGTGTTGTTTCATCACTTCACACTGTTGTTTAACACATCATGAGGGTGATGAAGAATCAGAGAAGCAGCAGCAGAGAGAGCACAAACACAAAGAGCCTTATGGGTTTAATTTGTGATAACATCAATGCCCAGATCCTTGGGTCGATTTATATGTCAATAGCCTCCAACTACAGACAACAAGTAAAGCTTTGTTGCAGGTCTTGCACACAAACTCCAATCTAGATTTGAACACCCCACTCAGATCCTGCAGATAAAGCACTGTAAATGTACACCCACCATCTTTATTCATGCAGTAAAAACAACACACAACATTTCCAACGACCAATACGGACACATGTGATGATGAATTATCAGATTCGATAAAATGATTTGGATTTTAAGAAGAAATGCAGTCTAAGTTCAGAAGTGCTGAGAAGTGATCTTTACTCTATGGATGCTGAAACAACCAGGAGATGAACAAGAGACTGCAGACAATCAGGACTACTCAAGAGTTTCACCAAAATAAACATAGGAATTGCATGCTGATTAACTGATGAAGCTGAGCACGCTTGGCTCAGATTGTCACTTTGGTCATACAATACAGATGTCGGAGTTACAACTAGATCTGAGTGAAAGTTATATATCACATACATCTGCCTAACAACCTTCTGTTCAGGGGTTAACAGCAGCTGCAAACCTACTAACTTTAAGCACAAACTTGTACGACTGCATGCTGGAAAGAGTTGCCAATTATTTTTCATCAAGGACAGAATGTGGTTGTCTGCTGCGTGGTCAGGCTGTTACAACCACATCTCCTTACTTTTTTTTTTATTCTACCACTTCAGACCTTTTCTCCTTGACCATCCAACAAGCAGCCAAAAGTACAGTGCAGACATTATCTTAAAATTATATAAATGTAACATTTATCTGCTGTTGTTTCAAACAACTAATGCAGGAACATTTACAAATGAGAGAAAAATTTAATTTGCAAATTGACCAAATTGCAAATTATGCAAAATGATAAATGATCAAATGGTTGAGACTAGACTGCAAAAAATATTACATAACGACCAATCTTTACATAAAGATAAGACTGTTATTTCTAGAGGAAACGAGTCCTCCTAACCTGAAGACCGACTTCTTCTATTTATCCCAAATTGTTGAGCACTAAAGACAGTCAGGAGAATTATGAAACAGCACAGTTTCTTTTTGCACAGTTTGAACTCTACAGCATGAAATCTGAGGCACCACAGGGGTGGGGTGTAACTCCAGCCTTCAACACGCAGCATGGCACAGGTAATATCTACAAACAAGCTGTCGGCCTAAAGAAGGCTCTTTGTTAGGCCATCTGACTCCAGATTAAACCCACAGTTATCTCTAAGGATGATCCAGAACTTTCTCTGATTCAGCATCGTGTGTATCAGCTCTCACTTTGTGTGTTTCTATAGCAACAGTTGCTCAGTGTAACTCTCTCATCAAAGCTTGTTGTGTTTTTCTCTGAAGCAAACTTCGTCCCTGCCAACGTCGGAGTGTTATTTTTAATAAAGAAATCAGATTCCAGAGTTTTTTTCCCCCTAAGTCAGCCCCTGTTTGTTCAGAGAGGATCGAGTGTCTGCAGGTTACACACGTCTAAAATTATCATGTAGAGCAGGATTTATTTGTATATTCAAGGTACCACAGATCAGACACAAATTCCAATTAAAGTTTCAAATCAGTTTGTGTTTGTTTAGCTGGATTAACCACAGAGAGTCAAGCCATTCAGCTGTAGAGAGAAACCTTTCAGCTATACCTGACACTTGTTAACACGGAGCATTAAAATCTAAACTTTCTGAAAGTAAGCTGACCAAACAAACCTTTTATTCTGAAAGGATTGGCACGTACCTTTATTTTGAAGAAACCTGAGATCTGTTAATGTTTATAAAGTTAATGAGTCTAAATTAAATATTTAGTTTGATCTAGGCTAATTAAGAATTTTTTTCAACTAACTTACGCAAAACACTATATTAAATCTATTTCACTGTAGTATTAACCGGTTGGGACAATAATGTCAAACTATTGTTAAAATCAATATTAATATTGATTAAAAAATTAGCTTCTGTAGCTTCTTTACCTGTCAAATTATTATGTTTTATTATATTACAGAATTATTTTTGTTCTCTGGGCTTTTATTTTTATTTCTAAAACTAAACCTGGTGTAAATAGTCCCTCCATCCATGCGCTGCGGAGGGATATCTTGGGTCCACGTTGGTGGTCGCAAATCGATCTATAGCTTATAAATTAGTAAACAAGTCACGCGCAGCAGATTATTGTTGTGGGACCCTGGTCGTTTGTTTTGCTCCTGGCCCCGGCCCGGTTTCTCTGGTCTGGACCCGCAGGGGGGGCTCAGTCTGGAAGAATTACCAGAACTCCTCCATCACTGAGCCGAACCTCCAAACTTTGTCACGCACTGTGCACGGGAGCTGCAGGAGGAGGAGGAGGAGGAGGAGGAGGAGGCTTCTGGAGCTCCGTGGCTCCTCTGTTTGGTCCCCCTGCTCTGCTCCATCCTGAACTAAACTTCCCCGTGCACGCTTCCAGTGGGCTCAGTGTCCCGGTACCGACCCAGATCCTCCTACCTTGCAGGTTCTGCACTCGGATGTCGCTGATCTGTCCGATGAACTCCTCCCGCTCGAACCAGTCCTCCCAGCGGTGTCCAGCCATCCGGACAGCGCTTTGGGAACCCGGGAGGGACACGGAGCTCCGCGGCCGGAGGAGGCTGCAGTCTGTTATCCGGCCGGCCCACACAGACACAGCGGACTGTTCACGTCAGTAAAGCCACATCTCTGCTCCACACTGCGGCGTCTTCCGTCTCTGCACCGCGCTCAGAGCCACCGAGCGCCGGGAGGAGGAGGAGGAAAGAGCCGCTGCACCTAGTTGGTGTTCCCGAGGTGGGATGGAGCTGATCCAGGGACCGCCCCCAGATCCACCTCCGCCTTCCTGAAGCCACACACACACACACACACACACACGGAGAGCATGAGCCACACGTACACATGCACCGAACCATAAGATGCTCACACACTCACAGTGCTGGCTGCTGCAGAATCCTGAGTTATGGTTGGGATATTTTCTGCAGCAGGTGATGAACATTTATCGCTCTAAAAGTCCAAAACTGCAGCTGCAGCATGGGATCAGCACATATGATAGTTAATAGATTCATCAACAGTAAAACGTTGTTTGTGACTCAGCATAAATACATTAGGCTAGGTCCTGGAAAATCAGTCAATAGTTCAATTGTATTTTTATGAATAATAAATAAGAATATTAATGACCCTGCAACACTAAAGCAACAACACAAGGGTCAATACTAAGACCTCAAAAGTCCAAGAGAGCATTAATAAAATGGGTTTAATGATCTTCACACAACGCAGCCTGTAATTATTGTGAAGGTCTGTTTTAATATTACAGTGTGAAAGCAGACAAACATGGTGGAAATCCAAAACAGATCCCGAATACACAATTTATTCCCCGAGTGACAGAGACAGTTTTATCACATTAGTCAGCTCTACAGCAGGATATTAAAGCAAATATATGTACTGCAAGGGATGAGAACATGAATGATGTTTGAATGAAGAACAAGACTGAATAAGATCAGCAGAACTGAATGAAGATTTATGTCTTCCTAATTCTGTGAGATTTTGTTTTAATGCATCAGATTAAAGGAAAGGAAGATGTCCATTTAAAAACTTGTCTCTGGCTACAGCTGAGCCGCAAGGTTCTGCAAGACTCATTAGTACCCATGGGCAGGTGGACCACTCTCTTAAGAAATATTCATCCTACTTATTCTGTCTGAACATTTTCAGCTTCAGAGAAAATATAAACTAATCTAATTGGGTCGTGTTGTTTGCAGCATGTTGCAGCATTATTTGTAGACAGTTTCTTCATTGGTCTTAAACAGATCCTTGCTGTGTCACCAGGAACATCACAGCTGGAGCAATAAGAGACATGTTGATGAAGGTCTGCTTTAACTGCTGGAGGGAATGACTATGGACTATGGATGTCACACATTCTGCATTGATTTATGAAATCTGGGGATGGGGGGGGCACTGTTCAGGTCTGCTAAACAGCACTCTATAGGTTGCAATTGGAGAGACAGTGATGGGAAGAAAGAAATTAGGTTTTTAAGCATGTTAAATCCATATAAAGTTCAGGATAAATAGTGAACAAGATATGATGAAGTTGAAATTGTTTCTCTACAATCACAAGCAATAAAAAAAAAAAGAATTGTGTTGACGATTTATTTTTACTTAAAAAGACACAAATTGGAGAAAACACAAAGGGAATAGAACAGGAGAGCATCAGCAACTTGTTGAGGCACCAAGCAAGCCTGGACGAATATTTACAGATAATGGAAGGATCTGACAAGGAGGTAGATAAACTGGCTGGCTTTTCACTGATAGGAGATGATTGAATGACATGAGAACTAGATGAGGCTAATCAGGGAAAAGCAGTGCAGCTGTGTGATGAACTAAATTGAGGCACTGAGGGAAAGTGACTAATGAACAAAGCTGGATTTGAACAGCATGCAAAAGGATCAAACCAAAAGCAAAAGACTAATACACAAAGAGAACAACATTAAAAGATCTAAGAATCACAAAAGAGTAAACTACATATGAAATTTTGTGAGAGATAAAACCAAAAACTAATAAGCCAAAATGATCTAAATACAAAACCAACAAAACACAATGACCCACAGATCATGACAAATTGTGAGTTTTATCTCTGGTTACTCAGCAAATGTTTATGCACATGAGAACTTGAAAAAAGTAAAAATTATAAAATAAATTTATGAACCATTTTTATATGCATTTATTTGTCTAATTTCAAATTTACTAGAGTTTTGCATCCCCTCCAGAACATAAGTTGGTTTATCAAGTTCAAAGTCAGCACATTCTTCTTCTGGGAAGCACTTCATGCTTCCCTCTGCAGTCAACCTTTATGGAGATGCTGATTTCATTTTCAAGCTGGATTAGCATCTGTCCAAAATACCAAACGATCAATACTTGCTTTAAATACCATCATATCACTGCACTTGATTGGCCTGTCCTGACCTAAAGCACGATAGGCAATCTATGGAGTATTGTAAAGAGAAGATAAACCAATCCAGAGCCAACAAAGAAAATTAGCTAATAGCTGCTAATAAAGCAACCTGAGCTTTGATGACATCTGTTTTCTATTCAGGTCTCTTATTGATATACAAACAAATGAACTAAACTGGCTTTATTCACGATAGTGACTTCTTCAGATCCAAAATGAGTCATTATTATATTAAGAATAACTGTTCAGGTTGTTAGACGGGGGTAAGCCGTATTGCGTCATTTCCTGTTGTCACTGTTGTGCTCCCTGTAAGCTGTTTGGTGTTCAGACTCTCTTGAATTGATCTTATTTTCTCTGTGCTGAGGCCTTTCTAAGTTATTTTAACACACAAGCACACTAAAACACACGTTTTGTGGTGGTGTACTTTACGTTTTGGGAACTCCTTGTGTTTCACACAGCTTTTCTTGGGGTGGTAAGGTCTCGCTAGCTCAGTTAGCTTAGCTTCATTGCGGCTATGGCTACTCTTCTCTCTCCTGTCTATAACTCTTCTCTTCTCTCTTGCTCTCTCTGTCAGATGTTTAGTTACTTCCCTGCCTCCTTTAGTGATAATGGTAACTGTAATAAATGTAATATTTTTGTAGCTTTGGAGGCGAGGGTATCAGAATTAGAAGCACGGCTCTGCGCTGTTGAAAAACCAGCTGATAGCCGAAGCCCATTAGCCAGCACAGAGCCAACAAGGATAGAACCCCCTAGCCGTCCTCTGGTAGAGCCCGCGCAGCCGGGACCTCAGGCCGGCTGGGTGACGTACGTAGGAAGCATAGTTCTAGGACCCAGGCCCCGGGCCACCACCTACCGGTCCACGTTTCTAACAGATGTTCCCCGCTCAGCGACACACCCGCTGAGAAGCCGACCCTGGTAATTGGCAGCTCCATAGTCAGAAACGTGGCATTAGAGACACCATTGACCATAGTCAAATGTTTACCAGGGGCCAGAACGGGCGACATCAAATCCTACCTGAAACTGCTGGCTAAAGATAAGCGTAAAGATTGTTATTCACGCTGGCGGTAATGACACCCGGTTACGCCAATCGGAGTTCACTAAAATTAGTGTTGCTTTGGTGTGTAAGTTTGCTAAAACAATGTCAGACTCGGTAATCTTTTCTGGTCCCCTGCCTGATCGGACCAGTGACGACATGTTTAGCCGGATGCTGTCATTCCACCAATGGTTGTCTAGGTGGTGTCCTGCAAACGATGTGGGCTACATTGATAACTGGAGAACATTTTGGGGAAAACCTGGTCTGATCCGGAGAGACGGCATCCATCCCACTTTGCAGCTCTTCTTTCTAGGAATATGGCCGAATTTATTAGTCCTCCAAAACACTGACAACCCAGGGTCCAGACCAGGAAGCAGAGTCGTAGTTTAACCCACCTCTCTGCTGCTTCTGTACTGTTACCCCCCCATTACCCTATAGAAACAGTGTCTTGCCCATGGCCAAAATTAAATGGATTAAAAGTTAAGCCAACAAAAGCAAATTATGGAAATCTCTTAAAAACAAATACAACTTTGACTGAACAGAAAAATAAATCTATTAAATGTGGTTTATTAAACATAAGATCTCTCTCCTCAAAGACTTTGTTAGTAAATGACTTGATTTGTGATAATCACATTGATTTCCTTTGTCTCACAGAAACCTGGTTGCAGCAGGAAGATTATGTCAGTATAAATGAGTCAACTCCTTCCAGTCATTTCAATTTTCACATTCCTAGAAATACTGGGCGAGGAGGAGGAGTTGCAACCATTTTCCGTTCTGATTGACTAATTAGTCCCAGACCAATTGATAGCTACAGTTCTTTTGAACATCTAACCCTTAATTTTCCTCATCGAAGTTGCAAAACATTAAGACCATTTTTGTTTGTGGTTTTGTATCGTCCACCAGGCCCTTACTCTCAATTCTTGGATCAGATCTCACATTTTTTATCTGATTTAGTATTGAATACTGATAGGGTTATTATAGTGGGGGACTTTAATATTCATGTGAATACTGAAATTGATAGCCTAAATGCAGCCTTTAATGTTATTTTAGACTCAATTGGCTTTACTCAAAAAGTACAGGGATCGACCCACTCGGGTAAACACACTTTGGACCTTGTACTGACATACGGTGTTGAGTGTGAGGAAATAACAGTCCACCCACATAACCCGGTCCTGTCTGACCACTTCTTAATAACTTTTGAATTTACTTTAACTGACCATCTTAAATCTGAAAGAAAATTTCATTATAGTTGAGCTTTATCAGACAATGCTGTAACAATTTTTAAAGAATCTGTTCCATTCTTACTTTCCTCAGTGTCTCAGGGTAACACAGTGGATGGCAGCAATTCTATCTCTAACCCTTCAGAAATTGATGATCTGGTTCACAGCGTTACGTCCTCATTGCGTTTGGCATTAGATAGTGTAGCCACTTTAAAAAAGAAAGTGGCTAGCCATAGGAGGCTGACTCCTTGGTTCAACGCAGAGTTGCGTACTTTAAAGCAGAATACTAGGAAGTTGGAGAGAAAATGGCGCTCTACACACCTAGAGGATTCCTATTTAACCTGGAATAACAGTCTATTGCTGTATAAAAAGACCCTTCAACAAGCTAGAACAGCATATTTTTCATCATTAATAGAGGCGAATAAAAACAATCCTAGGTTTCTTTTTAGTACAGTTGTCAAACTTACACAGAGTCATAGCTCTGTTGAGCCAACTATTCCCCCAGCTCTTAGCAGTGATGATTTTATGGGATTCTTCATAAATAAAATTAATTCTATTAAAAATAAATCATTGGCATCCTCCCAAACATGATTACTTCTTCCTCAGTAAATGAGGCAGTATCGGAAAGAACTGTAGAACCTCAGTTGTGCTTAGGCTGTTTTGATTCAGTCGAGCTTTCGGAATTATCAAAACCATCATCTAAACCTTCAACTTGTATGTTGGACCCGATTCCAACAAAATTATTTAAAGAAGTGTTCCATTTGGTTCCTGGCCCCATTTTGGATATGATTAATCTATCCTTAGTAAACGGATACGTACCACAGGAATTTAAAATAGCTGTAATTAAACCTTTACTCAAGAAACCTTCCCTTGATCAAGATGACTTAGTGAATTACAGACCTATATCTAACCTTCCTTTCTTATCCAAAGTCCTTGAGAAAATTGTTGCTAATCAAGTCTGTGAGGATCTAAACAGTAACGAGCTGTTTGAAGAGTTTCAGTCAGGTTTTAGAGCTCATCATAGCACTGAAACAGCACTGGTGAAGGTTACTAATGATATTCTCATGGCCTCAGATAATGGACTGGTGTCTGTTCTGGTTTTGTTAGATCTCAGTGCTGCTTTTGACACAGTCGATCATAATATTCTCTTAGAAAGGCTTGAACATGTTGCAGGGATCAAAGGAACAGCACTAGGCTGGTTTAAATCATATTTGTCTGATAGATTCCAGTTTGTTCATCTAAATGATCAATCTTCTTCACTCTCAAGGGTTACTTGTGGAGTTCCACAGGGTTCTGTGCTTGGACCAATTCTGTTCACCATATATATGCTCCCAATTGGTAGAATCATTAGACAGCATGGGATAAATTTCCACAGCTATGCAGATGATACACAACTATATGTATCCATAAATCCTGATGAACCCAGTCAGTTAGGTAGATTACAGGCATGTCTGGAAGACATAAAAACATGGATGACCCTAAACGTTTTGCTTTTAAATTCTGACAAAACAGAAGTTGCTGTCTTTAGACCAGAAGTTCTTAAACAGAAACTGATTAGTCAATCACTTCATCTGGATGGCATTAAATTGGCCCCCAGTAATAACGTAAAGAACCTCGGCGTTATTTTTGACCGAGACTTGACATTTAAATCCTATATTAAACAGGTTTCTAGGATTTCTTTCTTTCACCTCCGGAATATTGCTAAAATTAGAAACATCCTGTCCAGGAGTGATGCTGAGAAACTAGTCCATGCATTTGTTACCTCAAGGCTGGACTACTGTAATTCTTTACTATCAGGTAGTCCACAAAATGCCATTAAAAGCCTTCAGTTGATCCAAAATGTGGCAGCAGGAGTTCTGATGAATATTAAAAAGAGAGATCTCATTTCTCCTGTTTTAGCTTCCCTTCATTGGCTCCCTGTTAAATCCAGAATAGAATTTAAGATCCTTCTTCTTACATACAAAGCCCTTAATAATCAAGCTCCATCATACATCAGAGATCTAATTGTTCCATATGTTCCATATGATCCTAACAGAGCACTTCGCTCTCAGACTGCAGGTTTACTTGTAGTTCCTAGGATTTCTAAAAGTAGAATGGGAGGCAGATCTTTTAGTTATCAGGCTCCTCTCCTGTGGAACCAGCTCCCAGCTTTAGTCCGTGAGGCAGACACTCTGTTTACTTTTAAGGCCAGGCTTAAAACTTTCCTTTTTGATAAAGCTTATATTTAGAGTGGCTTAGGTCATCCTGAGCTATCTCTGTAGTTATGCTGCTATAGGCTTAGACTGCTGGAGGACAGACTTACCAATTTTTTTCACTCTGCTACTTCCTTTTCTCATACGACTCTCCAGTTGTATTACAGTACATTCTGTTATTTCGACTGTTAACTTTCTTTTCTCTCAGTGTTTTTCTCTCCATAGAAGATATACCTGGTCTGGTATCCTGCTTGGCTGCAATGCCCTGTTGGACGGGGGGCATCGACTGGGATGATGCTCCCAGTAACTGAACATCATCTGTGTCCTGTTATTAACTTTTTACTTTCTGTAACATAGAAAGTTCTCTTATATCAGATCTTCTGTTCCTTCTGTGTTTCTGCTCTGTCTTCTCAAACCCCCAGACGGTCGTGACAGATGGCCGCTCCTACTGAGCCTGGTTCTATTGGAGGTTTCTTCCTGTTAAAGGGGAGTTTTTCCTCTCCACCTTCGCTACATGCTTGCTCAGTATGAGGGATTGCTGAAGGATTGCTGTGGTTGGAAAGTCTGCATCAACGGGGCCCAACCTCACGCCAATGACTGACGCAATCTGCTGGGATTCCTTAAATAGGAAACTTTTTAACTGATTGGAATGTTTGTATAAATGTATTGAAATGACTTCCTGTTAAGTGCCTTGAGATGACATCTGTTGTGAATTGGCGCTATATAAATAAACTGAATTGAATTGAATTAAATTGTGATTTTGAGAACATGCAGGTTTGGTTACATAAAGACAGGTTCCTCTGCTGTTCATGTCTCCACAACTGGATACAGATTCAGAATATTGCAAAGAAGTGAACAAAAAACAATAAACACACTCAGAACTTACAAATTAACTATCAGTTGTAACTGAGAGTAATAAGTTATAATACAAAAGCTCATCATGAAGTTCTCAGATTTAGTACTGATTATTGTGCACATTCTCTTGGTCAGGGTGCCTCATCAGGAAGAAGTGCAGATCAGATTAATGAAATGCATGAAACAAAGCAAAGTTCTAGCAGATAATAAAACCTTGAGCTATTGTTCGGGTCAGTTTTGTAGTATGAACCAAACACAACAGGATCTGACAGTTTACAGTGTGTAAAACACTGATAAACTTGTTACACAGCTTGTTTCATTGTAAATAGATGTAATAAAAAAAGAGCAAATGAAACAATATTTGCCATTTTGAATTCATGCAGCTGAATTATGAAGGCAACTGCTCATATTGCTGGGACAGAACAATAAGATTCAGTTAAAACTCCAGCAGATCTCCAGCTTTTCATCAGCAAAATCCAACCCATTTTTCTTCATCTCATCATTTTGAAGATATTTTAAATAAATAGAAGCTGCTCTGAACTCTGCTGCAGGTAAATGAAGGTTGAGTGGGAAGAAGGGTGATTATAATGTATCTCTACAGCATTAGCATGAAAAACATCACAGTCCAGAGAATACATTAGCAATAATAACACAGCTTCAGTTAACCTTTCAGTTCTGTTCAGGTCTCAAAAATTTCAAGGACAATCCAAAACACACAAGACCAAACCAAGGCTTGAGCTATCATCACTACCTTCAGCGTTGCTCTGTATCCACATCTGAGAGGGTTTATAACTGTCTGACATTTCTATAAGCAAGGGAGATATTTCTGTCTGTTTCACCCACACCAGACAATAGACTATGAATAAACCAGATCAGAAAGAGGTTCTGACCCACGTCGACATTCATCAGCCTCCAGATTCTCCTGAACAGCTCCCTGTTTTAGCTGTTTCACACAGCTGCAAGCAGAGAAAGAAGATGCAAAACGGGTTCACACAAAACGGGAGAGAGATTCAAGGAAACATGATTATCAGTTTTATTAATTTTATTTATATGGTGCAGGACCTCCGTATAATTCACTTCATCACACTGCACAAGACAAAAAGGTTTATTTCCGTTCAGTGACATTACATACAATAAAATTTTGTTAAACCGGTAAGACGTTATTTAAGGAAGCTTGATAAATTGCATCGAGATGTCTTTGCATTTGAGGAAGCATGTTGTAGCAGCTGAGAGGGACGATTCCAGTTTTACCAGGAACAACCGGAACCAGACTCAAGATAAATAAAGGACCATCTGCCTCGATGGGATGGAGATATGAGAGGACAGATCGGAGACACAAACTCAGAAACGCATTGGGACAGACAAGATCATCATCATCATCAGTGATAATCTATTTAATGCCATCTGGCATGTTTGTCCCAGCAAACAATTAGATTACTAAGGGATCATTTCCAGAGAACAAGTAGTATTTTTCCATCCATTGATTTAAATAAAAAAAGGTCTATGGTAATTTCAGGGAGATTTCAGTCTTTGAGGACATTTTCACTTTGAGCTAGCATCACTCTGCAGCTTGAACCTGTATCAGTCCAGTTTCTGTCCTCAGATATCTCTGATTTATCACTGACTGACTTCTGATGTTATTCAAACTGAATGATTTAACATTGCTGCAAATGAAAACTGAGCTTAGATTCCGAGTTTGCAGATATCTTAGAAAATTTAAACTGTTTCTGACAAATATCCATAAACTGCTACCTGTAACACCAGGTAGTGACAGACGTGGTGTAGTTTCCCTCCAGCTCCATCTTCTCAACTTCTCCCCTTCAACAGCCATCAGCTTGGAACTCCTTCTGGCTGAGAAACAGGTTAGCAGGACAGAATCACATCCTGCAGGCTCTCAGCCAATCAGCAGTGAGAACACATGGCACTGCAGCTATATTTAACTGAAGATCTGGGTCTGAGACCGGAATTCCTGGACAGGTTTCAGTCATTTCCTCTGATTGAAGATGAGTTTACATGAAAACAGATGTCTAATTGTGGAGTTAACTTTGTAGAGAAAAATCTTTGAAATGTGCATATCAACAACATTCAAAAACTCTGCTGATGAATTTCTGTGATGTAGCTGATGCATACATTTAGTAGCAACTCATATTAACCAATACATGTTTCTGATCAGGAGCTCTGAAGGTTAAGATGTCGGATATCAGATGCATCAGATTGCTTAAAAAAAAACAAAAGCTCCTGAAGCTGAGAGGCAGCTCTCTGCTTCTTTGGCAAATACTGAGCTCCAGATGGTAGCGCAGCTCAGTTGGACCGGCTCAGAGGTAGAGGAGGGGCTATCAGAACCAGATCATGATCACACAGACAGGAGACATTATGTGCTATCTCCATTTAACGTTTTCTGGAAAACCAAAAATGACCAGTTTGATGTATTTCATTAATAATAGATAAAAGTCTTTGTTAGGTAGTTGTTGAGATTGTCCAAAATAAAAAGCTGTGTTTGTACAATGCTGTGTTAATATCTGGTCGTTGTGATGCCGTCATAGGGTCCCTTGAACAGAATGATCCTGTCTAGCTTAAGAACCAGGAAGAAAAGCTATAGTTTGGATTAAAATGATCAGTTATATCCTGAAGAACAGAAGATGTTGGCCTAGCCTGAGATACTTTATCTATTTGTTCACAATCTCTCTGTTCTGTTTACAAAATGTAGTATTGAACCATGGCATTCACTTTCCCAAACTAATCCTCTGATTGGGGTGAACAAGACCTGGTGACTTCCCCACCTGCAGGGGCCCAGGACAGCTTTCTGATCTAGCACTCTCCACAACTATAAGGTTTAAACTCAGCCTGAGGTTCAGAACCACATCTTGGAGTACTTGGTCCCTTAGTGACCCCATTTAAAATCAGAAAAATTCAACATATATTAAATTAAACATTTGTATATGTATGCATGACTTTATTTATACTGTATCTACATTTCAGTTCAACAAGCTGCCTTCAGCTGCTCCTATAAACGTTGGGTGTGAAACCTTCTGTCATTTCCTTGATTTTATCAATAGACACACAGCTTTCGTAGAACAGCTGCTCCGATACTACAGGTCCAGCTCATCAAAGCTCTGACCTGACCCCGAGTTCACATATTAAACTCTGAGTAGGAGATTAAAGAATGTGACCCACGCAGCCACGAACATTTCTGTCTCTGTTCAAAGAGTTCTTGCAGGCTGAAAGTCCTGCTGCTGTTGACCTTCGTCAGCCTAAAGTTGACTTCAGATGTTTTCTTCCTGAAGATGTTTGTTGACACAGAATCAGCTCCTGGTAATCAGTAAGTCAGAGGTTTCTCAGCTGAAACATGGTCACTGTGGAGCAACAAAGCAAATAAGTCTGTTTGATTTTTGGTTGAAGGTTCAGCTGAGGGCTTAAAGTTCAGTCAGAACTTTCCTGTACCTGTAAACCTTTATCTGCTCAAACCTATGACTCTCTCATTGTACTTATTTCACCATTTGCTATATTTACACATCATGAAAGGCATTTAAAAAAATTGAAAACATTTCTCTGTCCATAGTTTGGAGATAGAAATGAAAAACGTGTAAAGTCTCTGTAAATGGATTAAGTGAGTTTCATCTGAACAAATGAGAGACTGCCCTAACATCAGTGTGATGCAGCCTGAGGCTTCCCTCTATTGGGAATCTGGGGAAGTGCACCACACTGCAAGGTTTGGAGTTCACTAAAGAAAGGCTAAGTTTCATTTGAATGTCCATCACAGCATCTTAAAGGTCTCATTCACCGAGAAACTGTTGAAAACTCGCTCTTTTTGAAATACAATCCTTCATTCTGAGTGGGACATATAGGATGCATGTCAAATCAAATCAAATCAAACTTTATTTATAAAGCGCTTTTCAAACCACAACAAAGTTTCTCAAAGTGCTTTACAGATTAAAATGACCCACAACCCCCCTCACCATGAGTGTGTGTCCTGACTTTGGGGGTGACAAAGAGACGGCTGCCAGAGGAGCGCAGAGACCGCGAAGATTCATATGGTAAAAGCAATTCCGAAAGATAAGAAGGCCCAAGACCATTAAGACACTTAAAAATTATTAAAAGAATCTTAAAATCGATCCTAAAACATACGGGGAGCCATCCATCCATCCATCCATTTTCTTCCGCTTATCCGGGGTCGGGTCGCGGGGGCAGCAGCCTAAGCAAAGAGACCCAGACTTCCCTCTCCCCAGCCACTTGTTCCAGCTCCTCGGGAGGAACCCCAAGGCGCTCCCAGGCCAGCCAAGAAACATAGTCCCTCCAGCGTGTCCTGGGCCTTTCCCTGGGCCTCCTCCCGGTGAGACGTGCCTGAAACACCTCACCAGGGAGGCGTCCAGGAGGCATCCTGACCAGATGCCCGAGCCACCTCAACTGACTCCTCTCGATGTGGAGAAGCAGCGGCTCTACTCTGAGCCCCCTCCGGATGACTGAGCTTCTCACCCTGTCTCTAAGGGAGAGCCCAGACACTCTGCGGAGGAAACTCATTTCAGCCGCTTGTATCCGTGATCTCGTTCTTTCGGTCACCACCCAGAGTTCGTGACCATAGATGTGGGTAGGAACGTAGATCGACCGGTAAATCGAGAGCTTCGCCTTTTGGCTCAGCTCTCTCTTCACCACGACAGACCGGTAGAGCGCCCGCATAACTGCAGATGCCCCACCAATCCGTCTATCGATCTCCCGCTCCATTTTTCCCTCATTCGTGAACAAGACCCCCAGATACTTAAACTCCTCCACTTGGGGAAGGACCCCATCCCCGACCCGGAGGAGGCACCCCACCCTTTTCCGGCTCAAGACCATGGCCTCGGATTTGGAGGTGCTGATTCTCATCCCAGCCGCTTCACACTCGGCTGCGAACAGCTCCAGCGAAAGCTGTAGATCACGCTCCGATGAAGCCAACAGGACCACATCATCTGCAAAAAGCAGAGACCCGATCCTGAGGCCACCAAAACGGATCCCCTCAACGCCTTGGCTGCGCCTAGAGATCCTGTCCATAAAAGTTAGGAACAGGATCGGTGACAAAGGGCAACCTTGGCAGAGTCCAACTCTCACTGGAAACAAGCCCGACTTACTGCGGTAATGCGAACCAAACTCTGGCACCGGTCGTACAGGGACCTAACAGCCCGTATCAAGGGGCCCGGTACCCCATACTCCCGGAGCACCCCCCACAGGGCCCCCCGAGGGACACGGTCGAACGCCTTCTCCAAGTCCACAAAACACCTGTAGACCGGTTGGGCGAACTCCCACGCACCCTCCAGGACCCTGCTGAGGGTGTAGAGCTGGTCCAGTGTTCCACGGCCAGGACGAAAACCACATTGTTCCTCCTGGATCCGAGGTTCGACTATCCGTCGGACCCTCCTCTCCAGAACCCCTGAATAGACCTTACCAGGGAGGCTCAGAAGTGTGATCCCCCTGTAGTTGGAACACACTCTGTGGTCCCCCTTTTTAAACAGGGGGACCACCACCCCGGTCTGCCAATCCAAGGGAACTGCCCCCGATGTCCACGCAATATTGCAGAGCCGCGTTAACCAACACAGCCCCACAACATCCAGAGCCTTGAGGAACTCCGGTCGAATCTCATCCACCCCCGGAGCCTTGCCACCGAGGAGCTTTTTAACGACCTCAGTGACCTCAGCACCAGAGATTGGAGAGCCCGACCCCAAGTCCCCAAACCCTGCTTCCAGATTGGAAGGTGTGCTGGTGGGATTGAGGAGGTCTTCGAAGTATTCCATCCACCGACCCAAAACGTCCCGCGTCGAGGTCAGCAGCACACCATCCCCACTGTAAACAGTGTTGGTGGCAGACCGCTTTCCCCCCCTGAGATGCCGGATGGTGGACCAGAATCGCTTCGAAGCCGTACGGAAGTCGTTTTCCATGGTCTCTCCAAACTCCTCCCACGCCCGAGTTTTTGCCTCAGCAACCATCCGAGCCGCATCCCGCTTGGCCTGTCGGTACCTATCAGCTGCTTCAGGGGTCCCACAAGCCAAAAAGACCCGGTAGGACTCCTTCTTCAGCCTGACAGCATCCCTTACCGCCAGTGTCCACCAGCGGGTTCGGGGGTTGCCGCCGCGACAGGCACCGACCACCTTGCGGCCACAGCTTCGGTCAGCCGCCTCGGCAATGGAGGCGCGGAACATGGTCCACTCGGACTCGATGTCCCCCGCCTCCCCCGGGACGTGTTCAAAGTTCTGCCGGAGGTGTGAGTTAAAGCTCCTTCTGACAGGAGACTCTGCCAGACGTTCCCAGCAGACCCTCACAACACGTTTGGGCCTTCCAGGTCTGTCTGGCGTCCTCCCCCACCATCGGAGCCGACTCACCACCAGGTAGTGGTCAGTGGACAGCTCTGCCCCTCTCTTTACCCGAGTGTCTAAAACAGATCCGCCGCAGATCAGATGAGACGACAACCAAGTCGATCATTGAGCTGCGGCCTAAGGTGTCCTGGTGCCAAGTGCACATATGGACACCTTTATGCTTGAACATGGTGTTTGTTATGGACAATCCATGACGAGCACAGAAGTCCAATAACAAGACACCACTCGGGTTTAGATCGGGGGGGCCATTCCGCCCAACCACACCCCTCCAGGTCTCACTGTCATTGCCCACGTGAGCGTTGAAGTCCCCCAGCAGAACAAGGGAGTCCCCAGGAGGAGCACTCTCCAGCACCCCCTCCAAAGACTCCAAGAAGGGTGGGTAATCTAATCTGCTGTTTGGCGCGTAAGCACAAGCAACAGTCAGGACCCGTCCCCCCACCCGAAGGCGGAGGGAGGCTACCCTCTCGTTCACCGGGCCAAACCCCAACGTACAGGCGCCGAGATGGGGGGCAACAAGTATGCCCACCCCAGCTCGGCGCCTCTCAGCGGGGGCAACCCCAGAGTGGAAGAGAGTCCAACCCCTCTCGAGGAGACGGGTTCCAGAGCCAGAGCCGTGCGCCGAGGTGAGTCCGACGATGTCCAGTCGGAACCTCTCAACCTCGCACACCAGCTCCGGCTCCTTCCCCACCAGAGAGGTGACGTTCCACGTCCCGAGAGCCAGCTTCTGCAGCCGAGGATCGGACCGCCAAGGTCCCCGCCTTTGGCCGCCGCCCATCCTGCACAGCACCCGACCCCTATGGCCCCTCCCACAGGTGGTGAGCTCATGGGAAGGGGGCCCATGTTACCTCTTCGGGCTAAGCCCGACCGGGCCCCATGGGTAAAGGCCCGGCCACCAGGCGCTCGCCAACGTGCCCCACCTCCAGGCCTGGCTCCAGAGGGGGGCCCTGGTGACCCGCGTCCGGGCGAGGGAACACTGAGTCCATCTGTCGTTTTCATCATAGGGGTCTTTTGGGCTGCACTTTGGGGAGCCAATGCAGTGATTCTAAGACAGGTGTAATGTGTTCCCGCCTCCTGGTCTTAGTCAGGACACGTGCTGCTGAATTTTGTAAAAGCTGTAAACCTGAGATATACTTTTTGGGAAGACCAGAAAGCAGGGCATTACAGTAATCAATCCTACTGGTGATAAAAGCATGCATTAATGTCTCCGTGAGAGAGAATGGGGCAGACTCTGGCAATGTTCTTTAGATGATAAAAACCAGTTTTAGTAATATTTTTAATGTGAGGGATAAAAGTCAGCTCAGAGTCAAAAATCACGCCCAGGTTCTTCACTTGCAAAGAAGGATAAAAAGACAGTGATTGTAGTTTTGGTAAAAGTTTCTCTCTCTGAGCCTCGGGACCGATGACTAAAACTTCAGTTTTGTCCTGGTTGAGTTGGAGAAAATGTTCTGCCATCCAGGATTTAATGTCTAAAATGCAGTTAAAAAGTGCGTCCATTTTTATAAACTTGCAGTTGTTACGCCCATTTTTAAGGCAGGTAACAAAAGGGAATTGATAAATTATAGACCAATTAGTATACTTCCTACTGTCTCGAAAGTTATCGAAAGAATTGTTGCAGAACAGCTGGTTGAACACCTTGACAATAGAAATTTGTTACACCCCATGCAATTTGGCTTCCGCTCAAAACATTCTACCGATACAGCCTGTTGTTATTTTCTTGAGGTGATTAAGTCCAATTTAGACAAAGGAGGGGTGGTTGGGGCCATTTTCCTGGATCTGCGTAAGGCTTTCGACACCGTTAACCACTCAGTCCTGTTAACAAAACTGTTGAATTTTAATCTTTCAGCAAACACTATTACTTGGTTTCAATCTTACCTTGTAGATCGTTTTCAGTGCGTAAAAATAAATGATAAGACCTCACCTTTTAGCCCCTGTACTACCGGTGTACCACAAGGGTCCATCTTGGGGCCATTGCTTTTTACTTTGTACATCAATGACCTACCTTCCATCTGTGATGACGGAGAGGTCTTGATGTACACTGATGACACGGTTCTCTTTACGCACAGCTCTGATGTAAATCTTGTCGCAGATAAATTATCTATAGCCATGAACAAAGTAACAGAGTGGTTGAACGAGTCGAGCCTTACGCTGAATTCAGAAAAAACTGTCACTATGTATTTCTCTAATAAAAGAAACCTGAGTGTTTTTCCAAATATCTATGTGGATGGTTTGATGATCAAAAATGTCCAAGAAGTCAAGTACCTAGGTTTAATATTGGATCCTACCCTCAATTTTAAAAACCATGTTAAAAAGGTTTGCCGCGTTCTGAAATTTAACATCGCCAACTTCCAGCGCATCAGGAGTTTTTGTCATTGGAAGCAGCTAAATCATATTTCAATGCAATAATTATATCTCATATCCTGTATTGTGTGTCCTCATGGTCTCAAGCCAAACGGACAGTTTTCAACTTTCTTAGATCATTACATAACCAGGCTTTGAAAGTCCTGGATAAAAAGCCCTGCCGCTACCACCACTGCAATATACTTGAAAAATACAGCATACTAAGCTTTGACAATCTGATCAGGTTTTCCGATGTACGTTTGGTTCATAAGATCCTTAATGATACTGCCCCACCCCCCTTAAAAACATATGTACAGCTTCGCTCACAGCTAACCAACAGAGCATTAAGATCTGTGTCCAGGGGAGACTGCAATGTTCCTAAGAGAAAGTCTGCTTTCTCCCAATCAGCCTTTTCCTACAAAGCCATTAAAGAATGGAATGGGCTCCCAGACAATCTAAAGAACAATGCAGATTTCCACAGTTTTTCACGGGCAGTTAAAGACTGCTCGCACTATTAGTGTTAAAACCATTGTATCTATGTGTTAATTATGTATAGCTGCAAAATAATAATGAAAACTGTTGCACCTTGTTATTTTGCACTTTATGAATGCAACTGGCACTTTTTATTTGCACTTTTCTATCTGCACTTTGTACTGCATATTGCACAAATGTATATTCAATTCAATTCAATTCAGTTTATTTATGTAGCGCCAATTCACAACAGATGTCATCTCAAGGCACTTAACAAGAAGTCATTTCAATACATTTATACAAACATTCCAATCAGTTAAAAAGTTTCCTATTTAAGGAATCCCACCAGATTGCGTGAGGTTGGGCTCCGTTATATTGTCTACGTCTTGTATTTTAATTAATTCTGTTATGTGTTTTAATTGTATTTTTGACTGTATAAGGACTACAGATGGAAATTAGCATTGTGCTAAATCTGGGGCAGCCATCTTTTTAATGTACCTGTCCGTTGTCCTTTTAAATAAATAAATAAACAAACAAACAAACAAACATTGGCCGTGTGTCATCAGGAGACATGGAGATGTATAACTGTGTATCATCAGCATAACTGTGAAAGTTAACTCCATTTCTTCTGATGACGCTGCCAAGAGGGAGCACATAAAGGTTAAAAAGCACTGGGCCTAAAATCAAACCCTGGGGCACACCACATGTGATCTTGTGGACCTTAGAGGAGCAGGTATCTAAACTTACCATATAAGTCCTGTCTGTGAGATAGGATGTGAACCATTTATGAACAGCACCAGAGAGGCCAATCTGTTTTAAACGAGTTAAAAGAATAGTGTGGTCTACTGTATCAAAGGCAGTGCTTAGATCCAGTAGGACCAACACTGTCACCTTCTGGGCATCATAGTTTAATCTAAAATTATAAAAAAATTTAAAAGAACTGTCTCTGTGCTGTGGTTCACCCTAAAACCAGACTGAAATTTCTCTAGGACATTATGAGCATTAATAAAATCATTAAGTTGATTTAAAACAAGTTTTTCTAAAACTTTGCTTAAAAAAGGTAAGTTAGATACCGGTCGGAAGTTGTTAAAATCATTCAAATCTAAATTGCTCTTCTTCAGCAGGGGCCTCACTACTGCCCCTTTAAAGGCGGCAGCAAAGACCCCCGTCTGAAGGGAACAATTCATCATGGTTAAAATCTCGTCTTTAAAAGATTCAGAAAATTGCTTAAAAAACCAGGTGGGAATCGGGTCCAGGGCACTTGTAGTGGGCCTCACTGAGGAGAAAACTTTATCAAGAGTCCCAGCTTCCACCAGGACAAAACTGTCCAGCGTTTCCTCTGGTAGAGACACACACTCAGATTTGTCTAAAACCATGTTACACTGAGAAGATAAAATATTACATCTGATGGTGTCTACCTTTACTCTGAAGTGGTTTGCAAACTCCTCACACAGAGTGTTTGAGGGGGTTTTCTGAAGTGCAGTAGAGGTATGATTGAGAATGTTGTCAATGGTGGAAAACAGAATTTTGGGATCATTTTAATGTTCTGAGATGATTCTGGAGAAGTATGCATTTCTGGAATTTCTTACAGCGTTATTGTATGATTTGAGATGTTCTATGTATATCTGATGATTTATTGTGATTTTGTTTTTCCTCCATTTCCTTTCTGCCACCCTGCAGCTCCTCTTTAATTTCTTAAGGTTTTCATTTCTCCCCCACCGCGGCCAGGCCCGACCGTCAACCATGCACCCTGGGGCACCGGAGTGGAGCTAATGGGGGCTTTTGGTTTAGCCCCAAGCTGGAACCAGCGCTCCTCCTCTGCCGCAGTTCTTATACCGCCGCCGCGTGTTGGTCAGTCCGAGTCCGCCTGGAGACCCAGCGATGGATTCCCCCTCCACAGCTTCAATTCAAATTCAATTCAAAAACACTTTATTGATCCCAGAGGGAAATTAAGTGTTGGTGTAGCTCAAATAATTAATTCTTTAAGGAGTTGTTGTAGATGATGATGGCTGTGAGCAGGAAGGATTTCCTTTAGCGGTCTGTATTGCAGCGAAACTGAAGAAGCCTCCAACTGAAGACGCTCTGTTGTTGTATGACAGTCTCATCAAGAGGATGCTCAGGGTTGTCCATCATTTTTTTGATTTTATGAAGAATCCTTCTTTGCATTATCATCTCCAGATTTTCCGCAGTTGTCCCAAGAACAGAACCAGCCTTCTTTATCAGGTTGTTTAGCCTTTTAAAATCCCTGGCTCTGATGCTGCTAACCCAACAGATGACGGCTGAAGAGATTACACTCTCCACAACAGACTTGTAGAAGATCTGCAGCATCTTGCTGCAAACCTTGAAGGACCTAAGCTTCCTCAAGAAGTACAGTCTGCTCTGTCCCTTCTTGTAGACGGCTTCACTGTTGCGCCTCCAGTCCAGTCTGTTGTCAAGGTGAACTCCGAGGTATTTATATTCCTCAACCACCTCCACTTCTTCTCCCATGATAGAAACAGTGTTTGACTTATCCCTGTTTCTTCTGAAATCTACAATCATCTCCTTTGTTTTGTTCACATTCAATGTGAGACGATTGTTTCCACACCATGTCACAAAGCGGTCCACCGGCTCTCTGTATTCTGCTTCTTGTTCATCTCTGATACACCCGACAATTGCAGAGTCATCTGAGTATTTCTGCAGATGACAGGTCACTGATTTGTACTGGAAGTCTGAGGTGTACAGAGTGAAAAGGAATGGTGAGAGTACGGTCCCTTGTGGTGCTCCTGTGCTGCTGCCCACCTGGTTTGACACACAATTCTTCAGTCTCACAAATTGTGGTCTGTTGGTCAGGTAGTCATTGATCCAGGCGATTGTTGAGGGCTCCACCTGTGTCTTCAGGAGTTTCTGACAAAGCAAATCAGGCTGAATTGTGTTAAATGCACTAGAGAAATCAAAGAACATGATCCTCACAGTG
Organism: Valencia hispanica; assembly: GCA_963556495.2. Classification (NCBI taxonomy): domain Eukaryota; kingdom Metazoa; phylum Chordata; class Actinopteri; order Cyprinodontiformes; family Valenciidae; genus Valencia; species Valencia hispanica. Next base: position 9,928,822 of record OY747720.1, on the reverse strand, counting down.
CTGCCTGCTTTGTCCAGATGACAGTGGGTTGGTTGAAGTAGGTGGATGATGGCAACTCCAACTCCACAGCGATAAGCAAACTGCAGTGGGTCCTGATACGTTCTTGTTTGCTTACTTCAGGGGTGCCAACAAGAGTCTCTCCAGGACCTTCATGATGTGGGATGTCAGGGCAACGGGTCTATAGTCATTGATGACTGATGGGTGAGTTATTTTGGGTACTGGAACAAGACAGGATGTCTTCCAAAACACTGGAACCTTCTCCTGAGTTAGGCTAAGGTTGAATATGTGCTGCAGAATCCCACAGAGCTACTCTGCACAGGCCTTCAGGACTCTGGGGCTGACACCATCTGGACCTGCAGCCTTGTTCCGGTTCAGTTTCTCCAGCTGCCTCTTCCCCTGACTTTTGGAGACAGACAAGTGGGAGGGGGAGGCAAAGGGGGTAGCAGCATTTCCTGACTTGGTTGAAGTCAAACTTGTGGAATTAGAAGAGTCCATGGTTGAGGTGAAGGATAAAACATCCGAGGTGTAACAGGAAAGCTGTTGATCAGAGGAGAGTGGGATGTCTGTTTGGCTGGGAACAGGAGAGGGGGATGCTGAGCTAGTTCCTGAACTGAACCTGTTGAAGAATATGTTCAGTTGATTGGCTTTGTCCAGACTTCCATCTATCCAATCCTTCTTGTCCTTAAAACCTGTGATCTTTCTCATTCCTGACCAGACATCTCGGATATTGTTCCTCTGTAGTTTGTTCTCCAGCTTCTTCCTGTATGCCTTCTTGCTGTCTCTGATCTTGACCTTAAGTTGCTTCTGTATACTCCTCAGTAATTCCCTGTCTCCCTCCCTGAAGGCTCTTTTTTTCTTGTTTAGCAGTTCCTTCAGGTCACTGGTGATCCAGGGTTTGTTATTAGGGAAGCATCTCACTGTTCTGGTGGGGATGATGTTGTCCACACAGAAGTTTATATAGTCAGTCACACACTCAGTCATGGCACTGATTTCCTCTCCATGTGCTTGGCAAAGAGTCATCCAGTCTGTGGTTGCAAAACAACCCTGCAGGGCTTCTTCAGCTTCCTGTGACCATTTTCTCACAGTTTGTTTTGTCACAGGTTGCCTCTGAACAAGGGGTTTATATTCTGAACAGAGAAAAACAAGATTGTGATCTGATTGTCCCAGAGGAGGTCTTGGTTTGGACATGTATGAATCCTTTACATTTGCATAAAACAAATCCAAGGTCCTGTTTTCTCTTGTAGAGCAGCTGACAAATTGTTGAAATGTTGGAAGTGTAGTAGAGAGCGAGGCATGATTAAAATCACCAGATATTGCCACAAATGCATTGGGGTGCTGTGTCTGTAGCTTAGCAACAATGGAACTGATGACATCACATGCATTGTCGGCATTGGCTGAAGGTGGAATGTAAACAACTGCCAAAATTACACTGGTGAACTCTCTTGGTAAATAATATGGACGAAAACTCACTGCCAAGAGTTCGACGTCTGGGCTGCAGAGACGACACTTCACAGTAACATGTCCTGGATGACACCATCTGTTGTTTACAAGCACTGCTACTCCACCACCTTTCCTTTTTCTGCTCGTCTTCAGATCTCTTTCTGCTCGTACAGTCAGGAAGCCTGGCAGACAGACGTTGGAGTCGGGGATATGATCCAGCAGCCACGTCTCCGTAAAACACATAACACTGCATTCACGGTACTCTGGCTGAGTCCTTGTAAGGGCTTGGAGTTCATCCATCTTGTTAGCCAGTGATCTTACGTTGCCCATTATGATCGATGGAAGAGATGGCTTGAACTTCCTCTTTCTCTGTCTCCTTTTCGCTCCTGCTCTGGATCCACGTCTCCTCCTTATCAACTCATCAGGGATTTGTGGTTTCAGTTGAGGTATTATTTCAGCTTTTGCGATGTCAGTCAGCTGCTCCCGGCTGTAAACCACATTGTTGCCATGGTTACGGATCATAACAAATTGTCAAAAAGGGAAAATTTTACAGCAAAAATCCTTCCAGCTTCACAGCACCAAAAACTAGAAAGTATACAGGTAGAAAAAAAATGCAATCTTCTTTAAGAAATAAGAGGAACCAATGTACAAAAAAACCAAAAATTAATATGTAGCCAACAGAGCCACTCCAACATGCAGCAACCCAGAGCAACGCAATTCACCGGGCTGGCAGGGAATTGTGTCGGCCAGCTGGGCACTGGTAGTGGCGGCGAAAGTCCGTCCGAACAGGATGTCCACGTCGCGCTCGTGGTCCTGGATTTGGTGGAGAGTAGAGATCCTCTGCTCCAATTGTATGATTTTCTTCAAAGAATGGCAGTTTAATTTGTATAGCACACTTTCAACAACAAGGTAATTGTAATAGGCTAGTGCCTATCTATAGCAATCATTGGGCAAGAGGCGGGGTACCCCCTCGACAGGTCGCCATTCCATCACAAGGCTAACAGCCATACACGTACACACTCATACCTAAGGGCAACTTAAAAAGACCAATTAACCTGACTGTCAGTGCTACCAACTGCACCACTGTGCAGCTGTGTGCAGCCCATGTAACATTCCATAACTTTATTTAACATGCTGAAGGCGCAACCTGCAAGTCAAGATGCAAAATAGTAGGAGAGAGCTTTTTTTTTCATGTCCCCCCCAAAAATCATACCAGTGCACTTCCTTACAAAAATGATTAGTTTCAGTTTGTGGACCAATCTTTAGGGCTTTAATATCATTCTGAAAAGAGCACACTGTATAATAGACAACATAGAGTCATATTCAGTGAATTTAAATATACTTTATACTATAATTTAAATGTACTTTCCCATGAGGCTTTGTTGTTAAAAATAACAACCTTTAGGCAGTTATTAAGCATATTTTTCACTAGGCCCAAATTTATTTTAAAAATTGCCTTACTCTTTTTTTTGGTTTGGTGTAATATTTACCTCTGCCAAGGAGGAAATGTTTTTGCCAGGGTTTGATTGTTAGCAACATAACTTAAAAAGTTGTAGACGTATTTTGATTAACTCTTCAGGAAATGTCCGTAGTAGGACCTGGATCACCGTCTGGGGGGGACTAAGCTGCCTTTGCAGAGTTCTGCGCACTCCGTGTGCTTTTCTAGTCTAATCTTAAAAAATTTGTTTCCATTAGCTGTAATTGGAATATCATAAGAATTACCTGAAATAAGGGCTTGAAAATATTAAGTCTGTGATTAATAAATTACATGCTTTTCACCTAAAGAACTGTGTTATCGAAATAAATGAACCTTTCAATAATTTTTGAATGGGTGTGAAAAAAACATGAATACATTGCTTTAGATGAATTGGGAGCTAGCTGCACCTGCATTAACTACGCCTGGCTTTTTCCCAAGAATAAGTCACCGGTAACTGATCCCATTTATTAGTTTTGTGAAAAATGACCTTGGACTACTATTAGGGGAGTTTACTGTTCAAAAACATTTAGGAATGTCATTTAGTACCTCCCCTGGTGCTCCTCCTACCTGTTATTCTTGGTCACAGGTGAAACTCTGCATCATTCCAGAAGACAGGCCAAGTGTACCAAAGTTTCTCTAAAGGGTTTCCTCCTCCGCTTCAGCACTTCAGCTTGTTTGAACAAACTGTAAGTTTCCTTTGGTTTAGTTTTTAATTCATCTTAAGCAAACTTGTTTCTGTTTTGTAATTCAGGGAGAACATGTTTCCTTCTTAGTTTAACACAGAGTATTATTTATTTATTCTGAAGAAAGATTGAGAGGATTATTAGAATATAAAATAACATAAGCAACAATGAGTTGTTCTTGTTTTTTTACAAAAACTGCTCAATGTTTCTAATATCTTAAACTGAATTCTTGGTTTCACCATAACCCTCAGAAACAAAAACTTCCTGTTGACTCTGTTGAAATGAATTGTATTTTAGTTAGGTAAAACTTAATCATATAATGGATCATATAATTGATTTTTTTGATTTTTTCTTTTCTTAAAAATGTACTGAATGTTCTCAAAACATGCACTATTACTTCATGTAAGACAAACATCACATTTTCAGTTTGTCTCTGAGTCCTGGAAGCAGCCACTGAGAACAGAATGTGGTGGAACCGGATCAGTAAAAGAACAAGAGGAAGAAGTTTTAAACTGATATATTTCCTTGTTAAAGCTATCTCGCTAACCACAACAGTTACAGTATGTTGTATGTCGAGCCTCAAGTTCTGCTCAAAGCACCAGTAAACAACTTTAAAGCCAGGACCTGACTACAGAGATTGTAGGCTGTGTTGAGTTCTATAAAATGTCTATTCTCAATTAAGGGTCTGATTAATGTGTCTGCATGGTGCTGTGGTGGTAAACACTGAGGCTTTGGGTGGCCATACTGCAATATTTTCTAGTATTAATTAGTGTAGTAGTCCTTGATTTTAAATGAAGTGACAGAGTAGCCTACCTTTCAAAAAGTGTTTAGGTATAACTGATTCAGTTTCGAATATATTTTAATTCCACAACAAACCATGAAATTTTGTTATCCACTTACCACATTATGTGTAAAACTGATTTCTGATAGTATTTTCTTTCCCGTAATCGCCCAATTGATGCTTTAAAAATATTTTGAGATGTTGAACTGAGTTATTGTGAGTTTGGCATTATATGCTAGCTGCAGCTTCATGACTCCATCTAATGGACTGACAGTAGAACTACAGCAGCTTCTTCTGCCTCACTTTTCTGATTGAATTCAACTGACACCGAAATGAAGCAAGAAATAAGACTATTAATGGAGAAGCTGCTTATCTTTTGAAAGCAAAACTGACTCAAAGAATGTTTATAAATGATGTACTTATGACTGATTTTTGTTTCCTCTGCAGATTAAGATGGAAACCGTGTGAGCTGATGTGGATGTGAATTCAGCAGCATGGATCCTGAAAGGAGCAAAAGGTCAGATATCATCTCTGGTGGCTCACAACGTTTATTCACACAGAGCTCGTGTAAAGACAAAAACAATCAATTTCCAATATTTTATACATTTTATACACCTAGCTTTAGCACTTCATGGCAGTTTTCTAATTTTAGAAAACAGGTCAAATTTTTTAAAGGGCTTTTTTTTTATGTGTTCAGGCTTGTAGTTATGATAGTAATAATAATTCCCATGTCTGAAACAAATAACATGATTTAATGCACAACAAAGCGCCTACCCTAGAAGATAGTATTGGTAGCAACATCTCCAGTATGAGTATGAATTGAAAAGTTAAAGATTCATAGTCTGGAGCAGAAGAGCAAGTTTAGAAAGATGTTGCTTGACAGGGAGTAACTTGGAGACCTGACAGACCAGAACCATACCTGGATATTAAAAGAGCTCTCTGTGTAATCAGATCATTCCTTTTGAATGCTAACAATTTTATTTTTTGTTTTGTTTCTCTTTTTTTTTTTACCAGTAAAAAATAATTTTACAGTCAGATATTATCTTATGTTATAAATTTGTGGTATTGTGTGAGTTTTACCTCTAAGTTTTACTTCTCAAACGATTGAATGTTCAATATTTCTAGGCTTGTTCTAGTCTTTTTTTTGGTTTTCGTTCAGGATCAATCAACGGTCAAAACCTGAACCTGAACCCAGTGATGTATCCCTCAGCAGTAATTGGTCCAAGGACCGGGTTCCCAACTTTACATCAGACCAACCTTCATCTTCAGACAGGTGAACTGTTTGTCACTGTGTGAAATGTAATTATTATTTATCTATAAGGGAGATGTAGATCAAATGACAATTTGCCAATTATTCTGTGTTCAAGCAATGTTAGATGCTAAAACTTATTTAATTGCAGTCAGTGGAAATCTTGGGCTGGTTCTGATGAGACTGTATGACTAGGTTGTATCACAATTGGTTTTAGCGATTTTAATATCATTTGCACTTAAATGTAAAAACCTGCTTATCAAGTGTTTTGAGATAATGTTTGCTGTGAATTTGCTAATCCATAATTCAACTAAACTGAAACAAATTGAACAGTAAAATCTTTTAAGCATATTTAAGTATTCATGCAAACATATTTTTTCTGCTTGAAAGTCAATGCGTTCTTCTTTCAGTTCACATCAGGGGCTCAAACGTAAACATGAACCAGAATCTGAACCCAGCTGTCCATCGACAGAGAAGTTTCATTTTCCATCACATGAACTCTCACCTTCCAAGAGGTGAGCTGTTGCCAACCACTGTACCTGTCTGAAATGATTTCATTTCTGCATGTCAATATGGGCTTAGGAGTTTTTCCACAAACAACGTGTTGTATTGAAACAGATAAATAAGATAATTCTATTCTAAACGGCTCTGTTTGATTTAATACATTTTTAACCTTTGCAACCCCCATTTTGGGAACCTATAAGTTTTGAGCAGATTTCACAAAAAGAGGCCTGGTTTAAAAGGATGATTTATGGTGCTTGCATAGTGTAATAATGAAATATTTGTGTAAAAACCTTTGAGAATAATCTGTGTTCTTGAGCCTGCCTCTTTCACTGATATTTATGTTTGTTTTAAACTAAATCAGGAATCAAACAAGAAGTCAAATGTTCTTAGCCATGAACCAGGTTGGATAAATATAAATAAATAAATAATATTGGTTGTTGTGAAATTATTTAACAGTTAGATATTTTTGTGTGCAAGCTTTGCATAAGGATTTGTGTTTTTAAATGCTTGAAGATCACTATAGAAATTTCATTTTCATCTTTCATGCAAAAATAATTTTACATAATCTCTTGCCACAACTTTTTTTTTTATCAGGATGCATCAAGAATTTAATCCTGACTCTGATTGTGAACCCAGCTGTCTGTCCTTCAAAAGTGATTGGTCCAAGGACAGGTGTCCTAACTTTAAGTTAGAGGTTCCTCCTCAACCAGAGAGGTAGGCTGTCTTTAACTGGTTGATATACGCTTTAAAATGCCCTTAGTGGGTACCTTTTAACCAACATATTTTCACATGAGCTCACTGATTTCTGTGTTGATGTGTGAAATGTTGTGTAAGTAAGTAAAAATGCATTTATCGCCTTTCACAAACAATGCTCACAAAGCGCTGCACAACATCAAAACAAAGCAAATACAAGAGGCAAGTATATAGATGTACAGAATGTACAAACGCTTGAGTAAAGAGGACGGTTTTAAGATGTTTTTTAAAAACCTCAACAGAGTCAGTGGTTCATAGCTGCAGGGGTAGGGGGTATACTGTTCCTACAGACTGGAATGCTCTGTCCCCCTTGGTTTTGAGACAAGTGTGTGGGACTACAAGGAGTTCCTGCACCTGAGAACAAAGGCTTTGGGTAAGACCGGGTTCAGTTTGGAGCTTGCGCAGGTATACAAGAGCCTGACCATGCATAGCTCTATAGGTCAGAGCGAGAACTTTGAAGCAAATTCCTAAGTCGACAGGGAGCCAGTGAAGATAGTATAGAACCAGGGTAATATAAGCATATTTAGGAGAATTGGTTAGCAGTCTGCTGCATTCTGTATTACTTGTAGACAGGAGACTGAGGATTTGTCTAAAGCTGTAAAAAGAGCATTGCAGTAGTCCAAACGCGACGATACAAATGCGTGGAAGATTTTCTCCAGATCAAATCTGGAGACTAAATGTCTAATTTTTGCCATGCTACGAAGGTGGAAGAAACTAGAGCGAGAAGTAGATGTAACATGAGAATCCAAGCCTATAGAGCAGTCAAATGTGACTCCAAGGTTTTTCACTTTTGAGTTTGTACCTGGGCAGAGTGAAGCAAGGGATTGATGAATTTTGGAGCAGAGATGACTGGGAGCATTTATTAAAGTCTCAGTCTTCTAAGAATTTATAACCAGAAAGTTGCAGGAAAGCCAGTCACTAATTTGGGAGAAGCACCGGATGAGAGTAGAGAGTTTATCCAGCTCCTGCAGTCTAAATGATGTATATAGTTGAATATCGTCCGCACAAATGTGGTAACAAATACCAGGAAAGGACTGAATAATTCTCGCAAGAGGGAGAATATAAAACTAAATAGTAAGGGGCCAAGGACGGATCCCTGTGGAACCCCACAGATTAAAAGAGCAATGTCAGAAGGGAAGAAGATGTCTGTGCTTTACAAATTAAAGTTTATGAAGCAGCATGATCAACCAACCTCTTTGTTCGAATATACTCATTGATCACTTCTGCTCATAAACTGAGAGGAAGAAGCTCATTAGGAAGAACAAAAAGCCACCTTGTTTGCCTTTTATTTAACTCACACCTGCGAGCTCTTATTTTTGTAGAACGACTAACTCTGACATGAACAAATCCATCTCTGCATGACCAACTTGTTAGACATGAGGCAATTTCAGCTGAATGTCGCCTTGATTCTGTAAACAACCAATTCCCACAAGACTACGAGGATGTCTGCTACCATAGTTTACTAAACTGTGTGCATAGATTTATCAAAATACTTTGTTTTATCAGAGGACCAGTAATAGATTCTCTTTTGTTAGTCAAGCAGTAAAGTTGAACAATATCTCAGATCTAGGATGAATAACTTCTAATGAAATCAGCTGATGTTTCACTATCAGTTATTTGCGCTTTAACAATGGGTGCAACCTGAGGAGAAATGACTAATACTAATCCATCTTTTAGAGGTGGCATTTAGAATCATCTGTTCATATTTCTACATGTATCACCCAAACCTGTAATATAAATATGGATACTCAATTGATAAACAGCAGCAACTAAAAGATACATTGATCCCTTATAAATAATGAACTTCTCCTTACTTGCAAAAGTCTAGAACAAAAATATCTTCATTGTGATTTGAGTCCTGAGCTTCCCATAAGAGAACATTTTTAAGACATTGCTTATTGTCTTGCAGGTGCTCTGGTTTACCAAGAAGTATGTTTTACATGGATCTAAACTTAGCTAGAAAAAAAATGTAGCTTACAAGTAAATATTTAAATACATCTCTTATGGCCAATATTGTGCACTTTTTAGTTTTGTGTCAATTATCCATTCATGTCTCTCGATAGTATATGCTACTCAACATGGTATGGAGGGATGAGTGCATCTCTAAACCTAAATAAGAACCAAGCAGAGCCTGGTGGCAGTGGCATGTTAGCACTGAAGATTATAGCTGTGGCCGTCATGCTACATGATTTAATTACATGCTTAGAAAAGTTTTGTGGCAGCCTAAGTTAGGTGGTGATCAACTTGTGTATGCTACAATGTCAACGTCACAGGAAGTTGATACTAGAGCATTACCTGCGTGCATCGCCCAATGCCATTTAAAGCCAGAAGTGTTGTAGTGTGATGGAGGCATAAAGGTTCAAGCTTTCAGATAATACAGCTGTTGGTGTTCACCTGCTGAAAGTTATTCGCCTGCTCTCAGGCTTTCTTTCACATATACATTCAAACACAGATATTGATTCATATAACACAACATTAGGATTGTTTTTGTGGCCAGATAAGGTGAGCTAATTCTTCATAATTCCTGCACAGAATCGACCAGCAGAGCTCAGAAGTTCCAAGTGGGCTGTCTCCAAAGCACCATGAAAAGCAGCTGGAATCTACCTTTCTGGTATATATCCATGTAGATCAACTATTATATATTAGTCCTGTTTGGAGACATCTCCAGCCTTACATACTTATAAGTCTTTCCAAACTGATGTTTGATGATTTTAGTCTGATGAGTTATTCATTTATTAAATTATTCCAGCTGCTGGAGGAAGAAATGTTTGCTTACACGAAGAGGGAGCTAAAGAATATCCAGAACATTCTGGGTCCTGATTATAAAGGATGTTTAGAGAGTCGGTTGGAGAATGAAGAGGTGTCGGAAAGCGAGGATGAAGAGCTGGTCAGGAGCACCCGGGAAGCATTTTTAAAGATCACACTGAATTTCCTGAAGAAAATGAAAAAAAAGGATTTGGCTGATCGTCTGCAGAACAGTAAGAATGCTTCTACAAATACGACACATGCTAAAAATGTTGGTGCGGATTTTAATATGGGCACTTGTAATTCACATGTTTGAGAATTACAGAATAAAAACAAGATAACAGAACTGTTAATTTTTTTTCTGAAGATGTTTCACCTCTTAAATGTACATGATCAGGGGGGGAGAACAGTTTTGGACAAGCGGTGTAACATCTTCAAGAAAAAAGAAAGGAAATCCTTATTTCTTTTTTTAACCACTTTAGACTCTAAGACACAATATACTGTAATGTTAAAGTCCCAAGAGGTGAGACAACAACGTTTGTGTGCTTATTATCATTTTAAAATATGGATTATTTATACTATACTTGTTCTTATGTTTGTTTAGAACTTTATACTGACGTTTGCCAACGTCAACTGAAATCGTCGCTGAAAAAGAAGATCCAATGTGTGTTTGAGGGAATTCCTAAGGCGGGAAACCAAACTCTTCTGGATCAGATGTACACAGAGCTCTACATCACAGAGGGAGGAATTGGGAAGGTTAATAGGGAACACGAGGTCAGACAGATTGAAACAGCATCCAGGAAACCACTGAGCCCAGAAACAACAATCAAACACCAAGACATCTTGAACCCCCCACCTGGAAGAGATGAACCAATAAGAACAGTGATGACAAAGGGAGTGGCTGGCATTGGGAAAACAGTTTTAGCACAAAAGTTCACACTAGACTGGGCTGAAGAAACATACAACCAGGACATCCAGTTCATATTTCACTTCACATTCAGAGAGTTGAATATGATAAAAGATAGAAAGTTAAGCTTGGTGGAACTTGTTCATCAATTTTTTATTGAAACAAAACAAATCTGCAGCTTTGAAGAGTTCAAGGTTCTGTTCATCTTTGATGGTTTGGATGAGTGTCGACCTCCTCTAGACTTCAACAACAAGGAGATCCTGACTGATGTTACAGAATCCACCTCAGTGGATGTTCTGCTGATAAACCTCATCAGGGGGAAACTGCTTCCTTCTGCACACCTCTGGATAACTACAAGACCTGCAGCAGCAAATCAGATTCCTCCTGAGTCTGTTGACATGGTTACAGAAGTCAGAGGGTTCACTGACCCACAGAAGGAGAAGTACTTCCAGAAGAGATTTACTGATGAGGAGCAGGCCAGCAGGATCATCTCCCACATCAAGAGATCACGGACCCTCCACATCATGTGCCACATCCCCGTCTTCTGCTGGATCACTGCTGGAGTTCTGGAGGATGTGTTGAAAACCAAACAAGAAGACATGCTGCCTAACACCCTCACTGAGATGTACATCCACTATCTGGTTGTTCATACCAAAGTGAAGACAGTAAAGTATGATGGAGGGAAAGAAACTGATCCACACTGGAGTCCAGAGAGCAGGATGATGATTGAGTCTCTGGGAAGACTGGCATATGAGCAGCTCGATAGAGGAAACCTGATCTTCTATGAATCAGACCTGATAAAGAGTGGCATTGATGTCAGAGCAGCCTCAGTGTACTCAGGAGTTTTTACTCAGTTGTTTAAAGAGGAGAGAGGACTGTACCAGGACAAGGTGTTTTGCTTCATCCATCTGAGTGTTCAGGAGTTTCTGGCTGCTCTCTATATCCACCTGACATTTGTAAACTACAGTGTTAACAAGGTGGAAGAACAACAAAAACCAATAACCTCCAAGATCTCCTCACTTTATAAGAAACCAAAACTAACAAATCTCCATCAAAGTGCCATTAACAAGACCTTACAGGATCCAAATGGACGTCTGGACTTGTTCCTCCGTTTCCTCTTGGGTCTTTCAGTAGAGACAAATCAGAGTCTTCTAGAAGGGTTTGTGACACAAACAGCAAGTAACTCACAGACCAATCAGGAAACAATCCAGTACATAAAGAGAAAGATCAATGAGAAAGATTTGTCTGCAGAGAAAAGCATCAATCTCTTCCACTGTCTGAATGAACTGAATGATCATTCCATAGTGGACGATGTCCAGGAGTCTATAAACTCAGGAAGTCTCTCTACTGATACGTTATCCCCTGCTCAGTGGTCAGCTCTGGTGTTCATCCTACTGTCGTCCCAAAAAGATCTGGATGTGTTTGACCTGAAGAAATACTCAGCTTCAGAAGATGTTCTCCTAAAGCTGCTCCCAGTGGTTAAAGCCTCCAACAAGGCTCTGTATGTATATATTTTCAGATTTATCTTTGGCTAACAAGGGGACATTTCTGTTCAGAAAACTTTAGCTTAACTAAACTCAGAATTTAAATTGCTATTAAAGTTTGTGAATGTTTACTCATTTTTATGTTTGATTTAATTTGATCAGTGCTGTCACAGATCTATTGATGGTACTCAAAGTAGCTGCAACAAAAACAACAACAAAAAAACTCCAAAAGAGTTAAATTAGTAGTTTAGCAGGCGGTTGTGTGTTCATAATTTTTTATTGCTAGATGATGAGCGTGCTACAACTAACCACAATTATTTTTTTTTTGATTGTGTTCTTTTAGGCTTGGTGGCTGTAACCTCTCAGAGGAAAGCTGTAAAGTTTTGTCAACAGTCCTCGGCTGCCAGCTCTCTAGTCTAAGAGAGTTGGACCTAAGTAACAACAGCCTGGAGGATGCAGGAGTGATGCTTTTATCAGAAGGGCTGAAGAGTCCACATTGCAAACTGGAAACGCTAAGGTCAGGATCACAGCTTGCCAGGAAACTTTTTTTTTCATCTATACTTCATCTACAGGATGTTTTAAATAGCTTAATTTACCAAACATGTTACTTTGTCTCTTATATATTTCTTTTAACAATTTAAAATCATGCTATGAAATTTTATTTAAACTACGTTAACTGTATCCAACTTATTCATATAACACATGATTTGCATGAGTTGTGGTCAACATTCGGATCAGCACTCTTAAACATGTGATGTGCTGCATAGCTTATGCAAGTAAAAACTTATAACATACATTTTTACACCTTAAATGGCATAATACAAACTTAACTGCACTATTATCTTAATACTACACACCACTGGCCTTGAGTTCAAGTGTTATAATCAATAAAATGCAAATTACATCCTGTGTTGAGAGACCAACCATTTATTGTCATCATGTTTTTGTTGTTGGGGTTTTTATGTGGGGTCATTTTAATCTGTAAAGCACTTTGAGGTGCTATTTTGTTTGAGGTCAAAAGTCAAAGATGGAAAGAACAGAATGTCAGGTACAGATATATTTTTCATCAACATAATACAAGGATGGAACTAAATTGTTCATATAATTAGATTAAAGTTAAACCTAAAATCAAGCTTAAAATGCCAGTGCCGATAATCTTTCTTAAATCCAATTTTTTTGGTTTGTTTTAGCCTAACCACAACATGTGGTTTAGGGTTTTCCTCGATGGGCTTTTTGTTTACATAGGGAAAGGACATCCAGGGTTTTCAGTGGTTGTTTTAAATGTAAACCTTTTAGCCACATTTGTATTTGTCCTTCATTTGTTTATAGGGAATAGAACCTGGACCAAGGCTGTAGAAACAAATCTGTTTTACCTTAAGTAAGACCAAGAGCAGGGAAGTTCTTTTAGGTCTTTTCCACTGCAGCCTTCCTCAGTGTAGCAACCACACAACTTCAAATTTCTGACCAAACAAATGTTAGTGTTAGACACAACACAAGTTTTCCCAGCTGGTGTAGGAACAACATCCTGCAAGGAAAGAATTACAGAAATTGGAAGAAAAAATGGAACATCTCAGTTTTTTAAGAGCATATTCAGGTCTTAAAATCGTATACCTTCTTGTAAGGAAAAGTAAGGAAAGTTTATTTGTTTAGCACTTTCCAGCAACAAAGCAATTTAAAGTGCTTTGCATGAAAACATAAAACATCAGATAAAGAACATTACATTGCAGTGGCATGAAGGAAAATAATGTCAAGTTGGAATACAGACTAAAACTAAGGATGTTTAAGTTGTTGTAAATCAAAAACAATTCTGAACAGATTTGTTTTAACCTTGATTTACAGTAACTCCGGGTTGTAGTACCAGTGGCGGTTCTAGACCAAATTTACCAGGGGGGCCCAGGGTGGGGCCAGTGTTTTTTTTCATGGGGGCACAGAACAAAAAACAAACAAACAGGGCAGTTACAGGGCAGTATTTCACCGTTTAATTTATTAAATGTGCCACAGACCCATATACTGTTCCAAAGTTGCAGGTTGCAGACCCCTGATCTAGCAGATGTAAACAGCGATCCTATATCAATACGGCAACTTAATTTTTTTATTCATTGATAAATTAAAACTGTGAAGGAAAAAATTAAATTGGTCCAAGGGACCAATTAGCTATGGTTTTTGTTCCAGTGCATTTCACGATAATGGCACGTCCACACCGGTCAGGGCGTCCAGGCGTCAAATTGCTCAAACGGACGAAAGTCGACGCTTTGAAATTAAAATCCAGCTGCTTGCACATTTTGTAGTCTGCGTCGGAGCATCAGCGCGTGACGTCAATATGTCAGCGTGTGGGCGTGTTGCTAGTTGTTTACAAAATGGCGGATCATGTCGAGTGGCTTGGGTTTATTTAATTAATGAAGCCACACAAGCCAGACAACATCGTCTAAACACATAAGAAAGTTAAAAGAAAAATATTTAACTGCTTACTTGGCACTCAAATATCCTCCGATATCTTCCTCCAAATAAGATCCGATCTCTTCCTGTCTTTGTAAAACGACGAAGACGGGTCATACAATTCACGAAAACTACACACAGCGACGATTAGTTGATCCTCCATCTTGAATGAAAAACTTGCCGATCCACCCATGGAAGGAGTAACTACGTCAGTACAAAGAGTCGCTCTGATTGGTTGACGCCCCCCGTTTGCAGCCCAAAAGTTCAGTTTTCCCAACTTCACGCAGCAGCTGCTCCGATGGTCCGTCAACTCATCCGAGCAGCAGCCGCGTGGACGCACTGATGCCAGCTGCGCCGATGGGGCCCACTTGATGCGTAGATACCACAGACTTGCATGTAATCTAGCTGCCCTGCGGCCTGGATAGGTGTGAACGTGGTTTAAGAAGCTGATTTAGTATCATCTCATCAGTACAGGGGGGGCAAGACCAGTTCTACAGGGGCACTGACCCCTGTTGGCCCCTGTCTAGAACCGCCCATGTGTAGAACTATTGCAGTTTTATTGAAGTTTGTTCTGGACTAAAGGAGCATAACAACTGAATGCTGCTTCTCTGATCACACCCCCCCATTCATAATTTTTTTTAAATGATACAATTACAAAATTAGGTTTCATTCATAACCTACAGAACGTAACTTAATTTTTTCTTCAAATGAACGTATAATTATTCTTTGATCATAGCTGCAGTTCAGATTCGACTGTTATGTGATGATATTTATTCAATGTAATTTTCTGCAGGTTGTCAGGGTGTCAAATAACTGAAGAAGGCTGGACGGCTCTGGCCGATGCACTGAGTCCCAACTCCCATCTGACAGAGCTGGATCTGAGCTACAATCATCTTGGAGCCTCAGCAGAAAAGAGTCTGAATGAAATGTTGAAAAATTCAGAATTGAGCCTGAAGATTCTCAGGTAGACACGTGGAGAGATCCACTGCAGACATAATCTACAGTACACGAGTATTAGCTTTGGATTTAGTTTGCTATTCTTTTAGGTCCTGTTTATGTGTAAATGTCCTTTGCGTTCATCAAAGGCTTGTAGACACTCTGAATACAGGACCACATCAGCCAATAAATACATGTCGTTTTTTTTACAGGAAACAAATGTGTTACTAATTTTGATTCAATCTAACAAATTCTTATGCTATATTTTTATTTCAGAAATTCCACTATATGGTTCTGCTTATCTTTTTTAGGAAATCGTAAAATCATGTTTAGTCACAAACTCTAAAATGGGAATTTTTAAAAGTTCATCAATTTTAAGTCAAACTTCTCTTCATCTACCACACCAAACTACAGCATAATGTAGCAACCTCAGGACAGAGATTGGTGGCCTGACATTCACACTATTCTCTCCCATTTCTTAATTTCAGATTGAAGCCTTCAGGATGGAGATGGTTGAAATCTGGTTTGAAAAAGTGTAAGTATCCATTTCATGACAACAAAGTTACTCACAAGCACATTCAAGTTGTCTGATCACCTATTTCAGAGTAGTCCAAGAATCAATAAATGATCACTAACTCTAGATAAATTATATTTGTTCTCTCTCTCCTTTAGATCCCTGTCAACTCAAATTTAACTTGAACACAGTGAGCAAAGATCTCAAACTATCTGAACAAGACAGGAAGGCAACAAATGTGGAAGAGGACAAGTTATATCCTGATCATCCAGAGAGATTTGATATTCCTCAGCTGCTTTGTGGAACTGAACTGAAAGAACGTTGTTACTGGGAAGTCAAATGGAAAGGGGAGGTTTTCATATCTGTGAGTTACAAAGGCATTAACAGGAAAGGAGACAGTGATGAATGTGTGTTTGGAGGGAATAATCAGTCCTGGAGTCTGAGCTGCTCTAATGATGATGGTTACTCTGTCTGGCACAATAATGAAAAAAAATCCTGCACCTCCTCCTCTGTCTCTGAAAGAGTAGCAGTCTATGTGGACTGTGAAGCTGGCATTCTGTCCTTCTACAGAGTCTACTCTGACAAACTGTTTCACCTCCACACCTTTAACACCATATTCACTCAACCTCTTTATCCTGGGTTTGCAGTGTGGGCTCCCGGTTCCAACGTGTTCCTGTGTTGAGTGTAAAGAGCCTCCTACTGTCAGAGAAACATGGACACTTCTAGTAAATGACAACACAATCCATCTCAGAGGCTTCAAAGAAGAGAGAGATTTTTTTTTCTTTCCTAAATGTGTTTCTTTAATGAAATGCTGTGTCATTGTTGACCAAAAAAATAAGCAGAACTCCCCCTGGATGATTTGCAAGAAAAATTGGACTTCACCGAACTTCTGACATTTGTTTAAAAATACAGACGTTTTTTTTTATTGTTGAGTATAAACATCTGTCAGTAAACTTTATTCATAGGTCATTTATAACAGCGAACTGGATGTTTTATGTAAAATTGTTTAGCGTAAAAATGTCTCATAAGAACATGCTTACTTAGATTTCCTTTAGAGATTTAGTTGTACTGCAAGTTTTTATTTTACTATAAAAAGCAAAGAATGAAGGGCAGAAAATGCTTCAGTAGAAAAACTGTAATCTTGGTTCAATTCTTAATAAGTAAGATGAGCTGGTTTCCTTATTACACTGTTGTGAAAAAATCAATTGTTATCCGAAGTCTCAACTTCCAGAAAAGAGCCAAGCCTAAATCTACTTTTGTGCAACAAGTCTCCCAACAGCGATGTTGGACGGATATGCCTGTGTGTAAATAACCTTTAGAATGACCTTCAGAATAGTTTTCTTCTTATTAAATGTGTGTTTTAGATTTTTTGACTGTAATCATATGTTTGATCTGTTATATGGTATGCCACATTTAAGACTACTTGCAAAATCTTAAGATCTGTAATTTTTGATGATTAATTTTTACCTGGATGTATCGGGAACTGGAATGCTGTGGCTTTTATGCGGTAGTTCATTAAATCATATATAACCTGATGATTACATTCAAAATGCTCTAATGGTTTTAAACCAGTAGTTAAAGACTTCTTACTTCCTACTGTTGTAAATCCTGCAACTATTTTGTAGAAAAATATGCATATTTTAGAGAATAGTGTTTTGCTCATCTAGTTCTATATTCATATTTGTTAAACCTCTCTCACTTTTTACAGTCACTGCATTTGAGTGGAAAGGGGGGAACTTTGTTTTCTTACCCAAAACCCAATATAGTAAAAACAGAGAAACTTTTTAGATTCAATTCATATTGTCATAGAAACAGTGACATGTTTTTTCCTCTCACCATGTCAGGATGTCTTGTATGTAGAACTGCAGATATAGTCTGCCTTTAGGTCCTGTAACTTGGGGGTCTGCAGTAAAATTCATCTGTGGAGTTTAGTCTCAAAGCAGTGTTCAACTGTACTTATGCTGCTGATTTCCTGCTTAATCAAATAAAATTCTCATTAAACATTGTTCCAAGAAAATAACTTAAACGTCAATCTTTTCCTATCAAAGGAACCCTCACCAGCCATCAGACCCTCGCCCACTCCAGCCAAACAAAAGATTTAGGGTTATGTAAGACTTAAGTGCTCTATAGCTCGCAAACCCTTCTGTGCTACTTGCACTTACACTCAGACATTGTTTTTGACTAATTTAAAGACTAATTTATACGACATATATGTTTCACTGTGAATATAGACTACGATGTGTTATGAATAGCTGTGGCTTTGTTGAAGCTCTGACAGCTGATTCAAAACATAGTTCATTACTTGAGGCTTACAGTGGCTTGCAAAAGTATTCGGCCCCTTTGTTCAACTTTTCCACATTTTGTCACATTAGAGCCACAAACATGAATCAATTTTATTGGAATTCCACGTGAAAGACCAATACAAAGTGGTGTACATGTGAGAAGTGGAACGAAAATCATACATGATTCCAAACATTTTTTACAAATAAATAACTGAAA
The DNA here is from genome assembly GCA_963556495.2 of Valencia hispanica. Lineage (NCBI taxonomy): Eukaryota > Metazoa > Chordata > Actinopteri > Cyprinodontiformes > Valenciidae > Valencia > Valencia hispanica. The sequence continues at coordinate 9,910,414 of OY747720.1, read as the reverse complement.
AGTGGGGCTCTCATTTCTGTGTTGGTTTTAAAAGTTTTTATTATTGGTCTGACATAAAATTGTATCTTAAATCTGGTGTCTTCATTAGCTCTCGGCAAAAAATCCTAACACAAAATAAAAGCTTAAACTGTGTGTGTAATTAATCTGTTTAAGGTGTTTCACCCAGTGAATTGAGTTACAAAATGAAGGAACTTATCCACAATATTTAAATTGATTGAATATTAATACATATGAAAGTACACAAACATGTAAATATGGAATATCTTATTTGAATGATTTAATGTTTTTAAAGAGTTTGAGTGGGGGGCGGGGGGGGGGGGTTGGGATCAGTGTCAGTTATACAATCATTCAATTGTGTATAAACTCATTCTTGCAGAAACTTTTCAAAATATTCTGGACATGTTTAAGCCCTTATTGTGCATAAAGAATGTAAACGTCTACGCACTGCTGCTAAAAGGTCACACTTATCCGATGTAAAACATTTAGACTTTGATGGACTGAGTTCATAAACAGGAGTCACAATAATTATTAGAATTGTTTTTGTTTTGTTTTTTACTTAAAAGGTTATATTTAAAAGAAAATGAATGCTGAGCTCCTAAAAGAGGTCAAAGGAACAAGATATAACTAAGGCAATAAAAGTGTGAACTTAAAACAACTGACTGCACAAACATAGCACAATTGACTTAACTATACAACCACTAACTACAAGAGAATAACATAAAGTTAGATTTGTTGGTAAACTACACACAAAGGAAATAAATAAATATAAATCTTGAAATACAAATATTTCATTAAAGACAAAATGCTAGTTTACCTAAAGAAAATACAGTCCAATTATCCTCACCATGAATTTAGGTTCTCTAAGCCCTGGGCAAGCTGCCAGGGGTTCATGGCAGGTAAGAAACTGGTTTAAAAAGAAACAAGAATTGTTTGAAATGTTGATGAAAATGAGTGAACTAAATGCATGTACTTAGAAATAGAACAAATGTATTTAAATCATTTTTTTGCTAACTAAAATTGTCATGTTTGGATTTAAAAAAATTTTTATGTACAAACAATCAACAAAAAATGCTTGAGGGGTACCAACATTATTAGTGTGTGGACATGGGTTTTGGCGTCATGGAGGCAAAGATGAATAAATTCAGAACTTTTCAGACCTTCATTGTGATCTGTACAAAGTAGTCAAATATTTTTATTTAAAAACTAAAGTACTTTAATAATGTAGCAGCATACTTCTGCACACCTTACCACAACTAGGAATGTGGCTGTGTTCAGAATAACGGCCACATTTAAACTCATGTTAAAAAGGAGTCATTACCCACCTGCCATCATTTTAAATATCTCTTATAAACCCCAAACAAAGCTTAGTTGTTCTAGCAGGCTTTTTTCTGACATCTTTTGGTCACATTTCACAGCAAAAGCCTTGATCCACAGAGAGCTTTCAAAGCATCAGATAGATCTCACTGTCAAATGGCATCAGTCAGGAGAATGATATAAGACAATTTCAGATCTACCATGGAACATGTTGAAAAATGTCAACAACTTGTGTGACACCGCCAACAATATGTCTCTCCACAATGTTTGAAAATCAGTTAATTGATGTGAAGATGGTTGAGCACAAGAGATATCCCTGTAGTCAGACATACTGGGAGTATTTTTGCAATGTAGATTGAGAAAATGTTGCCCCTGCTCTCTGGAAGAATAGAAAAGCTTTGTGTTTCAGAGGCTGTTCTGTTCTGGCACAGAATCTTCAGAAGGTTGTTCAACGACTTCCTTTAAATTTTCACGTTGCTGCTCCTCCCGCCCTGACCATCCTAGATCGCAGGTGATTAACCAATTCCAGTAAGCTGACCAGTATCACATTCTCTTCTCTTCTCTTCTCTTCGTCTTCATTCTGCAAAGAACAATATTCAATGCTGGGGTTAATGAAGACAGATCTCGGATCAGGACTTTATCTCTCAATGAAACCATAAATATACAGAGCCAGTCTTATAATAAAGGTCTTTCCATCTTTAGAAACAAGACATTGTGACAAAAATATTTATGACTTTCCCCTACAGTGTGGACGACCAGAATTCAGATGCCCCCACTGGTCAGTCTGCCCTGCCCTACCAAACACAGCTGGACTCCATATTTACGGTCTGTATATGTACCACAACCAGTTTAACATCTGCTCTGGTTACAGTAATATTATTGCTGTAGATTAACTGTAAGACTAGATCTACTGTTTTCCTCAATGACTCCAGTCTTATGTATCATTCTAACGATGATCTACAACAGCTACTGGAAAACAACATCATCACTTTTGTTAAGAAGGAGCTGAAGAAGATCTAAAAGGTTCTGACCTCAGAAAACTCAGAATGCTTAAAGGGTCAGAGGGAGGATGAGAATATGCTGGGCCACAGGGACGAAGAGCAGATGAAAAGCAGAGAGGCATTATTTAACATCATTCTGCACTTCATGAGGAAAATGAAGCAGGAGGAGCTGGCTGAGGACCTGCAGAAAAGTAAATATTCCTCTCAGAATTTAGCTTACCAATTAATGCACAAATATACACATTTTTGAGACTGATAAATTTGGTATCTGATTTAAATTATATTTCAGAACTTTCTGCCACAATCTTCCAATGTAAACTTAAATCATCTCTGAAGAAGAAGTTCCAGTGTGTGTTTGAAGGAATTGCTAAGGTCATGAAACCCAACTTTTCTGAATCAGATCTACACAGAGCTCTACATCACAGAGGGAGGAACTGGGGAGATCAACGAAGAGCATGAGGTCAGACAGATTGAAATGGTATCCAGGAAGCCACACAGACCAGAAACAACAATCAGACACGAAGACATCTTTAAACACCCACCTGGAAGAGATGAACCAATAAGAACAGTGATGACAAAGGGAGTGGCTGGCATTGGAAAAACAGTCTTAACACAGAAGTTCACTCTGGACTGGGCTGAAGAAAAAAACTACCAGGACATCCAGCTTATAATCCCATTCACATTTAGAGAGTTAAACATGCTGAAGGATAAAACGTTCAGCTTGGTGGAACTTGTTAATCACTTCTTTACAGAAACCAAAGAAATCTGCAGCTTTAAGGAGTTCCAGGTTCTGTTCATCTTTGATGGTTTGGATGAGTGTCGACCTCCTCTGGACTTCAACAACAAGGAGATCCTGACTGAAGCTACAGAATCCACCTCAGTGGATGTTCTGCTGATAAACCTCATCAGGGGAAAACTGCTTCCTTCTGCCCGCCTCTGGATAACTACAAGACCTGCAGCAGCCAATCGGATTCCTCCTGAGTGTGTTAGCATGGTGACAGAGGTCAGAGGGTTCACTGACCCACAGAAGGAAGAGTACTTCAGGAAGAGGTTTAGAGATAAGGAGCAGGCCAGCAGGATCATCTCCCACATCAAGACATCAAGAAGCCTCCACATCATGTGCCACATCCCAGTCTTCTGCTGGATCACTGCTGGAGTTCTGGAGGACGTGCTGAAGACCAGAGAGGGAGGAGAGCTGCCCAAGACCCTGACCGAGATGTACATTGACTTCTTGGTGGTTCAGACCAAGGTTAAGAAAGTCAAGTTTGATGGAGGAGCTGAGACAAATCCACACTGGAGTTCAGAGAGCAAGAAAAGGATCAAGTCCCTGAGTAAACTGGCTTTTGAGCAGCTGCAGAAAGGAAACCTGATCTTCTGTGAATCAGACCTGACAGAGTGTGGCATCGATATCAGATCAGCCTCAGTGTACTCAGGAGTGTTCACACAGATCTTTAAAGAGGAAAGAGGAGGGCTGTACCAGGACAAGGTTTTCTGCTTTGTTCATCTGAGTGTTCAGGAGTTTCTGTCTTCTCTTCATGTTCATCTGACCTTCATCAAATCTGGTGTCAACCTGTTTGAAGAAAATCACAGCATTTTGTTTTGGTCTAAATTATTGAACAGACAACATTTAGAATATCTTCACCAGAGTGCGATTGACAAGGCCTTACAAAGTCCAAATGGACATCTGGACTTGTTCCTCCGTTTTCTCCAGGGTCTTTCCCTGCAGACCAATCAGAATCTCTTGAGAGGCCTCATGGCGCAGACAGGAGTACATCACAGGACATGGCTAACCAACCATGAAACAGTCGAATATATCAAGAAGAAGATCAAAGAGAATCTGTCTGCAGAGAAAAGCATCAATCTGTTCCACTGTTTGAATGAACTAAATGATCATTCTCTAGTGGAAGACATCCAACAATCCCTGAGTTCAGGGAGTCTTTCCACAGAAAAACTGTCTCCTGCTCAGTGGTCAGCTCTGGTCTTCATCTTATTGTCATCAGGAAAAGATCTGGATGTGTTTGACCTGAAGAAATATTCTCCCTCTGATGAGGTTCTTCTGAAGATGCTGCCGGTGGTCAACGCCTCTAATAAAGCTGTGTAAGTACAGTTGGATCAAATATTAGCAGTAGCACAAAAAACAACCATCTCATTAAATCTACTCATAATGCAGTGCAGTGAAATGCATCTGATCTTTTAATTAAAAAGTTAATAAAAAAGTTTATCACTCTCTCATTCTGAACAAGTTGTTCAAACAGTGGAGAGAAACTGCTGAATTGTAAGAGGAAAAATCCCACAACAGAACCAAGACAAGTCTTTGAGAAGCCATCTGTTGTAACAAAAGAAAGAAAAGGGCAGAGACAGAAAAACAAAACTGGTCTTATAAATACCTCAACGTAAACAATAACGAAAACATAAAGTTTATGGCAGCAATAATTACAAAACCTGAATAAATGGATAAAGTATCATGATAATAAAGTTATGGAGAAAAGTGCTCAGTATGTCCTCCCACACTCTGAGATTGTTACAGTATTCCTGCAGTAACTAAAGGGAATGCTCTTGAAAACTCAAACATTAAACATTATCAAAAAGGAATTAATGAAGCTGTATCTGTATGAAGTACATCAGGTGTTTGCCTCACTGTCAAAAACCGAGTGATGGTTTCTCAGAAGAGGTGTCAGATAGCTGAAAGATCATCCTCCCAATCTACTTTTACAAACCAGGACCCATCAGTAAATCTGCAGTTTGAGAGATGAGGCATTGTTGGGAAAACATGAAATAATCAATCATTTATTAAAAGATGGAGCTTGTTATTTATAAATATAATATGTAAAGAAATATTTATGCATACTAGCTTGAACATGGAGTCATTGACAGATTGAAGAGAACCTAAAATTGGTTAAATGCAGTTTTATGAACAGGCAGAGTTTTATAAACCTAATAAAAACCAAAGCAATGCTGTATCTAAGGCAGCATATCTTGCTTTTTTAAAATTTTATTATAATTTTTTATTATAATAATTTTATTATTACATTTATTAGTTGTAGTATAGAGTATAAATAGTGTCCTGTAAAAACAATTAATTATTACATGAAAATTATTAATGACTTTAAAATTATTACTTTAAAGTGCATCACAGATTTACACAAAATGATTGAATGAAAGATTATAAAATAAGTTAGAAAGGTTAGGTTAGAAATAAGCTCTATTTGTCAATTGACCATAAAATAACTGCAATCTGTCAAAACATTATTACAGAATAAATTTAAACATTAATTATTTTGTCTAAAAGTTTGTTTGGAGAGAATGTTTGGGTATGAAGTTTGTCAGAAATGTTTGGGGTTTTTCTTTTACTTTACGTGTGACATGTTTGTTTTCTTTCAGGCTGAGTGGGTGTAATCTCTCAGAGAGAAGCTGTCAAGCTTTATCTTCATTGATAACCTCCCAGCCCTCCAGTCTCAGAGAGTTAGACCTAAGCAACAACAACATACGGGATTCAGGAGTGAAGCTTCTATCGTCTGGGCTGGTGAATCCAAGCTGCAAACTGGAAATTCTCAGGTCAGGCATCAGCGTTGCTTTCTTCCTAATCTTACATCCTGTGGACTGATGTCCATTTTATGCATATCTGTTCATTTGTACAGTTTTAGTCTTAAATTTTCTTCATTTTTCTCTCTGTGAATACCTATCAACACTAAATTATTTCTGATCAAGATTTACCAGGCATAGCTAAGTGACGAAGAGGCCACAGATTTTCTTTATTCCTTACTGAACCAACCCTAAAACTTGCTTTTTCGTTTATTGGTTTTCTCTGAACTCAGTTTCTTGAGTCTCATTGCATCAATATGTTTTCAGTTCATTTTTTGTTTCAGTAGGATTTCATTACCAACAAAGCATGTTTGTACTTGTATTTAAATAATAAAATGGAAATCAACTTTAAGCCTTGAATGAATTGGTTCTGTATATATTGTGTGTGTCCACAGCTTGTCGGCCTGTTTGATCACAGAAGAAGGCTGTTCTTCTCTAGCCTCAGCCCTGAGTTCCAGCAACTCTCATCTCAAAGAGCTGGATCTGAGGTACAATCATCCAGGAGACTCAGGAGTAAAACAACTGTCAGAGGGACTAACAGATCCACATTGGAGGCTTGAGACCCTCAGGTAAGGAGAAATACTGCAGCCATAATGTCTGAGAGAAAGAAAGAGCTTGGAATATATTTTGTCTCCTCCCAGTAAGCTATTTTTCTTAAATGCTGGATAAATTTGCTCCAATAAGAACTTTTTCCTGTGCTTTTGACAAAAAGACAAATAGAATACATTTGTGATGAGGTAAATGGGGTAGAACATCTCTCTCAGAATGCATCCAGTTTAGATAAACAATCATGTTCAATAAATTAGGATATGCATTCTGGTTAGGATTTTTTTCCGATTAGAAGTATCTTATGCAAATAAAAAACGTTTGACCAGTTATTAAACCCACTTTTAGTCAAGCCTACATTTTTTATTAAAATGTTTTTTTTCCATTGGTCAAATATAATATTCTAATCTTAAATGTTATATTTTGATTAGCTGTAAGCAAAAACATCATCATAATCAATAAAGATATAGGCTGGAAAAAGAAGTATGTTTAATTAATATATATAATGTGTTTAACCTGTGGAGTTCCACAGGGTTCTGTGCTTGGACCAATTCGTTTCACTATATATATGCTTCCAATTGGTAGAATCATTACAGCATGGGATAAATTTCCACAGCTATGCCGATGATACACAACTATATTTATCCATAAATCCTGATGAATCCAGTCAGTTAGGTAGATTACAGGCATGTCTGGAAGACATAAAAACCTGGATGACTCTAAACTTTTTGCTCTTAAATTCTGACAAGACAGAAGTTATTGTCTTTGGACCAGAAGTTCTAAAAAAGAAACTGATTAGTCAATCACTTCATCTGGATGGCATTAAATTGGCCCCCAGTAATAACGTAAATAAGCTCTGCGTCATTTTTGACCAAGACACGACATTCAAATCCCATATTAAACAGGTTTCTAGGATTTCATACTTTTACCTTCGAAATAAAGGTTAGAAACGAAATAAAAATTAGTAACATCCTGTCCAGGAGTGATGCTGAGAAACTAGTCCATGCATTTGTTACCTCAAGGTTGGACTAATGTAATTTGTTACTATCAGGAAGTCCACAAAATGTAATTAAAAGCCTTCAGTTAATCCGAAATGCTGCAGCAAGAGTTCTGATGAATATTAAAAAGAGAGATCACATTTCTCCTGTTTTAGCTTCCCTTCATTGGCTCCCTGTTAAACCCAGAATAGAATTTAAGATCCTTCTTCTTACATACAAAGCCCTTAATAATCAAGCTCCATCATACATCAGAGATCTAATTGTTCCTTATGTTCCTAACAGAGCACTTCGCTCTCAGACTGCAGGTTTACTTGTAGTTCCTAGGATTTCTAAAAGTAGAATGGGAGGCAGATCTTTTAGTTATCAGGCTCCTCTCCTGTGGAACCAGCTCCCAGCTTTAGTCCGTGAGGCAGACACTCTGTCTACTTTTAAGGTCAGGCTTAAAACTTTCCTTTTTGATAAAGCTTATAGTTAGAGTGGCTAAGGTCATCCTGAGCTATCTCTGTAGTTATGCTAATATAGGCTAGACTGACTACTTTTCTTCACTCTACTACTTTCTTTTCTACTACTCTCCTGTTGCATTATTTGCTGTTATTTTGACTGTTAACTTTGTTTTCTCTCAGTGTTTTTCTCTCCATAGAAGATATACCTGGTCTGGTATCCTGCTTGGCTGCAATGCCCTGTTGGACGGGGGGCATCGACTGGGATGATCCTCCCAGTAACTGAACATCCCCCCATTTACTGTTATCAACTTTTTACTTTCCTTAAAATAGAAAGTACTCCTATATCAGATCTTTTGTTCTTTCTGTGTCTCTACTCTGTCTCCTCAAACCCCCAGACAGTCATGGCAGATGGCCGCTTGTACCGAGCCAGGTTCTGGTTCTGGTTCTGCTGGAGGTTTCTTTCTGTTAAAGGGGAGTTTTTTCCTCTCAACTGTCGCTACATGCTTCCTCAGTATGAGGGATTGCTGTAGTTGGAATTTTGCATCAACGGGACACAACCTCAAGTCAGTGATTCGATGCAATCTGCTGGGATTCCTTAAATAGGAAACTTACTAAAACTTTAAACTAATTGGAATGTATGTATGATTGTATTGAAATGACTTTTCTTGTAAAGTGCCTTGAGATGACATCTGTTGTGAATCGGCGCTATATAAATAAACTGAATTGAATTGACTGAGGAAATTAAGTTACTGCTTTGCATTGCATGCTGAAACAGACTGAGAGTTTAATCTCCTCCTTTCAGGGTGGAGCCTGCTGGAGAAGAGTGGTTGACACCAGGTCTGAGGAAATGTAAGCATGTTTTTCAATTGATTTTAGACAACAAATCAGCAATGGTTAACCATCTACCTAGTATTGCATATCTCCTTCTGAGGTGTCAGTAAGCGATCCGTCTTGCAGTTTCATTGTGTTCTTTCTCTCCATTAGATTCCGGTCGACTCTCAATCGATGCAAACACTGTACCTAAACAACTTCAACTCTCTGACAGAAACAACAAGGTGACACATGTGGAGGAGGAGCCAACATGTTCTGATCATCCAGACACTTCTGAAGATTGCTGGTCTCAGCTTCTGTGTACAGAGCGTCTAAGTGATCGTTGTTACTGGGAAGTTAAGTGGAGTGGAAATGTTTTTATATCTGTGAGCTACAGAGGAACTGAAAGAAAATATAATGAATGACCTGTACTTGGCTGGAATGATGATTCCTGGAGTCTGGAATGTTCTGGTCAACATGGTTACTCTGTCTGGCACAATGACAGAAAGACATGCATCTCGTCCTCGTCTCCCTACTCTTTATTATCCTTTATGACCTCCTCATTCTCTGTCTCTAAGAGAATAGCAGTGTATGTGGACTGTGATGCTGGCATTCCGGATGAGCATGCATAAAGGGTACCACATGAGGGAGGAGGATGTCTTCCCTGTACCGCAAGGCATTGAGATTGCCAGCAATGACAACAAGCTCAGTCCGATGGTGATGTGATATACTGCCCCAGACCATGACGGACGGACCCCCCCACCTCCAAATCCGAAGATAAACACGAATTCGTCCATCACCCCTGGTGAGACAAAACTGTGACTCATCAGTGAAGAGCACTTTTTGCCACTCCTGTCTGGTCCAGCGAAGGTGGGTTTGTGCCCATAGGCGGCGTTGTTGCTGGTGATGTCTGGTAAGGACCTGCCTTACAACAGGCCTACAAGCCCTCAGTCCAGCCTCTCTCAGCCTATTGTGGACAGTCTGAGCACTGATGGAGGGATTGTGTGTTCCTGGTGTGACTCGGGCAGTTGTTGTGGCCATCCTGTACCTGTCACACAGGTGTGATATTCGGATGTACCGATCCTGTGCAGGTGTTGTTACACGTGGTCTTCTACCTCGAGGATGATCAGCTGTCCTTCCTGTCTCCCTGTAGCGCTGTCTTAGCCTTCTCACGGTGCGGACATGGCAATTTATTGCCCTAGCCACATCAGCAGTCCTCATGCCTCCCTGCAGCATGCCTAATGCACGTTCACGCAGATGAGCAGGGACACTGGGCATCTTTCTTTGGGTGTTTTTCACAGTCGGTAGACAAGTCTCTTTAGTGTCCTGCGTTTTTAGAACTGTGACCTTAAATGCCTACTTTCTGTAAGGTCTTAACGACCATTCCACAGGTGCATGTTAATTAATTGAGTATGGTTAATTGAAAAATGCATGGAAAACATAGTTTAAACCCTTTATAATGAAGATCTGTAAAGTTGTTTGGATTTTTACAACATTATTGTTGAAATAAACAGTCCTGAAAAAGGGACGTTTCTTTTTTTGCTGAGTATATGTGTTTTATGTTGTACTGAAAAACATATTTATAAAAATGAAAATGCCTTCTAGTTTATTTTAACCTATTGTTATTTATTGATCTGTGGTGTTACGGGTAAAAATTCACATGTATAGATTAATGCAAGTAAAAACTGAACAGTCATTTTTGTTAAATATAACTAAGTTGACATAGTGACAGCAAATAGAAAATGTAGGTATACGTTGTTGACACTATCAACCTCAAAGTTCCGGTAAGATGGTCCAATGTGTGTACAACAGGCGAGTTTCCACTATCTAAACTTCAGGGTAATTTCACCGGACCTTCCCGATCTGCACGTCTCCACATTACCAGGCCAGGCCAACAGGGCCATCTCAGGCCAACGAAATACCTGTATGGGGGTTTGTACTCGGATTGGCGTGATGGAGTCGCTCAGCGGGAGCTGATTGGTTGTAATTTAGATGGAGATGAGCAGACATTGCCAAACAACGGGCTTTGAAAAAATAAGAGTTGCTGGCAAAGCAGTTTATAACAACGTAGCAGACAGAAACACAGTGTTGTGACTCAGATAGGTAGGTTTTGGCTATGAATAATTATGAATAATTCCTTAGGGCAATTATTAATAAGATTAATAATTTTATGTCAAAATTAGCAAATTTGGGGTGTTACATTGATAACCCCCAGGCGCCTGCTGCTCATGAATATTAAATAGATGGATCACATTAGGTTTAGGCACTGGTTCCTGAATATTAGGATTAGGGAAATAGTGAAGTTATGGTTAGGGAATCCTCCTCCAATGTTAGGACTAGAAAATGATTTCGGGTTAGGCAATTGTTGTCGAATGTTGGGATTACTAAGAAATCAACCGGTCAGCCAATCAGAAACGAGAAAGGCGGGACCTTGCCCCAAAACACGTAAAATTGTAGTACTGTGGGTGGAGCCGAAACACATCTCGATGGGGGAACACATACCGACGAAACAGGGGCACCACCTGGGATCCAGGAAATAATGATAGCCAAATAGTTCAGTCTCAGTTCATGTGTATGATTACCTGCCGGATAAGGCTGAGATACTTAAACAATAGATGAAGGAATAAGTTCTTGTTGTACTTTGAACAGTAGGTTACTACACATGTATGTGGAGCAATAACAAACAATGACTTACCAAAAACACAAGAGTTTATTACAAAAGGAATTCAACTTTCAGTCGAAATACTTTAATCAACAAACTCGCTAAGCTAGTCATACCCAACTAAACTTAGTAAAAGAAGAACGAATAATAAAACTAACAACCAAAAGTAAAAACAGTAAAATATGCAAAAAGGTAGAAAAAATAACCAATAAATTGATAGTGATGTCACAGTACAGCATGAATATGTATGCTTAAAAATCAAGGCTGAAGTTCTAATAGTGGAAATGTGCCTAATGTATCCACTTTGTCAAAAGCACCTGATGCAACCACTGATGCCCTCTGATGGCAGTTCTAAACATGCCGACTCCTTGCAAAAGATAACTTTTACTGTGCATCTCCATCACTACACATGATCCAAATTACACAGAAACTCTTTCTCATGGATGTATACTTGCAAATTGTTATTCAAAAACAGCATGTACAATTCTTCCGTTGTATCGCTCAGTTCCAAAACTGCTCTTTGACAGAAGGCAAATGAAAAACTGTTGTGATGTTTACAGTAAATTGTTTTATTTAAGTGTTCTTTTTTTTTTTTATTGGTGAAAAATATTCAGAATCTTCAGCTTGTTGTTAAATCCCCTATTTAAAAGTGACCTATAGTTTTTCTTGGTAACTTGTTTGAACAAGATGTCTTTGATTGCTTAGACTTTCAGTTTAGTAGGCTACTTGTTCAGGACTTGTTCAGTCTTTTTCTAATTAGGCTGCTGTGAACTTTATCATTTAACATGTAGAATCTGAGATGGAGCTCTTAGGGTGTTTTCTTACTTCTCTGAGCATTGCATTCTTTTTAGCAGTGGCCTCAAAACCATTCTCAGACTTCTGTGGAACAACAGATTGGTAACCCTGTATGCTCAAAAGTTTACTTTATGAAAGTGGTCAGATTAAATGATAATTGATCTGTTTTTAAATACTTTGTGAGAACAGCACATTGAGTGTTGATGAGTTCTGCTTTGTTTTTCTGTTGTATGAACTTTCATCTGACAGACTCAGTCAGACAACATATTTTCAGAGGGAAAAGATGAAGGTGTGGCTGCACAAACTTTACATAAAGGCAAACTCTTGTCATTTATGATACAGTAAACTGTTACTGTTTACAAATTTTGAAAAAAACGTTTTGGTCATCAAAGTAGGCACGAAATGGCCAGAGAGAGAAAAAGAGAGAGAGAGAGAGAGAGAGAGAGAGAGAGAGAGAGAGAGAGAGAGAGAGAGAGAGAGAGAGAGAGAGAGAGAGAATGTGTGAATCAGTGTTCAATAGCTTATGGGAAGAAACTCCCCTGCTGCTGCTGCTGCTGCTCCTCCTACCGGTCTTTTCGCCATCACAGCTGAAGCTCTGATTACAGCAAGCGGATTCTATGTATCATATTTTACCAGGTAAGTTGTATCTAACTGCTGTAACTATGTAAACTTAATCTGCCTGAATTCATTGTATTCCAGTTTGTATGTAGTGTGAGCTCACTCAGAGTGCTAATTATACCACAGTAAACAATTTATATACAGAAATAAACATTCAATTAAATCCAGTCTAATCCAAATCAATCCAATCATATATACAGATTCAGAGTCAAAAACATAGATCCTAACTTTTAAACAATGCAGTTGAGTTTACTTTACTATTAAAATAGTTCAAAACATTTTCTATTTAATGAAACTCAGAGGCTGTTTACACGACAAAGTTTTTCAGCAAAACTGAGGTTTTTCTCTGTAATTCAGCCTCTCGTTTACACGACAACAGGAAAATGGGGGGGCGAAAACGCAGCTTTTCGAAAATGGCTTTCAGAGTGGAGAGTTCTGAAAACGTTGGGTGATTCGTTGTCATGTAAACGCAAGCCGGAGACTTTTGAAAACGATGATGTCACTGCCAGCCGCCTACGGCCATGTTGTACTTGCGCTCTCCGCATGAATATCTGCATTTTTGGTCAAGCATGATTCCCAGTCAATGTTTTCCAATTTTTTTGCGGATTTATAGTCCCTCGTTGAATTAAGCAGTAATTCAACTTCTTCATCAGTCCTGACCACCGTTGTACGTGCAGAGAACACCATTGTCAGTTATCATGAAATGTTTCTTTTCCGGGTTGTGAGGGGAAAACCTGGGAACACTGCATACAAGGGCCACACTGCCATCTAAAGGCCGGGCATATGTACTACATCGTTTTCCATCGCACGGCCTGTCATGAAACTGCAATGCGTTTTCATCCACGTATTCAAACAAAAGCGGCAACGTTGTCGTCTAAACAGCCCCTCAGTTGATTTCCTTGAGTCACTGACTTTGCAGCAATCCCTTCTCTTGAACAAGCATGTAGCTAGAGTGGAGAGAAAAACTCCAGTTTAACAAGAAGAGATTTGGGCAGAACCTAGCTCAGGAGGAGCGGCACATCCTCTGTAACCAACTAGGGGTTCAGGAAGACAGGGCATACACATAAATGACACAAAATCATTAGTCCAGGAGCACTTTCCATGCAAAAGCAAAAAAAGTGCTGAAGCCATGGCAGCAGTAACCAAGTCTAGGTGACAAACAAGGTTAAACATTGAGACAAACTCAAGTGTATCGACAGAATATGAAGTTATCATCAGCAACAGCTCATCCGATGGCCCTCCCCAAGAAGGCATCACAGCAAAACTAAAACAGCAGGTCAGATGTAGCTCCTATAATGACTTGAGACCCGAGATAATGACCTGAGAGCGCAGACTTCCGCCAAGGCACTTCTGCCCCCCCATCATTGTCATTCAATTATAACTTTTTTAGATTCCTTGACCATGAATACATACCTTTATCAGCTTGATTCACACTGATATCAATATTAGTTCAGTTGTTATTCACGCAAATCACTTTTTCGGTAATGGGGGTTATCCGATCGCCCCAAATTATAATCACTTGTTCCTGGTCCCATTCCAGATATTTCCTGACAATTTCATCCAAATCCACCAATACCTTTATAAGTTATGTTGCTAACTAACAGACAAACAAACCCTGGCAAAAAACATAACCTCCTTGGTGGAGATCATATCAGTAGATAATGTATTATTAGAGAGTTGAAGGAGAAAGTAGCAGAATGAGGAAAGGTTGACTGTCATGATTCGAGGTCAGACTCAAGCGCAGACAGGCAGAGATGCAGTGTAGAGACTCTTTAATGATGAATCCAGTCAGGAAACAAACTCAGGAGGTTCAGAGAATGGATCACAGGACAAAAGCGGAAATGAGGCTTACACTGACGGCGATGACTGAAACGACGAGAATCCGGTGACGAACATAGGGAGGAGAAATGCTTAAATACACAGGGGAAGTAATTAAGGAGACAATAAGGGAAATACGGGGCAGCTGGAGGCAATTAACAGACAACAGGACAGACAGAAACAGATGGAAAAAGTCACAATGTGACATTGTCATAATGTCCTCCAACAAGCTTAGCATAACTACAGGATTACCTAAGCCACTCTAAGCTTTACCAACACAAACTTTTTAAGCTTAGTCTGAATAGTAGACTGGGTATCTACATCAATATCAAAAACATAGAGCTGGTTTAACAGCAAAGGAGCCTTATAATTGAACAATTCTCCTATCTACATATTTTAGGATGGTATCCTAATTGCATGGTTGACCTTATTAAGTTCAGGAATGCATGTCATGTCAAAGACAGGCCATATTCATAAAACAGGAACTTTTTTGTATGAACTTCAGTTATTTAGTGTATAAAACCGTGTGCGTGCGAACAGAAGTGTGAATAATTTGGGTCATAACTTAACTTTAATGAGAGCTTGAGGGGATAGATTTTGGTTCATGCTAAGACAGTGCTGTGACTCAGATAGGTAGGTTTTGGCTATGAATAATTATGAATAATTGCTTAGGGCGATTATTAATAAGATTAATAATTTTATGTCAAAATTACCACGTTTGGGGCACCATCTGGGATCCAGGAAAATAATAATAGCCAAATAGTTCTGTAAGGA
Organism: Valencia hispanica; assembly: GCA_963556495.2. Lineage (NCBI taxonomy): Eukaryota > Metazoa > Chordata > Actinopteri > Cyprinodontiformes > Valenciidae > Valencia > Valencia hispanica. The sequence continues at coordinate 9,895,053 of OY747720.1, read as the reverse complement.
TGTGGTGTGAAGCAAGGACCCAAACGCAGTCGTTGGCTGGTGTGTGGATGTTTATTGGAGAGGGCTGCTGGTGGAGGAGGAGGTGATGTGGATGACGGTAAGAACAGAGAGGCAGGACATCGGACGTACAGAATGGCACACCATGGAGATGTCAATAATAATGATCCAGAACTGAGTGAGGGGAAGTGACCTCAGGGGTTATAAAGACAGGTGAGGAGGATCAGGTGTGTTTGAGAGACACAGGTGAGGAGAATGTTGAGGAGAGGATGAATAGGGCAGCATGACAGGTTTAGTCTCAGTTAATGTTTATGATTACCGGATAAGACTGAGATAATTAAACAATAGATGAAGGAATAAGTTCTTGGCGTACTTTGAACAGCAAGTTACTATACATGTATGTGGAATATTAAACAACGACTTTCAAAATACAAGTTTATTACAAAATTAATTCAACTTTCAGTTAAAATGCTTTAATCAACTCCATTTGGACGGAGTAACTCATGTTGCATGATTCAAACCGACTCTTTCTGTCAGACAGAAACCTTTGAAAACCCTGTTTATACTTAAACAACTGAAGAATAAAATCTTACAAATGCAGCAAAAACAAAGTGAAATAGACAATCAAAACAAACCTTAATTTGTTTATCTTAAGCTAATTTATCTCTGGTCTGACACAACCTTAAGTGAACATTTCTTAGAACTGCCTTGAAGGTTGGCTCCATTTTCTTGAACGACCGTTATCAAGCAGAGAAACCAGCTGTTATAGCTGGTCAGTTAGCAACCTTCGGATGCAACTGCTAGCCACCGTTAGCTCAGAAAATCGTTCTCCCACAGACTGCTCCCTTTTCACTGGTGAAAATCAGCTCAGCAGCTCTCGGCTCGTTCGGCTCTTGACTCCCGTAGCAGGCGGCAGCATGTTCTTGAGGCTCTCTTTCGCTCTCTGGTAGAATCTGTAATTCAAAAGATTCTTTCTGCAGTGTTTTGAACAAGTCATTCAGGATTTATTTCATCAGCTAAATACAGTTCACCTGATCAATCGGCAGACTGTAAAATTATTTCGGATATAATGAGTTTCTTCCAGAAACTCGATCCCTCCCTTGCCAACGAAGGACAGAGTTAGTGTGCTGTTCTCCCACAATGTGAGCCGGCTGGACTCCCGGGCAAAAGAGGCTAAAGTTTAGAGCGGCAGAAAGTTTGTTTTGAGTATGGCTTATCACTACTCCCTCTCTTCCTGTTGAAACTAATGCCTTGTCCACACGTAGTCGGGTATCTCACAAAACGAAGATATTTTTCTACGATTTGGCTTGTCATCCACAAGGAAACAGATCTTTCTAAAAACTCCAGCCAAAATACAGATTTGCGTTTTCTCAGTTTTAAGCGTTTGGATGTGGACAGAAATAACCAGAGTTTTAGGCCCCACAACGTCACTTTCCGCGACAAAACTGCTCCGACATCACTTGTGCAACCTGTGTTTACACCCAGACACAGCATTAATGGTCTCAGAACTGTGTTGACATTATCGATTGTCCAAGCGCTTTGCTTGCTTGTTTTTACAAGCTCAGGTACTGCAGTGTGTAGAAGATAAAACATAGAAAGTTACTCTGAGTGCAACAGGTTTGGCATGTCTATGAATGTGCTTGACAACACACTTATGCGGTTAGGTGTGAACTGAGTGTTTGTTTGTTTGTTTTTTTAACAAAGTTGTGAGGATATTCGTTTTCAAAAGCCCAAAGCTACGTGTATACGTGGCCTAAATGTGTTGTGTGATCAGCACTCCTACTGGCAGGAGGTCTGTGCTTTTGTCCAGTCAACACAAGAGAACAAAATAACTTTTAATAGACCTTTTAACACAGCACTTCTGGTATATAGATATGAATAGACTAGAGAAAATCTACAGCATTTTTACCAATTAGTAATATTGTTTTTGTTTTGTCCAAGTGGACATTGATGGATGTTTTTTTCATGTAATTAATAACACATTTTCTCTGAATTTCATATTTTTCCTTTATGTCATAGAACAGAATGTGAATCTGACTATGAACCTAGCCAAAGTGACCGGTCAAAGGATGATTTCACTAATTTCAAATCAGACAAATGGTTTCTATCAGAGAGGTAAGCCGTGTCTAACTGTTGTAACAAGTATGTAAACTGAGTCATTATGATTTTTTTTTTATTCCAACATGTGATTTACATAAACTCTGCGCTTTTTTTCAAAACATTATTATTTTCAAATGTGTAGCAGTGTTAAATGTTATCCAGAAACACTAAAAGTATAATAAATAAACATTATTGGAGGTATCCTGGTTGTTATTATGGAAAAAATAACCAAAGATGAGACTGAGGTCCTTCAGGCATTCTTAGAATTTAATACAGCATGTTGATCAACATGAAGGGACAGTGTGCACCAAGCAGTAACATTACTTGAACCTCCCACCTCTTCTGTGCTAGAAAATTATATAGTATTTGGCTATTATCTCTTTTCTGCATGAGCTTCTCCTTCCTAAAACCAGTCATCTTTGTCCGTCATCAAGAACCGCTCCATACTGATCTGTTTGTCAGAGACCAGGAGCGTAGAGAATGCAGTGCACTGATAGAAGACATGCTGACATCTGTAAACCTGCAGTCTGACACATTGCTATCAAAAACATTATGTACAGCAGGCCTGTTTTTCTACATGACCTAATGTCCTGGATGGTACTACGATACTAAGACAAGGAATAACTAGTAAAATACTAATTAGAACAAAATATTCCCACAGCAATAGATTTGAATAAAATCTACAGCATTTTTACCTATTATTACTGTTGTTGTTTTGTCCAAGTGGACAGTAATGGATGTTTTTTTAATGTGATTAATAACAGATTTTCTCTGTTATTTCATATTTTTCCTTTTTATTATAGACCAGAATTTGAATCTGACTATGAACCTAGCCTAAGCCAAAGCAACCGGTCAAAGGATGATTTCACTCATTTTAAATCAGACCAACGGTTTCTTTCAGAGAGGTAAGCTGTGTCTTTTGTTGTAACTACAAGTATGTAAGCTGTGTCATTTTTACTCCAACATGGATTTAACATAAACTTTGCTTTTATTTTTTATTTTTTTTTTACAAACATTACTATGATGAGATGTGCAGCAGTGTGTGTTACATGTTTTCCAGAAACACTAAAAGTAATAATAATAATAATAAATAAGCGTTATTGGAGGTGTCCCGGTTAATACATCAAACTGTATTTATCATCTCTCTTCGGAGTGACTTGAATCTGCATTCTTCCTCATTTTGATGCTCTTTAAACTTCAACATATTATCTTTACCACATCTAGATGTCTAAATGCACCGAGTTGTGGCCATGTTATACTGTACATTTAATTGCAGACTACAGAGACTGACTTTTTAACTTATCTCAGATCAACAAAGACATAGAGCTAATGAACAGTCACAGTGACAACAAAAAGTCACAAAAACTGACGAAACGTGTGACCCAAAACATGTTGCAAATATGAAAAACCACCCTCTCTCCCAGCATTTAGGTGCTTAGGTGCAGAAGGTCACAGCTGTGGTAAAAGAGGATTTTACAGCAAGGTCAGACAAGAACAGTACATAATATTGCAGAACATATGGAGACTTTTTCTTGGAAATCTGGCCTCCAGTAATGAACACTGAATGGTTAATATCAGCTTGCGAGGTAGCAGAATAGAAGTTAAAATGGACCTGGCGGCCATTGTTTCTGATGTACTATAGCAAGACTTGAGTACCAAAGATTAGGACTCAGTCAGAAAAATATATTCAATATGTTTAAAAATATACACATATGCAATCAATTTGGAATGGTCCAGATGCCACATACAATCAAATTAAAACCAGATACAAAGCCCTTTTTTCTAAAAGGGCCAAGCTAGTTAGTGTTGCCACTCACTGTACGTTAATAAAAGAGCTGGAAAAGATAGAGAGGTTAGGCATCATCTTGGGGTCACCACCACAGAAAGAAAAGGCCTTCCTCTTGCCCAATGACTGCTCCTCAAAAATAACAATGCCACAGAATTTGTATTTTTGTACATTTTAAATACCCACAAGGTTCTAAAAGTGTAACTCTAAACATTCTGCTGTGCTCTTCAGAATTTGTTTTGTGCTTTTTTTGCTCAAATCAGAGAAGCAGAATTTACAAAAAATGCCATTAATATAAAAAAAATCTATCACAAATGAATAAAACCTTTACAAATCTTCCTTTAAGGACAAACAGAGCTAATCTATCACAAAAAGTTCTCACAACTCCAATAGTAGAGGTCACTGATATTTTGAGCTACTGGCACAATATCTTCAGACACTGAGGCACAATCAGCTCTTAACCTGTCAATGGTGCTAAGTCAAACAGTGAAAACTGTCTTTGTTGCAGGGACTTTGATATTAATAACCTGTCAAGCAAGCACTAAAAGTGACTCCAAGGTTTACGAACACACTCTATTAGAGAAAGAGAAATAGAGTATCTACCATCCCTCCAATGAAGAATAAAGTGTTGATAATAAAGAATCAATGTAAATCAATCAAAATGAATAAAGTGTGACAGTGAGGTGTGATCATCAAGTATGAGACTTTTGTGACTCAAAGACTCACAGGTTAAGATAACTATTTGGCTGATAGGATTGGTAGCTGAAACAATACCTTGTAAAGATAACTGAGCATGTAAGGTTCAAGTTAAGGTAAACAGGGCGCACCTAAAACATGCGTATGCCCTCTTCAGTTTTGCATTTCAAAGTGAAACCATGGAGTGGTGTAAACCACTTTACCAGGTGGGTAGAGTGCTGGCCTCAGCAATCAAGCAATGACATTAATGTCTTGTGACTGAAAAACTATTTTGTGCTACATGTCGTTGCCATAGCAGTGCCGAAGTAAAGGGAGCCATTCAAAGTTAGTGACCAAAGGTATTGTTTACTGGGGCACATATGAAACTATTCAAGTATGTGTTTAAATTCATGCTGATGTTGCGTTAGGCTTTTGCATGTTAGTATTTTCATTTAAGTCAGTTGTTGCAACAAAAATGATGACTGTTAGGAAAGACTGTTATTATCCTAACGAACTTGGGGTAAAAAATTTGTAGCATTGCTTAGAACATGCTAGCTCTTTTCTAATGGTTATATGATGGTAAAATGTTAGATGGTTGTGCTTACATGAGTGCTTAAAACAAAACAAGTCATTTATACAGCATTTTTATAATTTTAGAGTTTTCACAAGTTTTTTTTACAACAATTTAATGTCTTTGATATGTTGATATGTCTTTGTTATGCTACACCTTGCATTTTTGTCTATGCGTTGACAGACAGAATGTGCTAATTCTTCATGATTACTTCCCAGACCGGACCAGAGTAACCATCCTGAATCCCAATCAGAGGATTCCAGTAATCAGTTTGTCCAGCAGCCCCAAACACAGCTTGACTCCGTATTTATGGTCTGTACACATACAACAGCTACTTTCCAACTCTTTTTATTCATCCTCATCCTCATGTTACACTTTGTAGACCAGTGGATTGTCACTTTATTTAATGTGGATCTGACGTTTGTTTCCATGATTCAACGTTCATTTAGTTTTCTTTTTCAGCTGTTGGAAGCACATGTTGTCAATTTTGTGAAGAAGGAGCTAAAGAGGATCCAGGAGATTCTGAGTCCTGATCACCCAGAATCCATTGGGAGTCAAATGGAGGATGAAGGGCTCTTGGGACATAAGAATGAGGAGCAGAAGAGGAAAAGCAGAGAGGCAATTATGAGGATTACACTGACATTTCTGAGGGTGCTGAATCAGGAGGAACTGGCTGACCGACTCCAGAGCAGTAAGTTACTTTTTTTAACATTTAACTTGCTGGTGTATCTTGGTATAGATATTCATGTAGTTAAATCATAGCTGGGATTATGACAATAAAGGAGCATTGGGGTCTCAAAAGTCGCTAACAATTACTGACATGTCAATCGTATGAGTTGTCTGGGTCATATAAACATGCTTATTAAACAATCAACATGTAAAGAGTGATTCTTCCAACTATAATTCCTAAGTATAAAACGTCATAAAAACAGAAAAGTAGGGGCCATTGTAGTTCCATTCCAATATTTAGAATCAACAGCTAGATACAATGAATGATGTCTTAAGATATTGTACAGCAGATATATTTTCATTATTAATCTTATTGTTGTTATTTCATTCAGAACTTTTTACAGCATTTTGTAAGCGTAAACTTAAATCCTCTCTGAAGAAGAAGTACCAGTATGTGTTTGAAGGGATTCCTAAAGCCGGAAACCCAACCCCTCTGAATCAGATCTACACAGAGCTCTACATCACAGAAGGAGGAACTGGAGAGATCAACGAAGAGCATGAGGTCAGACAGATTGAAAGAGCATCCAGGAAGCCACACAGACCAGAAACAACAATCAAACACGAAGACATCTTTAAACCCCCACCAGGTAGAGATGAACCAATCAGAACAGTGATGACAAAGGGAGTGGCTGGCATTGGGAAAACAGTTTTAACACAAAAGTTCACTTTGGACTGGGCTGAAGAAAAAAACAGCCAGGACATCCAGTTCATGTTTCCATTCACATTCAGAGAGCTGAATGTGCTGAAAGATAAAAAGTTCAGCTTGGTGGAACTTGTTCATCAATT